>CM068961.1:60030171-60052074 GCA_035128595.1 Eptatretus atami
CTTTAAAGTATGGTAGCAAATCATTGTACATGCTTTAAGAGTATGGTAACAAATCATATGTAATGCTTTAAGAGTTGGTACACAAATCAATATGTACATGCTTTAAGAGTATGGTACAAAATCATATGTACATGTTTTAAGAGTAGGTACAAATCATATGTACATGCTTTAAGAGTATGGTACAAATCATATGTACATATTTTAAGAGTATGGTACAAATCATAATACAACATGCTTTAAGAGTATGGTACAAATCATATGTACATGCTTAAGAGTAAGGTACAAATCATATGTACATGCTTAAGAGTATGGTACAAAATCATATGTACATTGCTTTAAGAGTATGGTACAAATCATATGTACATGCTTAAGAGTATGGTACAAATCATATGTACATGCTTTAAGAGTATGGTACAAATCATATGTACATGCTTTAAAGAGTATGGTACAAATCAATATGTACATGCTTTAAGAGTATGGTACAAATCATATGTACAATGCTTTAAGAGTATGGTACATAATACATTATGTACATCATGTTTTAAAGAGTATGGTACAAATCAATATGTACATGCTTTAAGAGTATGGTACAAATCATAATGTACATGCTTTAAGAGTAGGTACAAATCATATGTACATGCTTTAAAGAGTATGGTACAAATCATATGTACATCTTTAAGAGTATGAGGTAACACATGTACATATGATTTGTACCTTACTCTTAAAACATGTACATATGATTTGTACCATACTCTTAAAGCATGTACATATGATTTGTACCACACTCTTAAAGCATGTACATATGATTTGTACCATACTCTTAAAGCATGTACATATGATTTGTACTTACTCTTAAAGCATGTACATATGATTTGTACCATACTCTTAAAAGCATGTACTATATGATTTGTACATACTCTTAAAACATGTACATATGATTTGTACCATACTCTAAAGCATGTACATATGATTTGTACCATACTCTTAAAGCATGTACATATGATTTGTACCATACTCTTAAAAGCATGTACATATGATTTGTACCATACTCTTAAAGCATGTACATATGATTTGTACCATACTCTTAAAGCATGTACATATGATTTGTACCATACTCTTAAGCATGTACATATGATTTGTACCATACTCTTAACGCATGTACATATGATTTTGTACCTTACTCTTAAAGCATGTACATATGATTTGTACCATACTCTTAAAGCATGTACTTATAATTTGTACCATACTCTTAAAATATGTACATATGATTTGTACCATTACTCTTAAAGCATGTACATATGATTTGTACCTTACTCTTAAAACATGTACATATGATTTGTACCATACTCTTAAAGCATGTACATATGATTTGTACCACATCTTAAAGCATGTACATATGATTTGTACCATACTCTTAAAGCATGTACATATGATTTGTACCATACTCTTAAAGCATGTACATATGATTTGTACCATACTCTTAAGCATGTACATATGATTTGTACATACTCTTAAAGCATGTACATATGATTTGTACTTACTCTTAAAACATGTACATATGATTTGTACCATACTCTTAAAGCATGTGCATATGATTTGTACCATACTCTTAAAGCATGTACATATGATTTGTACCATACTCTTAATGCATGGAAATAAGATATCGTTATGTGGAAGGTCGGGGGGGGGGAGGGAGGGGGGAGGGTAAGGGTAGTATCATAGTTAGACTGTGGTAAGTGTGGTATGGTACGTGTATTTTGAGTAGTTTAGATTGTCATGTAACAGGGACCTGTCAGAGTAAGCTGTTTGTTTCATGTCACAATGAGGCGGCGTCTGTAACTTATAGAGAGGGTAGACAGACTACTTTTGGATGTGTAAACACCTCCTGTGTGTGGACTTCCCAAACACAGAAGCAGGCACACGTGTGACGTGTGTGAAATGTGATTACAATCTGTCTCGCTGGTGTGTTCCAGCCATGTTGGTGTATATGGGCTGTGGAGCCCGGAAGAAAATATTGTACATTTATTTTTATCGGAGCTGCCCCATGAGCGGAACTTCCTCGAGGAGAACTCTGTCCAGCAGGAGGTGGAGACCAAAGAGAACCGGGAGGACGAGAAGCTATCGACGGAGGACCTCGAGGAGCAGAGATTTATTGTGGTTCTTTGCTCACCGTGTTGTATGAAGCACTCCCCTTGACTTTGAGGAAGAAGACCAAGAAGCCTCATGAGGAAAAGGACAAAGAGGACCACGAGGGCTGTTTGAGGGCTTACTGGTCGTTTTCATTCCTCGTGTCTGGGTCACTTAATCGTGCTCCAGCTTTCTTCATCTTTGGGCATACCCATCGCTGGCCCTGTTCGTTACTGGCTCTCGTCGTGCGCCTTGTTTCCAAAACGGGCTGCATTGTGTTGAACTGCGTCTTCCCTGTGCATCGCAGACAGAGGGAAGTCCCGCCTGCATTCTTATCATGTTGTAAAAGTGTGTTATGTGGTGCTGAGAGTGGGTTAGGTGTTGCGCTTTTATTTCTCATCCATCGTGTATCACCACATTGTTGGTTATCACCACATTGTTTGCATATCGCCATTCTCCTCTTTGTGTATTTTGATTTGCTTGGTTTGTTCCATTTATTATAGCGTCTTGTCGATCCTCTTCCCTGTACTATTCAATACAAAATATATCCTTTAAAAGGTAAGAAAACGTGTTCGAGCCATATGCTGTCCGTGTGTGTATGCCGTCGATTTTGGCTCATTTTAATCATCCTTGGGGAATGGTAAAGTTGGAGAATTATTGAACGCAGTCCTATAAAAGACCGTTTGGACCATCTCCCTGGACGAAAGGTCCCAGAGCTGAATAATCCTGCGTTACCGGGTACTCGGACGCGAAAATATGTAGCATACTCTTAATGCGTGCATATAAGATATGTGCAATACTCTTAATATATGCAAACGAGATATGTATATTCCATTCTCTTTTTATATGTACATGAAAGATGTTCCATAGTCTTAATATATGTACATGAGATAAGATATTGTGATGGCAGTGCAGGCGGATAACTCCGAACCCGGCGAGTCCATAAAAAGATCACGGACGCCGTCGACAACACTTACCTCTGGGCGGATCTTAGAGCTCAGGGTCAGTTTACCGTACCTGTGAGACGAATGATGCAGATGGGGAACCGTGCTGGTGACGACGTGGCGGCTACTTAATTGGCCGTGCAAACCAATGCCATGCACCACTACAATTCGCTACTCTGACCAATCGTCCCAGGTGCGCTATCCCAGATCAAATCCGAACAAGATAAGTCAAGACACGAATCAACACTTTCATAAATTTATCACACACAATCAATGAGCAGTTGAGCAGGAAATTGATGGGAGGAATAACGGTTGGGGAGAATTCAAATGGGAGGATGGTGGGAACGATGGCAGTTGAGGATTTCAAATGGGGAAAATGGCAGGAAAATTCAAAGGGTGGCAAAGCAAGGCATAGTCCCATAACGACAGCACGTATATACTCCCATTACCTCTGCGCGATCAATCCTGCCCTAGGATGCCTTAAAACAATTACTTTAGCGCCTGTAAACTTGACATGGATCCAAACACCTGAATGAAGAATACAAATAGTTTGGGAAGAGGGGGGGAGAAATAGAGTGTGAAAGATAAGTGTGGGGTCCTTTGCACACCCCGCTGCATGTTTAGATTGAGGCGACTGGGCCTACTGCTCGGCGGTTTGGGCTCACCCCATCACGGTCCATCTCTCACTTCTGTGGCAGTGCCTCGGTCATATGGGAAAACTGCGGGAGGTTTGTCCGCCCAACGCGATGACTTGCGTGGCTCCGAGAAATCTCTTTCCGTTGATGTGAGGGCAGGTGGCATCTCCAACGCAACGTGATACTATTGGCCTTGGTGCTGAGAAGGCACGCCGGGTCCGTGAGTTTGTCGGTCAAACTCGCGGAAAGTACGGAGAGGAATCAACGAAGAAGACGAAGGAGCGTTATGGTCCATTGAAAAGCATGTGTGTGGAAATGCCATGAGTGGAGATGTGTAAGATGTGGAAGAATATGATGAAAGAGCAAAGTGGAATGAAAGTCAAAGTGAGTGGAAAGGCGAAAGGCGGGAAAAGATGACGGGCAGAAGACGACTGGCAGAAGAAGACTTCAAATGCTTCAAATGTTTTGCTCGTCTCCCATTATACTCCTTTCTCCCTCCCCTATCCCGGCTGTTTTGGAGCAACTTCTCTCTCGTTGTCCGCACCTGATGAGTGGAGCCAACGTCACAGTGGCGTCACGCATGGGGGTGGGGGGGGGTGGTGGGGGTGGTGGGAGGGTGTGGGGAGGGAGTAAGATTCGAGAAATCTCAAGAAGCTTCAAAACCTGCCTTTGGTCACTTGAGAGGTTCTGCCTCCCCGCTAAAACCCTGCACATGCATTTGGTGTTGGGAGGCATGTTGTGAATGTGAAAGGGATTGAGAGGACATGTGTTGCAAGATGTAGAGGCTAGAAAACATCATGAGGAGAGGGAAAAGGAACAGAAACTTGTACCAACTCACACTCGCAACACATATTTATCCCACGTATACAATCTAACTGACTTGCTAAACAGAATACGAAGACATCACTGACTCTAATTTTCTGTGTGTGTGTGTGCTTTTACCTGCCCGAGAGGTTCATGACGTCTTTGCTGACCAACGGGTCCCCCGGCTTAATGCCTCTCCGCTGGATAACACACACGTTGATGCATCACCCTGCATGCTAAATGCCAGGGTGACAGTTTATAACTGGGTCAACATTGGAGCCCGGGCTAGGCAGCTCACTGGCAAGTGCACGTATCTGTAGGCTATCTTCCCAGCCCTGATAACATCATCACATTTATAAAACAGTCCTTGACTAACAATGGTTGCACTTTTTTTTTCTTTTTAAGAAATTGATCTGTAAACAGTTTCTTTTTCATTGCAATTTCCTGTTACATATATATATATATATATATATATAATGTTGTAATCATAAATCTTTCCAATTTTTTTTTTAACCTGTTGGTAAAAGAACAGAAATAATTTTGTGTTTTTTTTAAACTTCACAACAGGCACAAAAGCATCATCGTCATCATTATCATTATCATCATCATGCCATACTCTTTACAGAGCATCGATGCTTTACAGAGCGGGGAGGCAGAAGATTAAAGTTATATTATATTTTGTGCCTGTTGTGAACTTTGCTTAACAACTCTGTTCCAGTCATAAATGTGGTTCCAATTTGTGGTTAGACATATTGGACAAACCAACCCCGTTTAATGGCATGCTAACCATTTATGATGTCGCGTGTGCCGAAGACTCAAGGTGGCTTTTACAACCTGTTCGTCAATTTGACTTTTACCCTTTTGGGAACCTCGTTTCAGGTTGCTAAGTTGAATAAACGAATCTGCTTTAAATTGGCATACGCTGCTTTTTACATCCCAACTTGGAAATGCACCGAGGAGCTATCCCTGTGGCTGCCATGCGTTTGTGAAAACGATTTATGTTGTCATGACGTCAAACGTTTTGAGATTTTATCCTCACCTCCTTACTCTATTGCACAGCGCATTTCATCGTTGGCATGATGTTACCAACCGTTGCAATACCCGCAAACGCAATACCACCGCGCGGAACGCTGATCTGTACTGCAGCAATGTCATTTGGCCACTGCCGAGGGTTGTGCCACAGCTGTTACATCACAAAGCCCAAACTCGATTCGAGATGGCATTTCGTGCGGCACACAGCAAGCACTGGCTGCTTGCATTGAGATTCAAGTTATGACTTGCAAGCCCTTTTGGTAATAGTGTCAACAAGTTTTCTTTATCTTCTTTTCCTTGAACAAAGGTGAAGGAAACTTTCTTATGAATTATCCATATGATACTCTTCTTTGACCACCCCCCCCCCACCCCCTTATGCATTTTGCACTCCTGTATACACATTGCTTTCACACAATGTCAATTAAAAATCCCCTGATGTTGACCCTTTTTCAAGTGGTTTTGCTTACCTGGAGTTGTAAAAACAATCCTTGATTAATGTTAAAATGAGGACGGATTGATAAAAGTTTGCGGCGTGGAAGTGGCAACATCTGGCAATTTACGTGTGAAGCGATTGCACGACTGTGCAAAGCATGCTGGGTATTTCCAAGATGGTGCCAAGCTGTGTCCTGGCTGTCAGCATTGTGTAATGAAGTTTCTGGTGAATGGAAATGTCAAAACAAGCAGAAATTTATTTGATGGTCTGTACAGTTCGGGGGACACTTGTTTGGTTTTGGTTTGACACGTAAGTGTGTTTAAGTGGTACAAAAAGTTTAATTAAGTAGATAAATTAATGCAAGTTAACTTTGAGCTACCCTCGTACGAGAATAATGGTCACATACGTGTCATGTTATTCTTATTATTAACCATGAATCGATGGCATATAACATGCGCTTTCTTTTATTGTCATGCGACGGTGGCCTGTTAGCATGCTACAGGTTGTAGGTTTAAATACAGCTGAAGACAGCAGTATTAGGTATGGCAGTTGAAATTAACACAACTTCCTGAAACTTCAAATACCAAATACTGATGTCTTCAGCTGGATTTAAACCTACAACCTGTCGGTCATGAAGTTGCGTTAATTTTAGAACTTTTATATCGCTTTTGAATTGTTAGTAAAAGCCCAACGACCTTCATGGCAGGCTCATGAATTAAATAACATTCAGGGTGGGGACAGTCTGCCTGCCTCCAGCTCCAGAGGCAGATTAAGATTTTTTGGGGGGCCCTGAGCACAAAAAATGTGGAGGCCCAAAACACATCAAAAATAGAGGATTCCATGTTATATTCACACTCACTTAGCCAATGTTGCTTGCAGGGCAGTTACCAATTTTTTATTTTATCTTTTTATTTTCTGTTTACATATAGACAAAGCTCATGGAAGAGCTAAAAGTTTATTGTGGAGTGCTTCCCAAGTAGCTTTTAAAGCACTCAGGCAAGCCGTCCAACAAAACCGTTGATAAGGAACGGCTGGCTTAGCAAGTGAGAGCAAGCTCATTGGTAATGGGACACACCCCACATGTGCGAGACCGAGGACCCTTTTCTGGTTCTCCGGCTTGTGTAATGAAAAAAAGTTAATTTCGGGTGATATATATTTTTTTCCCCAACCGTTTTCCCCTTTTGTTGAGATATTTTTCACTTTATCAGCACCGCTGGAGTAATTTCATGTCATCCTTGGGACATGTGCTCTGACACATTTCTGATTTTAAAAACTGCAACATTCCGCCATGCGCATGGGTTAGTCAATTTACTGATGAGGGGTGTTTTGTGATCGTACAATACATCGTAGTGTGGATTTCCTCAACAGTATCGAGATATATTAACATGCGGATATATATACAAATTTAATTGTGAGTATTGTTGAATTTGTATATATTAAACGTCGTTATTATTCCACTTGTTTTCGCTACTAACCTGACCTCAGCCCCTAATTTTGTAATAGTCCTGTTCGAGTTAAACATCAAAGGAATTTTTTTTATTTATTTATTCATTACATCACAGTGCTTTCTTTCTTTGAGATGGGGCATTCCCTTTGTGCTGTGTTTATCACCACTCACAAGTTGATATGTTTTGTCGGTAAAGTGACATCACCTTCGAGGGAGAGGGGAGCCATCTCGAAAGATTGTGAACCACGATCGGTCGTGTGGGGCCCTGTGTGTTTCTGGGGGCCCCATGCAATTGCATGGGTTGCATGGCCCTCACGCCACCTCTGCCTGGAGCCCACGTTGAGTCCATGTTGAGCCTCAGAGCCCATGTTGAGCCTCGGTGCCCACATTGAGTCTCGGTGCTCACGTTGAGCCTGAGGGTCCACGTTGAGCCTCGGGACACACGTTGAGCCTCGGGGTGCACGTTGAACCTCAGGGCCCACGTTGAGCCTCGGGACACACGTTGAGCTTCGGGACACGGGCCCTGCATGCCCGTGCGTTGATCCACCACTGCCCACCTGGTGTGCTCTCGATGAATCGATGCTCGTCCACTGAGTGTGGTTGACTTCAATTCCATCCCCTCATTACAGGAGGTTGTTCTGAATGACTACGAGTCTTCCCCGTCTCCTTTACTTCCAACTTGAAAACGCTCAGGATTAACCTGCTGTACATACAAAGGCTAGGCTGGCAGTCCTAGACGTACGCACACTCGCCTCTAAGCCACCTAGCCTGGGTTTGAGTCCTGACCCAGCTAGAAATTGTCGTCCTGGTGTTTCACAGGCAGGGTGATTCATCCATGTGTGCGTCATCCCTCGGATGCACGTTGAACTGGGCAGCCCATTTACCATCATTAGTAGGTGGACTTTAAAGATCCCACAGTGTCCTCCATGAATTGACAGCCCTGTCATGCTTGTCAATTTGTTCCTCATGCTGGTAGGTCATCACTGGCACGAGGAACAAATTGTAAATTCCTGCTCTAATTACTGCTGGGAAGGCAATGGCAAACCACCCAGTATTACCCTTGCCAATAACCTATTTCGGCACCACCACCACCACTCTGTAACAGAGTATGGTACGTACATCAGAAGCAGAATTTTAAAAGCCTAGAAAAGCAATGGCAAACCCCCATGTATTGCTTGTCAAGGTGTTGTTTCCAATCATGTTTAATGAATAAAGCAAAACCATTTCCTATAACTTGCTGAATGTCGACCTAAAAGATTAGGCCGCGTTGGCTGTGCATGCAGGGAGAATGAAATGGGGGTCAAAAGGCTCATTTACCCCAGTCCATTTTCCTTTTGTTACAATGAAGAAACTAACAGATTTCTCTCTTAGTACATCCTGATGTGTTGATGCCGGGGTTTGTGAGAAGGTTCATTCGTATCCATTTCAGAGGTTAAATAATTGGCAAACTGCGTTTTCAATTGCGTTGTTCAGTATAGCAACCCCACAGGGGGGGGGGAAAAAAAACATCGCTGTTTGTCCTTCGTAACACTGAGCAAGAGCATTTGTGAGAATGAAGATGAATTGTGCAATGGAACTGCACACATTTCAGTGATTTAGCTCCTCCCCCCCCCCCCCCACCCCACTCCCATATGGTGAGCAACAAATGTTCTCTCAACAAAAAAAAAAATAAGATCATTCTTGTCCAATAACTGACGACCTTTCTATGTCTTAATAAAGTGACAGTACATCACGTTCTGGTTGACAGGATGAGATTGGAGTAATCCAGGCAAAAATATCATTCCTTTCTTGAGTAATTCTCTGCAGACTACTGTCGAGGACCTGTTACCAACTTTGGTATACGAGAGTACTCCTCTCATCTATCTATCATTCTAACTGTAGTATTTTTGCCTGGGAAGGATAAGAGTTGGGTTAAAAGGGGGCCGGGGTTGAAAGCTGCAGTATTTGTGAACAGGACCTCCACGTGCCCTTTTAGTAGGTTTTCACGGTCTGTTTTTGGTTTTTTTTGAACACCAAGCTTTAAAACGAGATATTTTTTACCTCCGCCACCACAGGTGGACAGATGTTATGTTTTGTCCCCTGTCTGTCTGTCTGTCTGTCTGTCTGTGAGCAGGATATCCCATGAACAGTTATAGACAGATTTGGATGAAACTTGGTGGATAAGTTGGGTAGGTGACGAGAACCAGCTGATTTGAATTTGGTTCATGTATTGATGCAGATTTGGCATATCAGCGGGTGATAAAACATAAACTCAAACCTTCCCCCTCACCCCACACCCCCACAAAGTCTACTCCTCCATCCTGCACCATCCCAACGCCTCCCCCCCTCCCCCATCTCTAACTCTGTGTATCTCAAACATCCGAGGTCTTCACTCGAACATGACATCTCTCAATCCAGGCTGCTGCCGATAAACCAGACATCATCTGTTTAACAGAATCATTCCTCTCACGGGACGTCCCAGACTCCTTTAGTCTCTCTTCCCAGTTACTGTCTCTTCAGATGTGACAGGCCTGAACCACGCCCTGGTGACAGAATTGCACTTTACATGAATAACTCAATTTCACACTGCTCTTGCACTGACCTTACACCTCCCAACCTCCAGGTGTACCTCTAGCTGCAACTTTCCCTCCGCTCCCACTTCTTGTTCATATGTGTGTTGTACCGTCCTCCTAACAGTACGACTCTTTTTACATCGCTCAGACAACATGGACAAACTTTTAACCACTCATCCCAACTCCCTCATCCTCATATGTGGTGATTTAAATTGTCACCATGCAACTTGGCTGGGTGTTGGTACCTCTCTCACCAGCCATGGCACTTCAGAAAAGGACTTATGTGACTCCATGAGACTGACTCAATCTGTAAACTTTACAACCTGGATTTCTCCCAATGGCAAATCCTCCCTTCTAATGGACAAGTTGGGTCGGTGACAAGAACCAGGTGAATTGAATTTGGTTAATGTATAGATTTGAATTGCTTCGCTTCCTCATCTGATCATATTATGCTTGCGAAGGTCAACATCTCTCTGGCTATTCTCAGAGAGCTGCCTCAATGCCGGCAAGTCTGGCATTTCACTCGAGCAGATTAGCAGGGACTGCAAACAGCCATCTCTCTTCATGACTGATCTTCCATATCAACTACCCCTGATGTTAACTCATCATGGAAATTCTTCCATAGAAACCTGCTCTCTTTCTCATGCACATATTCATCCCATCTAATCTTCAATTGCCTACCCTTCTTCCCGTCCATGGTACACTGAATCCTGTGGTGAGGCAGTTGCTCTGAAAAAACTTGCCTTCTCTTCCTGGAAGGCAAATCAGACCGAAGGCAACCTCAGTGCATGCTAAAAAGTCCACAACAAGTGTGTGTCCACTCTCAGACGAGCCAGAAAACAACATCTGTCCAACCTCAAAAATAAGCTTTCAAACTTTTCTCCCTCCTGTAAAACCTGGTGGCACCTTATCTGTCTCTTGTGTATGCTCCCCCTCCATCCCTTCTCTCTCTTCAAATGGCACCACAGCTGACTCAGCTAATGAGAAGACCGAATGCCTCAATTCTGTGTTTACTTCCAAATCTTGTGTCCCCAACCCCTCACTCTCGGAACCCATCCTTCCCTGTTGTATCCATCTGCTGCTGGACTATGTGTCTTTTGTACCGAAGAAGGTGGAGAATGAAACGGAAGACCAAGAATGAACCCCAAGAAGTAAAGAGCAAAGATGGAGTCATCAGAAGAAATCTGGATAGGATTCGGGTTTCAGCTGCTCCTCCACAAGACTCAAACCCATCCAGGTGCTGATAAGTGAGCCTTACAAAAAACTTTCTGCAGAAATTCAATTCTTCTTGGAGAGATAGATAATGAAAGAGAGAAATAGAGAGTAAAAGAGATGAAAGAAAAGAAAAAGCAATAATTAGAATGAAATAAGAGAATTGTGAAAAATTAGAAAGAAGCAGAGCCTTCCCGTCACTTCGCTGACGGACCAATTAGTCGTCCTGTTCGCCAAAAGTTTTTGGCGAGAATGAGAAGGAAAGGAAGACAAATTTACCTGGCAGAGAGTGCTCTAACCCCACCCTGTCCTCACGTTCTGCCCCCCCCCCCACTTTGCCTCCTATTCGTCCTGATGTCCTTCCCACAAGAAATGTCTCACACACGATGACAGGCTTGAACAGGCCCCTCCGTTTCTTTTTTTTCTTTTTCTTTTTTTGGGGGGGGGGGGGGTGGAGAAGGGAAGGCGAACAAATTTACCATCAGCGAACCTCAGCATTGCCCAGGTAAAAAGAAATTGTAAAACCATCTGCTATCACCAACAGGTGGCGGTACAAATTTACATTGAGAATTTCTCACCATGGAAACAAAAAACATTTTTGTGACTTTGTCCACAAAAAATTGTGACTGTATACAAAAAAATAGAACCCCCCCCCCCCCCAACAGCCCCTGTAAACCCCTGCCTGAGGCACAGCCAGATAGCCCATGTTACCCCACACAAAGTTGTATTTGTACTCTGAGTTTGGAGCTAAAACATGTGACCATGCAAATGAACAAAGCACACGCACATATATATATAATATATATATATATATATATATATATATATTATATATATATATGTATACTGTAATATATATATATATATATAATATATATATATATATATATATATTATATATATATTGTGTGTTCTCTATCTACATATTTCAAATTCGCCTAGTCTAGCGACCACCCATGTTGCCTACCAGCTTGTATATGTATGTGTGTGTTTATATATATATATATATATATTATATATATATATATATATATATATATATATATGTATATATATACATATATATTTGAATTAGTATAGAAGTATGACCTGAAAAAAATTAGAAGGTGCTTACGTGCACCAAGATTGTTTCAACCATCCACGCTGACTCTGCTACTGGACCGGTCATCAGGAGCTCAGGTGTGCCAAGGTAAGACTTTGCATGACGGAGGATGCCCAGTCGGCGACTGGCTTTGTCGGCCAGCTTGGAAATGTGGCTTTCCCAGGAAAGATCATGGCAGATAGTGAGACCCAGAACTTGAATGAAAGGACTTCTTCCAGAGGATTGTTGAGAAAGTAGATGGGGGGGGTAGGGGGGGGTTTTCAGACAGTCCTTTCGGAGAGACAAAGTGAGAGTGTGAGATGGTTGAAAGACATGTTCCACGTGTTGAACAAGTTTGTGATTTTACCAGATCTGCAGAGAAGCGAAGAAGTGCTGCTTGCCGGACTGAGGGATGACAGATGTTACGGCAGATGGGAGTCATCAGCAAAGAGAATAAAGAGGACTTCCCAGAGTCAGAGCGATCATTGATGAAACCAGAAAAGAACAGGGCCAGAACGCTGCTTGAGGAACTCCTGCCTGAACAGGAACAGGGGATGAGAGAACTCCATTCAGGGCCACATTAAGGACCTGCAAATTACACAGCAATTGCATAGTCCATCATGAATTGGGAAACAACTTTTATGAGTCAAAAGGTCGTCAAGGTCAAACTTCTAAAATCATCAATTTCAATCTGAAAAAATAATCAATTTTCATCTGATTGATCTGAGCTGTCATAAGATATAGAATTTAATCTTACATGAAAGATCATATGTGTAATTGTGACATGGCAACCTTTGGAGAGGGGTGGATTCTGCATGTGTGTCGTGCTGCTGCACGACGCTTTTCTTGTATATTTGTTTGTTTGTGAACAAAATATCTCAAAAAGTTTTGGACAGACTGAACGAAATTTTGTGGAGAGCTTGGATATGTGACAAGGAGGAGATGATTACATTTTGGTGAAGATCTGAATCCAGATCTGGATCCTAGAATTTTTAAAGTGATTCTTCACCATTGAGTGATCAGGCTAAAACGATATAGAGCAGGATATTTCAAAAGCTGTGGACGGATTCAGACGAAACTTGTGGGTGAGTTGGTTAGGTGACAAGAACAAGCCGATTAAATTTTAGTTCAGGTCCGAATCCAGATCCGGCCTATTAGTGGGATACAAAATTGTAAACGCATCTCTTAATCACATCTCTGACCAAAGAATGAAAAAAACCAGTTTGCTGTGAATGTTCGCTTTCCATCAACCATTCTTTTTTTCCACTTCAGTGCCAACTCACCCCTCTCACCCTTTCCTCAAAGCAACCATCCACTCTTCTCCTCCAAGCTTCCCCCTCACCTTCTCCCTCAACTCTCCCCACTCACTCTTCTCCACCATTCACCCCTCTCACTCACGGCTCTCAAAGTTGCCCCCCCCCCACATCCACCAAGCTGCCTCCTTCCCTACCCCCCACCTCCATCTCATCACTCATCACCCTCCTCAAATCCTCAACTGCTTTCTGCTTCCTCTCTTTGCCCCCCTCCCTATCCCCAGCACCACAGAGCCTTTCTCCTCCTCATCCGGCCCCCTTCCCTAGCTATTCTGCAATCTCCCACACTCTTTCAACAACTCTCCTTACCTTTCCCCCTTCCCTTGTCCTGCCCTCTCTCCCCTCCCATCCCCTACACCCAAAGCTTCCTCTCCTCCCTCTTCATTAACAGTGGGACCTCAAATATCCGGGGCCTTCGCTCAAACCTTACAGATCTTCCATACAGGTTACCACTGACAAACCAGACATAATCTGCCCTAACAGAAATTTTCCTCCCTCAAGACGTCTCTGACTCCCAAGTATCTCTCCCTGGTTACTCCCTCCTCCGGTATGACAGACCTGAGCCTCGTCCTGGTGGAGGAGTTGCTCTCTTCATGAAAGACTCTATTCCTCACTCTCCATGCACTGCCCTCCTTCCCCACACCCCCAGGAATACCTCTGGCTACGGCTCCCCTCCACTCCAACCTCATGTTTATATGTGTACTGTACGCGTCCACCTAACAGTGATGACTCCATCTACACCTCACTATCCGAAAACATGGACCATCTTCTATCTTCTCACCCAAAACTCTCTCTCTTCCTCAATGTGGTGACTTACAATTGTCATTATGCCAGTTGGGCTAGGTGTGGGTACCCTCTCCACCTGTTATGGACCGCGCAAAAGCTTTCTGCGACTCATTGGGACTGACTCAATCTGTCAATTTCCCAACCCAGATCTCAACCAATGGTACTCCATCTCTTCTGGATCTGATTTGATAAATTTCCCTGAAAATATCTGCTGCTCTTTCCTCCGCTCCAATCGGTTCTTATGACCCGTCCTTGTCAAAGTGGACAATCTCTCTGGCTATTATCAGAGAACCACCTCACCGCTGTCGAGTCTGCATTTCACTCAAGCCGACTGCAGGGTCTCCAAACAGCCCTCAAACTTATAGACTGGTCTCCATCGCTACTTTCTCCAACATCAACTCATCCTGGGAATTCTTCAAAGAAACTTGCTCTCCCTCATGCACAGATTTTCCCTCTCGTCTTCAGTTGGCCTACCCTTCCTCCCGCCCTTGGTTCACTGAAGCTTTGTGCGATGCAGTTGTCCTGAAACAACTTGCCTTTGCCTCATGGAAAGCAAACCCAACTGAGGGCAATCTCAGTTCCTTCCATAAAGCTCGGAACAAGTTTGTCTACCCTCAGTCTACCTCTACCCTCAAACAACATCTTTCTAAGCTCAAGTCTGAACTCTCAAACCTCTCTCCCTCCTCAAAATCCTGGTGGCATCTAATCAAATCTGTTTCTGGTGTATGTTCCCCCTCCACCCCTCCCTTACCTAAAATGGCCGCACGTGCTGATACTGCACGTGAAAAAGCTGAATGCCTAAACTCAGTGTTTGCATCGAAGTCTTGTGTCCAAAACCCATCGCTTTCTTCCCACCTTACCCCGTCGTACCCAACGTGACCCTGGACTCTGTGTCCTTTTCTTCTGAGAAGGTGGAGAGCTTTGCTGACAAACCTCGACTCAAGTTCTGCAACCGGTCCAGATCCATCATCCACGTGTTTCTAAAACCTGCCTCCTCTGCTCTTGCTCACCCTCCTCTGTTCTTATTCACCCTCCTCATTTGCTCAAGGTCATCTGCCATCTGCTTGAAAAATCAGCAAACATTACCGCTCTGCATAAACAAGGTGCAAAAACAGATCCTGCATCTACAGACCAATCAGCCTTCTCCCAATCATCAGCAAGGTATGGAATCCTTCATCGCTTCAGACATTTAAATCCTTCCTTCTTCTCAAGGCTGATTTCCGATCATCAATTGGTTTCAGACCAGGTCACTCTACCCTGGATATGGCTTCTGCTCTCCCAACAATGGATGGAGTCCTCAATGCCGGACATGAAATCAGAGCCATTCCCACGACATATCACGTGCTTTTGACACGGTCTGGCACCCTGCCCTGCTCACCAAAACTCTCTTCCTATGGTATCCAAGGCCATCTCCACTCATGGCTCGCAGACTTCCTCTCCTGTCACAGTCACGTGTGGCCATAAATGGAGTTCTTTCATCCCTCTTCCTGTCCAGGCTGGAGTTCCTCAAGGTAGCGTTCTGGGCCCTGTTCTTTTTCTGGTTTTCATCAATATGATCTCTCTGACTCTCTGAAAATCCTCTTTATCTCTTGCTGATGACTCCACCCTTTGTCGGACCATCTGTCATCCTTCAGACTGGCAAGCAGCAGCCTCTTCACTCACTGCAAGATGTGGGTAAATATCACAAACTGGTCCAACACGTAGAACATATCTTTCAATCCTGACAAATCTCACTCTCACACTTTGTCTCTCCGAAAAGACCCTTTGAACCCCTCCCCCCCATCCACTTTCTCAACAATCCTCTTGGAAGAAGTCCTTTCTTTCAAGCTTCTGGGTCTCACTATCTGCCATGATATTTCCTGGAAAGCCCGTTTCCAAATGGCCTCCAAAGCCAGTTGCCGACTGTTAATCCTCCGTCGCGCCAAAGTCCTTCCTCGGCCCTCCTGAACTGACCACATGACAAAGGCTTCATCCACAAGCCTTATGAAGTACTCCTCTGCCTGGTGCTGCCTCCTCTTGCCCTCCCACCTTTCTCGGCTTCACGCATGTGGAAACCAAGGCATTTTGGATCACTGGCATCTCCTGTGAATGACTGAGTTTTGGGCTCTCACACTCTCTCACCGCAGGCAGGTCGATGGTCTTTTCTGTCTTCTACCGTCTCCTCTCTGGTCTCGCCCCCCCTACTCTGTCTGCGATTTGCCCACCATATTTCCGCAGGGCGCTCAAGGTCCGCCAACAACCCCCTTCTGGTAAACGACCAAAATCACCAATCACTGCTCACCTTCACTCATTCATTCCTCCTTTTCCCCCCTTTGGAATAAACTCCTTCACTCTGTTCAATCCCATTCTTCCCTCCAGGCCTTCAAAACAGCTGTTCACCACCACCTCTTATCGTCCCCCATCCAAAACCTCGATCTTTTCTACCCCCGTTAATCCACCCCAAAACCACCTCCTTCAAATTCCCTGCTTTCCTTCCTGAAAGTCTCTGTAATGTCCATCTTGTATACCCCGTGTTCCCCACCCCATCCCTCTCCCTTCCACAGATCTCCTAATGTCTCTGTTCCCCATTGTTTTGTCCTTCCCTCTCCTGCCCCTCCTGTCTCATGCCCCCCTCCTGTCTCGTGCCCCCCCTTGCTGTGCGTTATGTGTTCGCTCTCATGTGTGCCTCGACAAGGCATTAAAAAAAAAACCACAAAAAAAACGAACCAGCTGGTGGAGCTGCATGCTCTACCGTGTGCCCTTCTTGTCCCAATTGAGACTACCAGCAGACACATTTTTAGCTCGCCTGTCGAAGAACAGAGAGCTATAGCGATTAGGCCAGGAGCAAGACCCAGGGGAAAAAGGTCTTTCTCAACCCACACCACATACAATGTTTGTTTGCATATTCTGTTACACCAACCTCTCTGGAGCATTTCTACGGTGGGTGTCACTTCGAATTGTGGTATACGTTTTTTTCTTCATGCCATTTTGTATAGTGGGGGTCAAATCAAGTTTTCACACAATATGAGAACAAGGTTGAAGGTGGGTTGATGTTAAACGACTGTATTTTCCTACTAGTCGCTCAAATTTGACATGATATACATGGATGGAATGAGAATGGATTATACTACATATAGATTCGAGTTGCTATGGGTGGGGTAATATTCAAATGTGTACATGGAATCCAAATAATGTGGAGAGAAGCATTCTCAGTAATTCTCTAATGAAAATTTGACACCAAAGTATCAAAATATCTGTAGCACAAATACACAATAAACCAACGACCACTGTGTCGTATTGATATCTTCTTTAGTATACATATGTGATTCAATTCCAGAAAAAGGTGGCTTCATAGGGGGGGGGGTGGCCCTTTGGGCAAACGTGATCAATACTGCAACATTATTGATATGCCCTCGCCCTTCTGATATACGAGATAATACTTCGTACCTCAATTTTTACAATCCTAGCAAGTTTGGTCACCATATCCGATTACTCGAGATTGTGACTCAAGTGATAAATGTATAGTGGACAGATATACATATGTGGACTTTACATTGTTCTCCTGAGAGCACACACACACACACACTTCACTGATTAATGACACTCAATCAGTGCAAATCTAAATGTGTCCAACATGGCATAATTAAGAAGTCTAGTCCTCAGCTTCATCATCGTCGTCATCCTCTAACATGTTTGAACGGTTTCGCAGTTTTCAGCCATGCACGAACAGGCCTCGGTACACGAAAGTCCATTCACCCTACACGTGCAAACAGACCGAGGACAGGCACTCTTGGCGCAATGGCAAGTGCTAAGCTACAAGACCTTTTGGTGCTGGGTCTTTCTCCATCCATAAAGGTTGAATTATCTCCTGGTCGTCGTCTGTCACTTCCATCCGTTGCCAACTGGGTCTGGCAGATCTTGTTTTGCATACAGAGCCCGGCGCCACACCAGCGTTTGATAGTTAGCCCGTTTAATGTGTAGTGACATACTGTCGGATGTAGGTGGGAGTCCCTCGTTCTCTGTTTCTTTTGACAGAAGGGCCGGTATCGAACATGTCACATGTGGTACCAGTACGCTGGACACTAGTATAAGATTGCATATAAACTTCTCACAATCACTATTTGTCGTTTCGGTTACGGACGGCGTCTGTCCGAGATTTTGCAGTCCTTCTGGTGCTCAGGGCTTTTGCGGAGTATTCCGAACGAGGACCTCTTGCCTATACCAGAAAGAGAACTAGTGCTATCGCAACCAGTCAGTGCATGGTATGCTGGAAGTGTGGTGCACAGCTCTGGACCCAGGCTGTTTACGATGGAGTGAACCTGAATATATCTGAGTTTGTTCTTTACCCCAGTCGGAACCAGAGCTCATTACACCCAAGCTCCTGGAAATGGGTGACGCAAAGTACCATCACATCAGTGTCGGGTGACTGTATCACTACTCGGCTACTTTCAGAGCTTGCTTGTTTGGCGTGTAGGAGTATTCTCGTGTCTGCCTCTTTATGATCAGATTCCAGAGCTTGCATCACCTCACACAAGCCTTTGGAAATGTCCACACATTTTTCCTTATCCTTGAAGCCTCCGCCGATAACCATGTGAGGGCCTTCCTTCAGATTGGATTGGCCCTTTTTGCACCAGAACTCCGAAAGAAAAGAACATAGGTTTTGCTTGTTCCTGGAGTTTCCGATGTACTTAGCCCACTGTTTTGGAATGTGCGTTTGCTCATTGTGGATGGTCACCTTAATGAAGCTGACGTTCCTCTGGTAGCGCGTTCGTCAGATTTTATGGACCTATCTTTGTATTGGTCAAATACAACGTCCACCCGTCTGCAGCCATTTTGTCCTAGTGGCGCCAACACGACCTCATAAATTGTTGTTGCCAGTTGCCCAAACGTCGATGCACCACCCTCCTTAACCATCTAACCCTAACCCTAACATTCAGAACATCTTGCAGTGATATTGAGCTTGTTCACCATATTCATATGAGCATATTCAGGTGAATACATCAGTTCTGATTGCTCTCTAATTCGGGGCTGGTGGAATACCACCTCATCGCCAAAATGCCTCATCAATCTGAGCTTCAAATGCTGCTTTGTGTATTTGATGGCTTTTTCGTGGTCAACACCGTGTGTACTAGAAGACGTTGATATTTTCGAGAAGATTGCGCATATCGTATGCCTTGCCATGCTTCAAATCTGTTTAAGCCCATCAATTAAGTCCCGGAAAGCCTGGTGTATTGATCTTCATTTTCGCTGGCCTTAAAAGTGCGATGTTGATGTTTGACTTACTGGTGTACTTTGAAAAGCATACTTGTGATATTTTGCTTCAGCTGCCACAAGGTCACCGTTTACTCCACGGATTATATGCAACATATCTTCATCGCCTAAAGCTTCAGCAGAATCCTGATAGATTGACACATTCAAATGTGCTAGCATTCAGCATTTGTCACTTTTTTGTGGGACCTATTCTTGCAGAACATGCACTTTGACCAGTCTACAAGACTCGACTGTGATCTGGACCGTCTCCCTAGCTGATCTGCGTCCATCGTATCCGATCCTGACACTTCAGACGGCGACGAAGATGGTCCCTTCTCTTCGCAGTAATATCGAGATTGTGTTTGCTGTGCAGGACTTGTAGCAATTTGAATGCCAGAATACATCCATGGTCTGTAGTCTCTGTAAATCTGGAAGCAGTCGCTCATAACGCTCATCTTGCCTGCACTGCAGTGCAGAAACGAGCCTCTCTATGGAAGTGCTCTGTCCCTTTCGAAGAACATCCTGTGAATCTTCTTGATGGAGTACACATTTGTCATAGTTTGTTCTCTTTCTCCGTTTTCGTGGTGGCAAAACAGGAAGCACGCAAGCACTGCTGGTATCGTCATCCATGTCTCCATCAAATCTACAAAATCATACGAGGTTTAATCCCTCACAGACTGCAGTCTGTAGCCCAGAAGACAAATTAGTAACAGGTCAAGATACTTCAAGATGAACGTCCAGGTACTTTTGGAACTGTTCAACTACCTGAACGAAAAGAAATGTTATTATAACAATCAGCAGAAAGTCATTACTCTTCAAAATGGTACATGTGCAAACCATGGATGATTTAGGATACGTTCTTTGCCAACGCGGTCGAGCTACGTATATTTAACAGGCAAACTGTCTCAAGATCACAAATAATACATTTTGTACAGAGAACGGCACAAAAATTATACATTCAACAGACTTCAGCAAACAGAGAAATACAAAACCACAAACACACTTTTTCGATTTGCCAGGTGAATTCTACTACATGTTTGTTGCGTTATGGGATTCTACATATGAATTTCGACTAATACTTCAATGACAGTAATTTATATGTATGAACCAATCTCTTCTCTTATATCCATGCATTGTATAATAATTGGAATGAACCAGTTCAAAAGATACAATCGACTAAAGCAACCCACCATGGATCACATTCTCCCATTGATGGAAAAAAAACTTTATTTGACCCCCACCATACAAAATGGCCTGTAGAAAAAATGCTATACCACAATTTGAAGTGACACCCACCCTAAAACTGCTCAGGAGAGGTTGCCCTAACATCATATGCATTCAGACCTTGTATGTGATGTGGGTTGAGCAAGACCTTATTTTAAGGCCTATATGGGAAATAGCTCCTTGACTAGATATCCCGGCGTGAGCGTCAGCGTCAGCGTGAGCGTGAAAATGTTAAAGTTTTTGGTGCAAGTTATTTCCTTTCTAATGTTTTTATCTACCACACTATTTTTTACTGATTACAATATACAAATACAAATATTGCTTTAAAATTATTTGGATCAGACTTCACTGCAATGCTTTATAAAAAATATTATGAGACTAGTCTTTTAAAAACGATAAATGTATAAACAGGCGAGCATTGGGTGGCTTTACACCACTCTGGTTGAGTTTGCGGATGTAAGCAGCCATGTATTTATTTGTTTAATCTGCCAAGATGGCAGAAATGTTTGCATCCACGTGACCTCCTCAGGGAGGTCAGGGGAGGCTCCCCTGTATCTCCTCCCAGCACATCAATCTCTCTGTCTCTCTCTTTCTCTTTCTCTTTCTCTTTCTCTCTCTCTCGTGTCTATTTTTCCATTTAGTCACACTTCCCCTACTCCCTGTGCATACATATAAACAGATGGCTTTTAAATGCTACACATGCCTGCGTGCATATGTATACATCTGACATTAGGTTGTGGCGATGGGATCCATTATTCAAAGAAGTAAAGAGAAAGATGCAGCCAACCAAGAATTGCACAAAGTAACTACTACTCCACCAATGTTGACAAACAGGATAGAGCAGACCTAGTCTCGGGAAAAGTTGATCAGTATTGCATGGCCTTCCTCATGCCGATAGTCTCTGAACCTGGCACATGGTGATGTTTTGTTTCCTCTTTCTTAACCGTCTTCCAGTACAATGCTCTTTTTATTTAGCATTCCATTAAACCATAAACACAATCATCATTGTCTCCTCATTCCAGGGTTGCAATCAGCGTGTCCTGTTGTTATATACGGATGTGCATGAGCAGTTGTACAAGAACTG
>CM068961.1:60058909-60081696 GCA_035128595.1 Eptatretus atami
GTGTTACCTCATACTCTTAAAGATGTACATATGATTTACCATTACTCTTTAAAGCATGTAACATTATGATTTGTACCTTACTCTTAAAGCATGTTACATTTATGATTTGTACCATACTCTTCTTAAAGCATTTGTACACTTATTGATTTGTACATACTCTTTAAAACATGAGTAACATAATTGTATTATGTACAACTCTTGTAAAGCATGTTGTACATATGATTTGTACCCATACTTCTTTTAAAGCTGTACATATTGATTTGTACCTATACTCTTTAAAGCATGTACATATGATTTTACCATACCTTAAAGCAGTGTTAATATTGATTTGCTTTACCATACCATTAAGCATGTACATATGATTTGTACCATTACTTCTTAAAGCAATGTACATATGATTTTGTACCATACTCTTAACGCATGTACATATGATTTGACCTTACTTTAAGGCACTGTACATTATGATTTGTACCATTACTCTTAAAGCATGTGTGTATTATGATTTTACCATACTCTAAAATATGTACATTATGATGTACCATTATCTAAAGGCACTGCTACATATGATTTGTACCTTACTCTTTAAAACATTGTACATATGATTTTGACCAACTCTTAAAGCAATGTACATATTGATTTGTGTACCACACTCTTAAAGCATTACATATGATTTGTTACCATACTCTTAAAGCATGTACAATGATTTGCTACCATACTGTTAAAGATGTACATATGATTTGCTACCATACTTCTTAAGGCATGTACATATGATTTGTACCATATCTTAAAGCATGTACATATGATTTGTTACCTTTACTCTTAAAACATGTACATATGATTTGTACCATACTCTTTTAAAGCATGTGCATTGATTTGTTACCATACTCTTAAAGCATGTACATATGATTGTACCATACTCTTAATGCATGGAAATAAGGATATACGTTATGTGGAAGTCGGCGGGGGGAGGGAGGGGGGAGGGGTAAGGGTAGTATTCATAGTTAGACTGTGGTAAGTGTGGTATTGGTACCGTGTATTTTGAGTAGTTTAGATTGTCATGTAACAGGGGACCTGTCCAGAGTAAGCTGTATTGTTTCATTGTCACAATGTGAGGCGGCGTCTGTAACTTATTAGAGAGGTAGACAGACTACTTTTGGATGTGTAAAACTCTCTGTGTGTGGACTTCCCAAACACAGAAGCAGGCACACGTGTGACGTGTGTGAAAGTGATTACAATCTTTCTGCTCTCGCTGTGTGTGTTCCAGCCATGTTTGGTGTATATGGGCAGTGAGCCCGAAGAAAAATATTGCTACATTTATTTTTTTATCGGTAGCTGCCCCCATGAGCGGAACTTCTCGAGGAGAACTCTGTCCAGCAGGGGTGGAGACCAAAGAGAACCGGGGAGGACGCAGAAGCTATCGACGGTAGGACCTTCGAGGAGCAGAGATTTATGTTGGTTCTTTGCCTCACCGTTGTGTATTGAAGCACTCCCCTTGACTTTGAGGAAGAAAGACAAGGCAAGCCTCATGAGGAAAAGGACAAAGAGGACCACGAGGCTGTTTGAGGGCTTACTGGTCGTTTTCATTCCTCGTGGTCTGGCGTCAACTTAATGTTCTCCAGCTTTTCTTCATCTTTGGGCATACCCATCGCTGCCCTGTTCGTTACTGGCTCTCGTCGGTGCCGGCCTTGTTTCCAAAACGGGCTGCATTGTGTTTGAACTGCGTCCTTCCTGCTGCATTCGCAGACAGGAGGGATAGTCCCGCCTGCATTCTTTATCATGTTGTAAAAGTGTGTTATGTGGTTGCTGAGAGTGGGTTTAGGTGTTGCGCTTTTATTTCTCATCCATCGATGTACACCACATTGTTGCGTTTATCACCACATTGTTTGCATATCGCATTCTCCTCTTTGTGTATTTTGATTTGCTTGGTTGTTCATTTATTATAGCGTCTTGTCGAATCCTCTTCCTTGTACTTATCAATACCAAATATATCCTTTAAAAAGGTAAGAAAACGTTGTTCGAGCCAATTGCTGTCCGTGTGTGTATGCCGTCGATTTGGCTCATTTTAATCATCCTTGACGGGAATGGTAAAGTTGGAGAATTATTGAACGCAGTCCTATAAAAGACTCGTTTGGACCATCTCCTGGACGAAAGCGTCCCAGAGCTGAATAATCCTGCGTTACCGGGTACTCGGACTGCGAAATATTGTAGCATACTCTTAATGCCGTTGCAAGATAAGATATGTGCAATACTTCTTATATATGCAAACGAGATATGTATTATTCCATTCTCTTTTTTATATGTACATGAAAGATGTTTCCATAGTCTTAATATATGTACATGCAGATAAGATATTGTGATTGCAGTGCAGGCTGGATAACTCCGACCCGCGCGATCCATAAAAAGATCACGGACGCCGTCGACAACATTACCTCTGGCGGATCTTAGAGCTCAGGGTCAGTTTAAACCGTACCTTGTGAGACGAAATGACTGCAGCATGGGGAACCGTTCGCTGTGACGGACGGTTGCTGCTACTTAATTGGCCGTGCAAACCAATGCACTGCACCACTTTACAATTCGCTACTTGACCAAATGTCCCAGGTGCGCTATCCCAGAAAATCAAATTCCGAAACAGATAAGTCAAGACACGAAAATCAACACTTCATAAATTTATCACACACAATCAAGTGAGCAGGTTGAGCAGAAATTGATGGAGATAAACGGTTGGGGAAATTCAAATGGGAGGATGTTGGGAACGATGGCGTTTTAGGATTTCAAATGGGGAAAAGGCAGGAAAATTTTCAAGGGATGGCAAAAGCAAGGCATAGGTCCCATAACGACAGCACGTATATACTCCCATTACCTCCTGCTCGCGAATCAATCCTTGCCCTAGGATGCCTTAAAACAATTACTTTTAGCGCTTGTAAACTTGACATGATCCAAAACACCTGAATGAAGAATACAAATAGTTTGGGAAGAGGGTGGGGAGAAATAGAGTGTGAAAGATTAAGTGTTGGGGTCCTTTGCACACCCGCTGCATGTAGATTGAGGCGACTGGGCCTACTGCTCGGCGGTTTGTGAGGACTCACCCCATCACGGTCATCTCTCACTTCTGTGGCAGTGCCTCGGTCATTATGGGAAAACTGCGGAGGTTTGTCGCCCAACCGATGACTTGCGTGGCTCCGAGATCTTCTTTCCGTTTGATGTGAGGGCAGGTGGCATCTCCAACGGCAACGTGGATATATTGGCCTTGGTGCTGAGAAGGCCGCCGGGTCCTGTGAGTTTGTCGGTCCAAACTCGCGGAAAGTACGGAGAGGAATCAACGAAGAAGACGAAGGAGCGTTATGGCCATGAAAAGCATGTGTGTGGAAATGCCATGAGTGGGAGATGTGTAAGTGTGGAAGAATATGATGAAAGGCAAGTGGAAATGAAGTCAAAAGTGAGATGGAAAGGCGAAAGGCGGGAAAAGATGACGCGGCAGAAGACGACGGGGCAGAAGAAGACTTTCAAATGCTTCAAATGTTTTGCTCGGTCTCCCCATTTTATACTCCTTTCTCCCTCCCCTATCCGGCTGTTTTGCGAGCAACTTCTCTCTCGTTGTCCTTCAACCTGCTAATGAGTGGTAGCAACGTCACAGGTGGGCGTCACGCATGGGGGTGGGGGGGGGTGGTGGGGGGCGTTGGTGGGAGGAGATGATGGGGAGGGAGTAAAGATTCGAGAAATCTCAAGAAGACTTCAAAAACCTGCCTTTGGTCACTTGAGAGGTTCTGCCTCCCGCTAAAAACCCTGCACCATGGCTTTTGGTTGTTGGGAGGCATGTGTGAATGTTGAAAGGGATTGAGAGGACATGTGTGCAACATGTAGAGGCAGAAAACATCATGAGGAGAGGGAAAAGGAACGAAACTGTACAACTCATCACTCGCCCAACACATTATTTATCCCACGTATTACAATCTAACCTGACTTGCTAGAACAGGAATACGAAGACATCAACTGACTCTATTTCTGTGTGTGTGTTGTGCTCTTTACCTGCCCGAGAGGTTCATGACGTCTTTGCTGACCAACGCGGTCCCCCGGCTTAATGCCTCTCCGCTGGATAACACACACCAATTGATGCATCACCCTGCATGCTAAATGCCAGGCGTAGACAGTTTTATAACTGGGTCAACATGGAGGCCGGGCTAGGCAGCTCACTGCAAGTGCAACGTACTGTAGGCTATCTTCCCAGCCCTTTGATAACATCATACATTTATAAACAGTCCTTGACTAACACATGGTTGCACTTTTTTTTTTCTTTTTAAGAATTGATCTGCTAAACAGTTTCTTTTTTCATTGCAATTTTCCTGTTACATATATATATATATATATATATAATGTGTATCATAAAATCTTTTCAATTTTTTTTTAACCTGTTGGTAAAAGAACAGAAATAATTGGTGTTTTTTTTAAACTTCACAACAGCACAAAAGCAATCATCGTTCATCATTTATCATTATCATCATCATGCCATACTCTATTTACAGAAGACGATCGATGCTTTACAGAGCGGGAGGCAGAAGATTAAAGTTATATTATATTTTGTGCCTGTTGTGACTTTGCTATCAACAACTCTGTTCCAGTCATAAATGTGTTTCCAATTTGTGGTTAGACATATGGACAAACAACCCCGTTTAAATGCATGCTAACCATTTATTGATGTCGTCGTTGCCGAAGACTCAAGGTGGCTTTACAACCTGTTCGTCAATTTGCTTTTACCCTTTTGGAACTCGTTTCAGTTGCTAAGTAATAAAACAATCTGCTTTTAAATTGGCATACCGCTGCTTTACATCCCAACTTGAAATGCCACAGGAGCTATCCCTGGCTGCGCTGCCATGCGTTTGGTGAAAACGATTTATTGTTGTCATGACGGTCAAACGTTTTAGGATTTTATCCTCAACCTCCTTACTCTATTGCACAGCGCATTTCATCGTGGCATTGATGTTACCAACGTTGCAATTACCCGCAAAACGCAATACCACCGCGCGGGAACGCTGATCTGTACTGCAGCAATTGTCATTTTGGCCACTGCGTGCAGGGGGCTTGTGGCACAGCTGTTACATCACAAAAGCCCAAAACTCGATTCGAGGGATGGCATTTCGTGCGGACACAGCAAAGCACTGGCTTTGCTTGCATTGAGATCAAGGTTATGACTGCAAGCCCTTTGGTAATAGTTCAACAAGTTTTTCTTTATCTTCTTTTCCTTGAAACAAAAGGTGAAAGGAAACTTTCTTTATGAATTATCCATTTGATACTCTTCTTTGACCACCCCCCCCCACCCCCCCTTATTGCATTTTGCACTCCTGCTATACACATTGCTTTCACACATGTCAATTAAAAATCCCTGATGTCGGACCCTTTTTTCAAGTGGTTTGCTTACTGGAGTTGTAAAACAATCCTTGATTAATGTTAAAATGAGACGGATGATAAAAGTTTGCGGCGTGGGAAGTGGCAAACATCTGGCCATTCTACGTGTGCAACGCGATTGCACGACTGTCCAAAGCATGCTGGGTATTTCCAAGAGATGGTGCCAAGCTGTGTCCTGGCTGTCACATTGTGCTAAATGAAGTTTCTGTGTGAATGGAAATGTCAAAACAAGCAGAAATTTATTTTGATGGTCTGTACAGTTCGGGGACACTTGTTTGCGTTTGGTTTGGCACGTAAGTGTGTTTAAGTGGTACAAAAAAGTTTTTATTAGTAGAATAAATTAATGCAGTTTAACCTTGACTACCCTCGTACGAGAATAGATGTCCCATACGTGTCATGTTATTCTTTATTATTAACCATGAATCGGATGGCATATAACATTGCGCTTTCTTTTATTGTCATGCGACGGTGGCCTGTTAGCATGCTACAGGTTGTAGTTTAAATACAGCTGAAGACAGCAGTATTAGGATGCAGTTTGAAATTAACACAACTTCTTGAAACTTCAAATACCAAATACTGATGTCTTTCAGCTGGATTTAAACCTACAACCTGTCGGTCATGAAGTTTGCGTTAATTTTAGACTTTTATATCGCTTTTGAATTGTTAGTAAAAGCCCAACGACCTTCATGGCAGCGCTCATTGAATTAAAATTAACATTCAGGGGTGGCGGACAGTCTGCCTGCCTCAGCTCCAGAGGCAGATTTAAGATTTTTTTTGAGGGGGCCTGAGCACAAAAAATGTGGGAGCCCAAAACACATCAAAAATTAGAGGATTCCATGTTATATTCACACTCACTTAGCCAATGTTGCTTGCAGGGCAGTTACAATTTTATTTTTATCTTTTTATTTTCTGTTTACATTATAGACAAAGCTCATGGAAGAGCTAAAAGTTTATTTGTGGAGTGCTTCCCAAGGTAGCTTTTAAAGCACTCAGGCAAGCCGTTCCAACAAAACCGTTTTGATAAGGAACGGCGGCTTAGCAAGTGAGAGCAAGCTCATGGTAATGGGACACACCCCACATGTGCGAGACCGAGGACCCTTTTTCTGGTTCTCCGGCTTGTGTAATGAAAAAAGTTATTTCGGGTTGATATATTTTTTTCCCCCAACCGTTTTCCCTTTTGTGTGAGATATTTTTCACTTTATCAGCACCCGCTGCGAGTTAATTTTTCATTGTCATCCTTGGGACATGTTGCTCTGACACATTTCTGATTTTTAAAAACTGCAACATTCCGCCAATCGCTGCGGTTAGTCAATTTACTGATGGCAGGGGTGTTTTTGTGATCGTACAATACATCGTAGTGTTGGATTTCCTCAACAGTATCGAGATATTTAACATGCCGGAATATATTACAAAATTTAATTGTGAAGTATTGTTGAATTTGTATATATTAAACGTCGTTATTATTCCACTTGTTTCGCTTTATAAAAAAAACCCTGACCTTCAGCCCTAATTTTGTAATAGTCCTTGTTCGAGTTAAACATCCAAAGGAATTTTTTATTTTATTATTCATTTTACATTCACAGTGCTTTCTTTCTTTGAGATTTGGGGGCATTCCCTTTGTTGCTGTATGTTATCACCACTTCAACAAGTTGATATGTTTTGTCGGGTAAAGTGACATCCCTTTCGAAGGGAGAGGGAGCCATCTCGACAAGATTGTGATACCACGATCGGTCTGTTGGGGCCCTGTGTGTTTCTGGGGGCCCCATGCAATGCAATGGGTGGCATGGCCCTTCACGCCACCTCTGCCTGGAGCCCACGTTGAGTCCACGGTTGAAGCCTCAGGAGCCATGTAGCCTCGCGCTGCCCCACATTGAGTCTCCGGTGCTCACGTTTGAGCCTGAGGGTCTATGTTAGCCTGAGGTGGTCCACGTTGAGCTCGGGACACCACGATGAGCCTCGGGGACACACCGTTGAGCTTCGGGCACGGGCCCTTGCATGCCCGTGCGTTGCATCCACCACTGCCCACCTGGTGTGCTTCTCGATGAATCGATGCTCGTCACTGAGTAGTGGGTTGACTTCAATTCCATCCCCTCATTTACAGGAGGTTGTTCTGAATGACTACGAGGTCTTCCCCTCTCCTTTACTTTCCAACTTTGAAAACGCTTCAGGATTAACCTGCTGCTACATACCAAAGGCTAGGCTGCAGTCCTAGACGTACGCACATCGCCTCTAGCCACCTAGCCTGGGTTTGGAGTCCTGACCGCCTAGTAATGTTCGTCCGGTGTTTCCAGCAGGGGGATTCATCCATGTGTGCGTTATCCTCGATGCCGTGAAACTGGACAGCCCATTACCATCATAGTAGGTGGACTTTAAAGTCCACAGTGTCCTCCATTAATTGACAGCCTGTCATGCTTGTCAATTTTTCCTCATGCTGGGTAGGTCACCCTGCCGAGGAACAAATTGTGAAATTCCTGCTCTAATTACTGCTGGAAGCAATGGCAACACCAGTATTACCCTGCAATAACCTATTTCGGCACCACCACACCACTCTGTAACAGAGTATGTACGTACATCAGAAGCAGAATTTTTTAAAAGCCTAGAAAAGCAATGGCAAACCCCATGTATTGCTTGTCAAGGTGTGTTTCCAATCATGTTATGAATAAAGCAAAACCTTCTATAACTTGCTGAATGTCGACCTAAAAGATTAGCGCGCGTTGGCTGGCATGCTGGGAGAATGAAATGGGGGTCCAAAAGGCTCATTTACCCCAGTCCATTTCCTTTTGTACAATGAAGAAACTAACAGATTTCTCTCTTAGTACATCCTGATGTGTTGAATGCCGGGGTTTGTGAGAAGGTTCATTCGTATCCATTCAGAGGTTAAATAATTGGCAAACTGCGTTTTCAATTGCGTTGTTCAGTATAGCAACCCACAGGGGGGAAAAAAACATCGCTGTTTGTCCTTCGTAACACTGAGCAAGGCATTTGTGAGAATGAGATGAATGTGCAATGGAACTGCCACATTTCAGTGATTTAGCTCCCTCCCCCCTCCCAACCCCATCCCCCATATGGTGAGCAACAAATTTCTCTCAACAACAAAAAAAATAACAATCATTCTTGGTCAATAACTGACGACCTTTCTATGTCTTAATAAAGTGACAGTACATCACGTCCTGTGTTGACAGGATGAGATTGGAGTAATCCAGCCAAGAATATCATTCTTCTTGTAGTAATTTCTGCAGACTACTGTAGTAGGACCTGTTACCAACTTTGGTATACGAGAGTCTCCTCTCATCTATCTATCATTCTAACTGTGTATTTGCCTGGGAAGGATAGAGTGGTTAAAGGGGCCAGGGTTTGAAAGCTGCATTATTTGTGAACAGGACCTTCACGTGCCCTTTTAGTAGGTTTTCACGTCTGTTTTTGGTTTTTTGAACACCAAGCTTTAAAACGAAATATTTTACCTCCGCCACCACAGGTGGACAGATGTTATGTTTTGTCCCCTGTCTTCTGTCTGTCTGTCTGTCTGTCCTGTCTGGAGCAGGATATCCATGAACAGTTATGGACAGATTTGGATGAAACTTGGTGGATAATTGGGTAGGTGACGAGAACCAGCTGATTTGAATTTGGTTCATGTATTGATGCAGATTTGGCTATCAGCGGGTGATAAACATAAACTCAAACCTTCCCCTCACCCCACACCCCACAAAGTCTACTCCTCCATCCTGCACATCCCAACGCCTCCCCCCCTCCCCATCTCTAAACTCTGTGTATCTCAAACATCCGAGGTCTTCCTCGAACATGACTCTCTCAATCCAGCTGCTGCCGATAAACCAGACATCATCTGTTTAACAGAATCATTCCTCTCACGGGACGTCCCAACTCCTTTAGTCTCTCTTCCCAGTACTGTCTCTTCAGATGTGACAGCCTGACCACGCCCTGGTGACAGAATTGCACTTTACATGAATAACTCAATTTCACACTGCTCTTGCACTGACCTTACACCTCCAACCTCCAGGTGTACCTCTAGCTGCAACTTTCCCTCCGCTCCCACTCTTTGTCATAGTGTTGTTTGTACCGTCCTCTAACAGTGACAACTCTTTTTACATCGCTCAGACAACATGGACAAACTTTAACCATCATCCCAACTCCCTCATCCTCATATGTGGTGATTTAAATTGTCACCAGCAACTTGGTGGGTGTGGTACCTCTCTCACCAGCCATGGCACTCAGAAAAGGACTTCTGTGACTCCATGAGACTGCTCAATCTGTAAACTTTTACAACCTGGATTTCTCCCAATGGCAAATCCTCCCTTCTAATGACAAGTTGGGTCGGTGACAAGAACCAGGTTTGATTGAATTTGGTTAATGTATGAGATTTGAATTGCTTCGCTTCCTCATCTGATCATATTATGCTTGCGAGGTCAACATCTCTCTGCTATTCTCAGAGAGCTGCCTCATGCCGGCAAGTCTGGCATTTCACTCAAGCAGATTAGCAGGGACTGCAAACAGCATCTCTCTTCATGGACTGATCTTCCATATCAACTACCCCTGTATGTTAACTCATCATGGAAATTCTTCCATAGAAACCTGCTCTCTTTCTCATGCACAATTCATCCCATCTATCTTCAATTGCCTACCCTCTTCCGTCCATGGTACACTGATTCCTGTGGTGAGCAGTTGCTCTGAAAAAATTGCTTCTCTTCCTGGAAGGCAAATCAGACCAGAAGGCAACCTCAGTGCATGCTAAAAAGCCCACAACAAGTGTGTGTCCACTCTCAGACGAGCCAGAAAACAACATCTGTCCAACCTCAAAAATAAGCTTTCAAACTTTCTCCCTCCTGTAAACCTGGTGGCACCTTATCTGTTCTCTTGTGTATGCTCCCCTCCATCCCTTCTCTCTCTTCAAATGGCACCACAGCTGACTCAGCTAATGAGAAGACCGAATGCCTCAATTCTGTGTTTACTCCAAATCTTGTGTCCCCAACCCCTCACTCTCGGAACCCATTCCTTCCTGTTTTATCCATCTGCTGTTGTATCCATCTGTATCCATTCCTCCTTTTTCCCCGCCTTTGGAATAAACTCCTTCACTCTGTTTCAATCCCATTCTTCCTCCAGGCCTTCAAAACAGCTGTTCACCACCACCTCTTATCGTCCCCCATCCAAAACCTCGATCTTTTCTACCCCCGTTAATCCACCCCAAAACCACCTCCTTCAAATTCCCTGCTTTCCTTCCTGAAAGTCTCTGTAATGTCCATCTTGTATACCCCGTGTTCCCCACCCCATCCTCTCCCTTCCACAGATCTCTAATGTCTCTGTTCCCCATTGTTTTGTCCTTCCCTCTCCTGCCCCTCCTGCTTCATGCCCCCCTCCTGTCTCGTGCCCCCCCTTGCTGTGCGTTATGTGTTCGCTCTCATGTGTGCCTCGACAAGGCATTAAAAAAAAAACACAAAAAAAACGACAGCTGGTGGAGCTGCATGCTCTACCTGTGCCCTTCTTGTCCCAATTGAGACTACCAGCAGACACATTTTAGCTCGCCTGCTTCGAAGAACAGAGAGCTATAAGCGATTGGCCAGGAGCAAGACCCAGGGAAAAGGTCTTCTCAACCCACACCACATACAATGTTGTTTGCATATTCTGTTTACACCAACCTCTCTGGAGCTTTTCTACGGGTGGTTCACTTCGAATTGTGGTATACGTTTTTTTCTTCATGCCATTTTGTATATGGGGGTCAAATCAAGTTTTCACAACAATATGAGAACAAGGTTGAGAGGTGGGTTGATTAAACGACTGTATTTCCTACTAGTCGCTCAAATTTGACATGATATACATGGATGGAATGAGAATGGATTATACTACATATAGATTCGAGTTGCTATGGGTGGGTAATATTCAAAATGTGTACATGGAATCCAAATAATGTGGAGAGAAGCATTCTCAGTAATTCTCTAATGAAAATTTGACACCAAAGTATCAAAATATCTGTAGCACAAATACACAATAAACAACGACCACTGTGTCGTATGATATTCTTCTAGTATACATATGTGATTCAATTCCAGAAAAAGGTGGCTTCATGAGGGGGGGGTGGCCCTTTGGGCAAACGTGATCAATACTGCAACATTATGATATGCCCTCGCCCTTCTGATATACGAGATAATACTTCGTACCTCAATTTTTACAATCCTAGCAAGTTTGGTCACCATATCCGATTTACTCGAGATTGTGACTCAAGTGATAAATGTATAGTGGACAGATATACATATGTGGACTTACATTGTTCTCCTGAGAGCACACACACACCACTTCACTGATTAATGACACTCAATCAGTGCAAATCTAAAATGTGTCCAACATGGCATAATTAAGAAGTCTAGTCCTCAGCTCATCATCGTCGTCATCCTCTAACATGTTTGAACGGTTCTCGCAGTTTTCAGCCATGCACGAACAGGCCTCGGTACACGAAAGTCCATTCACCCTACACGTGCAAACAGACCGAGACAGGCACTCTTGGCGCAATGGCAAGTGCTAAGCTCTACAAGACCTTTTGTGTGGTCTTTCTCCATCCATAAAGGTTGAATTATCTCCTGGTCGTCGTCTGTCACTTCCCATCCGTTGCCAACTGGGTCTGGCAGATCTTGTTTTGCATACAGAGCCCGGCGCCACACCAGGTTGATAGTTAGCCCGTTTAATGTGTAGTGACATACTGTCGGATGTAGGTGGGAGTCCCTCGTTTCTCTGTTTCTTTGACAGAAGGGCCGGTATCGAACCATGTCACATGTGGTACCAGTACGCTGGACACTAGTATACAGATTGCATATAAACTTCTCACAATCACTATTTGTCGTTTCGGTTACGGACGGCGTCTGTCCGAGATTTGCAGTCCTTTCTGGTGCCAGGGCTTTTGCGGAGTATTCCGAACGGAGACCTCTTGCCTATACAGAAAGAGAAACTAGTGCTATCGCAACCAGTCAATGCATGGTATGCTGGAAGTGTGGTGCACAGCTCTGGACCCAGGCTGTTTACAATGAGTGAACCTGAATATATCTGAGTTTGTTCTTTACCCCAGTCCGGAACCAGAGCTCATTACACCAAGCTCCTGGAAATGGGTGACGCAAAGTACCATCACATCAGTGTCGGGTGACTGTATCACTACTCGGCTACTTTCAGAGCTTGCTTGTTTGGCGTGTAGGAGTATTCTCGTGTCTGCCTCTTTATGATCAGATTCCAGAGCTTGCATCACCTCACACAAGCCTTTGGAAATGTCACACATTTTTCCTTATCCTTGAAGCCTCCGCCGATAACCAATGTGAGGCCTTCCTTCAGATTGGATTGGCCCTTTTTGCACCAGAACTCCGAAAGAAAAGAACATAGTTTTGCTTGTTCCTGGAGTTTCCGATGTACTTAGCCCACTGTTTTGGAATGTGCGTTTGCTCATTGTGGATGGTCACCTCTAATGAAGCTGACGTTCCTCTGGTAGCGCGTTCGTCAGATTTTATGACCTATCTTTGTATTGGTCAAATACAACGTCCACCGTCTGCAGCCTTTTGTCCTAGTGGCGCCAACACGACCTCATAAATTGTTGTTGCCAGTTGCCCAAACGTCGATGCACCACCTCCTTAACCATCTAACCCTAACCCTAACATTCAGAACATCTTGCAGTGATATTGAGCTTGTTCACCATATTCATATGAGCATATTCAGGTGAATACATCAGTTCTGATTGCTCTCTAATTCGGGGCTGGTGGAATACCACCTCATCGCCAAAAATGCCTCATCAATCTGAGCTTCAAATGCTGCTTTGTGTATTTGATGGCTTTTTCGTGGTCAACACCGTGTGTCACTAGAAGACGTTGATATTCTTTCGAGAAGATTGCGCATATCGTATGCCTTGCCATGCTTCAAATCTGTTTTAAGCCATCAATTAAGTCCCGGAAAGCGACTGGTGTATTGATCTTCATTTTCGCTGGCCTTAAAAGTGCGATGTTTGATGTTTGACTTACTGGTGTACTTTGAAAAGCATACTTTGTGATATTTTGCTTCAGCTGCCACAAGGTCACCGTTTACTCCACGGATTATATGCAACATATCTTCATCGCCTAAAGCTTCAGCAGAATCCTTGATAGATTGACACACTTCAAATGTGCTAGCATTCAGCATTTGTCACTTTTTTGTGGGACCTATTCTTGCAGAACATGCACTTTGACCAGTCTACAAGACTCGACTGTGATCTGGACCGTTCTCCCTAGCTGATCTGCGTCCATCGTATCCGATCCTGACACTTCAGACGGCGACAGAGATGGTCCTCTTCTCTTCGCAGTAATATCGAGATTGTGTTTGCTAGTGCAGGACTTGTAGCAATTTGAATGCCAGAATACATCCATGGTCTGTAGTCTCTGTAAATCTGGAAGCAGTCGCTCATAACGCTCATCTTGCCTGCACTGCAGTGCAGAAACGAGCCTCTCTATGGAAGTGCTCTGTCCCTTTCGAAGAACATCCTGTGAATCTTCTTGATGGAGTACACATTTGTCATAGTTTGTTTCTCTTTCTCCGTTTTCGTGTGGCAAAACAGGAAGCACGCAAGCACTGCTGGTATCGTCATCCATGCTCCATCAATCTACAAAATCATACGAGGTTTAATCCCTCACAGACTGCAGTCTGTAGCCCAGAAGACAAATTAGTAACAGGTCAAGATACTTCAAGATGAGACGTCCAGGTACTTTTGGAACTGTTTCAACTACCTGAAACGAAAGAAATGTTATTATAACAATCAGCAGAAAGTCATTACTCTTCAAAATGGTACATGTGCAAACCATGGATGATTTAGGATACGTTCTTTGCCAACGCGGCACGAGTAGACTGTATATTAACAGGCAAACTGTCTCAAGATCACAAATAATACATTTTGTACAGAGAACGGCACAAAAATATACATTCAACAGACATTCAGCAAACAGAGAAATACAAACCACAAACACACTTTTTCGATTTGCCAGGTGAATTCTACTACATGTTTGTTGCGTTATGGGATTCTACATATGAATTTCGACTAATACTTCACTGACAGTAATTTATATGTATGAACCAATCTCTTCTCTTTATATCCATGCATTGTATAATATTGGAATGAACCAGTTCAAAGATACAATCGACTAAAGCAACCCACCATGGATCACATTCTCCCATTGATGGAAAAAACTTTATTGACCCCCACCATACAAAATGGCCTGTAGAAAAAATGCTATACCACAATTTGAAGTGACACCCACCCTAAAACTGCTCAGGAGAGGTTGCCCTAACATCATATGCATTCAGACCTTGTATGTGATGTGGGTTGAGCAAGACCTTATTTTAAGGCCTATATGGGAAATAGCTCCTTGACTAGATATCCCGGCGTGAGCGTCAGCGTCAGCGTGAGCGTGAAAAGTTAAAGTTTTTGGTGCAAGTTATTTCCTTTCTAATGTTTTTATCTACCACACTATTTTTTACTGATTACAATATACAAATACCATATATTGCTTAAAATTATTGGATCAGACTTCACTGCAATGCTTATAAACATAAAAAATATTATGAGACTAGTCTTTTAAAAACGATAAATGTATAAACAGGCGAGCATTGGGTGGCTTTTACACCACTCTGGTTGAGTTTGCGGCATGTAAGCAGCCATGTATTTATTTGTTTAATCTGCCAAGATGGCAGAAATGTTTGCATCCACGTGACCTCCTCAGGGGAGGTCAGGGGAGGCTCCCCTGTATCTCCTCCCAGCACATCAATCTCTCTGTCTCTCTCTTTCTCTTTCTCTTTCTCTTTCTCTCTCTCTCGTGTCTATTTTTCCATTTAGTCACACTTCCCCTACTCCCTGTGCATACATATAAACAGATGGCTTTTAAATGCTACATGCATGCCTGCGTGCATATGTATACATCTGACATTAGGTTGTGGCGATTGGGATCCATTATTCAAAGAAGTAAAGAGAAAGATGCAGCCAACCAAGAATTGCACAAAGTAACTACTACTCCACCAATGTTGGACAAACAGGATAGAGCAGACCTAGTCTCGGGAAAAGTTTGATCAGTATTGCATGGCCTTCCTCATGCCGATAGTCTCTGAACTCTGGCACATGGTGATGTTTTGTTTCCTCTTTCTTAACCGTCTTCCAGTACAATGCTCTTTTTATTTAGCATTCCATTAAACCATAAACACAATCATCATTGTCTCCTCATTCCAGGGTTGCAATCAGCGTGTCCTGTTGTTATATACGGATGTGCATGAGCAGTTGTACAAGAACTGCACTAATGTACTTCTCAGGTTCATACTTGCAGCTTGATTTGTAGCCAATGTCAAGCCCGCTGTTACTAATATGCCTATCTATACTGCAAGAGTGCCGTGTGTGTGTGTGTGTGTGTGTGTGTGTGTGTGTGTGACCATTTTTCTTTGAGATGGCCAAACAGATCTTCGTCAAACCTTCAGAGATTCATCAGTGAGTGCTGGGGAGTGTTTTTGTGCAAAAAAGATTTTGAAGATTTTTTTTTTAAAGGCTGGATTTTAATAGTTGCTCTATAGTAGTGCCTAACTAATCCTTTGTAGCAATGCGGAAGGTAATATTAAATGATCCCTGACCCAATTCCTTCGTTGGTGTAGGTAAATGTTTAAGGCACCCACAAAACAACAGAGAAAGAAAACAAAATTTGATTTATTCAAAATGCTAACAGGATTATAACAGCGCCAGGCAATGCTGGGTACACCTGGTAGTTGTGGTTAAAATCAACATACTAACCATGTGTCTCAGGCAATTAGGAGTAATGGAAAAACAACTTCTTCTTCGTTTGTAGCACATGGCTACGAATACCGTTATTGGCTGTGGGCATGGCTGTGCTGCCCTTTGTGCGGTGAGAAACAGCAGGCGGAGTTAGGCGGGTGGCGGTGAAAGGCGGAGTCAGCACGCGAGAAGGCAGGGGAGGAAGGCGGAGCAACAGGTGAATGTGGAGATCCAAGCTTTTTTAACGGCTTCGCGACCCGCCTTTTATAAGGTCCATGGTGTAGGGTGGGGTGACGACCCGAAGCGATGCATTGTCACCCGAAATTGTGCGCTCCTATTGGACCCTGCCGCGCGCTGCCTGGCCCTTACAGTCGGAAGTTTTCTAAATCACACATCCGGCGAGACGTGGCTGAGCTGTGGAATTGTCTTGCTCTGAATAGCGCGATTTGAATCGCCTTGTACCGAACTCCCAAGCCGTGTTCCGGCGACTGGCCGAGGGTCGCGTCAGCCCCACATGTCCGTTCGGGCACCCCCGGCACTCTGCGGTTGGTGCTGGTGAATGCGCTCATTCCGTCTGTACGCCATGCGGCCCGAGCGATCTGGGCCGTGCATTTGCACCTCTGCTTGGTGTCCACTGCATCGAGGTGGAGGTGCGGGATGACCTCTGCCGTTTACGGGAGATATTGGTGGCCGAGATGGCGAGCGAAGATCGGTGGTAAGATGCCGTTGTAAATCAGCGCGCAGACCCGAATAAAGATGTACGCCATGTGCGTCCTGCACAGTGTGATGGCAATTATCTTGGGGCTGCACGCATGTCTGTTATCGTGCATGTGGTTAGCACATAGCAGTGATCTTCACAGATGGCCGCCTGAGCGCGATGCCTGCCCCGATCTGCGTCATGGATTGAAGGAAAGGGTTGGATATAAATCAGGGTTGAAAAGAAGATAGATACAAGTACCAGATGCAGATTTGAATGAAAGGGCGTGCCGCCCGTGTCCTGTACAGTGGGTGGAGGTTTTCGCTGGGCTGCACGCGTGTCTGTTATCGTGCATGTGGTTATTCTACTATCCCCTTAGACACAGTATTCTTGCACCTGTCTCATCGTCTTGTTTGTGTTTCTCCTCTCATGGTACCATACCACTGCAACCAGCCTCTCTTCCACTGTAAATGTGCTGGTGTCTGCCATCTTAGTTTATTTCCTGAATAAGAGGAAAGAGTTGGAATGAAGATAGAGATTTAATGGAAAATGGAGATATAATTAGACCTAGCTAAAAGACCCACACAACGCACTTCGTCCCGTTAACCCATTTGACATGAAGGAAAGGTCTAACTGCACGTATACTAATGAAATAACTGTCTGGGGATCACTGAATGTTGGATGCCATTGCCTTGGCACGCGGTTCCAGAACCGCAACACTACCCCCCTCCCTTTTGCTAGACTCGACCCGAGTCATCGAACATTCATGTGGCATGTTGGTGTAGTTTCCCCTCGAATGCTTTACCACGGGGATCACTGTATGTTGGATGCCATTGCCTTGGAAGCATGCGGTTTCCAGAACCGCAACACTACCCCCCTCCCTTTTGCTAGACTCGACCCGAGTCATCGAACATTCATGTGGCATGTAGGTGTAGTTTCCCCTCGTACGCTTTACCAACAGATCCCTGAGTGCGACATTTCAAATACATGTCCCAAAAATAATAAACCTAGTGCGTTGGATGTCTAAGCTAGCAGACACATACGGACATCCTTATGCTACATTTCCGGAATTGAACTAAACAAACAGGTGGGTTATAACTATATACATTCCTAATATTTACATTACCCCTGGCCCAGGACCTGTGACTCAAGGGAATAAAACACAGCAAATGAAACATTTGTGGATGAGTGCAGCAGCAGGTGATCACACAGCCTGGTGTCTTCAGGGCCCTAAATGGTGCTTTGTTTGTGGAGTTTTTTTCCCCCCCGGCTGCTGGAGGAAACTCACCCAAACACGGCAGGCCACACGCCACCTCACAGTCCATTTGAACTGGCCTTTATCAATAAAGCTGTCCGGGCTGTGCAAATACAGTCCCCGGTAATGCGGCTGCCTGCATGCAGTCCTGCAAACACTTCCACAACAGATGGTCCTGGGGTACATGGCAAGGTTCAGCTATGGCAAGGCATGGTAAGTGGGGTCAAGGCAAATTAAGCATGGACAAGGCATGGCAAATGGAGTCAAAGCAAAGGCATGTCAAATGGCGTCACAGCAAAGGCACGGCAAATGCAGACCAGGTAAGGTGCAATAGGTCGGCATACGAAGCTGACCGGCCTCAGTGTGGTCTCGTGTAGTTGTGGAGGGAGTGTGGTGGCGTTGGCCGGTCCGAAGATGGGTCCGGTCCTACTCTACGGTCTTCCCCCATCCTATTGCCTATGCCTGTCCTTGTCCATACCCACCCCATTTAGGTTGTAACAAAATGATTTAGATTTTTTTTAAATATATGTGTGTCTCCAACCCTCTTATCGTCTTTGTTCGGCTAACCTGTCCTAACCGTCTGTTCCCAATCCCGAAAGTCCCTTTAAAGAAGATCGAGAAAGAGACAAGTAAACCTTTCCAGAGGTCCAATGCAGCCTCAGAATAACTCCCACAGGTCTCCGCATTTCCACGATAAGTCCAGTGGCCTATGAACAGTGAAGGGATGGATGGTGTGATGGGGTACACATGTTCTGATCTATCGTGTCACTTATTAATCTTTAAACTATCCCCGGGGCTTATCAACATGCCTGTCTCCTTAAACTTTCAGTTCTAGCAACCACGATTCCCGTTGCCTGTGTTGGTGTTCATTATTAATTTGGGCCTGGCCCGCAAATTTTCCTTCGTGCTTTTGCACAATTTCGTGGCTGGACAGCGTGGCTCCACTGGCAGGTCTGCCCACCTGCCGAACTCATTCATCAGCACCCCCGGGTTGCTGAGGCTGTCTCCGAGCCTACCTACTCCTCACTAACGTGGGCAATGCCCTCACTGGCACTTCCTCCTCAATGCCCACATGGCATTTTGGCGCTCCGGGTCCCTTTTCCCTGGGATCCGGATATGTCATGCATGTGCAATATATCATGCATAACGTGTGTGTATATCATGCGCAATCTGTCATGCATAGCACGTGTGTGTATAATAACATGTGCAACATGTCACGTATAGTATGTATGTATATAATATGCATAATATGTCACGCATAATATGTGTGTATATATCGTGCACTATGTCAGGTATAACGTTTGTATGTAATATGCATAATATGTTGCGCATAACGTGTGTACACAATGTGCACAAATCACAATTGCGCATGTGCAAACCACGACCCATGCATGCACCACCACCGGTGAGTCCCCAAGGCCGAACGGAGCCCTCCCCGGTCCTGAAGCATCCATCTTCACCACAGCATGGAACCATGAATCATTGGACCAAGTCGTCTCCCTCTCTGTGCCGTGCCCAATGGAGCCCCCCAAAGCCCCCCCCTACTAGTCCAGAAGCATCCAGCTTAACCACAGCAAGCAACCACGATTCATGGATCAAGCTGTCTCCTTATCCGTTCTGCCACCAACGGGGGCCTTCCCTGATCTCGAAGCACTCAGCTTAACCACAGCAAGGAACCACACAACAAGGAACATTGACCAAGCTCCCAACCCGATCTGCACTCTGCCTTCTCCCCCCCCCCTCCCCACCCTCCGTCTCCAAAGTGACAATGTAGATCTGCGCGATGTCCCCAATGATGTAGATGTGGATGTGGATGAAGCCGACGACGATAATGATCAACATTCTGGTGTACACGCGCGTACGTAGATAATGGATTATGCAATAATGTTGATGATGAAAGCCTCCAGTAAGGAAGGCAAACATCTATGGGTAAAACAATGCACTATGGGTAATGAGTTTGAAAGTGAGATTGCATTTCCTGATCAATTTTGGTTTGGACACAACTGAGCTTACGGACCGACTGATATGGTTCCACGACCAAGGTTGTGGACCCATCTTTTGGAAAGGTTTTGGGCAGAAAGGATGAAAACCTGAAGAAGGAAGCCCGGCTGATGACACAGAAAGCAAATTAGTCAATTGCTTACAGAGTGCTAAAGTCCTTACTTTTGGCCTTCTTGAACTATGTTGAGGTTTGCTTTCAACCAGAGTGATGCATCCAGGTTATTGTACAATTGGTATAATTTATTATATCTTTCAAATGTCAATTCCATGCATTAGGAATGGCTGTTACTGTTAAATAAATAATTATAAATATTTGTTGTGAGGAAGAGCTTAATAGGAAGAAAAATGTTTTGTTGTTGTTGTTTTTTCCTTCCACCATTTGTGAGGTCACAACATTTCCATCACTTCACTCAGCAAACACCAAAAATGACTCGACTCCACTTTAAAGGCCACCACCTCCTTTGAGCGTTGCAGTTTTCTGGCTGAGTACTGGTCCCTCTTCGGTGTGTTCGTCACTTTCGACCATCAGCACATTTTGCAAGCAAAGAGACGCACATAGCGCTGCATTCTCTACCTTTTGAGTAGCAATTTGTTCGCTTGTAAAAAATTTAACCACAGTCATTTTGTGCTGTCACATCGAAGTGCCACACCTCCATGTGCATGTGCTTGTGATTTGTGCTGACGTGTGTAACCCACCCAGAACATTGTCTGACTGAGTAAATTCCACGAAGTACCCTCTTAATAGCTTGTGTCATGGTATATTTACATCTGATAGGTTGGTTGAAAGAGTGTTTTGCGATGAAGGTTTCCTCTCACATTTAATACCGCCACCCCCCCCCCCAAATCCAATCACTTCTCAGGCATAATGTCAGCCTGAGAAGCAGGCAATTGTCAGAGCAATGTTATTAGTCCCCACACTTTTTGGGAAAAAAAAATAGGGGGGGATATTGTAATCGGCTCCGTCTGTCTGTCTGTCTGTCTGTCCATCCATCACGCCATCTCCTAAACAGTTGTGCAGAAATTCACCAAACTTGGTAGTTATGATTACCACATGGCACGAAGGTGCGAGAGCAGTATCATTTTTCGCCCCTCCCCCTGGGGTGGGGTCAAAAGGTCAAATACCAAAAATGCAATTATAGGCGCATGTTGAACGTTTTTTTAATGAAACTTTATATATGCAATCAACATTGGGAGACACGTGAAATATGTGACTTTTTGGGGGATTTGACCTCCGCTTCATGCTCCAGGGAGTGGGGAGTTGGGGGTTAAAATGACTAAAATGGTTAAAAAGAGGTTAAAATGGAAGAAAAATGTTTGAACTCAAAATTTAATTTTTGGGTCATTGCTGGTGAAACTTTTTGCCATGTGGCTGGGTGTGTGGATTTGTTTGGTGTAGTGTGATATTATGTGCATTGCAGAGTGATCCGGAATCGTAGTGTGGGTGTGATGTACTGTTTAGGGAAATGTTCAGGGAGGACAGAGGTAAGAAAGATTGGCTGAGTGAGATGATTGTGAGCTTTATGATGGGGGTGGGAGGAAATATGGGATGTCTTGTTGAATAGTACAGCGAAGAAGAGGAAAAGAAAATTGATCGATACTAACCAAATGAGGGTGTTAGGGAAGAGTTTCTGTTCAGTATAGCCATGAAAAGCAGGAGCATGACCCAAGGCCTTGGTGGTACATGCTTGACATACTTTGCCAAGGCATGGGATATAGCTTTGAGAGCACTACGTGAGGTTCATGTTGCTGGTGTAATCCTGATACAAAGCAATACTGATAGTTGGCTTAAGCCCCTTTTTATTCCACTCTTAAAACCATGTCCAGTTTTAAACATAACAGGATTTGCTTCAGTGCTTTACTTGTATTGTCATACTGTCCAAAGATAAGAAAGTTTGCTCATTTGTAGAAACCGGGCGTGCAAGTATGCCTTGTATGCGCACACATACATGGCATACCAGAGTTATTATACAACTTGCTCTTTATGTGATGCGCTATATCCACATGATTGAATTGATGCACCATATCCACACACGCACACACACACATATATGTATATATATATATATATATATATATATATATATATATATGTTATAATATGATGATGTCATTCGATTGGAACTCATGGCCCATGACCCAAGCTTCACCACTCATTGTTCGGAGTTGCCCAGTATCTGTTATATACGTTGTATGTCTATATGATGTAAATTCATTCTCCAACCTAACCTGACATCACCGTTGCAACACAGGGCTATGTCTGCAGCTCCCAGAAGGAAGCATCTCGTAACGCTGTTAACAACGTTGTTCAATGTAATTTTATAATGCCAGAAGCTGTCACGAGTGAATGAAAATGCAGTCATCGACCGGTTTCGTCCTCATTTGGGCATCATCAGGGCAACACAGCAAGTTTCCATCCACTTGTGACTGAAACCTTACAGTTATAAACCAACTCGCAGAGCCTACCCGTCGCTTCGCTGACGGACCAATTAGTCGTTCTGTTTGCCAAAAATTTTTGGAGAGAAGGAAAGGAAGACAAATTTACCCTTGCATTGAGTGCTTTAACCCCTCCCCTTTGTCCCCCATTCGTCCTGATGTCCCTTCCTTCAAGAAATTTCTCACACACAATGACAGGCTTTGACAGGTCCCTCTGTTTTTTTTTTTTGGAGAAAAGGGGG
>CM068961.1:60108495-60124132 GCA_035128595.1 Eptatretus atami
GTCGACGCGTACACCTGGTACTCGTGTCCATCTATGCGAAATTTAAAGACCACATTAAGCACTTTATCAACGTTAGACAAGGGAAGCACAATGTACACCTGTCGCCTGAAAGACATAGCGTGTCTAGCCTGCTCGTTCCGGCATCGCAAAGGTAACATTGTAATCTGAGAGACTACGGTCCCGAATCGAGATAATTCTTTTACCAGTGCTTCATTCCTGATGAAAGGTGGGACATCTGAGTACAATTTTGCGTACTAGTTGTAGCGAGAGGGGAGGCGAAGATGAAATGACCTTTTTCAGTTGATATTCCAGAGAGACGATGTCATGTACTAAATGATCATCCGATATAAAAACAACTACTCGTTGTTCATGCGAAGAACTGCGCGGACTTTTTAAAACCCAACCAGTGTGTGTGGTCATATGGCAGCCTAGCTGCCGGGTAGCTATCATTTCTTGAGGCGCGACTGTGTCGCTGATGCAGTGCCCCTCTACCCGTACACCACACTGGAACTGGTACTCATTTTGCCGACCTAGAGGATGACAGGCTGAGTCAACCCCCTGTGTATTAATTCAGTGGCCAACGGGGCGTGGTCATATGGCAGCTTAGCTGCCGGGGTAGCTATCATTTCTTGAGGCGCGACTTGTGTCGCTGATGCAGTGCCCCTCTACCCGTACACACACTGGAACTGTTACTCATTTTGCCGACCTCAGAAGGATGACAGGCTGAGTCAACCCCTGGTGTATTAATTCAGTGGCCAACGGGCTTGAACTCAGGACCCTAGGATCCCAAGCCACCACCCTAACCACTGAGTCAACACCAGGCTTCAAACCCAACCATATTACCAATGGCAGAAACAATGTCATCTACATTCTACACTGACCTCGTTAGGAGGAACGCACACGACGACATTTTTCCTCATCAAGGTCTCATAGGCCACATAGCGGAACTTGTCGGCCTTCTTTGATTTCAACGAACGGAAGTAAGGGGAGGGGGTGAGGGAGGGAATGAGGGAAAGGTCATATAACCGCTCAGACATGTGTCTCGCCGTAGGAGACGCGAAACAAAAAAACACACGTAATATAGGTAAACAGGAACGCACTCGATAACGGAGTAGGCTACCGGCTCGAAGCTTACCTATACCACAAGCTGTGGCTCTCTGTCTCTCTCTCTCTCTCTCGTCTCAAAGAAGAAAAGGGGAAAGGTAAGGGAATGAAAAATATAAACACAAAACCGTTATGAACCACGCAGGGAAAAAGGGTGGGGGAGTAACGAACTCAACAGGGTGGGTGGGGGTGGGAAGGGAAGGGGACGGGGAAAGGAAGGACAGGGAGAAAGGCGAGTTGAGAAGAAGGGGGGTGGGAGCGGAAAGTGGAGGGGGAAGAGGAAAAATACGATGAAATATTAAACAACAGGGGAGAGAATAACACTGGACTCCACTCGAACTCACACCGCCGCCATGACACAACGCACCACATGTCAGCAGGGCGGCGCCAGAGAGAGAGAGAGAGAGAGAGAGAGAGAGGAGAGAGAAGAGAGAGAGAGAGAGAGAGATTTCATTCCTTTTTATTGAATGAAAAGAACCATTTCCACAAATGTAGACAGGTTAAAATAAAGATATGTACAGGCCATAAATCCACAAATACAAAAAAATGATGTGTATGTGTACATTGTACAGGTCATTAAATGTTATTTACAGTCATGAAAAAAAAACAATCAGAAAACAGCACGGAAATTCGAGGTTTATCTTTCGCGACTCCATCAGTTAAACTGCATAAGGAGCACCATGTACACCATCGTTTTGGAAATGCCCACAGTTATCATAGAGAATTCCAGGTACACCGGATGACCTAAAAAAATGACCGCAGCGCCATCCACTGAAAGCAGACTCTTTCCGAATTTTTCTCTTTCTGGATACATATTTAGCCAATTTTGCCTCAGAGATTAAATAGTTGGCTAAACAACATTCATCTTTACATCTACGTTTAATACTAAAACCAAATATAAAAGCACAATGTGTGAAAACATCCCTAACCCTGAATGACACGTGATAAAACAGTAAAAAGTGGTGTCAATCTTGGGCACCCAACAAAAGCATGAAAAGGGTTTCTCTGGGCATCACAAGCAGAGCACTTTTGAAGATATGTGGACACATTCGGTGTATTGAAACGTTCGAGGGTAAAATATGATGTGCCAACCACCACTGCAAGTCTCCGGTACGTTTAACGATGGGTGTCTTGTACATAGTAGACCACTGGATTTTGTATGAGTTTATCTTGGAGCATCCCTCTCCAGTGAGCTTGTGGCTCCGCAAGTTTAAGAGAAATGAGTGTCTGACACACCACAAATACGATGAAAGGTTTTTCGATTTTCATAAAAGAAGTAAAGCCACTAAAACAAACAAGGAAGTTGGGAAAAAGGGAGAGGGCTGAGGTGAAGGTAAAGCAGCCTCTGTCTGTGGATCCTATTTTAAGCCAGATTTTCTAAAGACACCAATAATGGCAGAGAATATCTTCTCTATGTATCGGATGGACCGAACACCGTAGTTATGGCAATGCCGGTAGCTTGTTCCATCCGTGTGAAGAATCATCTCTAAAATGTTCAACTTTCGTGAGCCCGGCATCAATTAAACACTGCATAAAGGAATGGTCACTACAAACCCCTTCAAAGATGGGATTTAAGAAGATTGGTTCTTTTATAAACAAGGGGATGGATAAACACTGGCATCTGACGAACGGTGACCGCCTGCCAAGCTTCAAGCATACTTCTGTAGAAAATGGGGACCGACGTTACATCCACTCTCTCCAGGATCAGGAGAAACAGTTCTTGGCTATAACCAAGTTTTCTGGCCTGCTTGAGCAGAGCATTGGCAAAGACCTTCCATGAAGTATTGGTGTATTATAGTTTCCGAAGGGAAAGGGGACGGAAGGCCATCACTTTACAGGTGACGTCAACCAGTTCCTGTCCGCCTTCAACAGTTGACAAGCTGAGAACACCAGGCCAGAGCCAGTCTTTTCCTTCCAGAAAAAATTTACAAAAATGCTTTGAATATTTTTTAGACTACCGGAAGAGGGTTTAGTGCCATGAACCTATGCCATAGCATCGATGCAGCCAAATGGTAATCACAATCCTTCCATGCAATATGAAAGTTGTCTGAGCAGGCCCTTCCATTTCGAGAGTCGCTGATAAGTTTTGAAGACCAATGAATCCCAGTTTTGTAACGTATAATTCTGAGTACCAAGAAAAACACCGAAATAGTAAATACCGCCAAAACCCATTCAAGGTCTCTTGGCAGGGTTGGAGGTGAAACAATTTGTGGACCCAAGTGGAGGGCCTTGCTTTTTTCCAATTGATTTTGGTGGAACTTGCCAGACAAAATTTTTTAGTTAACTGCACTAAGGCAGAGACATCGTTGTCTGAACAAACAACTGCACACAGATCATCTGCATAGGCAACAGCTTTTACAGGATCGGCCATCAGATGAGGAAGGAAAGCCGAAGCTGCGCTTTGCAAAGAAGAAATGAGCAGAGGTTCAATGGAAGGGAGTACAGTACATTAAAGGAAAGGCTGGCACAGTATTATTAACTTTAAGAAGACTGTAAGTGTTTGTATACAATAAACAAACATAAGAAATAAACAGGTCTCCAAATCCAAAAACCCGTAACACAGGAGAAGGTACCGGTGGTCGATGGTGTCGAAAACTTTTTGTTGATCTAAAAAAAAACAATCCAGTATTCCTGTGTTCAATGTCACAAATGTCTATTGATGTCACGCATGATGAAAATATTGTTGCGGTTCTCGAACTGCATGCATACACAGATAGGTGTCCGCACCGAGACAGTTATGCCATTAATATACGTGTAGACAGACCCCTTCCTTTTGTTTAGGTGGAAAAACAAGGGAGTGCGTTGCGATGGTCTAATAGTTTAGGATTATTAAATCATTTTCCCCTTTTATTTTATCCCACTCTTTTCTTTTCTTTTCTGAGGTAAATCTGCTTGCTTGCCCCTCGTCTCGTCTCGTCCACCATAACTGTGCCATCAACGTCTACCCGAAACCAGACATGTGCGGCGAGTCACATACGCTTTGGCAGCAAGGTGGGCGGGCTGCACCAACGTCTACCTGAAACCAGACATGTGCGGCGAGTCACGTACGCTTTGGCAGCAAGGTGGGCGGGCTGCCACACCGTCTACCCAAACCCGGCCCAGCTGGTGGACCACGTGGGGGTCGGAGCCAGTCGGAGCGCCCGACTCGGCGATGACGTTGGATTCGGCATGGCCCCTCCCCGAGCTTTGGGCTCTATAAAGGACGGAGAAGTCCTCGGTGTTGAGTAGTTGCTGTTCGGAGTGGTGCTTTCACGCGGTATGCTCCTGCTCAAGCTCCTGCTCCTAGTCTCCGCCCACGTCTCGCCTCGACGATCCACCTCCTGCTCCTTGTCTCCGCCCACACGACGTCGACCTTGCCTCTGCCTCCAAGCCTCCTGCTCCTAGTCTCCACCCTCGCACTCTGGACTCCGCCCTTCTCTCACTCAAGCTCCTCCTTCAGAACACGATCTCCACATGTGTGGCTGTGACCAGAGACAACGCAACTACTGCGGGTACCGCACCACGGAGCATTCCCTCCCCAAAATGCCCAGAGTACTGAGAGCATAACCTCAACCCCTTCCCCCCATGGCTGCAAAAGTCCCTTCTCATTTGGTTTCTTTTTCTGTGTGTGTCTGAGTGTGCTGGTGCCTGTCTGTTAAGTAAGCCTGTAGAAGAGCATTGTTGTTGTTACTGTTATTAATCTCACGTCAAGTCTGCCTGTCTACTTTAGTAAGTTGCTTGTATTATTGTCGCACCACACCTCTCTCCTCTTTCCCTGCGTTACATACCCAATAAATCTTTGTCGCTACCACATACTTTTCCTCGCTTGCTTGTTAATAAATAATTATCATGAGGAATGTTCCCTGCTCGTTTTTGTCTTTTCTCCCATTGGTTCCAGCATGGTTCGAATATAAGTTTAGCCGGGTCTTTATTCCAACAATCCGTTCCTTCTAGCCGGTACGTCCTTGCAGTGTCGCTCAGGTGCATCCGATCCGGAGAGGTGATCCGATCCGGTTCGGACAAGGCGTACCAAGGGCGTGGTTCCCCGTCATCAAACCATGTGGTTAATTAGGTAACCAGATTCCATAGACCGAAGGACCCCAGGTCACGCGGTTGAGTATTGGCGTCCACGGTCGGTTAAGCGACCCGCTGCGTCACGGAATTATCCGTGAGCGACGGCCTACAATTCCGGGGAGTCTGGTGGGAATCGATGTATGAATCGATATATACATATATCCATATACATTATATATATATATATATATATATCTGATCCATATATATGATATATATATGTATAACACATCACTGGGATCTATTGGATAAATAAACCTTACATTCACCACCTCTACCCATAACTCACTCTTACCATACCATGTCATTTGTGGTTTTCATGAAAATAGCCATTAGCAGGACCAGGGCTATATCATCAAGAAATGTTCAGTTCCTTGTTTTACTATTTTGGATTTCTGCATCTGTGCAGACCGTTGCTGCAGTTGCAATCAGTAATGGGGGGACCAAAATTGATATCTGCAGCAAATTCCAGAAAATTATGGAAGTGGCTCTGAGGGATTCTGCACATGAATGCAAAAACGCTCCGACGTAATCGGTAATCACCCTCCAGGGCCCTTGGGAAGTATTGTGCTTACAATTCTGGCTTGTGATGTCGGAAACTCTGCAGCAGGACTGGTTACTCAAAGCTGCGTTGTGTCGGTGCTTCTAACTTGTCTGCAGACTTTGCAATGTTGGCGAAAATGCCGACGTGGGTGTGCCTCTGTTACGATGGAGCAATTTGTTTGTGCTGAAGATGCCGATAAACGTTTATTTTTTTCATCGATTTGTGTTGGGGGGAAATGCCCACATTATCTGCAATAGAAAGAGCCATGCTGCCTGTGCCATGTGGTTCGGTCAAATACAGGGCTTTGTGGGCAATGGGGAAGCAAGAGGGTGGCTTAAAGCCACAAGTAGGCCATAAAAGTAATAAATTATCAAGGCTGTGATTTAAAAGTTTTAAGATTAAGTGTATGCTGAGTTGGGCCTTGCATTTCTTCTCATCATTACACAGTTCTGTGTCAATAGGGTAATTACCCTCCTTTAACTGTCCCCTCCTGGAGTGTGCATGGAGTATTGTGTGGTAGGTAAATGTTTGCACACTTGAGTAATGATCTGCACACTTGGAAAACATTTGTAAAAAGTTAACTCACTCATTGAGGGTTTGTAATAATGTTCTCTCAGTGAAAATTAGTATGGTTTACTTGCTTGTGGTAAACCTTGCAAGAGTTTGCACACTTATTAATGTCTTTTAAAAGCTTGCTCTCTTGGTGAAAGTTTGTAACGTTTTCTTACTTGACAAGCATTTGTAAAACATTTGCTTTATGGTTATGTTCCAAACATCATTCTGGTGAACTTTATAAATGCTTCAAGGACACTTTATGAAAGTTTGCACAAACAGGGAAAAGTTGTAAAAGCTTGCTTACTTATTAAAAGTTTATATGCGAAGTAGCCTGCAGCCTAATTGCAAATGTACCTTTTTAAAATCAGAAGTGCATTGAATATCACCTTTCATTTAGCCTGTGATGGTCATTTCTGTAATGGTGTGGATATTATTGTTGAAGCCAGAGAATCTTGTGTTTTCAAAAATGGTGACTTAAAAATCACTCTTTCAATAGAGAGCAGCGCCCTCTTTGCCTCGAAAACTTACTACGATTGCTCAATGTAAAGTACAATGCAAATTTGACTTGATCTGAGCACAAAAGGTTTGAAGAATCAGTACTTTGGGAGAATCAGTAAGTAATTTACTAGAGTTATAACTGTACATGCCAACAATTGGATTCCTAAACAAATTGAGATTTGCAGTCTGCCTCTGACTTAGTTTTCATGCAGGAAACCACACAGAAAATACTTTGCAAACAGTTGTTTAACAGTCATTTGCGCACAAAAGTCACATTGTCAGTACTGTTTTGTTCAGTCAGATGAAGAAGTACAAAATCTTGGCCTTTTTCACCGCAGACGACATCATTGGTTCAACGTACAATTACAACCACACACGGGTCACGAAAAATGGTGTTGAACTTTAAGTTTGAACGATTGTGATTTGGTTTTTCATCCATTTATATAAGCAACGTCAAAACAAATTAACCGATTTTTACTAAATCATTGCGAACATTTGCAGGCATTTTTAAGCTAACATCCAGCAGTCCAACTCCAGTCAAAAATTCACTTACACCGAGAAATAGGTCATCTGAATGTGGAGAATTCCAGAGAGTTTACTTACGATGGAGACAATTCCTCAAAACCAGATTCTCCAGGTAGAATCCATTGTGTTGGCATGTACATATATATATTATATAATATATATATATATATATAATATATATTAATTATAATTATTAATTATATATACATATATATTTGTACTAATCTTTTAATTTATTTATTTAAATTTAAGAATAAGCTCTGTTTATGACGTTTTTTTCCAGCATGTTGCTGCTATCCAAAAGGAGTAAGCTGTGAATTTGTTCATTCACTTTCTCTTTTCACTCCCCCTCTCCTCCCCAATCCTCAAACATACTTACTCCTGTGACACACCAGGCTCTCCTCTCAAAACAGTGTCCCTCTCTGTCCGAGTCCTCCCAGCTCAGACGATCATTGCAGTTACCCTTTAATGCATGCAGCCTATCACTACAACTCAGGTGAGAATGGTATGTGACGTAAGCACGACTCTTTAGTACAAGTCACAGTTACTCTGTAGTGTTTCATTGGTTAACCTGTGTCTTGTTTTTTATACTGGTACTGTTTCATTCCTCACTCACTCAAAATCAGATGACTTCCATTATTCACTAAACACAGCCAATCTGTTTGATATTTAGATGATGATATGAGGAAATGAATAGGTAATCAGGTATTCCTTAATGGCATTTATTATGTCATGGCATATGTACTGCATCCTCCCAAGGGGGGCGGTGGGAGGAGCACATCACCTGACTTTACTATGCAGGTGGGGAGTTTTTGTACCACGTAAACATGATGATTGTGATTGGTTGTTGACCTAATTTAAACATTTTTTTATTCACTCACATTTACAATTTTTTTATTGAGCTACATGAAGACAAACCAAAAATATTGATGATTTAATGAATGGGAAGCTAAATCGTTAATTTGTTTTTATTTATTACTTTGCTTTTATTTCGACAAAATTACTCTGAAATACCTACTTATACTCTAAAGCAGAGTGTAATATAGCCATGACTGCAATGAGACCTTCCATCGTTTTGGTAATGTTACACCAAACAAATATATATATATAATATATATATATATATATATTATATATATATATATATATTTATATGTAATATATATCAGACTTGTGGTGTAAATGAGCTCCACCAAGAAGTTTAAGTCTGATGAATGATATAAAGCTTTCTTATCTTCCTTTCCATCTACTTCTCTGTTATAATACCTACTCATTGCTTATTCATTCAGTCCCGAGTTCGTGTGTTCAGCGTGCCGGACACTCGGATACAAGGTGCCTCGGGAAAACCGCTCGGAGGGACTGCAGCTGTGTCCAGGTCACTGAGCACGGGGCGGTGAGTGTAAGCGTGGCCTTGATAACAAGAGTTATTAAAAGCTATCGACTATGCTGTAACAGATCCATAATAATACACAGAAGTGTATCAAATATTTGCCCACAAAAAGGCCATTTGGCAAATCATTCCTGTGCCACATCCAGGATATCACGTTGCATAATGCATGTAAAAAGACTGAAATGAGATTTATGAGGGTATTGACCTACTAAATGATAAATGGTTGACTTATTATTAATGTGTTAAAGAAACTAGTTAAGCTGTTTGTAAACATTAAATAAACAAATTGGGATGTATAAAATGAAAGCTCATGGAAGAGCTAAACAGAGAATTGGACTATAATGCACTGACAGTGATTGGAAGGGAACAGATGCTTATGAATGTTTGCTGGAATAAAGATGTTATGGATATGGCGAACACCTTTGATGCGACCTAGAAAGTCGGCGGACGGGGTAGGATTTGGCAGACGTGGGAGATGAGTGAAAATCCGGGGCTTGGGGAATTCTGAGGGGGTTACTGCAATGAATGTGCTACATCTGCTTCCGTTTCCGGTCGACAATTCTCGTCCAAAGTTGAGATTCCTTTTTGCATTTACTTATGTTTATCGTATCTGATTTGTTAATGTCGCATGTCCGTCCATACGTGTCTCGTTTTGTTTCTTTGTTTTTTTTTATTACCCTTTGTGTTGTCTTTCCTGTTCCCATCTCCATCATTCCCTCAAAATCTTTATTCTTCTCTTCTCCACTGTCTTTTTTCTCCTGTGGTTCATGTGGTCATGGTTCATTCTCCATCAACCCTCTGTCTTTCCTGGCTACTTAATTCCCCAACTTGTATTGTGCCATGCACCAATTGCATGATCTTTCTGCCTGCTTGAAAAATGGGAAGTTGGCCATCACCACCACTCTCTGCCAGAAGGATACCAAAACCCATCTTCTAAAGTCAGACCAGTCGGCCTGCTTCCAGTTGTGTGCATGGTCATGCAATCCATAATTTTCACCAACATCAACTTGTTTTTCCTTTCGAATGACCTGATATCCAATCAAATTAGTTTGGAATTTGTCCCTTGTCACTCATTTCTGCATATGCTGCTCTCCCAAAGATGGATGGAGTCCTGAACTTGTAAGAGATGGCCAGGGCAGTATCTCGAGACATACCATGACCATTCAACCTGGTTGACGTCCTGCCTTGCTTTCTCATCTCTCTGCCTATGGTATTCAAGTCTGTCTAAATCGAGGATTCCAGATTTACTCCATGCCTATGACCAGTGCATATCACTCAATGGAATTTTTTCATCTGCCTTTAAAGTGGAGGCAAGTATAGCCCAAGCAGCACATTTGCTGCACATCCTTTTGTTCTACAACAATGACCTATCAATTTCTGTAATATCCTCTTTTTTAATTTTCCCAATGATTAACACCTTGCAACCAGTATCCAGGTTGGTTCTCTATCACAGCAAAAGACTGTTATCCCATGCTCCCATCAAAACTGACAGTGGGAAAACCAGAAGTTACACCAACAACTGCAAATTAATTTTAATACAATAAGTCTCATATATAGTATAATGCTTACCTTGTTCCTAAAGAAAAACATCATCACAATCCACTCATACAGTTCTGTGATCAAGCTGTGGACGAAGTTCAGTTTCTCAAATTCCTGGGACACGCAATCAGTCATGACCTCTTGGCCAAATCAAATCTACAAGCTGGTCTCCAAAGCCAGGCAGAGATTGTGAATTTTCTATCAGGCTGCTTTCCTCAGCTTATATGTGGTAGGGCACCGAGTATTGCTCTCTCTTATGGGCTGGCACTCCTGTATGCCAGCTATCACTCATGGGATGCCGTATCATTGGCATCACCCATCAAGAGATCAGGCAGATTGTCATTGTCTCTTATCCTTATATTGTCTGTCATGTGGTCTTGCATTTTTACCCCTTTTTGGAAAAGTATTGTGTGGGGGAGGGGGGAGATTGTATTGTGAAGAATTACCTCACTTTAATTTTTATGCCTCCGTTGACGAAGTCGCCAGGGGCACTGTGTTTTTGGGTTGTCCATCCATCTATATGTATGTCCCTACGTACGTACATCCGTCCGTGCTAATTTTCTCTGTTTTCTCTGCAACCGCTTATTCGATTGATACAAAATTTTCACCATAGGAGCAACTACTCATGTAGAATGTTTCAATGATAATTATGACATTGTGGGTCATGCGGTGTGGCAGCCATGTCGGGAAAAAGGAAAACTTTTGACCTTTGTATCTCCAAAACCGCTTCATGGAAAAAATGGAAACTTGGCACATGTCAAGTCCTCCTTATGGGAATAACTGTGATTTCTTTTTTTTGATGATGTCATTTTGTGCTTTGTTATGACATCATAATTGCATACGTCGAACGCTTTATTCCGATTGGTACAAAAATTTTTGAGGATCATCTCAGGCTAAATTGTATGGGGGAAAATAATTATGATGTTGTTCGGTCGTCACGTTGTTTTTGACAAAAAAAATCTTCAAAAAGCTTCTTCTCTGAAACGGCTGAACAGATTGAGGCGAAACCTTACAAGTATGATCGCCTATCCATGAGGATCAAAACGTTCTCCACCTATGTCATCATCGGTCACATGGTTTGGTAGCTATTATGTTTTTTTAAACAATAAACCTTTAAAATCCTCTTCTCTCCAGAATGGCTTGACAGATCGAGGGAAAACTTCACCCACATATTCCCAAAGCCTTGGGGATACCAGGGTGTTCAAAATAATTAATAGGTTACAATCGTTACATGATCTGGCAGCATATTGGATTCAACGAAAACCTTGAAAAAATTATTTATCTTGAACCACTTCATCAATTGACGCGAAATTTAAAAATTATGATCTAGTCGTTTTGGGGAATATATTTTTAAATTTCAACCTGATCGGATGCATGTTCTGGCAGCCCGAATATTTAATATTTTGAATCTGGGTTCGATTTTAATTAAAACTTGCGGACAATTATGTATAATGATGTAATAATGTGGACGGAGGCATATCTGACAACATCTCGCGATGTTGAGAGTGCCCTTCTAGTACACTTATTTTGTGGAGATTCATGGGTTGATGTGAGGTTATCACATTGATGAATACGCAGGATTGATTTTACTGCTTTTAACTTTGCCTTGCATCTCCTCATTTATTACTTATAGTATACTAAATTAAAATACTTGTATATCGCCAAAATTGAAAACCAAATATTTAAAAATGACCCCTTTATTTCTCGAAGTTGCAGCATAAGAATGATTTTCAACCATATAATTGGTAACAAAATTCACTCACTGGCCAAGTTCAAGCAAACTCCTTTATAACATAACATCGACTTCATGTCTCACAAAAACGATTGTTTTATGAACTTTCTTATCCAAAATGAAGATGAGGAATGGGCTACTTCAGCTTTGATGAGAAAAGGAGTCACTGCCCCCATTCTGAATCAATGCTTTGTGTGCCATTCGAACTCAAGCCTCATAATGTGTGGAACAAAGGTTCAAATCCCCACGACCATATGTGTTTGTCCATTATCTACTAATGTCCTGCAATTTAGGTCATTGGACACTGATGTCTTTTCATATCTTCTTTCTGAATGCGATATTTGTACATGCTCCACAAGAGCCTCAGATCAATGTAAAAGCATTATTTTTAGTTGTTAATGACCTTGGCCAGTAATGGGTGTCCTGTGTATGTATGTACTGATACAGTATCTCACCAAAAAGTGAGTACACCCTTTACAAAAATGTACATATTTTGTTGTAACTTTTTAGTTAGATGTATTATAAACACAAGACTCAAAGAAATGATAGAGTAGACATTCTGTCATACATGTACAGGCCAAAACATTTATTCTATGGAAACAAATGTGGCATACTGGGCATATCTGTGAAAAGGGCGGAAGGGGTGCAACAAAAGTGAATGTACACCCTGTGTACTTTCTCACATTGAAGCGTTATTATTTTCAGTATTTTGTATGTCCACCATTGTTTTTGACACAGCAGCTATTCTACTCGGTATGACTTGACCAGTGTTCCACATGTCTTTGCTGGGATCCTGTTCCACTCCTCTGCAATGACTTCTCGAAGTTGCGTGATGATGGACACCTTTCGTCCCTCAACCTTACATTTCAGGATGCCCCACAGGTGTTTTATTGGTTTAGATCAGGTGACATGCTTGTCCACTCCAACACATGACCCTTCGACTCTTCAGAAAGGCAGTTGTCTGCTTGGAACGATGCTCCGATCGTTTTCGTGCTGAAATACAGCTCCTCTTACCAAGTTTTTTCGCAGGGAGGTAACATCTTCTCCTTCAGGATGTCACAGTACATCGTATGAATCATGTTTTCCCTCGATAAACTTGAGCTCTCCAGTACCGGGCAGCACTCACGCATCCCCAAACATGACACTACCACCACCAATGCTTGGACAGTAGGGATAACGCCACTTGTCTTGCGTACTTGTTCCCCAAGTCGCCACCAGACCGCTGCACTCCATTCAGATCCAAACAATTGATCTTCGTTCAACAGACCAAGGACATGTTGCCAGTCAGTCCAGGGGCTTGATTGATGGCCTCAGCAAACTGTTTCCGAGCTTTCTTTTGGCTCGTGCTTCAGGAAGAGGCTTACGACCTTGGAACGACGCCCATGCAAACCGATACGATGGAGTGTGCGACGTAATGGTTTTGCGCGACTAACAGACTGGCCATGAAGCTGTTAGAAATCCTTCAGCATCTGTGGTGCACTTTGTCGTCTGTTCTTGAGGACTAGCTTCTGACTTGGGCGAGCATGTGCGTGCAGTCATCTTTGCTGGTCTGCCCCTGGCGAGCACAACTCATTGTTGCTACGCTTCTTGGAGAAACCTCTGGATGACTTGGCCACGGTGTTGGGGGCTTACTTTCAAAAGAAGCACTGATCTTGTATCCTTGGCCATCTTATGTAGTGGCAACGATTCGATCTTTTCAAATCTTCGAGAGCTCTTTACCATGAGGAGCCATGCTTGCTTTCTCAATGGCGATTGGTACAGTATTTCCTATGCAATTATTTCTTAGCAAGCAGATAGACAATTACTGATTGAGTACCTTTTCACTTTTTAACATACAGGGAGGTCTCAGCCTCTATGGACAATTGTGTGTATTGTTTGGTGCATATATTTGTACCTTAACACTCTTTGACTTAAATATGCAGAAAATGATGAAATGGAAGCTGTGTTACATGCTTGACTTACTTCTTGTGCAGACAATACAGGGGTTAACTCACTTTTGTTTGCCTCCTCTTTCAAAATATTCGTAATATGCACATGTTTTTATGGAATGGCAGCTTGTGCCCGCCATACATATGCCAGAATGCTACCTGTCCATCAAAACTCTAGGTTTTTTTTTTAGCACAAACTGCTTAAAAAGTACACTGAATTATTTACATAATTTAGTGACGGTGTGTACTCACTTTTGTGAGATACTGTATAATTCCAGAATGATTGCTGTCCTTAACATACACAGATGAGCGATTAGTCTTACCTGAGTCTTGTACACATTGCTATTAGCTCATAACGCTGCTACCTGTTACAGGGTAATGGTTTTATGTCATCCCCATACGTCATCTTTGTTTCATCCCCTCCTTATAGGAGGAGCCGAGGAGATGCCAAGAAGTGCCGTAAAGTTTATGGAATGGAAAACAAAGATCTCTGGGCACCAGCCTGCCGTTGGAAAATAGCCTGCCAGCGGTTCAATGATTGAATCATGAAGGACACATAATGGAATGCCTCAAACAAGATGAGATGCATCACCACATTTTCTATAATCTCTCCCGGAGCCCTGCTTTCATGCTGCATTCTGAAATGCTTGAGGCTGTGGAACTTCTACTGTCTGCTTTGCTAAAGTGTAGACACATCATTAGAATGGCCTCCCCTTGTTGGACCGTTCGACTGGCCCTCCCATTTGGAACCAGAAAGATTTTTTGGGTGGCTGGGCCATCGATTATGCCTCTTGTTTATCCGTATCATGCTTCTTGTGAATTGTTTGCACGTTGTACAGAGGGTTCTTCAACATCGTCTTAAATCTGCGGGTTGAGTCAGATACCTTTATACAGAGGATCTGGTTTTCGAGAAAAAAAACTTTTTTTTTTTTGCACTGCTGTTATTAACTTTATATACCAAACAGTACAAAGCACCTCTGTTTGATTTTGCTCAAAACAATGTCAATGCATTGTTAACGTTTTTTATATTTGGGTGGACTGAGGTTCTCCGAGCTGCCATCGGCCTTGTGTTTGACACAATCCCGCCCCCAAATTTTCTGGTGTCTTATCCAAACTGGCAGACATTGTCAAAACATCAAAAAGTTAGTTTATTGTGTCAAATGTGACTGTCGTAGTTCCTCGATTCTCTTAGTCTGCCTTCGTAATGCAAAGCAAGATGGGTTCAATTATCAACGGCTTGTGCCGTTACCCCTGCTGTAGTTACTGCAAACAATAGGGGTAATTATTTTTTTATTATATAAGCAGGCTGCGGGTACCCGTTCCTTGACAAACACTGGCTATTGTAGTTTTTGTTTTATTTCCGCTTGCAATACTTTCTTAATTCAGAGATTTTGACTGCTTACCTGTTATTGAAGCTTCACATTGACAGAAATGGTCAACAAATCAAACTTTTTGGGCAATCGATTTGTTTCTTTTGCCTAGAGCCCAACATTTCCCCTTTTGATGATTGTATCCCCTTAATGCCGCGTGTTGCTTTTAAGGGGCAACACTCTGCAGTACAAAAGAGCTCAAAAAAAACCAACAACATTCTTTATGTAATTAAAGATTTATGAGCCTCATTACTAGGAATATGTAATTGCCCGGTCAAACAAAAAAAGATCAGTTTCCAGTTACGTGCTAAAAAAGTAAATAAATAAATGCCGGTCGGTCAGGGAAAAAAATTATTTTATATATTTTTTTCATAGATGTAATGAATGTAATCTCTCTCT
>CM068961.1:60129343-60157443 GCA_035128595.1 Eptatretus atami
TCGTACCACATACTTTTCCTCGCTTGCTTGTTAATAAATAATTATCATGAGGAATGTTCCCTGCTCGTTTTTGTCTTTTCTCCCATTGGTCCAGCATGGTTCGAATATAAGTTTAGCCGGGTCTTTATTCCCAACAATCCGTTCCTTCTAGCCGGTACGTCCTTGGCAGTGTCGCTCAGGTGCATCCGATCCGGAGAGGTGATCCGATCCGGTTCGGACAAGGCGTACCAAGGGCGTGGTTCCCCGGTCATCAAACCATGTGGTTAATTAGGTAACCAGATTCCATAGACCGAAGGACCCCAGGTCACGCGGTTGAGTTATTGGCGTCCACGGTCGGTTAAGCGACCCGCTGCGTCACGGAATTATCCGTGAGCGACGGCCTACAATTCCGGGAGTCTGGTGGGAATCGATGTATGAATCGATATATACATATATCCATATACAATATATATATATATATATATATATATATATCTGATCCATATATATGTATATATATGTTCAACACATCACTGGGATCTATTGGGATAAATAAACCTTACATTCACCACCTCTACCCATAACTCACTCTTACCATACCATGTCATTTGTGGTTTTCATGAAAATAGCCATTAGCAGGACCAGGGCTATATCATCAAGAAATGTCAGTTCCTTGTTTTACTATTTTGGATTTCTGCATCTGTGCAGACCGTTGCTGCAGTTGCAATCAGTAATGGGGGGACCAAAATGATATCTGCAGCAAATTCCAGAAATTATGGAAGTGGCTCTGAGGGATTCTGGCACATGAATGCAAAAACGCTCCGACGTAATCGGTAATCACCCTCCAGGGCCCGTTGGGAAGTATTGTGCTTACAATTCTGGCTTGTGATGTCGGAAACTCTGCAGCAGGACTGGTTACTCAAAGCTGCGTTTGTGCGGTGCTTCTAACTTGTCTGCAGACTTTGCAATGTTGGGCGAAATGCCGACGTGGGTGTGCCTCTGTTACGATGGAGCAATTTGTTTGTGCTGAAGATGCGATAAACGTTTATTTTTTTTCATCGATTTGTGTTGGGGGGGAAATGCCCACATTATCTGCAATAGAAAGAGCCATGCTGCCTGTGCCATGTGGTTGGTCAAATACAGGGCTTTGTGGGCAATGGGGGAAGCAAGAGGGGTGGCTTAAAGCCACAAGTAGGCCATAAAAGTAATAAATTATCAAGGCTGGTGATTTAAAAGTTTTAAGATTAAGTGTATGCTGAGTTGGGCCTTGCATTTCTTCTCATCATTACACAGTTCTGTGTCAATAGGGTAATTACCCTCCTTTAACTGTCCCCTCCTGGAGTGTGCATGGAGTATTGTGTGGTAGGTAAATGTTTGCACACTTGAGTAATGATCTGCACACTTGGAAAACATTTGTAAAAAGTTAACTCACTCATTGAGGGTTTGTAATAATGTTCTCTCAGTGAAAATTAGTATGGTTTACTTGCTTGTGGTAAAACCTTGCAAGAGTTTGCACACTTATTAATGTCTTTTAAAAGCTTGCTCTCTTGGTGAAAGTTTGTAAACGTTTTCTTACTTGACAAGCATTTGTAAAACATTTGCTTTATGGTTATGGTTTCCAAACACCATTCTTGGTGAACTTTATAAATGCTTCAAGGACACTTTATGAAAGTTTGCACAAACAGGGAAAAGTTTGTAAAAGCTTGCTTACTTATTAAAAGTTTATATGCGAAGTAGCCTGCAGCCTAATTGCAAATGTACCTTTTTAAAATCAGAAGTGCATTGAATATCACCTTTCATTTAGCCTGTGATGGTCATTTCTGTAATGGTGTGGATATTATTGTTGAAGCCAGAGAATCTGTCGTTTTCAAAATGGTGACTTAAAAATCACTCTTTCAATAGAGAGCAGCGCCCTCTTTTGCCTCGAAACTTACTACGATTGCTCAATGTAAAGTACAATGCAAATTTGACTTGATCTGACCACAAAAGGTGTTGAAGAATCAGTATCTTGGAGAATCAGTAAGTAATTTACTAGAGTTATACTGTACATGCCAACATTGGATTCCTAAAACAAATTGAGATTTGCAGTCTGCTCTGACTTAGTTTTCATGCAGGAACCACACAGAAATACTTTGCAAACAGTTGTTTAACAGTCATTTGCGCACAAAAGTCACATTGTCAGTACTGTTTTGTTCAGTCAGATGAAGAAGTACAAAAATCTTTGGCCTTTTTCACCGCAGACGACATCATTGGTTCAACGTACAATTACAACCACACACGGGTCACGAAAAATGGTGTTGAACTTTAAGTTTGAACGATTGTGATTGGTTATTTTCATCCATTTATATAGCAACGTCAAAACAAATTAACCGATTTTTACTAAATGATTGCGAACATTTGCAGGCATTTTTAAGCTAACATCCAGCAGTCCAACTCCAGTCAAAAATTCACTTACACCGAGAAATAGGTCATCTGAATGTGGAGAATTCCAGAGAGTTTACTTACGATGGAGACAATTCCTCAAAACCAGATTCTCCAGATAGAATCCATTGTGTTGGCATGTACAGTATATATATATATATATATATATATATATATATATATATATATATATATATATATAAATTATAATTATTAATTATATATACATATATATTTGTAGTAATCTTTTTATTTATTTATTTATTTAAATTTAAGAATAAACTCTGTTTATGACGTTTTTTCCAGCATGTTGCTGCTATCCAAAAGGAGTAAGCTGTGAATTTGTTCATTCACTTTCTCTTTTCACTCCCCCTCTCCTCCCCAATCCTCAAACATACTTACTCCTGTGACACACCAGGCCTCTCCTCAAAACAGTGTCCCTCTCTGTCCGAGTCCTCCCAGCTCAGACGATCATTGCAGTTACCCTTTAATGCAGTGCCAGCCTATCACTACAACTCAGGTGAGAATGGTATGTGACGTAAGCACGACTCTTTAGTACAAGTCACAGTTACTCTGTAGTGTTTCATTGGTTAACCTGTGTCTTGTTTTTTATACTGGTACTGTGTCATTCCTCACTCACTCAAAATCAGATGACTTCCATTATTCACTAAACACAGCCAATCTGTTTGATATTTAGATGATGATATGAGGAAATGAATAGGTAATCAGGTATTCCTTAATGGCATTATTATGTCATGGCATATGTACTGCATCCTCCCAAGGGGAGGCGGTGGGAGGGAGCACATCACCTGACTGTACTATGCAGGTGGGGAGTTTTTGTACCACGTAAACATGATGATTGTGATTGGTTGTTGACCTAATTTAAACATTTTTTTATTCACTCACATTTACAATTTTTTTATTGGAGCTACATGAAGACAAACCAAAAATATTGATGATTTAATGAATGGGAAGCTAAATCGTAATTTGTTTTTATTTTATTACTTTGCTTTTATTTCGACAAAATTACTCTGAAATACCTACTTATACTCTAAAGCAGAGTGTAAATATGCCATGACTGCAATGAGACCTTCCATCGTTTTGGTAATGTTACACCAAACAATATATATATATATATATATATATATATATATATATATATATATATATATATATATATATATATATGTATATATATTCAGACTTGTGGTGTAAATGAGCTCCACCAAGAAGTTTAAGTCTGATGAATGATATAAAGCTTTCTTATCTTCCTTTCCATCTACTTCTCTGTTATAATACCTACTCATTGCTTATTCATTCAGTCCCGAGTTCGTGTGTTCAGCGTGCCGGACACTCGGATACAAGGTGCCTCGGGAAAACCGCTCGGAGGGACTGCAGCTGTGTCCAGGTCACTGAGCACGGGGCGGTGAGTGTAAGCGTGGCCTTGATAACAAGAGTTATTAAAAGCTATCGACTATGCTGTAACAGATCCATAATAATACACATAAGTGTATCAAATATTTGCCCACAAAAAGGCCATTTGGCAAATCATTCCTGTGCCACATCCAGGATATCACGTTGGCATAATGCATGTAAAAAGACTGGAAATGAGATTATAGAGGGGTATTGACCTACTAAATGATAAATGGTTGACTTATTATTAATGTGTAAAGAAACTAGTTAAGCTGTTTGTGAAACATTAAATAAACAAATTGGGATGTATAAAATGAAAGCTCATGGAAGAGCTAAACAGAGAATTGGACTATAATGCACTGACAGTGGATTGGAAGGGAACAGATGCTTATGAATGTTTGCTGGAATAAAGATGTTATGGATATGGCGAACAGCCTTTGATGCGACCTAGAAAGTCGGGACGGGTAGGATTTGGCAGACGTGGGAGATGAGTGAAAATCCGGGGCTTGGGGAATTCTGAGGGGGTTACTGCAATGAATGTGCTACATCTGCTTCCGTTTCCGGTCGACAATTCTCGTCCAAAGTTGAGATTCCTTTTTGCATTTACTTATGTTTATCGTAATCTGATTTGTTAATGTCGCATGTCCGTCCATACGTGTCTCGTTTTGTTTCTTTGTTTTTTTTTTATTACCCCTTTGTGTTGTCTTTCCTGTCCCATCTCCATCATTCCCTCAAAATCTTTATTCTTCTTCTTCCTCCACTGTCTTTTTCTTCTGCCAATGTGGTTCATGGTTCATTCTCCATCACCCTCTGTCTTTCCTGGCTACTTAATTCCCCAACTTGTATTGTGCCATGCACCAATTGCATGATCTTTCTGCCTGCTTTGAAAAATGGAAGTTGGCCATCACCACCACTCTCTGCCAGAAGGATACCAAAACCCATCTTCTAAAGTCAGACCAGTCGGCCTGCTTCCAGTTGTGTGCATGGTCATGCAATCCATAATTTTCACCAACATCAACTTGTTTTTCCTTTCGAATGACCTGATATCCAATCAAATTAGTTTGGAATTTGTCCCTTGTCACTAATTTCTGCATATGCTGCTCTCCCAAAGATGGATGGAGGTCCTGAACTTGTAAGAGATGGCCAGGGCAGTATCTCGAGACATACCATGACCATTCAACCTGGTTGACGTCCTGCCTTGCTTTCTCATCTCTCTGCCTATGGTATTCAAGTCTGTCTAAATCGAGGATTCCAGATTTACTCCATGCCTATGACCAGTGCATATCACTCAATGGAATTTTCTCATCTGCTTTACAAGTGGAGGCAAGTATAGCCCAAGGCAGCACATTTGCTGCACATCCTTTTGTTCTACAACAATGACCTATCAATTTCTGTAATATCCTCTTTTTTAATTTTCCCAATGATAACACCTTGCAACCAGTATCCCAGGTTGGTTCTCTATCACAGCAAAAGACTGTTATCCCATGCTCCCATCAAAACTGACAGTGGGAAAACCAGAAGTTACACCAACAACTGCAAATTAATTTTAATACTTTTAATTTTAATGCTTACCTTGTTTTATTAATTTAACATTAATTAATTTTAATGCTTACCTTGTTCCTAAAGAAAAACATCATCACAATCCACTCATACAGTTCTGTGATCAAGCTGTGGACGAAGTTCAGTTTCTCAAATTCCTGGGACACGCAATCAGTCATGACCTCTTGGCCAAATCAAATCTACAAGCTGGTCTCCAAAGCCAGGCAGAGATTGTGAATTTTCTATCAGGCTGCTTTCCTCAGCTTATATGTGGTAGGGCACCAGAGTATTGCTCTCTCTTATGGGCTGGCACTCCTGTATGCCAGCTATCACTCATGGATGCCGTATCATTGGCATCACCCATCAAGAGATCAGGCAGATTATCATTGTCTCTTATCCTTATATTGTCTGTCATGTGGTCTTGCATTTTTACCCCTTTTTGGAAAAGTATGTGTGGGGGGAGGGGGGAGATTGTATTGTGAAGAATTACCTCACTTTAATTTTTATGCCTCCGTTGACGAAGTCGCCAGGGGCACTGTGTTTTTGGGTTGTCCATCCATCTATATGTATGTCCCTACGTACGTACATCCGTCCGTGCTAATTTTCTCTGTTTTCTCTGCAACCGCTTATCCGATTGATACAAAATTTTCACCATAGGAGCAACTACTCATGTAGAATGTTTCAATGATAATTATGACATTGTGGGTCATGCGGTGTGGCAGCCATGTCGGGAAAAAAGGAAAAACTTTTGACCTTTGTATCTCCAAAACCGCTTCATGGAAAAAATGGAAACTTGGCACATGTCAAGTCCTCCTTATGGGGAATAACTGTGATTTTCTTTTTTTGATGATGTCATTTGTGGCTTTGTTATGACATCATAATTGCATACGTCGAACGCTTTATCCGATTGGTACAAAAATTTTGAGGATCATCTCAGGCTAAATTGTATGGGGGAAAATAATTTGATGATGTGGTTCGGTCGTCACGTTTTTGACAAAAAAAATCTTCAAAAAGCTTCTTCTCTGAAACGGCTGAACAGATTGAGGCGAAACCTTACACGTATGATCGCCTATCCATGAGGATCAAAACGTTCTCCACCTATGTCATCATCGGTCACATGGTTTGGTAGCTATTATGTTTTTTTAAACAATAAACCTTTAAAAATCCTCTTCTCCAGAATGGCTTGACAGATCGAGGGAAAACTTCACCCACATATTCCCAAAGTCTTGGGGATACCAGGGTGTTCAAAATAATTAATAGGTTACAATCGTTACATGATCTGGCAGCCATATTGGATTCAACGAAAACCTTGAAAAAATTATTTATCTTGAACCACTTCATCAATTGACGTGAAATTTAAAAATTATGATCTAGTCGTTTTGGGGAATATATTTTAAATTTCAACCTGATCGGATGCATGTTCTGGCAGCCAGAATTATTTAATATTTTGAATCTGGGTTCGATTTTAATTAAACTTGGGACAATTATGTATAATGATGTAATAATGTGGACGGAGGCATATCTGACAACATCGCGATGTTGAAGAGTGCCCTTCTAGTACACTTATTTTGTGGAGATCATGGTTGATGTGAGGTTATCACATGATGAAGCCGCAGGATTGAATTTTACTGCTTTTACTTTGCCTTGCATCTCCTCATTTATTACTTATAGGTATTACTAAAATTAAAATACTTGTATATCGCCAAAATTGACAACCAAATATTTTAAAATGACCCCTTTATTTCTCGAAGTTGCAGCATAAGAATGATTTTCAACCATATAATTGGTAACAAAAATTCACTCACTGGCCAAGTTCAAGCAAACCTCCTTTTATAACATAACATCGACTTCATGTCTCACAAAAACGATTGTTTTATGAACTTTCTTATCCAAAATGAAGATGAGGAATGGGCTACTTCAGCTTTGATGAGAAAAGGAGTCACTGCCCCCATCTGAATCAATGCTTTGTGTGCCATTCTGAACTCAAGCCTCATAATGTGTGGAACAAAGGTTCAAATCCCCACGACCATATGTGTTTGTCCATTATCTACTAATGTCCTTGCAATTTAGGTCATTGGACACTGATGTCTTTTGATATCTTCTTTCTGAATGCGATATTTGTACATGCTCCACCAAGAGCCTCAGATCAATGTAAAAGCATTATTTTTAGTTGTTAATGACCTTGGCAGTAATGGGTGTCCTGTGTATGTATGTACTGATACAGTATCTCACAAAAGTGAGTACACCCTTTACAAAAATGTACATATTTTGTTGTAACTTTTTAGTTAGATGTATTATAAACACAAGACTCAAAGAAATGATAGAGTAGACATTCTGTCATACATGTACAGGTCCAAAACATTTATTCTATGGAAACAATGTGGCATACTGGGCATATCTGTGAAAAGGGCGGGAGGGGGTGGCAACAAAAGTGAGTACACCCTGTGTACTTTCTCACATTGAAGCGTTATTATTTTCAGTATTTTGTATGTCCACCATTGTTTTTGAGCACAGCAGCTATTCTACTCGGTATGGAGTTGGCCAGTGTTCCACATGTCTTTGCTGGGATCCTGTTCCACTCCTCTGCAATGACTTCTCGAAGTTGCGTGATGTTGGACACCTTTCGTCCCTCAACCTTACATTTCAGGATGCCCCACAGGTGTTTTATTGGGTTTAGATCAGGTGACATGCTTGTCCACTCCAACACATTGACCTTCGACTTCTTCAGAAAGGCAGTTGTCTGCTTGGAACGATGCTTCCGATCGTTTTCGTGCTGAATACAGCTCCTCTACCAAGTTTTCGCAGGGAGGGTAACATCTTCTCCTTCAGGATGTCACAGTACATCGTAGAATCCATGTTTCCCTCGATGAACTTGAGCTCTCCAGTACCGGCAGCACTCACGCATCCCCAAACCATGACACTACCACCACCATGCTTGACAGTAGGGATAACGCACTTGTCTTGGTACTGTTCCCCAGGTTGCCACCAGACACGCTGCACTCCATCAGATCCAAACAAATTGATCTTCGTTTCATCAGACCAGAGGACATGTTGCCAGTAGTCCAGGGGCTTGGATTGATGTGCCTCAGCAAACTGTTTGCGAGCTTTCTTGTGGCTCTGCTTCAGGAGAGGCTTAGCCTTGGACACGCCCATGCAACCCGATACGATGGAGTGTGCGACGTATGGTTTGCGCACTAACAGACTGGCCAGAAGCTGTAGAAATCTCTTCAGCAATCTTGGCGCACTTTGTTGTCTGTCTTGGAGGACTAGATTCTGAACTTGGTGAACAGTCGTGCAGTCATCTTTGCTGGTCTGCCTGGCGAGCGCAACTCATTGTTGTACGCTTCTTGGAGAACCTCTGGATGACCTTGGCCACGGTGTTTGGGGCTTACTTTCAAAGAAGCACTGATCTTCTTGTATCCTTGCCGCTTTTATGTAGGGCAACGATTCGATCTTGGACATCTTTCGAGAGCTCTTTACCTTGAGGAGCATGCTGCTTTCTCAATGGCGATTGGTACAGTATTTCCTATGCAATTATTTCTTCAGCAAGCAGATAGACAATTACTGCATTGAGTACACTTTTTCACTTTTAACATACCAGGGAGGTTGCAGCATTGGACATTGTGTGTATTGGTGGTGCATATTTGTACCTTTAACACTCTTTGACTTAAATATGCAGAAAATGATGAAAATGGAAGCTGTTTTACCATGCTTGACTTACTTCTTGTGCAGACAATAGCAGGGGTGTACTCACTTTTGTTGCCTCCTCTTTCAGAAATATTCGTAATATGCCACATTGTTTTTATGGAATGGCAGTTTTGTGCCCGCATACATATTGCAGAATGTCTACTCTGTCATCAACTCTAAGGTTTTTTAGCCACAGCTGCTTAAAAAGTTACACTGAATTATTTACATATTTGTGAGGTGTGTACTCACTTTTGTGAGATACTGTATAATCCAGAATGTATTGCTGTCTTAACGACACAGATTGAGCGATTAGTTTTACCTTGAGTCTTGTTACACATTGCTATTAGCTCATAACCTGCTGCTTAACCTGTTACATGGTATTTTATGTCATCCCATACTGTCATCTTGTTCATCCCCTTTATAGGAGGAGCCGAGGAGATGCCAAGAAGTGCCGTAAAGTTTATGGGATGGAAAACAAAGATCTCTGGTGCACAGCCTGCCGTTGGAAGAAAGCCTGCCAGCGGTTCAATGATTGAATCATGAGGACCATAATGGAATGCCTCAACAAGATTGAGGATGATCACACATTTCTATAATCTCTCCGGAGCCTGCTTTCATGCTGCATTCTGATATGCTTGAGGCTGTGGACTTCTACTGTCTGCTTTGCTAAGTGTAGACACATCATTAGAATGGCCTCCCCTCTGTTGGACCGATTCGACTGCTCCCCATTTGGAACAGAAGATATTTTTGGGTGGCTGGCCATCGATTATGCCTCTTGTTTATCCGTATCATGCTTCTTGGAATTGTTTGCACGTTGTACAGAGGTTCTTCAACATCGTCTTATTTGCGGGTTGAGTCAGATACCCTTTATAAGAGGATCTGGTTTTCGAGAAAAAAAAACTTTTTTTTTTTGCACTGCTGTTTATTAACTTTATATACCATAACAGTACAAAGCACCTCTGTTTGATTTTTGCTCAAACAATGGTCAATGCATTTGTAAACTTTTTTATATTGTGGTGGACTGAGGCTTCTCGAGCTGCATCGGCCTTGTGTTTTTGACAATCCCCCAAATTTCTGCGTGTCTTATGCCAAACTGCAGACATTGTCAAAACATCAAAAAGTTAGTTTATTGTGTCAAATGTGACTGTCGTAGTTCCTCGATTCTCTTAGTCTGCCTTCGTATGAAAGCAATGGGGTTCATTATCAACGGCTTGTGCCGTTACCTGCTGGTTACTGCAAACAATAGGTGGTAATTATTTTTTTATATATAATGCAGGCTGGTACCGTTCCTTGACAAACACTGCTTATTGTAGTTTTTGTTTTATTCCGCTTGCAAATACTTTTCTTAATTCAGAGATTTTTGACTGTTACCTGTTTATTGAAGCTTCAACATTGACAGAAATGGTCAACAAATCAACTTTGCAATCGATGTTCTTTTGCTTCAGAGCACTTCCCTTTTGATGATTGTATCCCCTTTAAATGCCGGGTGTTGCTTTTAAGGGGCAACACTCTGCAGTACAAAGAGCTCAAAAAAAACCAACAACATTCTTTATGGTAATTAAAGATTTGATGCACTCATTACTAGGAATATGTATTGGGCCAAAAAAAAAAAGTCCGTTTCCAGTTACGTGCTAAAAAAGTAAATAAATAAATGCGGTCGGTCAGGGAAAAAATTATTTTATATATTTTTTTTCATGATGTAATGAATGTACCATTTGTTTGCTTAATGCTTGTACTTCCACGTCAGTGTTGCATCATGTGCAGGGCTACAGATAGGCATTTGAGACTATTTTTGTTTATTGATGAAATTTAAGTTATGTGGTCAAACAGATTGTCATTCTAAAAAAAAAATCCGATCAATTTGGTGCTTTGGCATTTTGGAACTGTTCACAAACGTTGCTTGCGATTGGCCAAAACAGAATGACATACTAAGATATGCTTTTAAAACACAGAACCGAACAGGATGTCATACAAGCAAATAAAGCAGAAGATCATGCAAACTTTTGTTGTCATGAGCAAAACATTTGAAGGTGAGAATTGCCATCTCAAAAGCATGTGATAACTTGTAGAAATACCAATTATGCCCTCCATTCTGGCAGGCCCCTTACGTCCTCATCACCTCCCAAAATGGCCCGGTGGGGAATACACCATTTTTGACATAAAAGAGAATAATTTCAGAAAGAGCAAGCAGCGAGCTTTCAAAACATGCACATGCATTCTGCAGCCCGAGAAAAAAAATTTATCCCGCCACTTGTCATTCTTATTTTACATAATCAACTTTAAAGAAACTTTTGTTAAATGAGCTTGAAACATTTTGTTGCAATAAAGATTCTCGTGAGGGGAGGATCTCAGATGTAAATTAATCATTATTCCACAATGAAATAGAAATTATACTGATTTGACATTTTTCTAAATTTAATCTCATATAGGTGGCACTTATATTTGATGCCAACCGCCAGGCAGCCACCATTTTTTGCTCCCATCAAAATGACATTTCCCTGATTGGCAGTGTTGTTGCATCGCATTGCTCAGTATTTTTTGTAATTTTAATTTGTGTCTCCTGAATGGAGATAGTCGAAGGGAAGTAACTCTACATGGTGAAATAGATCTAGCAAGTGAAATAGATTCCCATTGACTGACCATATGCTGCTGTGTCATGCATGGCTATGTCCGCTCATAAGCAGATCTACTGTCGTATTCATTGTACATTCTCAGATGGGTAATCTATATTCCCAACTGATGCTCTGCTTTGTTAATATGCTCTTTCTCGTTAATTTACAAGTGCATTGGTTTCCATGTAAATTGATTATTTTATTTTCTATAAAATGCAGTTATTTGAAAAGTATTAGGGGCAGTCACGAAATTGAAAAAAATTTATGTATCACCGTAAGTCTAAATATTGAGTTGCATGATTTATTTAAACTCAACCATGTAACTGGAAACTGGCTTTTCTTTTGTTTTTGGCCTTGGGGTTGGTGCTTTGATTGTGGTTTGGGGACAATGTTTTTTGAGGTTTGTAAAGGCAATTTTTGAGGTCTGTGAAGGCTTGTAAAAGCATATGCATGTTATTTTATATATTTTTTATTTGTTTTTGTTTTGGTGGTGGCAGCATTATTCGTAGTACGTGTTAAAGATATCACAACAGGCTTTGAGTTGTAGATTTTCATGAGCTGTATGTTTGTTTTATCTTTACACCACCAGCATTGCAGAAGTCATCATGGTTAATATGGAAATTATTTTACCTCCCTAAACCCTTCCCATCTATGATTAACATCCAAAATTTCATTGTTATTTTATGTTTTCAAATGCAGCGTAACATATTGATTGTTTGATAAGTCACCTACACAGGTAGCTGCCTCTGTTTAGCCTCATTCGGAGACAAAGTGTGATTTGTTCATTTTCGATGTCTTGTTTAATATGACTAGAATATAAGGCCCGTCGCTTTGCTGAAGGAAACACCAATCTTTGCTGTGATGGCTAATCAATAAGGCAAGAAGAAAAAGGATGCCTGAGAGTGCGGGGATAACCAGCATCGCAAGTTAGTGTTGCAGTTTCGCTACGTGTGCGTGGCGTTCCTTCCTGGGAGTTCCCTGAATCCACCGTAGTTTGATTTATTGAAATCCGTTAATCCGTTCTGAAGTTATACACGACCAACAGACAGACAGACATGGCTCCTTTTATAATATAGATATAGCTATGTTGAGCATCTGGGCACATGGGGAACCATCAGTATCCTTACTAGATAAAAATCAACAGCAGCAAGGGGCCATTGGTCCCCACAACACCTGGGCCATATCACAGCCCTGGCGCTATTGCGTCCTCCATACGGACGCATAGTTGTTGAAAAAGAGATGGTAAAATTCAGCGAAATCATAATTAAGTTGATGTTAACACAAAGATAATGGTCTTCATCATCCACAATGAAGGACCCTATGACTAAAACATTGGACATTTTAAATTGCTTGTTGTTTGTTTGTTTGTTTGTTTTGCCAAAATAATGCTGGACTACATTTCATTTAGTGTTTGCTTTTTTTCACATTTAATTCACAAAACAAGGTGTGGAGGGTAATTTATGGGAATTGCTAGATTTCACTTCCTGCTCGAAAGTGAAAACCGGCAAATAGCAAAAAATATGGGGTTTTGGACTCCAGTCCTCTTCAAATTATGTTCTGTTAACCTGTAGCGATGTGCCTTCAAATTTGGCATCACCAGCAAACGTACACTGACTGCTCTTAGGGATTTTGGTTTCAGAGGTACGAGTATTGTAGGGATTTTAAATAACTGATTATGTTACGTACTAGCCATAAGATTGAGAAGCATTTTTAGCCGATTTATGATTTTTAGAGTTTTGGGGGTTGGGGACGGCAGGAGGATGGAGAGGGATTGTAAGGTCGAGGTCAGTGCCTTGCATCTATGCAGAATTTTTAATCCTGCTTTTAGGAGTCACAGCATTTCTAAAAGCACCAAAGATAGAAATTTGAAATCGGCGCTTTTTTTTCGATGTATTTTTGTACAATTAAATCAATGCATGCTTTTCATCATCCTTAATCCTTTATATGCATTATCGTGTTGTATACTTTATGGTTTTTCTTTCTTCAGAACTTCTAAGGATCCGTTTTCCTGCATTCTGACATTGCCATGGAGAATCTTGGTGTTCAAAGAGCAAAAGTGAATGCACAATAAACTGAGCACTCGACGATCAATGCCGGTAAATGGGTTGATGTATAAATAAATGTGAAATCCATGAAGAACTTGGAAGTTCTTATTTTTTAATCAACTTTCCAATGGAACCAGTTTTAAAAAGTGATCGTCTGGAGTTTGCACCAGAAAAGGGTAAAATTTGAAATGTTTTGCATGTGAATTATTTTGCACAACCATTTAGAGTTGTCTTCCCTTCTATTTGCATCCCCCTCCCCCCCCCCCCCAATTGATTACTACAGTGCCCTGCCAGAATATAATTCACATTTCTGATTGTAAACATACCTTATTTTAACAATTTGTAACAGGAACATTCAAATATACTACATATACTAGTAACTGGTAGTACTACATACATTGGTATATCCTTTGGCATCATACGGTTCTTGAACCCATGAAGGCATCAAATGAATGATTTTCTGTCGGACAGCTGGATCCAGATTTTGCTAAATGGGGAGTAGGTTTTGGTGCAGCTCTTGGGTATTACTTGGCTGAGGTCGGCCTTTGGCAGGTTGCGATCCGTATGTTCCCCGACGTGTTTGAGGGCATTCATGTCAGGACTCTGATGCACAGCCCACTCCATGTCTTCCAGGAAGAGGTGGTTCTGGACGTATGACATGTGGCTCCATCTTTCTCCACAGTAAATGTAACGTGCTCAAAAAATAAAACCTTCCTTACCACTATAAAGTAAAGTTTGTTTACAATCAGGGGTGTTCATTTTATTCTGGCAGGACATTGCTCAATAGCACTCAACTGAAAAAGAGAAGAAAAAAAAGAAGATAAAAGTAGTTTCTCACTTGTGCTGGGTTTTTTTTATGCATTTTCAAGTTTCTTTTCTTTTATTAAGACCTATCTGGGGAATTTTGTTTTTCATTTTTATTCTTAACAAGACCTGATTATAAGGTGTGAAGAGAAAGTGTTACCCGCCTTGCATTCATGTGTAATGAGTCTAATAAAAGGAAATTTCTACATTTTTAACGATTTCTACCCTGTTGCCTCCATTCTGTCACGGATCCTATAGGTACAGGGACCATCCTTTTATGGACCTTTTTTCCTGTTGCCAGTAATATTACTGTTGGATTTAACTCCAAGTTCGGATAACACACGGATTTTTACCTTTTTGTACTGCGTAAGCAATTGATGAGTGCCCGAGATTCATTGAAGAATGATTTTAAATGATCTTGTCGGCAAAGATTCGTTGAAATTATAATTACCCTATTTTCTCATGTGTCCATGACTTTGTACCTGTACTGTGAAGCAAGTGATGCAGTGCTCAGAGGCTGTACGAACTCAGACTGGGTACTGTGGTCCGCTTGCCAAACTCCCTTATAAGAACTGTTGTAAATAGCTTTCTACTGTATCTTTGTATATGTACAGGCCTGCAGAGTAATGTTTGTGGTTTGCAGGAACGTGGGGGGTTTGCACTGCTCTTGCTTTGTGCGTTGTACACACGTGTGTACAAGCACAGAGATGATATGGCTTTTAAAAAGCATTCGCTCATTTGTTTTGTTGCTTTTTACCAATTTTCAGCTTTCCTGCGCAAGCATTTGTGTATTTTACATCATATTCTCATTATATTCCTTTTTGTGTTTTTTTTCCCCCCCCCAAAATGTTATTTTTCATGCAAGTATGTGCCATGTAATACAAAATGAAGTCTGAAATTGTGTGTGCTTTTTCATTTTTAAAATGAAAGTACAGTATACAGTTATTGAGGGCTGGCAGGATATAGCTTCGTGGTATGGGCACTCGGCTTTGAGTTGACTCGTCTGGGTTCAAATCCACTCCCAGCTATAAACTGTCACCCTGGTGTTTTGCATGCAAGGTGATGAATCAATGTGTGCACCATCCATCCGACAAGCGTTAAGCCAGAGGACCCATTGGTCGTTGGTGGACATTTACTGATACCACGGCGTGTTCCACGAAGGGTACGTGAGTTATCGCCAGCACCCGAAGCAAATAATAAACTTTGACCTAATTGACTGTGAACTCAGGAACTCCATCAGCAGTATGGATGCTCTGTCGAGACTCAAGAGTGTGGTGTACATTTGATTGATTGACATAAGTAATCAGAAGTAAAGTAATGAAAAATAAGTGCAGAAATGATAATGCTGAACAAATTTTGCGAAACTTGTTCTCGATTGCTGGAAGTGTAAATTGGAGGTTCAGCTCTTGCTGTTAGATGATTCCTCAACAAAACGTACTTTGGAACCATGTAGGAAAGTATTCTAAAGGAGTCTTATCGGATCTTCAAAGGTTATTTTTTACTATAACACTGTGTAGCCAATGTGAGTCTCATACGATGTCCTGTAGTGGCTAACATACTTTCTTATAGGATTTGGTGTGGGCATTTTGGTAAGGGATGTTCCCATTGTTCCCCCTTTTCCTTACTTTTACTGTCTTTGTTTTTATTTTTGTTCCTTTTGTTTTCCTCTCAAAACGACGAGCATGATGACAGTGTTTCGATGACCAAACAGCTTTTTTTAAAATATCTTATTGGCTTTGCTTGTTTGCGATTCCCATCCGAGCACTTGGCACACGAGGCTGAGATCCCAGATTCAAACCCTTGCCTTCTCAAATTTTAAACGTTTGCAATGTTTCAAGCCTGATTCCACGCACACCCCTGGGGTTCCATAAAGGAACTTTGAAAGATGATCCAATGTTTGTTTAAATTTCACACCGATCTAAAAACAAGCTACTACATCTGCATTCTTACAGGTAGCCTTATTAATACAAGTCATGGGAATTTAAGATTGTGCTAACCAAGGTGTTGACTCAGTCCAACTGGCTACAGCAACATCATCACACGAGGTATGAGGTCACCCAAGGAGATATGAGAGAGGAAGGCCAGGGGGTTATTGCCTGAGTTACACTAAGTAATATATTAGTGACAATTTTAATTGATCAATTTTATTCATACAGAGTGAAAGGATAGACGTTAATGATCATGAATTTGAAACTTAGCAGGTTGACGACAAGTAAAAAGGCGCGTGTTTTTTGGATGTCTACACGGTGAGTCGCTATAGAACCTGTCACTGCTTTCACTTTTGTCCTTATGATGAATCTGCGAGTAGTTTGGATAGCTTGATACTGTATTTTCAATTATGAATACCTAATTCTGCATTTCAAATTGCCTGCATTTAATGAATGAAGAAGGCACTGGATAATAAATTAAATAAATATCTATTTTCTGGGAGGGAGTAGTCGTTGGAGAGGGTTCCCTGCTTGTGCTATCCACATCTTAAAGGTGTCCACACATGAAGGATGAACACCCCTCTTGTAATGGGTGGACAGGCTCCTCCATGACCCTTTATAGAGGATAGGAGGGGAAAAAACTAAAAAGAGCCCCTGAACCATATCCACCACACCTCGTTGATTTGATTTGTTTTCCTTGACTGTACCAGAACAAACCTCATTAATTTAATGTACACCCCCATTCTTTTAAGTCATTTTGAGCCGAGAAACACAACTAACGACTTTATGACCTTCACCACTGAAGGGGGAAGGAGGTTATGTTTTCACCCATTGGTTGTTATCTCCATTTGGCTTTGGGTTTTCACCACATTTTTTTTTTGTGTACACTGTCGAGGCTCATATGAGAGCTAACAGAGAGAACATACAACAAAGGAGGAGATTGGGACCATACTCTGTGCAGAACGTTGGTGCTGCCTAAGTAGTCTCCTTGGCTATTGGACACAATCCTGGACGGGTCGCCACTCCGACACAGTATACCAGCATGCTGGCACTCATTTTGCCAACCTCAGAAGGATGACAGGCCGAGTTAACCCCACCTGGTATTAATTCAACAGCTGAGGGGGATTTGAACTCAGGACCCTAGGATCCAAAGCCCACCACCCTAACCATTAAGCCAACACCAGGCATATACAACAAAGGGAGCAGGAGACAGCAGGGGTGGGAGAGGGAAGGAAAAATAAGTGTGGAACAGAGACATGAGGAGATCTGTGGAAGGGAGAGGGATGGGGGCAGGGTACGCAAGGTAAACAAGATGGACACTACAGGGACTTTCAGGAGAGAAAGCAGGGAATTTGAAGGAGGTGGGTTTGGGGAGGATTAGCAGTGGTCGAAAAGATCGAAGTTTTGGATGGGGGAAGATAAGAGATGATGGTGAACAGCTGTTTTGAAGGCCTGGAAGAAAGAGTGGGATTGAAGAGAGTGTCGGAGTTTGTTCCAAAGCGGGGAAAAAGAGGAATGAAAGAGTGAAGGTGAGCATGATTCTTCATTTTGGTAGTTTTACCAGAAGGGGTTTCTGGGAGACCTTGAGCACCCTGCAGAAATATGGGGGGGGGACATATCTGAGACAGACCAGGGAGGACCAGGCCGGAGAGAAGATGGTGGAAGTCAGAAAGACCACCGATCTGCCTGCAGTGGAGAGTGAGAGACCCAAAGACTCAGCCTCATCGTGGGAGATACCATTGATCCTAAATGCCTTGGTTTCCACACCTTCAAGCCGAGAAAGGTGAGAGGTGGGAGCACCAGCCCAGAGGGGAGAGCAGTACTCCATCAGGCTGCGGACGAAAGCTTTGTACGTGGTCAGGAGCTCAGGTGGGCCGAGGAAGGACTTTGCACGATGGAGGATGCCCATTCGGCGACTGGCTTTGAAGGCTAGTCGCCGACTGGGAATCCTTTGGAGACCCCTGTCTGTTTGTTCGTTTGTCTGTCTGTTTGTGTGCAGGATATCTTAAAAAGTTGCAGACAGATTCAGATGAAATTTAGTGGGCAGGTTGGGTGTGTGAGAAGGATGAACTGATTAGATTTTGGTGAAGATCTCGATCCGGATCCAGCTCCTAGAGTTTTTAAAAGTGATTCTTCACCATTAAGAGATAGGGCTAAAAATGATATATAGCACGATATCTTAAAAGCTTGTGGATGTATTCGGCCGAAACTTGGTGGACACGTTGTGTGTGTGACAAGGACTAATTGTTTTGATTTTTGTGAAGATCCGAATTCAGATCCAGATATGAAAATGATTTAATTTTTAAAGTGATTCTTCACCATTGAGAGATGGGACCAAAAACGATATATCGCACAATATTTCAAAAATGTATTTGGCCCGATATGTTCTACCGGATCAGGCATTATGTGGCGGAGGTATGCGCTCTACCGAGTGCCCTTCTAGTTGGTAAATATAACTGTGTATCTCGCAGATAATAACCTCTGGTACTCACAACTACAGCAAGATAAATGATTCCGCAATGAGGGATGCATTAATTGTGAAGAGAGAATTAGATAGCCACACTCCGTGCTGACAGTGTAACGGAGAACTGGATCACATCCAAGCAGAAAACAATCTCACTGATCAGTCAGAATGTTCCCAGCAACAAGTTAAGAAGTCTAAGGTCAAAACCAGATTTAATGACTGCAAAAAGCTCTTGCGCTGTGAAGGTAAAGGAGAATGCATGGAAGATATTGAAGAGAATACCTTGCGCTTCAACTTGGCTGTTGCATAAGCGAGTACGAAACATGGCAGTAAACATTGTTGGAGACTCAAAGAAAGACTTTGAAAGAAAGCGCAGCTGGCTGAGAATGTAAAAAAAGGATTCCATGTGTTTCTGGAAGATATGTCAGATTGAATTCCAAAACCTGATCAACAGTAAGACAAGTAGCTGATTAAAATGGAGAGATAATTGAATCGACATGAAATACAGCAGAAGTTCCAAACAGATATGTACTGTTTTACAAAATGTCTGATATCATAAAATTGACTTTGTGACCAAGCAGACCAAAATAGGTGGGAAGAATTCTTCACGCATTGTTAACTCCCACAATGCAAAATAGAAAGCCGTTTCCTTTCCTACAAGTTGAGCAGCTTTATGGACTAATAGATACTTCAAAAGTGTGTTTACAGCAGAGGACACGCAGAACGTGCCAGATGTTGAATCGCAACTCGCTGAGATTGTCCTATGTGCAGTTGATGTTGTAAAAAGGCTGAATAAACTGAATGACAGCAAGGCTTGTGGGCAAGGTGGTATGCATTCAAAATTACCCAAGGAGGTGAAGGATGAGATTGCTATCCTTCTACAAACGATCTTGCTACAGTCTTTGGAAGAAGGAGAGGTATCTCAAGAATGGAGAGATGTAAATATCATTCCCTTCACAAGAAAAGGAACACAGTTACCACCACACCAGAACCAGGGGTGTGTTCAGTTTCCATGTTTCTTGTGGAGTGCTCGTGTAAAGTATCAAATGGACAAAGCAGTTCGAGTGCACTGTCCGTCCTTTATTGTGCTCACAAATCACAATACTCAAAACCAAAGAATCCGTGGCAGGCCCATCTCCACTGTGTGAGCGTCTAGCGTCTTCCTTGGGGTCCCTCTGACTTCTGCTTGATCCAATACACATCTCTCCCCTCCATCCCCCACCACCATTAAGTGTGTAAATGCATGAATGAAGAATCCAAGAGTAGTGAAGAATACAAGGATCATGAATATATGGGTATCAGGTACAAATCAAGGAGGTTCGGTGCCTTTCAAACTCTGGATGATCGTCGGGGTGCCTAGCCAACAGGTGGCTCCACTGGTGGTGCTGCAACATCGGAGTGTGCCTCAGGGAGTTATTGAAGACTGTCTCAGGGAGTGGTGCAGTACAATTTTCAGCAACATTGTCACTGTTCACAGGTTCAGGGAGTGGCAAGACATCGTTTGTGAAGATGACAGGATTACAAGACCGATACTGACATGATCAAGGTGTCTGTGGATGACCCAACTTCCCTCAAGTTTGATCATGTAGGACAATGGTCCCTCGTTTTTGTGAACCCTCCCTTGTAACCAAGTCTGTCCATGACCCAAGTTTCTCACAAACAGGTTCCAATGTCACGAACGATCATGCGTGGAAAACCGTGAGTGGCAAAATACTGGCGAAGCCTCTGGATTGTTGCGTGTGAGGTTGCTGCATGTGTTACATGAGCATCGATCCATTTACTGTGAGCGTCTGTAACAACAAGGATCATACGTCCTTCAATGGGTCCAACATAGATAGTCCAGCTGAATCCTCTGCCATGGCTCAGTGGGCCATTCCCAATGGTGGAGTGTTGCCTTAGCAGGGACGTTTCGGCTGCTCTTGCATCGATAGCAGTGTTTCACACGCTGTTTAATGTTGTAATCTAGGTGAGGCCACCAGATGTAGTTCCGTGCTGGTGATTTCATCCTTACAATGCCTGGATGACAATCGTGAAGCTGATCTAAAACCTTTGCACACATGTTGCGGGGGAATGATGACCCGGCATGCCCACAGCAAGCAGCCATTCCCAACACTTAGTTCATTTTGCTTGGTCTTTTACGAACACAATTTGGAGTCAGCATCGCATAGAAGACCCCACCCATGCTCTGGAGCACAAATGACCTTTGAAAGAAGTGGGTCACACCTGGTGTACGTCCATATCTGGTTAGCATCAATTGGGTTGTCATTTTTTAAAATCCATCAGACATATCATGCTGCTTGGTGCAGGAGGGTCGAACTCTGTGTCCGGAAGTGGTAGACGACTCATGGCATCTGCATTTGAAATTGTGGAACCAGGTCTATACATAATGTTGTAATCGTAAGCCGAGAGTGAAAGTGACCAGCATATGATCCGAGGTTGTAAGACCTCCGAGGTAGATTTTATTGGACCAAACAAACGAATCAGTGGTTTGTGGTCCGTGTAAATTGTGAAATGCTGACCGAAGACGTACTGGTGAAATTTCTTCATCCCAAAAACAATGCCAAATCCTTTGTCCAGCTGACTGTTGTTCTTTTTCTCCAGGAGACAGTGTACGAGACACAAATGTGATTGGTCTCTCAGTGTGATCCGGCATGACGTGCGACATAACAGCCCTAACCCCGTACTGGCTCGCATCATATGATACGACCATGTCTTTGTTTGGGTCGTAGTGATCTAGCACATTTTAAGACTGCAGTATGTATTTTGACTTCTGAAAGGCTGATGGCTCCAGAATATCCCATTTCCAGCTGACACCCTTTTTTTAACAGGAAATACAGTGGTCCAAGAAGGGTAGCAATGTTTGGGATGTACCTGCTGTCGTAATGCAGCAATGTCAATGTAAGCCTCGAGTACAGAGATGTTGGTAGGAGCAGGCACATCTTTGATTGCTCTGGTCTTCTCTTCAGTAGGATGCAAGCCTTCAGCGTCAATAAGGTGGCTCAAATATGTTAGACGGAACCATAAACTCGCACTTGTCTCTCCGGAGGTGTAGTCCAGAATTTAAAATAAGGCATAGCACACATTCGAAGTTGGCAAGATGATGGTGCTCTGAGTGCCCAGTGACAAGGAGTCATCTTGGTAAATGACAGCATTAGTTTCAGCGACGAATAGGCTATCCATGCAACGTTGGTAGATTTCTGAAGCCGATTTGATACCGAAACTCAGGCGGTTGTATTTTGAGAGCCCCCGATGCGCGTTGATGGTGACATATTCTTTGGATTCCTTATCCAGAAGGACTTGTAGGTAGGCCGATCTCATGTCGAACTTGGTTGAGGACTGTCCTCCACTCAGCTTTGCATACAAGTCATTGATCCTTGATATGAGATATTTGTCTGAAGCGGAACATTTCGTGATCGACATTTTGTAATCCCTGAATAGGCATATTGATTTGTCTGCCTTCACAACAGTAACTACTGGAGCAGCCAAGTTTGAGTACTGAACTGACTCGATGATGCATAGCTTTTCCTGTCTGGCTAATTCTGCATCAACCTTTTCTTGCAATGTAAGAGGAACTGGGCATGCTTTGCAGAACATTGCTTTACACCTTTCTCAATGTTTAGTTTGACAGTGAAGCCTTTCAATGTCCGGAGTTCATCCCTGAAGATGTCCGGGTGTCTCGCAAGTGGGTGCTCTGGTATGTTTGGTGTCCTGGAAGCATGTAGTCAGTGGATGTGTTCCCAGTTGAGTTTCACAACATCTAGCCAGTTTCGCCCGAGTAGTGCGGTTCCATCTCTGGGGACAACCAAGAGTTGTAATTGGTGCGTGTTGTTGCCATAGGTTACTGTAATGTCACATGACCAGCGGGCTTGTATTGACTGGCCAGTATACTTAGTGAGTTGGATTGGGGACTTACAAAGGCTCAGTTGTTCAACATTCCCACAAGCTCCGAAAAGCTGCTTCACTCGTGAGTGAGACGGCAGCACCCATGTCGACCTCCATTTCCATGTTGTGTCCGTCTATCTCTACCATATCCAGTATAGGATCAGACTGTCTCCCAAACTTTGTGTGGAAAAGGTCATAAAACTGAACATTGGGGCCGTTTGGACTGTCTCCATCAGTCATGTCTTTCTGTTTGTGCTCCGAGTCGAGTTTTGTATTCACTTCTCATTGTCCTCTGTTTTTGAGTCGAGCACGCCGAGGCAATATGACCTGTTCTGGTGTGGCAGTCGTTCTGGCATTAAATTTTGTGGTCGGATGTTGTTCCACCCGGTCGACCAATGATAGGTCAGATCCAGGCTGGCAAGTGATGGAGCGAGCAATATCAGTGACGTTTGTTTCTGCACACTCAATTGTGATTGCAATGTCCTTGGCACTGGCAAATGTCAGCATCCGTTCGGCAGGTGGGTGCTGTCAAATTCGACCTTGCTAAATTCCCGTGATGAGAAAGTCCCTGAACATGTCGGCCAATGTAGCACCAAAATAGTAATGCTGAGCAAGTTGTTTCAAGCGAGCTATGAATGCTGTAATGGACTGTCTGGGTCTGGCAACCCATGTAAAAATTGAATTGACTCACAATGATTGAGGGTGTGGGTTCACAGTGCTCCTTCATGGCTGTTACAAGCTCGGCGTGTGTTAAATCCATCGTGGTCCTCAGCATGGCGAGATTCTTCAGAATGGTAAACGTCTCTCTGCCGCATACCCACATCAGGATTGCTTTCTTCCTGGCATCATACTCTATGCTGAGAGCTAGGTAGTCGTACTGCAGACACTCAGTGCACGCCTCCCAGCTTCTTTTGCGCATCTTGAACTCAATATGTCCGTAGGACATGGTGATGGTGTTATGTAAGCAGGGGATTAATGAGTTGGTAAGGCCAACAGCTGACTGCAATAGCTCCATGTGCACTTTCCATGTGCTCACCAGAATCCCATCGACATCGCCAGGTGAAGTATTAAACGGACAAAGCAATCTGAGTGCACTGTCGGTCCTTTATTGTGCACACAACACTCAAAACCATAGAACTCACGACAGGCCAATCTCGACTGTGCGAGTGTATGGCCAAACGCCCTTAGACTCCCGCACGCTTGACTTCCGCTTGATCCAATACACCACAGCTCACCATGTGGCTTAAGAACTCGAGCAAGCACTCCTGTAATGCCAGTCATGACATTTGTAGATGAGTGAGGAGTCATCAGCCTTTCAGCCACATGCCTTTTAGTTGAAACACTCTGATCGGATGTCGTGAGTTAGGCATCGCGAGTTGGGCGGTTGTTCATTGTGGACCCTCTCTTGCTGGGACTGGCTCGTTTCAAAGCTCATGGCGCCCTATGAAGCTTAAAGCTCAGGGACTCTGTGAAGCTTACAGCACCCTGCAAAGTGTACATCATGCTGTGAAGCTTATCTTCCATTGCGAAGTGACACTGTTGCGATGTTAAGATCGAACCATGAGGCCATCGGCTTGGAGATGCCTGTTCTGTGAGCTAAGCCCTGTTTTGCGTACAAGCGCTTTCCCTTGAGACAAGTTTGTTGTATGTAATGCTTGTTTTGTTGTATGTTCTCATGTAACCGCATTGCATGCCTCGTATCGACGCCATAGAACGCTTTTTGTATACTGTTTTGTTTGATGTAGTTTCACGGAGTTTTTGGGAGCCATCCGCAGTCTTACTCGGATCCTTTGGGAGCTTTTCGGAGATTTGGATTACCAATAAATGCTGAAGGCTTCTGTATGAACACAACTCATCGTGTGTTTCTGCGTCCGACATCCTTCGAACATGCGATACTACGACTACGAAAACCCTAGTGGCAGATAAGCACTTGCTGCCACGATAACTCCATTCAAAACTCGATAACGGACTGCAACCGGTTCAGACGCATCAGCCCACGTGTCCTCAAAGCCTGCTCTTCTGCTCTTGCTCACCCTCTCTCTGTTCTATTCACCCTCTCATTTGCTCAAGGTCATCTGCCATCTCCTGGAAATCTGCAAACATCACTGCCCTGCACAAAAAAGGTGCAAAAACAGATCCCTGCAACTACAGACCAATCAGCCTTCTCCCAATCATCAGCAAGTTATGGAATCCATCATCGCTTCAGACATGAAATCCTTCCTCTTCTCCAATGGCTTGATTTCCATCATCAATTTGGTTTCAGACCAGGTACTCTACCTTGGATATGCTGCTTCTGCTCTCCATCAATGGATGGAGGTCCTCAATGCCAGACAGGAAATCCGAGCCGTATCCCTGGACATATCACGTGCTTTTGACACAGTCTGGCACCCTGCACTACTCACCAAACTCTCTTCCATGGTATCCAAGGCCATCTCCACTCATGGCTCGCAGACTTCCTCTCCTGTCGCAGTCAACGTGTGGCCCTAAATGGAGTTCTTTCATCCCCTCTTCCTGTCCGGTGGAGTTCCTCAAGTAGTGTTCTGGGCCCTTCTCTTTCTGGTTTTCATCAATGATCCCTCTGACTCTCTGGAAAATCCTATTTATCTCTTTGCTGATGACTCCACCTCTGTCGTACCATCTGTCATCCCTCAGACCGGCAAGCAGCAGCTTCTTCGCTCACTGCAGATCTGGATAAAATCACAAACTGGTCCAACACGTGGAACATGTCTTTCAATCCAGACAAATCTCTACTCTCACTATGTCTCTTCAAAAGGACCCTTTAGAAACCCCCCCATTCACTTTCTCAACAATCCTCTGGAAGAAGTCTTTCCTTCAAGCTTCTGGTCTCACTATCTGCCATGACCTTTCCTGGGAAAGCCACATTTCAAACCTCGCCTCCAAAGCCAGTCACAACTGGAATCCTCGTTGTGCAAAGTCCTTCCTCGGCCCTCTTGAGCTCCTGACCACTTACAAAGCTTTTGTCCGTAGCCTGATGGAGTACTGCTCTCCCCTCTGGGCTGGTGCTCCTGCTCCCACCTTTCTCGCTTCATGCTGTCGAAACCAGGGCATTTAGGATCATCGGCATCTCCCGCAATGAAGTTGAGTCTTTGGGCCTCTCACTCAATCACCGCAGGTTGGTCGGTGGTCTTTCTGTCTTCTACCGTCTCCTCTCCAGCCTGCCCCCCTGCTCTCTCTGCGATTTGTCCGACACATTTCCACAGGGGCGCTCAAGGTCCGCCAACAACCCCCTTCTGGTAAAACTACCAAAATCACGAATCACTGCTCACCTTCACTCTTTCATTCCTCTTTTTTTCCCGCCTTTGGAATAAACTCCCTCACTCTATTCTTTCCCATTCCTCCCTCCAGGCCTTCAAAACAGCTGTTCACCACCACCTCTTATCATCCCCCATCCAAATCCTCGATCTTTTCTACCCCGATAATCCACCCAATCCCACTTCCTTCAATTCCCCTGCTTTCCTTCCTGAAAGTCCCTGTAATGTCCATCTTCTCTTCCCCATGCTCCCCGTCTCATCCCTCTCCTTCCACAGATCTCCTAATGTGTCTGTTCCCCACTGTTTTGTCCCTCCCACTCCTGCCCCTCTTGTCTCATTCCCCCTTGCTGTGCGTTGTGTATTAGCTCTCATACGAGCCTCAAACAGGTATACAAAAAAAAAAAACCATTTACAAGGAACACCTGGTTTGACAAGCACGAGCTTGCAGCTTGGTAAACGAAAACAAGTCAGATTCGTGGCGTAAAAGTATAAGTGTCCGCCTTGAGTGTAGAGGTCAGCGGTTCGAACCCCAGCCAACTTGCACCAGACTTGTTCCAGATGGACTTGTCCCAGATGGTAGGTGCTGCTTCCTTCATGTTGATATTAATCTCAGCAGTTAATAAAGATAGAACATGGATAAACAACTTAGGTGGTAATAATAGGGCAGGCTTGTTGGGCCTAATGGCCTCCTCCACTGAAGTCACTGATTTATATTCCAAGTGGATTGGCAGCTCCACATTGATTGATCAGCGAGTTGTGAAGCCAAGTAGTATTTCGGTGAATAATTGTTTACATTTGGTAAATGTTATTGGAATGCTCAAAAGGTATGGCCAAGGGAAGCATAGTTCACATTTGCTTTGTCTGGGCATTTATCGATGTGAATAATGAAAACGTTTTTCTCCAAATCAATTTTTTGGGGGGGCCCTGCTTCCAAAATACTTTTGTTCCTTGGTGATGAATATGGGACAATTTTCAACTTTGTGCGACCAGTGGTTTATGAGGAGATGTAAAACTGACACAGATTTCGGATGCTATTACGTTTAAAAAGGCATCGTAAATTTACAAAAAGGAATGCCTCTCATTTTCAAAACATTTTCACGTTTGTTGCACAAAGTGCATTAAAGTGTGCCAACATGTGTGCATATGCCACTTGACTAGGCTACCCATTATTACCATACTGTCCAACTGTTCCGGTTTGGGTGATTCGACGTTATGTCCTGATTCGACGTTATGTGTCCCGCTTTTACATGCGTAATGGACAACAGTAGAGATGCAGCAAAATATTGATATTTTTTATTCAGGTCAGGTATAGGAGCATGTGCCAGAGCAGCGCGTCGCTGCGTCCACTTTCCGCCGGTACTCCAGGGACCTCCGTCTGGCCATCCCCCAGGCAGATGCCCGGCCAATCCGCATCTCCTTGAGATGCCGATCAACCTGCTGCAACCACGAGGCACATGGTCGGCCCACAACCTTCTCCACTCACGAGACTCCCTTGCTGAGAGAATCTGGTGAGCAGGATCAGCGTCAAGAAAACGAGCCACATGTCCATACAACCGCAGCTGACGCTCAAGGACTACGCAGGTAACAAATCTCATTTGAGTCTCTCTCAGCAACCACTCGTTTTACACAAAGTCCGACCAGCAATAGCCAAGGATTCTCAGAAGAGACCTGTAACAAAGGAATTAAGTCTCCGTCTCAGATCCCTGATCAGAGTCCAAGTCTCACATCCATAGAGCTAGACTGGAAGCACCAAGGACCTGAAGACTCGGACTTTCATCATCCATCATCCCGCACAGGTCAGGCAAGCGCCAAGTCTCCATGATCCAGTGAATCCATGAATCCCAGGCTGATCAGACATCTGTTGACTCTCGTGACTCAACAGCCAGCAGAGACATGAATAATCACGTGCCAAGGTAAGTGAATCAACTTCCACACTCAAATCCTCTACACAACAAAAGGTACAGACAGGACGCCGTCAAGATGTATTGAAACGCATGGATCTTAGTTTTGACACAGGAACCGTAATCGCCAGTGGCTTCCGACTCTCATATCAG
>CM068961.1:60174601-60191474 GCA_035128595.1 Eptatretus atami
AAAAGAGAGAAGATCTCGTTCAAGATACCGTGTGATGCTAAACTCCCACACCAGTAAAAGTACTATACCAATATTAAATTTATAGTGCAATCATTGTCCTGTTAAAGCAAATTTCCAACCGAAGGCAGTGGTCATTTATTAATTTAATTTATTTTTAATCTCTCTCGCTGGTAAATATGTTTAACTCCTGTGATGTATGCTGGACAGTGTATCAGTGCATGCTATGGTGGTCCAGTATACCACTTACCTGCCAGTGTGGCTCTGGTCATTTGCTCTGTCGAACATCGTCTTGTAAACACTGATCACACGTGGGGTAGATTTTGTGATTGCCATCGCTCTGGTCGACGTTCGGCCTTCATTGTGAGAGGATTGCAGTGAGAGTGCCATTTGGGCCACGAGGCAGTAGGGCACCCTGGCTGGAGACCGTTTCCCGCCCGCCGTCATCCACCGAGTCTTGTTCTTGAAAAAGGGTTCGAGCTGTTGCTCTCGAGCCCCTCCAAAGTTGGAATACGGGTTTGTTGCCATCCTCCCCTGTTCATAAGTCTCTCTTCTTATCCTATCAAGCAAACGTTTGCTTTTCACTTCAGGGGTGGGACGACATTGATTGATGTTGAATGTGGAGACACTTTGTTGCCAGTTTGGTCATGTGATGCCATTAACTGTTTTGGTTAGCATTCTCAGGGTACTTAAAAATGTTTTTTATCTTGTGACTATGTGCTGTGATCAACCCTTTAACATCCACAGACTGCAAGGAATCCGCCAAAGCTGTTCATAAATATATTAAATCTTATGCAGGAATGTTGCAGTTTATGTATTGTCACCAGTTTTACATACTTATCGTATATTCGGAACGTGGTGAACCTTTCCATATTTTTACCCTTGGTTGCTAAAAGCCGCATCCGCTCTTTTACAGTGAGGTGTCAGCTGGGTGAGGCATGCACATCACGTCGATGAGGGAACTGTGGTATGAGGGGGGGGGGGGGTGGGGGCAGCCCATAGTGATGCCTGAAACAATTTTTGCAATCAAGCAGATAAATGTCGAACTTTTTTCCTCGCCGCCGAAGATGAAGGGAGGTTATGTTTCACGCCTTTCTGTTGTCTCGTTTGTGTAAGAATATCTCAAAAAGTTGTGGGCCTGATCAAGATGAAATTTGTGGACAGGTTGGGTGTGTGACAAGGAGAACTGATGAGATTTGGTGAAGATCCGTCGGATCCGACTTACGAAATTTAAAGAGATTCTTCACCATTGTTAGAGATGGGGCCAAAAACGAGTATAAGTAATGTACACGATGATATTTAACAAGGACACAATGTGTCCAAGAGCCGCGTCACTAAGGGGTTTTGTTCTTCACAAAGAAGAACAACGGCGGAGCTCTCTTAGAACAGCGTTCGCTAGCGCGATGACGCGGCTAGAAAATGTTACTGATTGGGTCGATTTGTTCTGGATAAGGCATTACGTGCGGAGGTAATGCGCTCTATCCGCAGTGCCCTTCCAGTTTTTATTTATTTATTTATTTATCTATTTTTGTTTGCTTGTCTTATCGAACATGATGGAGTGTGTTCTAACTGTAATCGTTTTGGCGCACGTCTGCTGGCACTTTTATTGCATGTTACGAAGCTAAAATAAATGAAGCGCATGTTTATTGATTATTGCCTTATGTCGAACGTTACATGGTGCTCCGAATGTCTTATTTGTAAAAACCGATAATAATAATGTGACGTTTAATTTCCTCGTCGCGTCGTCACCAGATTCGAGGCATAATAACAACGTGTTTACAATTCTGTCTTACCGCACGGAATTTGCTTCATCTCCTCCATTTTTTCCATTTTGCCCGGTCAAAAGAATTTTCCTTAACGTGGGTTGCCATGCTGGTGATGATGGTTCCGCGCGGTTTTAATGTGAATTGTTGTTAAGTTCAAATGTCAGAGGAATTGTTGTGTGCTGCATTTATTTCGTTTCATGGCAATTGGTTGTTCTAGTACCACCTCCATCATTCCATCCATCCCATACCCATCCTGACCTTGAATGAGATATATCAATCTGACTGAAAATATTTGCTCTGAGATGGCCTGTCACACACTTCGATTCGAAATGTAATCTACGTTGGTCAAATCTGGTTCCGGTGGAAATGGGTTTGACATCTGCGGGCTGAAAGGTGAATATGGGGGAGGTGGTGGGGGTGGCGGGGGTGGGGGTGTGGATTTTGTCATCCTCTTCTGTTCATTGTCATCAAGCTATTTTCCAGTCCACTTGCTGGATGAAAGAAACCTCAGCATATTAAAGTCCTCTTCTTTATCGTTTGATTGGTGTTTCTTGAAACAGTAGGGCTGTCTATTTGTCACGACAGCATTGTGGGGCTGCCGATCTACATGGCCCTTGGCAGGAACACTTGAGTGCGGTTTTCGTTTTTATTTTTATTTTTCTCTCTCTTCCCACTGGCAGTCTGCGTTCGAATATTCGACCCACGTCAATCATGAAACGTAGAGTCATCGGTTTTGAAGACAGCCTGACCACCGAGCCAGTAGATATGGTTGTAACAACTGCATTTAGCCAGCCAGCCTTAGGGGCTGGTGCATTTTCACTACTCCTGCACAAGGCTTTCATTCTTCGCTCTACATGAAGGTATAAAATGTCCAAAATACTCTTTATCGTCATCCGATACTTTACTCTGCAAATGAGCAGTTTTTTTTTGGTTTTTTTTGACATCCTCAATCCCCAAAGCTGTCGCTGCCATATAATGCCTCCTCTAATAAGCCCATGGTGTAAAGCAAACCAGAACCCGTGCGTTGAAGAATTGGCGGCCTCGAGCATCGAGCAGGTGTAGCGAATGTGAGTGGCAGGTTTGTTGGAAGAGAAGGCAGAGATGGAGTCTCTGAGTTGTTTTACGCATCTGAGCGGTTTTGTAAAACCCACGCATCGATAGGCAAAGTCGATCCTCACCGGCCTCTTCACCTGTACATACGGACGCAAGTTTATAACAACGATGTTGTTTGATGTGTCTTTTGTCACAAGCGCCGTCAGCAATTCGTTCCGCTTCATCTCCAGCATTTTCACCGCATTCTTTCATTCTTTCACATATCATTAAATGGCTTCTTTGGATCTCTGTTTGTGTGCAAATAGTTTCATCCCATTTGGTAATGGCTCATATGATATGGAACAATTATCTCTAATTTTATAAAGACATACTTTTTTTGGTGTTAAACATGAATACAGGCGTCCATAATTGTGGTTGTTTCTCAGTTGGTGATGGGGGGGGCTGGGGTTGGGTCGTTGGGGGGGGGGGGTGGGGGTGGTGTGAAGGTATGATTAATAAATGTTCCTTTTCCTCCGATTCCATGATACATTGGGTCACGATCAATTAAATTCTTTTCAATCGCAGCACTCTTCAAATTAAGTGACTTTGCTTGCTGCTTTATACAATCGAAAAATAGTATAGAATATATATATATTTAATATATAGTATATTAACACTATTTTCGCAATGAGCAGGTTTGTTGGGTTGGTGGTATGGGGAATATAATGTCTCCCTCAGTCTTAAAAAATCATTGGGATGTCGTCGTGCTTTGGTAGGGGGGGGGGTGGTGGGGCGTTACCAAATACAGAATTTGGCACAATGCCATCGTCTCGCTTTTGCTCTCTCTGCTGATCCACCTGGAAAAGCCAGGGGTTATTACTGGTCCCAAACATAATCCACGAATTACAGCAGCGATGAAGTTACACTCTCCAGGAGGGACAGTTCCTGAGACTGGAGTTTGCTTGAACAAAGTAGTGCTGGCATGTTCGGAGTCTCTACCTACCAAGTGATTACAAGCACTTGTAACATTCCTTAGTGCAAGTAATTCCAGTTCCTGGTGTAAATTACAAAAGTGGTCCCTTTATGAGGACCATCCTGAAAATTCTGTCACTTCCTCTTTCTTCTCACTTTCAATAATGTATGTTGATCGTTGAGTTACTTGTAGATCTATCCATCCATCGAACCAAATTAGCATTCTGTTTGCCCAAACATTGCTGTATTGGGGTCACTTTGCTTTGGAGTCACAAAATGATGGTCGGTCTCTGAAGGTGTGGCAGATATAGACAATGTTACTTCCACAGAGTTGTATCTATACTGAGTTCAGAGTTTGATAACTTCCACCTCCTCTCCCCCTGTCACCCACCGCATGTCCTTGCTAGCGAGAAATGTTTCTCACACATTCCCTTGGTCTCCCTCTGGTTATTTTTTCCCACACTTTGGACAGCCCCTGTCCTTTGGGCGAATTAAAGAGAAGTGAAGAGGAGACAAAATTTACCCTGTGCGTAGTGGCTTTAACCCTCGACCCTTCTCCCCGTCCCCGTCCTCAACGTCCCGCGACCTCCCCCCCACCCTTTGCCCCCTGCCCCAGTAAGTCCTTCCTGCTAGAAATGTCTCACATGTAGTGACAGCTTTGCAGGTCCCACCGTTTTGGGGAGGGGAGGAGAAGAGGTAAGTAGGACAAATTTACCTATGTGGAAGTGTGCTTTAACGCCTCAGCTTTGCCCAGGTAAATAGAAGGAAATTGATACCCTCTGCCAACACCACCAAGTGGCGCTACGACCGTATTACATTTACGCCCACACCCCGGGTGAAGCCATGGCCACATAGCCGATGTCTCTCTCACACAACACACACACACACACACACACACACCACACACACACACACACACACACAACACACACACCACACACAAAGTTGTATTTGTACCCGAGTTATGGAAGATATAGACGCACCTACAATGGTGTTATATATATATATTTCGGTTGTGGGGGTAGATGGAGGAATTTAATAGTAAAGTTAGGATTGAACAGAGTAGAATAGATAGGAGTGCATCGAGTAGCTTGGTCCATCAACGTGTGGGAGACATCTCGATGTAAATTAAGTAGGAAAACTAAGCTTTAGTGTTACGTGTCACCACACTGGGGGTGGTGCAGTTTTAATTAGATAGGGATTAAGGATAATTGCCTCCTGTGACCTATTCCTACGTTTTTGCATTTACAAGTCAGCCATGAAGGAGTTGCGTTTTTATAACGACCACGCAGGCAAGAGGCCCCGCCTTCCTGGGTTTTGTGCCAGCAAGCCACGCCCGGAGGTGGATGATTGATGGGCATGACGTGAGAAGGGAGAGGTTTTGGTTTGGTTGTTGGTTGAAAGTTCGGTGTAGGGGATGCACGTGGTCGAGAGACGAGGGAGCTAAGAGATGGCATGTAAGATCAGGGCATTACGGCTGGCTTTCTTTCGACACATGAAGAATACTGCATGATTCTCATATTCGTGCTGAGGTGAATTGGCGTGTGTGGTGGAGCAAGACTCTGGCCATTGACTCTTGGTTGGGTCATGTGAGATGGACCTCGACGCCTCGTGTACATCACCAAAGAGACGGTGCCATTCTGCAAAGCAGCGGGTCGGTAAGCGCGATCGACGAAGAAGCTGCATGGCGGTTGGTGAGCCCTGGCGTTGAATACCGCCTCACAAATTACCTCACATACGTTTCCCGCCAAGAGAGCGGCTCGGCGCCATTTTTGGCATGTCTACCCGTGCAGGATGAAGCGCATCGTTCCAAAGGTTTAGTAAAGACCACCTCTGCACAAAGCTAAGTGCCAGAATAAAGGGCGGATTTGCTTTTCTTTTGTTTTCCCCTTGTCTGTATCAGTCTGTGTGCAGAGGTGCTTCGACTTTAGACCTTAATTTACTTAACTTATTATTATTACTTTTTGAATTTTACCCTTGTATAGGGTGGCCCAAAAAATATACAACTTTTAAAATGCTTCGTTTGATCCTAAAAAAGCAGTAATTTTGTCACGAATGCTTCATTTCTTGTGCAGAGACCCTGAAGTTTATTTGATACCAAGCAAGCGCCAGAAAAATGCCAAGACTGACCGTACAACAACGGACGAAAATTGTTGAACTTTGGCACCAACGAAAAGTGTCATACAGGTGCACGTCTTTACTCAAGACATTTCGGTATCCCATTGCGCATGCACCAAACTTTCGGACAATAAAGTGCACCATCGCAAAGTTTACCAATGTGGGAACCATCTGTGACCTTCACAAGGGTCACAGTGGTCGGAAGAGGACAGGTCGTAGTGAAGAAAATGTGGAAATGGTGAGACAGGCGGTCGTTCAGAGTCCAAAAAAATCGATTCGACGACTTTCTGCCGAGACAAACATTCATAAGAGCACCGTTCAGAGGATCCTTCGCCAAGACATTCATGCCTTTCCATACAAAATTCAAACGGAAACGGTGCTTACTGATCAACAGAAACGCAAACGACTAGACTTTGCAAATTGGTTCTCAGGAAACTTGGAGGAAGATGCAGACTTCCTCAAAAAACTTCACATGACAGACGAATGCCATGCTCACTTGTCCGGGGAGGTAAACAAGCAAAACTTTCGGTACTGGGGAACTGAAAATCCTGGTAATGCATCAACTGAACTGGTGCCTCGATCTGTTCTCAAAGTCACCATGTGGGTGGCGGTTGTTTGTATGGGATAATTGGTCCATACTTCTTTGAAGATGACCAGGGATGCACCTGCACGGTAAACCAGAGGAACTATCGCGAAATGATTCAGGAATTCTATCTGCCTGAGCTACGTACTCAGGCCCGTAGGAGAAACAACCTGATCCAGATGAGAACCCAGTGGTTAGTGTATGGGGCACCGCCCCATACAGCCAGGGAAACAAGGCGTTTTCTCAACCAACATTTTGAGGGCCGCTTTATCTCCCTCTACGAAGACATTGAGTGGCCACCGTATTCCCTGACCTTACTCCTCCAGACTTCTTCTTGTGGGGTATCTCAAAGACAGATCTATGGAAACCCTAGGCCTCAGACTCTTGATCAGCTGAAAGAAAACATCACCGAGAAATCCAGAACATTCCTCAGGAAACGTTTCCCAAAGTGATGGAGAACATGACAACGCGTTTGCAGGCAGTGATCGGACAACGTGGAGCCTACGTCGAACTTGTGGTCTAAAAGAAAACGACGATTCTATACAAAATTTAAATTTTGGTGGCAATTTTGACATTGGTACAATAAACTTCAACCTTTCAGCTTTCTATCCAGCCATATATCTTTTAAAAATATATATGTTATGACCATCCTCTTTGCAGATGAAAAGTTGTATGTTTTTTTGGGACACCCTGTAAGCATTTCTATTTTTATTTAATCCCCGTTTATTTTAAGTTGCTGTCTCCGTGTATTTGTCATGGGTTCGAGTAAAACCCCTTGTACTGTGCTTTCATGGGCCTCCGTCGCTCCTCCAGTGCTGCCTGCCCCTCCCGCGCACACTATAATCTCTGAGGATACTTGTCTGCCTCCGAAGGAAAACCGCTCGGCGATCTAGGCCTGGTCGGTGTTAACCGCCCGTCCACCACAATTGTGTCTAGGGGGTGGGGGGTTAAACCTAACCGGCCAAGACCCGTGACATTTGTTGATCAGGAGTGGGATATGAATGTATCAGGAGGAGTGCAGGATTCGAACTCTGAACATTTCACAAGGGACATCCGGACTTGATGATGGGTCTCAATACTGTCCTGCCTCCTGATTTCAAGATTGAGGTGCAGCCAAATGATCTGATCAGTGTTACTACACCAACGCAAGCTGCACAACTCATGGGGCACGTGACAATTCAGCCTCAAAATGTCAACTCTCAACATGTGAAATTTTCGCCCACACAAGCCCCTACCAAGCAGGGGCCGGACACAAGGGGAGCTTCGTGATGTTGAGGAAGGCAGTGGAAATGGAGAGTTAGAGCCGGATGCTTGTCAAATGAACCAGTGCGAAAGTGATGTTTTTGAAATGAATTTGCAGAACCAATCTCAAAGTTCTGATCCAGATAATAGTGGTGAAGGCCACTCACTCACTGTTTTTGAATCTTGTGGAAGTGACGTGAAGGCAAAGGGTGATTACTAGTTTGGTGCTTCTCGCTGTTGTAACGGAGATGGTACAGCTGTAGTTAAGAGTGGATGTACAGGTATGTTTTGTGATGATAATTATACGGTAGGGAGTGACACATTGGATACTGGTGAAGGAAAATGACATTGAAGTTGCGAAGGTGCTGGATGAGGAAGGTGATCTTCCTGAACTTGGCATTCACGGGAAGGCAAGTCCTGAAATTTGTTTTGTCGAGCCAGGATTGGAGCAATCCCAAGAAGGATATGTTGAGGAGAGTTGCAGCAGCTGTAACTTTCCGTTAGTTGAGCAAGAGGCTCATCTTAAAACGAACCAATGTGAGTTGAGTGCAAGCGTTGAAGAGAAAATGCCCCCACTTGGTGAGAATGTAGATGATTCTGGTGATGAAGATGATGCTCAGAATTTTTCATTGGATGAACTTGCAGTCGCTGATGTACCCTTGGAATCCTCTCCAGATGTCAGACCGATAGATTCTTCAGCAAGGGATATTGAGGAGAAACAGCTGGATGAAATGCATGACAAAGGTGAATTGTGAAATACGTATTGGACTTGTTGGCAATGAGAGCCGTGCTGAACTTTGCGAGGGACTTTGTCAGCGACATCTCAAAAAAATTGTTAACGGATTCGGACGAAACTTGGTGGACAGGTTGAGTGTGTTACAAGGATGAATTGATTCTATTTTGGTGAAGATCTTGATGCGAGAATATTTTAAATTTTCTAAAGTGATTTCTCAAGAGAGATAGGGCCAAAAACGATATATGTCATGATATTTCAAAAATGTATTGGGCCCGATATGTTCTCGTGGATCAGGCATTATTTGGTGGAGGTATGTGCTCTACCAAGTGCCCTTCTAATTTTTTATTTTATTATTATTATTTTTGAATATCTTCTGTGAATACCTATTTCTTCTATTTTGTCGTTCTCCCAATTGTCAGTGTATATCTGTGATATTTTGCTTCATATATATTTTTTCTTTCGACTTTTTTGCTGTCATTGGGGCTGTATTCGTTGCTGTTTTGGTTTCATGCATGACATCTTCTGTTTGCACCTGTCTTTGGAAAGTTTTTGTGACGTGGGTTAGGGATACCTTTTCTGGTTTGCTGTCTTTGTGTTTGCATACAAATTGGATTCTGTCGTCTGTTGAATTTTTCGCTTATTCAGCCAGTCTGACAGATGTCATTCTGTGCACTTGGTTGAGTTCCATCAGGCTGCTGCTTCCTCCTCGTCTCGGCAGGTACATTCTCGGGATGCAATGATTTTTGTCGAATATTTTGTGGATCGAGAGGCGTTTTCTTGTTTTGATATCTAGTTTGTTTATTTCTGTTTATGGCCAGTTTATTATTCTGCAGCTGTATTGGAATACGGATTGCTTGTTGGTTAACGGCTTAAATTTTGTTTCTTGGGGAAAGATATGTTTTTAGGATCAGCCTCGTTCTCTGTTAGTATTCTTTGGCAATTGTTTTATGAATTTTTTTTGTGACCTACTTGGTCACCCTCTTCTACTCCAAGGTATTTGTATGATGCTTTGTTGTCCAGATCCTGTATTGTTGCATCTCGGTAGATTTTTTTTTAATTTAATTTTATTTTTATGTTGTCCCTTTTTGTTGATTTACCCTGCACAAATTTGCACTTGGCACACTTATCTGGGCTAAATTCCATTTGAATGTCGTCGGAGTACCCTTCCACCAATTTCAGCTGTTATACCAATTTTTCATCGTTTGGTGCGAAGAGCTTTAGATCATCTATGTGCCGTAGGTGTCACCTTTACTGTCTCTTTGGATGTTCTCTTGTTGGACGTTAGAGTGTATCCATGTCCTTGCTCATTAATGTCGCTGCGTCCACTTGTGTCCATTGTGTGTGTCGTCTCCATAACTCCAAAACCATGAAACCTAGCACCCCAAAACTTTGCATGCATACTATAAGGGCACACCAAGGTGGTGCATGTGTAAAAACTGGGTGTTTGGTTTAATTTAAACACCCCTTTTGAAGATAATTGATGGCCTTATTTAATTATCCTTTATCAATGCAGCGTTATCCTTGGTAACCTCGTTGGCCCTCACTGGGGTCTTAATTCGCCATTGTTTTTGGCCTGCCTAACAATGCCTTGACGTCGTACAGGCCACAACGGTTTCTTGATGATTAAGTTTCCCCCCCCCCCCCCCCCCCCCCCCATTTTCCTCACTCATCTTATTGGATGCCTCATCATCATACCTATGAATCGCAGGATACATTACAATGCTTATAAACACCCGGAGATGCAAGTATTCGTGGCTTTATTTCATTTCCGCACATGCCATAACCTCAAGAATCTCTTAATGTCAGCCAAATTTCAAAATTTGAAGTTCTGAACTGACTTCAGCAGCAGTTCCGACTGCTAATAAAAGTGTTCATTTGTCCAATTCGGACATTGCTTAACAGTCTGGGCTTCTCCGGGTGCATGATGTTTATCTGCCTAATCGGCAATTGCTTGCCAAGCCTGCCGTTCCTCATCAACCATTTTGTTGGCATGCTTGCTTGAGTGCTTAAGCCACTTGGTGAGCACTTTACAAGCTGCTTGGTTGTTTGTTTCCAAGCCATAGCGATACACGGCAAAGGTATTCACATTGTCACTGAATATATCAATTGACTTGAATAAAGTTAAGGCCCGACTCGCCTGCGTTTGGCCCCACGTTGTTGGGCGGTGGCTCTCTCCCTGAAAATGTGCAATTTTATTTTGCACCACGTTTCCCCTTTTTGTACGATCTTCTTTCATTATACGACCCATCACTTTGACGTAGATAGATGCACATTAAAAATTTAATGTTTCATTTTTGAGTTTCTTCAACTGTTTCATCATCCATACTTTGTAAACTATGAACACTTCCCCCCACTCCCACAACCATAACAATATGTTGGTACAGAAAGGCATGTCCATGTATAATGCTTTTTCGCATCCAAAAATAATGAAATTTTGAACTTTGCTTTGTCTAGGATTTGACAATGCACCATACCAAGGTACAGTTAAACTCGAAAATGGGACAAAAACACACTAATATGACAGAAATGATGGATCTGGTCTGGAAAACTTGGCTTCGATGAGCTTGAAGGAGAAACTGCACGACCCAATGTCCACCGTGTTCAGACCCATAAATTGAAGTCTATTAAGTATTCGCAATGGCTGTGTATGCCTGGTGTTTGCTTAATGGTTAGGGTGGTGGGCTTGGGATCCTAGGATCCTGAGTTCAAATCCCGCTCAGCTGTTGAATTAATACCAGGTGGGGTTAACTCGGCCTGTCATCCTTCCGAGGTCGGCAAAATGAGTGCCAGCTTGCTGGTATACTGTGTCGGAGTGGTGACCCGTCCAGGATTGTACCCAATTGCCAAGGAGACTGCTTAGGCAGCACCAACGCTCTGCATAGAGTATGGTCCCAATGGAGTGGCTGTGTGTGCAAGTCTTTGGTCATTTGACATTTGTGCAATTGCTTTGACAACCCTTAAAACATCATATTCCATGTATTTTCTCTGAAAAAAAGATCCTATTTTATGTCTGTCAATGCATTATTAAATTGTCAAATTTGTCCCTTTTGACCATTGAGTAGACTTAGCATGGGTGACAACTTGTAACAAAAAATGCTATCAAAAGTATGTCTAGCACACTAAGGATTTAAGGCTGCAACTGGACACTTGTGAACCTTGGCAAGGGGTCTGCTGCTACTGATGGTGATGGCTCAGCAAATGGCATCACTGACATACAAAGAGAGGTTTAATTTCATCATAGCAGAAGCCCCTTATCCAGAGAGTGCAAATGTCATCATTTGGCCATTTGTGAGCAATATTAATGTAGGTTTTAACTTTTAATATATTTCGTGAGTTGTCAATATTGTCCATTGCTTTGCTGTCCTTTTCACAGTTCCTTCAAATCAATCGGATGCTCTTCATAAGCAAATGACAGTTTTGAGAGTTTGTTGTGGATATGCTTCCACAAGGCTGGATCAGTTTTGACCTGGAATTTTATTTATAAAAGCTAGGGTTGTTGGCTAATGCATATTGGATTGGGATTCAATTGTGAATTCAACCTGCTGGTTGCAGCTGCGCAGGTGATTCGGTGCTCCTTACAGATCATCGCAGGAATTTATAATTTGTTCAGTGTGCCAGCGATAACATGATTACTCTGCGAAAGACACTGTGGGAACTTTAACATCCATTAAGTAATGCTGGTGGACGCCCAGTTTATATTCCACAACCACTGTTGCCTCTCCCTGCTTGCAAAATATGAGATGGTAGTTAATAGTTGGGTCGAGATTGGAACTCAGGCTAAATCGCTCCAGAGGTAAAGGCCCAGTCACACCTTGACGTTTTAGCCAGCAATGGCAACGTATCAAAATGTATGTAAGCTGTTATGTTTTTTTTTTTTTGATGTTTTTTTTTAAGATTCGGACGTATTCATAACGAGTGGGTCGTATGCATAACATATTAGTAACGGACACAGAACGTTTCGTTGTCTTATAGATAACTTATACCAACGAATGCTTAGCCTGTTGTCGGCGTTCACAACCTATGCCCAACGATAGTCTAACTTATGCATAGCGCGCTGCACGTATCGCCGACGATGACGTGACGTAGCCTATTAAAAGGCTAACGCACAACGATTTAAATCATAACCGCCGGAGAAATGGAAGTGTCAACATCGCAGTCACACCTTGGCGATCTTGCCAGCGTATGCCGACCTCTGAAAAATGCGTCTAAACGCTGGCGCACGTCGAATACGGTATGGGTAAGTTTGGTAACGTGAATAGAACGCTAAAGTACGCTATCATACGTCATATTAAGTGGAGTACGTCTTGTAATTATAAACGTGTTAAACATTTTACGACGTACTTGCCGTATGACACACGTTCCGCATGCGATGGGAATAAGTTGTACGCACGATATGCGAATGTTGGCACACGTCGCCAAAATTACTTGTAAGTACTCATAAGTCGAAACACGTCAAGGTAATGGTTGCGTCAGTGTTCCAGACTCCCTTTTTTTTTTTTTTTTCTTCAAAATGACGGTGAAGTTGACACTTCGATTTCTAGTGCGGTTATGATTTAAATCGTTGAGCGGCAGCCTTTAAATTATATTATATTATAACCGCACTAGAAATCGAAGTGTCAACATCACGTCATACCGGAAAAAAAAAAAACCAGGGAGTCTGGAACACTGACACTAACCATTACCTTGACGTGTTTCGACTTATGAGTACCTTTCAAGTAACGTGAGTCAACGATCGCGTAACGTGCCTACAACTTATGGCCAGCGTTATGCGGAACGTGTGAGTCATACGCTGGCATAAGTCTTAAAATTTCAAGCATGGAAAATTTGAGGACAACCGAAAAGTACAACGTTTAAAGCCAGCGTACTAACGACGTATGGCAGTGTTTTTCAGCGTGCTCTCAATGTTATCAAAACTTACCCATAACGTATTCGACGTGTAAGCGTTTTACACAAATTTTCCAAAAATCGGCATAAGCTGCAAAACGTCAAGGTGTGACTGGGCCTTTAGTGCGCATACCTCTTGGCCATCCTGGCAGCCCACAATGCAGAGTAATGTATGCAAATTAATTACCTCCACCACCGAAGGTGGACGAACGTTAAGTTTTAACCCTTGTCTGTTTATCTCTCTGTGAGCAGGATATCTCAAAAAGTTAGACGGATTCGGGCTAAACTTGGTGGACAGGTTGGGTGTGTGACTCGGACTAATTGATTAGATTTTTGTGAAGATGTGGACCCAGATCCAAGATTTTTAGAGTAATCCATCACTATTGAGAGATGGACCCCAAAACAATAAATAGCATGACATTTCAAAATGTTGCAGATACATTATGACAACTTGCTGGAGGAATTGGGTAGGTGACGAAAACAAGCCAATTATATATTGGTTTAGCTCCGGATGCAGATCCGGCCTATCTGTGGGATACGAAAAGCACTGTTCAGCCTGGTGGAGGTATGTGCTCCACCGAGTGGCATTCTAGTTTCTAATATCAATTGTCGTTATAATATCGCTAACTAAAGACCCATAATCGTTTTTTTTTCCTGCTTTATTGCATGTGCTAAAACTCAAGTGGTGCCAAATGAGATGACAATGAGGATGGCACAGCTAATGAGCATGAAACTTCAGGTCAACAAACGATGGAGCCTGTTGAAATTTTGACTAATTGGCTGCACGGCATGGTGATAGCCTGTCATGGTTTATTATAAACAAAAGTTTGGACAATACTTAAACCACCCATGTATATCTTGTTTTTGGGATTTCACAATAGGCCCAATGGATGGTACTGATTTTTCGATCGGTCTGGGTGTGTATCATGATTGTTGGCTTGTGATTTCACCTTGCCAGACAGAAACCCCGTTTACAGCAGAAGCAAAGCAAAAGGCCAACGGTATAGCAACAGTGCCCAGTGGAAACTGTGTCGTCAAAACAGGCCTTGGTCAATCAAGTCGTCAACCTGAAGACTTTCCAGTTGGAGAGAAGGTGGGTTTGCTAGAAAGTAAATCTTTATTGTGCAATATTTGGCAACATTATATCTCAATGGTTCAGAGCTTTGGAGTTTTTGCCTTTTTACTAGAACATACAACCCTCAATTTACATGGTGGTTAGGTTCCTGGAAAACACCGTGTTTAGTATATATGGAAATTGTGTAAAAATACATTAAAGGCCAATGGGAATTCGGGGGTTAAATTCCAGACTAATAAGATAACCTCCCACATTCATCCGACTCGAGTTCATAGAATACGATACCCCGCACAGTGTTTATTGAATTTCATTTCATTTTTAATAAGATTGATTTTTAATGATCATTTTTAAAAATCCAAAAGTTTAGTGCTATTCAAGTAGTCCAGAAGCAGTTCACCACCCTTGTACACCACCCCATTGGACCTTTATTTCAATTGAAGTACAGTGGAACGCTTCCAAGAATCACTCACTTTGTGCCAGTTCAAAATGATTCTTATAAATGGGTGACACGGGATCACCCATCCTCGAGAAAACTTCGTCATTTTTGTGTCAGGAAACCGAACAATGAGGCATTTTATTGGTCAAGCAACAAAACAAGCATAGTTTGGTCATTGACAGAAAACGTATTGCACCTTGAAAAAGGAGTCGATTGTACATTGTTTGAGTGAATCGGCAGCCACTTTCTGCACTTGCGACTCACTATGCTGCGATGCTGTATCCTGGGAACGTCATCGCATTCCTCAGAACGTACGCTTCTGCAAGCATCTATTTCGCAGTTGGAATATGCACCTCTTCTTCATCGCTGTCATCATCCTCTGCCTCATCAGTGTCAGGGGCGAATTTGGCTTGAACGTCTGCGATCATCTCGTCTTCAGTGACTGGTGCAACAGTTGGAACCCCATCGTTTGCATCCAGCCATGCTTCCGATGCCTCGTTTTCCATTCCCAGGAGTGGCAGCAACTCTTCGTCAGCTGATTGCTCATCGAGCATCTCCTCGTCTGGCGTGTTAACACTCAGGTTAATTCCACGGTCCCTACGAGTATTTTATCATGGAAAACAGGTCCGGGAAGTTACTCGGGGCTGTGAACTTAACTGGCGGTGGTGGTCGTACACAACCCGTGGAACTCAAACCGGAATGGTCTGTGGCTGTAACTATATAAATCCACCCTCCCACCCCTTTGCTACATAGGGGTGGGGAGACTGCTTGCGATTTTCACCTAGTATACATGGAATAGTACAAGTGGTTTAACCACTGATCCCTGCTGGAGGGATGGAATATTGATGATGTGGAAAGGTATTCTGAAAAGTATTTTCTGAGTTGGGGTGTATAATCCATATTTGTGTAGCTTTATTGGTCCCTTTTTTATTTTTATAACTATCACTCTTTCTCCAACTACATCCTATAGTAATGCGAATAGCCAGTGAAAATTTTCATACTTTATACAAAAAGATTCCAATCCTTGTTAGGTCATTTCCAATGAACTAATAATATTGGTGAGAGAAAGGGTAATATGGGTATCCGCGTAAAATACACCGTCAAATTACAGTATCACAAATGGTTGAAGCGGGAAGATCTGGATCATTAGTGATTCCTGAATTGAGGTCGTGAGACGTACATTGGTATGACTTTCAAGGTCACCGAAGGTCAAGGTCAAGGTCACGAGGCCTTTGAAGTTGCGAAAATGACGATTTTCAAATTCTATCTCCTCCGCCATTTCTCAAGCGATCTTGAATTTGATTGTGGCATATGAACTATGGGACAATATCTAAATTTTGATCGGGCCGGATTTTCGATATTCGCTTTTGTTTTCGTGTCACGTGACTTCAAAGTTGGCAAAAAATGCGAAAATGACGATTTCCATGCGAAAATGACGATTTTAAAATCTATCTCCTCCTATTTCTCAAGCAAGCTTGAATTTGATTGTGGCATATGAATCTATGACAATATCTAAATTTGGTCGGGCCGATTTTCGATATTCGCTTTCGTTTTCGTGTCACGTGACTTCAAAGTGGCAAAAATGAGAAAATGACGATTTTCAAAATCTATCTCCTCCTACATTCTCAAGCAATCTTAATTTGATTGTGGCATATGAATGTATGGACAATATCTAAATTTGGTCGGGCCGATTTCGAATTTCTTTCGTTCGCGTCACGTGACTTCAAACTTTGCAAAAACTGCCCTACCTTCAGGAGGCTTATAATTCTCTACTGGGCATGGTAAAAGTTAATGGAATGGTGTCATTGCATAGCAGCTGACCTTGTATATTATTTTATACATTTTCCGCCGAAGTGCAAAAGTTTCAAACCCGAAATGTAAAGTCGGCATTATTTTTCAAAATATAATTTCGTGCACACCAATGCCAAAATGCCGAGTCATCTTTAACCAAACTGCGCAGTTCGAGCTGCGCAGTGGAGCTGCGAATGGAACTGCGCAGTAGTCTTCGGTCATAACTGAACATTGAGAACTT
>CM068961.1:60204257-60215661 GCA_035128595.1 Eptatretus atami
GAAAGAGATGTGAGGATCGTCCTTGTCACTGGTGATGAAAAATGACAATCGCACGACATACTGATCAATCTCGCTCGCCTGCACGTACGCCGAGAGTATCCTCAGACAGCCTGTTCGAGAGCGAGAGCGACTTCACTGATTATACCCGTCTAGGGCTTCACGGAATCGCCGACCCGATCTTTTCTACCCCCGTAAATCCACGCCTTCTCGCAAACCTACGCACGTTCATATAGATTCGCACGCAATGCTTGCTTGGATTTCCGGTCCTGAATTAGGTACCTGGTGAGCAGGTCTCTGAGGGCGTGTTAATAGGGCCCATGTTCCGGAATCGCCCTTGCCATTGAGCCCTGCGCCTATCACGAATCACGCACTCCTAGCGCATTTCTTCGTGTTGCTTCGTGCATTGGGGTTTGTTGTGGTCCTGCGCCCCCTCAGGTCTGTGAAGTGCGACCCCGCCCTCCCTTGCCTCATGCCCGTGCCGTTACTAAGTGGTGCGTGTGTTGGTCGCATCGGTGCTCTCGAGAAATGTAGGCGCTCGATCGCAATATCCTATACACACGCCGATAACAGACATAAAGGCAAAAGAGGCACAAACGTCTGTCCTGGAAACAGGATGGTGGCTCTGGTACGATATCCGCCATTGTTGTGTAGGGGATGCGCCTCTGTGATAGCGCCGGTGGCACACAAGTAAATCCCCTTCGAGATAGAGTGTTGTGTTCATCCGGCCCGTGTGGCGCCACAGAATTCGTCTGGAAATAGAACCCAACGCATTCTTGCTTGGGTAGCCGAAGCCCACGTGGTGGCATTGTAAGAATTAGGTGACTATTCAGATGAGCACAGTTGCAGTGTTTAATGGACACTGGTGATATGCTTGGGGTGACGCCTATTACCATCTGCCAGGTATGTTGCGGTTGTGTAAGGGAAGAATGTCGGTGGCCATCCGTCGCCCTCGCCCTGGTGCATGTGCAATGATGCCAGTTTCAGCTATGCATGATCCGCATCTTGTCTCAGAAATATGATAAATGTGGGACATTTTGTAAGATCCCTTGTTGAAGCTCAAGTGTGACGACTTGGCGGAATAAGAGTGCGTCTCGAGTACCTACTGCTCAGGTGGTGCATGCAAGTGAATAATTCGTGAACGAGTTGTCGACGACCAGACGCTGTGCGAGACGAGCAGACCACAGAGCGGGTCGCCCGCGTACTCGCTATGTGGGGAGCGATCCCTATCTGTGTCTTGTGCAGCGGGCTGACCAGCAGCCGCGTCGAAGCGTGCATTCTTTTAACATTGCCGCTGCATGCTCCCTCTTATATATTATTGTTGTTTTTTTTTATATTCCTACATTTGTTCGATATTAATATTGTGATATCTGCATGTAATGTTTTTTAAAAATTATTATTGCATTTAATATATTTTTTCAACTCTTTGTGTATGCATTTAAGGTGGTTTCTCTCCAACCTGTAGTTGTAGGATGTATAGTACAAGGTAAATCAGTTTGTGTGTGGTCTGAGATGAGAAAAATGATTTTATTATGATTTGTCTGCAGAAAATTAATTTTTTCCAAGATGATACATTCGTATATTTAATTTACTTTTTTTCAGTGTCATCAACCATGACCCTTAATGTCTGCCTTCTAACACTGTGATCATATGCAGGCATGATGGGCCAAGAGACCTTTTAAAGTTTGCTGGGCTTTGTGTGGTGCTTGTGTGGCTTGATTATGACATACGAGCTGGTTAAATTGTATTATTTTTCCCCTCCGAATGCTGTGTTTTTAGCCCAAGATAACTATAGAGAGTGCACACGCATCAGAAGTCAGTTTTGTTACCAGTAGGAGAAGATGCAAGATGAACGAGTAAGAGTGAAAGTGTTTTGTTTATTGTTTTTAGGTCGCTCGACTGACTAATGTACCGGATTCCGTGTTCCTGTATGTCCCTGTTCTCTGCTGTCTGTCTCCGTCCTGCTCTGTCTCGATTCTTGTCTCTCTCTGTCTCTGTCGTCCGTCCATCAATCTAATTTTTATGTTTCTATCTCCTAGACTCTCGTCGATTGAGTTCTAACGTGACAGCAGTGAATGATGATTATTGTTGCAACTCTATAGGATCGTCTGAGTCCTTTTCGCTTTTCCGCACTCGATCAAGGTTAACAGGGTATCATGCAAAATGACCGATGGGTCGAATGGCCCGGATAAGGATTGCATCGGAACCGGGCTTAATGCATTAATTGGGTTTTCCATAAGGGATTATTAGAGAGATTAATTTGACCAACTAGTATTCTCGTTACCTCTGTCGTCTGGCCCTGTTATTTGGGCAATCACAGGTCCGCTGGACTTCACACAGCTTCGCGCAGGTATTTAAAAGTTAATTTAATTCTGTTTCTCACTTTTTCATAATGGTTACAGGTTGATTAACACTCGGTTGCATGCAAGTTTGTAAAATGAGATCTTTATATCCTACGGTCTGTGTGGAATGCATTGCAGCGAGGGGTACGCTTCCATGGGTTTCCATCCGGTTATGCCATGTAATAACGAGGCTGTCGTTTAGTTCTAGTTGATTTCTGTTTTTCACTTTTATGGACTTCTGGTCGTAAGCCTACAACGTTTAATGAAGATAATTTTGCGTGCAGGATATCGCGACGTGCAATCATACGACGCTTGTCATGGAGGAAAATATATCCAATTGAAATAACAGTGAACTGGAAGGGACACCACGGCTTTCCGTTCACTACTTCCTCAGTAACCTGTCTCCCTAAGTGCGTGCTTATGCTACTCTGTCGCTGAATACACGGTCCTTTATTTAGTGGTTTGGGGATGTGTCTACAAGTTATCTGAAGTTCTGGTGTAAAACGACGTTTTAAAGTATTTTGTTCGGGCATCATCGCGAGGCAAGCGCTCATCAACGTGACGTCAACGCCAGACGTGCAGGACAGCAAGTGATTGAGCTTCTCGTGGCCTGAGGTCCTTTTTAGTTGGGTCCCAGCTCTGTCCTGGATACAGCCATTAAATGCACACACTTAAGAGTATTTTATTTTCACGCATAACGGCCATAAACGCTGGTTTGAAAATTGTATAATGATGTTGGGAATGATTCCTAGAATATGGAGATTTTTACTTCGAGCGGCCTCACGCTTTTATTTTAAATTCAATTTGAATTCTGTTTTCACTTTCCATAGTCGCTCAGGTTGATTAACACTCGGTTGCATCAAGTTTTGTATCCGAGCTGACCATCAAACCCGCTCGGGTGTATTATTTATTTTTGGACATTTTTTAAATTTATGTTGGAAGCGAAGCTTTGATAATGCATAATGCAGACCTTGTGGTAGAAATTTTGGAATCTTCAATTGGGGAGTTTGCGTAAATGTAGTTACGTGTATCGTGCAGAAGATGAGGTGGTGATGTGCTTGTTGAAAAATATATGAGGTGGTGAAATTGGGCAGCGTGTTGCACATTTTGGAAATGAGGACCTGGAAGTTTCTCATTACCAAATGCCCTTTGTAGGTAAGTGGGAAACCAAGGTGAGCAGTCGAGAGAAGAAGCAGAAAAAGAAGGAAAAGAGAGAAAAAGATGTTTCTCAATCTGCAACTCAACAACAACCTGGATCCACAAGCAGAGATGCGAGCCAGCGCAACAAGCAAGTTGACGCTCCTGGTACGTTTGATGTGCTACTCTGTGCTTGCTACATGAAACATTACACACCTTTGGCATTTGCTTTGTCTTGTCTTGTCTCATTTACTTGTTATGTGCAGTTGAGTCCTGCTATAATGAACTTTGTTATCATAAATGGCGCTTGGTGGACAATCCCGTTTGAACCAATGAACTTGAACCAGTGTGTTAACTCTCAAATCGCCCCCATTGTCCTTTCACACCATACGACGAGTCCCCGCGCACACTCTGGAGGGATGGCGTATCCATGTGTGCTACTTCAGCGTGGCTGGAGTGCATGCTTCTCGTGGGGGCGGGGCGGGAGAAGGACTCCTCCACGGATGGGTTGGGCTATTGAAGGATGGGGGGGGTTGGGCGATTGAAGGATGGGGGGAGGGGTCCCGGCTTATATATTGTGACAAATCCACCAATTTGCATAACTTATATGTTTATTATAACAAGACTCGACTGCACAAATGTTTTTGCATGCATTACCATTGGTTTGTATTGTTCAGCAGGAAATGGCTTTTCTTCTTTTTTTGTTGTTGTTGTTGTTGTATTTTTGATAGTTGAACGACCCCAAAGCATGTCCGCAAAGCCACTCCATGCTGCTTCTCTTTATGGTAATTTGCTTACCTACTACTGTCATTACTGCATATTCACCCAGTTTGTGGATTTCTTTAAAAAAAAAAGTCGTTTCTACTTTTTATTACCTTTTTGCTGCTAAAGCTTTTGTAGAAATGAGTTGAATTTTATTTGTTTTGACTAGGGCCTAAAAATAGAAAAGTTGAGTTTCTGGTAACCCAACCTACCCCAATAATTCCTGCCGACCCCAATTTATTTATTTATTATCTTGCCAAAACGAAGTTTTTGCAAGTAGTAGTCAGTCTTGTATGTTTTTTTTTTTGTTTGTTTGTTGTTAATCACGAAAAAAATTCTGCAGACACAGTTTCATTGGAAATTTTTGTAACCGCATATCAGAGGCCTATAGAGGTCCCTTTCAGCGCACAAAATTTTGAAGGTCAAGGTCAATTTTCGCAAATCAGGATCGACAAACCCTTATTTTGAGTAATTTTGATCGATCGTCTTCAAACTTCATGGGAATATAGTTCATGTCTGGCGCTCAGCTGATTAATTTTTGTGGCGATTGGCCTTGACCTTCATATGTTTTTTTTTTGTTGTTTGTCTGTAATCACTATAAATCACTCTGCAGAGCACAGTTATCATTGGAAATTTGTAACTTCGCTATCAGAGGCCTATAGAGAGTCCCTTTCAGCGCATAATTTTGAAGTCAAGGTCCACTTTGTCGCAAATCAGGGGAGTCGACGAAACCTTATTTTTGAAGTAATTAATGAATCGTCTCCAAACTTTATGGGAATGTAGTATATGGTCTGGCGCTCAGCTGATTAGTTTTGGTGGCGATTGCGCTTACCTTATGGTATGCCTAGGTCAAACATATTTGACCCAAGGTCAAATTTTCAAGTTTTAGGAACCATATCGTGTAGTTCCTCAAATTGAACACCTCGATGAGTGCTTTCTAGATATGTCAAGCTTGAGACATTATGATCCATTTGGTGACGTTATGAGCAAAACACATATTTTCATGGTTACTCTGTAGACGATTCTCATCGGAATCTCTCGTAGGCAGATATTCCTCAAGGAGTCGCTCCTGGTGGATAGCAGCTCTGTTCACCTCAGTGCGACCTTAAGAAGGCCACGTTGGTCCCTTTTGGCAAGATACGGGTCACCCTAAGGGTGACATTGGTTTATTTATTTATTTTTTCCAACGGTCGATTTCCGGGTGGCCATTTTATGTCCGTTGTGCATGGCATTGCTCTGTGCCATTGTTGACTGCTGTGGTCTCAACAGAGAAAATCAGCAGCTGTTTATTTCAGTTCAGGAGTCATAGTTTTATTGACATTTTTAAAACATTGCACAACCCACCTGAGACACGTCGATGGTGTCTTGTTCAAAGTCGGAAAATGGATCCTGGATAGACATTCCCGACTTTGATAGAAGTCCTGGCTGCCGATTAGACATTTGGCGTTTGTTTTGTTCACTTATTGTGCCGATGTGGTCACCAGGATGCACAAGATGTCAGACCCATGAGGTCTGCATTTGACATACTTGTATCTGGTGAAAAATGGCTACCACCAAAAAAACACTAAAAGGTATGTTGGGAAGAAGAAGGTGAAGAAGAAGAAGAAGATTATTGTGAACATCAGTCTAAAATCGAAAATGAAGTGTAAATGAAGATTTTAAAAATACAGAACTGAATTTCTTGAAAATTATTTTAAGCCAGTTTTGTTACAAAGTAAGAAAAATTCTATAAAGATCTTATCTCAGTTTCGTGTGTGCCTTTAATAAATCGACGGTACTGTACTTTGTTGGGGGAGGGGCTTGTTTATACCCTGCAAACGGTGTACACATTTTATTTTATACCACGCAATACGCTGTGCTTCTAGAAGGAATATAAGGAGGAGGGGGGGGGGGGGGTGGGAGGAGGGGGGGGGAGGGAAAGGGGAGGCGCGAAAGGGAGGGGGTAAATAATTGCGTATTTTCCGAACTTATGCAGATTAATTTAAAAGTGCTATTGGTTGGGGATGGGGGTGGGTTAATGTCTTATTTGAGGAGTATTAACTTCATGGGTGCCCAAAGGGTGACTTGCTGCAGGTACCATGTAAACCTGTCCTAATCTGTTTCAATGGTCGGATTGTCGGTGACTCAAAGCGTCTCCCACCAGCGTTTTTTTTCTAGTGAGGAGGGTGTACGGATATAGACACCCAGCAGGATTAAAAACAAAACCTGTCAAAGGGCGGAAAAGCTACTTGTGAGCCAACGGCCATTCATTTCTGGTGCCCAAATGTGTGTGTGTGGACCTCATGTAATTAGGTTACTTTTATTTTTGTTAAGAACATTGGTGGCAGGATTTTCACTCCAGCCACCGTAAAACACTTCATTCCACAAAACCCACAAATGTAAGGAAATCTGAAAACTCACTCAGTGGGAGTACCTCCTGTGCTGCTGCCATTCGCAGGGCAGCTCACCGGATGAAGGGATTGGGGCAAAGCCTTTGGGACCCCCATTCCTTGGTGCGAGGAGGAAAACCACAGGGTAAACCTCCAGGGTCAGATTGTGCTAATGTGTGGCAGAGTGGTGCTGAGGTGTCATCCACCAGATGGCGGTCTCGTTGGGTTAACCTGAGGCGGTCCCTTCGGGTGGGTGCCTGGAATGTCATCTCGAGAAAAGGATGATCACCTGTCTCTGTTATCATCTTGGCTCAAGCATTTGAACATAGGTATCGCAGTACTCTCTGAGGTTCAGAGACCGGATAGTGGCAAGATCATGGTGGGTGGTTTCACCTACTGTTGCTCTGGTCGCTCTGATGGTTACCATGCCCAAAGAGTTCCTGTAGCTGTGTCCAATAAGCTGACTCCAATGATAATTGAGGGAACACCGGTCAACGAGCGTATATTGAGACTAAGGATTCATCACTCCTTGGGTGTCATTTCCCTGGTCTCTGGCCATGCTCCGACTGAGGCAAGTGATCTCACGGCGAAGGACGCATTTGATGCCGCGCTGGAGTCTGGTTGACCGGTGCCCCAGGCAAGATACTCTTCTAGTCTTGGTGGATTTCAATGCATCGACTGGAACTGATATGGATGGTTATGAAATGCACATTGGTCCCCCATGGGTCTGGAACTGTGAACCAGAACAGCAATAAGTTTGTTGACTTTGTAAAAAGTCATGGACTTAGGGTTGCTGGTTCATGGTTTCAGCACCCACAGTCTCATCGCTGGACTTGGTATTCCAACACTGGTGGTGTGGCAAAGGAGATTGACAATGTGCTCGTTGGTGGTCACTGGAGGATGACCAGAACTGCAGGGTCTACCGGAGTACACAGTTCCTCAATACCGACCACAGGCTTGTTGTCGCAACATGGAAGTTGCAGCTTAAATCCAGGAGAATGGTGCCGTCCCAGCCTTGGCTGGATGTAAACAAGCTCAAGGATGAGAGGGAAGCTGAGGAGTTTGTGTACAGGCTGAGTGGAGATTTGGGGGGTCTGGGTGCTTTGGGAGATTCTGAAGAGTTGTGGAGTGCCTTCAAGAGCACCGTCCTTGATGTTGCCGGTGGATGTCTTGGAACTCACCATTGGGCGAAGAAGGATTTTGTCTCTCAAGGGACACTGGATACCATTGACCAGAGTCGCAGGGCCAGGCTGAATGGCAGAACATGAGCTGTTCAGGGAGCTGAGGCGTAAAACTGATAGCGTGTGGCTAAGGAGCCTATGTGCAAGCAATCTGTGATGGGTAGAGAATCACCTCTGGTCAAGTGATTCTCGTCCTGCTTACAGGGGAATTCACACATTGCATTCCTCCAGCCTGTTCATCGGTGTACTGCAGTTAGAGCAGAGGGTGGTGGGCTCTTGACAGAGGAGTCCGAAGTGAAATTCGCTGAGCCAGTTACTTTGAGGGCGAACCAAGGCTGATCCACAACTGTAAAAGTTGGGTGTCAGCAGTGTTACTATCCAAAATGCTGACCTCCAATCATACTGTATCCACCTTTGTTTGTGGAAACACAGGCTGCGGTGAACCGGTTGAAATGGGGTAAAGCTTCTGGGATCTGTGGCATTCATGCTGAACTTCTCAAGGCTGGTGGAAATGCTTGGACCTATGCTGTTGCATGCAGTTCTGTGCTCTGCCTGGAACACAGGCATCATATCAACTGACTGGAAGAGGGGCCTTGTTATCCCTCTTTGGAAAGGGAAGGTTGATCGCCAAGACAGCAACAACTACCGAGGGGTGACGCTGCTCTCAGTGCTGGGAAAGGTCTTTGCTCGGATTCTTGATAGGGTTCGCCACCATCTGCTTGAGCACCAGCGTCCAAAGCAGTCAGGATTTACACCAAGGAGGTCAACGATTGATTGTATCCTTGCCCTTTGGGTCCTCACCGAATGCAGACGAGAGTTTCAGCAGGGGCTGCTTGCAGCCTATGTTGATCTCTGCAAAGCATTTGATGCAATGAACCGGGATGCCCTCTGGAGGATTCTTTGTCTTTGTGGGGTGCCACCAAAACTGATCAATCTGATGGCTGAACTATACTCTGGTACTGAGAGTGCTGTGAGATGTGGTGATACCATCTCTGACTTATTTCCAGTTGTTACTGGAGTTTGTCAGGGGTGTGTACTGGCCCACACAATTTCCAGAGCTTGTATGGACTGGATTCTGGGGAGGATGTCAGAGATATCAAGCTGTGGTGCATCGTTTTGGAATGTCAAGATCTCTGACCTTGATTTTGCAGATTATGCACTCATCTTTGCAGAGACTCCAGATATCCTTTTGGGGGCCCTCGTGGTGCTGAATGAGGAGTCGGAGTGGCTGGGATTACGGGTTTCCTGGGTCAAAACGAAGATCCCAGCTTTCAATGACATCTTGGATGCTGCTGTCCTTTCTGTACCTGTTTGTGGCAAGGATGTTGAGGTCTCGGAGGGATTCACTTACTTTAGCAGTGATATTCACGTATCTGCTGGCTGTGAGCATGAGGTCAACAGACGTCTGGGTCGGGCCTGGGGAGTCATGGATTCATGGATCATGGGGTGTGGTGCTGCCGTACCTGTGCGGGAGGCTGAAAGTCCGAGTCTTCAGGTCCTTGGTGCTTCCAGTCTTGCTCTATGGATGTAAGACTTGGACTCTGACCAGGGATCTGAGATGGAGACTTGATTCCTTTGGTTCCAGGTCTCTTTGGAGACTCCTTGGCTCTCACTCGTCAGACTTTGTGTCAAACAAGCGGTTGCTGAGAGAGACTCAAATGAGATTTGTTACCTGCATAATCCGTGAGCATCAGCTGTGGTTGTATGGACAGGTGGCTCGTTTTCCTGATGCTGATCCTGCTCACCAGATTCTCTCGGTGAGGGAGCCTCGTGAGTGGTGGAGGTCAATGGGCCGACCACATGCCTTGTGGTTGCAGCAGGTTGATCAGCATCTCAAGGAGATGGGGCTGAGCGAGGCATTTGCCTGGGGGATGGCCAGACAGAGGCACCAGGAGTTTCGGTGGAAAGTGGACGCAGCGACACGCTGCTCCGGCGCATGCTCCTATACCTGAGCTGACCTAACCAAAGGGTGTAATCTCCGACTTTTGTCAACTGGAAGGGTTTAATGTCTGAATATACAAGATTTTCAGGCATGATGTCTGAATGTACAAGATTTTAAAGACCTGGTGTTGGCTTTGTGGTTGGGGTGATTGCTTGGGATCCTCGGGTCCTGAGTTCAAGCCATGTTGGCTGCTGAATTAACACCAGCAGGGTTCTCCATAAAGGCCTGCGGCCGGCGGTTTATGTACAGCTGTTTTCGGTTGTACCGCTGGGTGTTTTTGTCAAAGTTCAAACCAAAAAATCCCAAAATTTTTTTTTATTTATTTATTTTATTTTAACATTTTTGGAAGCAGCTTCATGACCTTTCATTTTCAACTTACTTCATTTATATATATATCATTTGAATGTGAACACTACTTTCTTCAATAAGTTTTTGAAGTAAGGCGTTAAGTACATGTACCAATGAGTTTATCAACAAATAAAGAGTTCTCCAAATATCCATTTATAATTCCATTTAATGTACCACAATTTCACTAAAAATGTCAATGATTTGGGTAACAGTTTGCTTGTACTCTGCAACTGCTTAAAATAGCTGAGAATGCATTTCCAAGAGTCTAGGAATTTCCGCGGCTGTGGGCCTGCGGCCCCCCAGACCCCCGGCTATTATTTTCGCCTCGCTGTGCTCTGCAGCCACCTGAAATTTTCCATACATACAGGTGATTTCAAAAGTGTGGAGAACCCTGCACCAGGGGGTTCACTCAGCCTGTCATCCTTCCGAGGTCGGTGAAATGAGTACCAGTGTAGGAGCCAAAAGGCTGCACACAAAGGGAAGGGGTATCAACAGATTGATTAAATCTGGTGTTGGTGAGGCGCAGGCATGATGGGCCATGTTTCACTTCATTCTACGTCCTCATTGAGATTCACTGATAGACATGCAATATGTTTGTAAAGTGCAACATGCTGTCTTTTTATTAAAGTAGTCAGCTCAGTGACGGGTAGGTGTGAATGACCTCCTCCTGTGCCTTAATTCCTTGTAAATGATGGGAGATTAGTATTCTTCATTTCCTTCATATCTCCTGTTGAGCCATGTTAATGATATTGTTACGAATTCGCACCTGCGAACAGCCATTTAAAGCCAATGGCGGCCGTCTCGTCCACCAGACGGACAATTCAGTCGCGACTTTCCGGAACCAATGCGGAAACAGTCACGTGTGCTCCAAGCGCACACACGCCTAGTCAACACTCTACCCATGCGCGAACAGGGTCAATCGCCGAATTATCGATATCCTAAGTATTCGCGCGGGAGACTACCGAGAGACCGTACCTCAACGAAGGCCTGCTTGGACACAGCCGCTTAAGTGGTCGTTCCGTTCTGGGATAACCGAGCGGTGTATTATCGCCAGGCCTCGTTGGACCCGATTCTATTATCGGCTATTTAAAAGCCCGCTAAATTCTGAGAGCAAACGGCGGTTCAATGGGGAAAGAGGACACAACGAACGGGTTAACATTCACACAAGGACATTTATTTATAATTCACACGTAAACAGGGATGCACGTATGCAGGTATGCAATCAATGGGGGAAGGGGACAAGACATGAGCAAGGTAAAGCACTACAACCGTCTGATTATTATTCACAAGCACTTACACAGTTCTACTTGCAGGACACGGCGCCAC
>CM068961.1:60239961-60255140 GCA_035128595.1 Eptatretus atami
TGGCAGGAAGTCAAAATTGTGTTGATCTTTATGAAACACCCCGTATATAGCATGATATTTCAAAAATGCATTGGTTCCATTATGTTCTCATGGATCAGGCATTGCATGGCGGAGGTATGCGCTCTACCGAGTGCCCTACTAGTTTAAATCTGTGACATACTGTCCCACCTCACCCCCAACTCCACCCCCCAAACTCTAATGACTCCATATAAGAGGCTATCTTTGCAAACGTTGATATTCTTCTCTGCCCTCACCTCTGTTTTGATCTTCCTAATCTGTGGATCTTACACTGTAATTGCCATCATGCCAGCTGGCTTTGTGTTTGTTCACATGTATTAGTACATGGTCTAGCAACTAAAGCATTTTGTTAAATCACTGAACTTGCTCAGTCTTGTTTTTTTATAACACACCTCAACACCAAATTGTACCCATTCATTACTAGATATTTTCATGTTGAAGGTGTCCTCAAATTTTTCCTGCTCTTGCTCAGCACCTTTAAGCTCTTTTCCCTCTCGATCGATATTGAGCCTTTGACATTGTCTGGCATCCAGCCTTCATTTCTAAGTTGTCTTCCTTTGGCATTTAGGGCCCCTGCTGAAGTCGTCTGATTTCCTCTATGAGCGGAAATGGTGGGTGGCCTTTTATGGTGTCCTTTCCCATTATGTTTCCCTTCAGGCTGGGTTTCACAAGACAGCATTGTAGGCTCAACGCTTGATCTATGTCGATGATCATTCCAATTCTTTTGAAGACCGACCTTACCATTTTGCCAATGACTCTGCCCTGTACAAAAAGGTGCATTACTTTTGTGAAAGGCTGGTCTCTGCTTAATTCCCATCATCAGACCTGGATATAAACCATTGGTCAGCTACTACGAACGTGGCTTTCAACGCCGGTAAGTCACATGCTCTCACAGTCTCTCCACAAGGATCAGCAATCAAGCCATTCAATCCACTTCACTGGAAGAGCTGCAGTTCCTGGAACTTCATGGACTCAATATCAGCCACAACATTTTGTGGTAGAATCATAATTCCAAACTGGTATCACAGGATAGTCGTCACCTTCTACGGTTAGGGGAGATTATTTTTTTGTTTTGTTTGTTTATTTGTTGTTTTTTCTTTCTTTCTTTCTATCCCTTTTTTGCAACAATTATAATTGCACACCATTCCTTCATTTTTGAGCCAAACCTTATCAAATTTGGAATCAAGATATCTTCCAATACAGACTTGACTTGTCTTTTTAAAATTTTTTATTTTATTTATTTATTTTTTGACTTGACAATCTTTCTTTGACTTGGCCCTCATTCTCATTTTAGCAGTCAAAGGTGGAACACTTTAAATCGTACATTTTGCCTTGCCATACCCTTGTATTTGAGATGATGGAGATGAAAATGACACAATGGTGCTTTCAAACAGCCCTTATTGGGATTCCAAGAAAATTTTTGGATTGGTCACTTTCAGGATTGTACAGTGCTCAAAGGTCAAAATGTTTGCAAAATATTTGGCTTGCCATGCTGCTGTATCCATCCAGGCAAGAATTGACAAAAGTATGCCTTCCCAGAGCCTCAACACATTTAAGTGGACAGACAGCCGAGTCTTTTTCTTCAGATTCCATGGAGGGTCAAAGGTCCATAATAGTTGTGAAATTGAAGGTTTTCACCTACCAAGTCTATATTTGAACCAATCCAGCCAAGACTTGGTACAGAAATATTTTTCCACAACCCCTTAAGAGAGAAACGGATTACATTGCGAATGTCTGCAATTCTAGTTTGACTTTGTTTTTCTATGCCTCTGTTGACGAAGTTGCCAGAGGCATTGTTTTCAGGTTGTCCGTCTGGCTGTTTGTTTGTCCGTGCATCCGTGATAAGTTTTTGTCACCACAATAACTTGGAACGGCTGAAGGGATCTAAGTCAAACTTGGTACAAGTATGTACAGGGTGTTCCAAAAAGACCTGGACAACTTTGGTTGTTTAATATATTTAGTACCACAAATGATACAGAAACTCATGTTTTCTTTATTTTCAGGTCTGGTGGTTTAATGTAAAAGAAAATGGCGACTCCACAGGAGAGAGAGCTCAGTACGTCGAATGCTTCATCAAGACGAGATCCGATACGCAAGTTCAGTGTAATTTCTGTACAAGGTATGGAAGGAATCTGCCATTGCAGACAAGTGTCAGAGAATGATACAATAGGTTTAAAGAGACTGGAAGTTGTCAGAAACAGAAAAGTACCAGTCGACCAAACACAAGTGCAGCAGACGAACGAGTGCGTGAATCATTTCAACAAAGTCCCAGAAAATCAATCTGACATGCATCCAGAGAACTGGGCCTACCAACCACCACTGTACCCACAATTTTGCATGAAAGACTGAAGCTTTATGCCTGTAAGGTGCAGATTCTGCATGAACTCAAACCAAATGACAGACCGAAATGCAAGTAGTTTGCCTTGGAAATTCTCAGTCGCGTAGAGGATGATGAAGAATACCTGAAAAAGGTCATGTTCACAAACGAAGCTTGCTTTCATGTATCGGGAAAGGTCAACCGGCACAACGTGAGGATCTGGAGCTCAGAAAACCACCACGTGGTCATTGAACACATATGTATTAGTCCAAAGGTCAATGTGTGGTGTGGCCTTCTCCATGACCACCTGTTGGTTCCATTTTTCTTTGTGAAGGACACAGTGACCTTAACAATTTACATGAACATGTTGGAAGGATTCGCCTTCCCACAGATTGAAAACCTGCAACCTGATATTTTTCAACAAGACGACGCTCCCCCTTATTGGGCCTTAGTCGTTGGAGCCGTTGTGAATGAAAATTTTCCAGTTTGCTGGATTGGCCGAGACAGACCAACCACCTTGCCCCCACAATCACCAGACATACCCCGCCTTCATTATTATTTTTATTATTATTTTTCTGTGGGGTTTTTTCAAAGATGTCTCCAACACCAAAGTGGAAAATCTGCAGGATATTCGTTCTCGGATCACAGCTGCATGATGCAAACATGCTGAGCCTAACATGGCAAGAACTCGTGTCCCATGTTGATGTCTTGCGTGTGACAAACGGAGCTCACGTTGAAGTGTATTGATGGTGTGCACAAAACTTTATGAGTTTCTGTATCATTTGAACCAAAGGGTATCGTTTCGTTTGTGGTTCTAAGTATATTAACAACCAAAGTTGTCCAGGTATTTTTGAAACGCCCTGTATAATGATGTCAATATAAACAGATGATGAGGTCAGAGGTCCTGTAAAGTGAAAATTCTGTTACCGTGCTAACTTGTGAACCAGTGATGGGATTTTGACAAAACTTGATAGAAGTATATATTATGATGCAAAGATGAACTGATTCGGTTTTGGAATCAAAGGTCAGAGGTCATGCCAGGTAAAAATGTTATACTTGAAAACAGCTGAAGGGATTTAAATCAAACTTTGTGCAAGTATTCTAATGTAATAATGTGGGCGGAGGCATATCGGTTGGCATTGAGACGGTTCATTGTCTAGTTATTAGTATTGTTTTGTGGAAAGGGAGGGAGGGGGATCCATAGCTAGAATGTAGTAAGTGTAATATGGTCCGTGTACTTCGAATAGGTTAGATTGCCATGTAACGAGATCCATCGGAGTAAGTTGTTACATGTGATGCTGAGGAGGCAGCATATGTAATTTCTAGACAGGATAGAGATTAATTATGTATGTGTAAACACCTCTTGTTTGTAGGTGGGGCTAGGTGAGTACTTCCCATTGTAGAGGCACATGTCAGGTGTGTAACTTGGCTGATTATGATCTCTGGCCTGATTGTGTCAGCCATGGTGGTGTAATGGGCTATGGAGCCTGGAAGAAAAATGTGTATTTATCTTGATTTGGGCCGCCCTGTGGATGGAATGGCCCAGAGGAGGACTCTGCCCAGGAGGAAGAGGAGAACTCGAGTCGACCAGTGAGAACTAGGAGAGGCTTGTGGTGAAGGGCAAGTTAGTGGTCTGTGGAGGAGCTTGTGAGGAAGACATTCTTGTGATCTTGTGGAAGATTTGGGATCGACCCAAGCTGGTATTGCCCTGCCTTTTGAGAGGGGAAGAAAGACCTCAGATAGGAGAGCGCCACATGCTCGGAGTGCAAAAAAGAACTTTGAGGAGGAGGAAGAAGTGCCGACCAGGAAGCCTCCTTGGGGAAAAGAACGAAGAGGACCTTGTGTCCTGGTTGAAGGCCTATTCATTGCTGGCCCTGCTTATGGCTCTGTTACTTCGTCTTTGGACACCATCGTCACTGGCTCTCGTCTTGCACCTGGTTTCTAAAGCGGGCTGCATTGAGTCCTGCATCCACCCTCTAGATCGCTGACAAAGTGAAGTCCCTCCTGCATTATTGTCTTGTAGTATGCGTGCAATCTGTTGTGCCCATTGGGTGATGTTTTGTGTTTTATTTATCCTCCTCGTATACAAGTTTGCATATCCCATTCTCCTCTTTGTATCTTTTGACTCGCTTGGTTTGTTTCGTTGGATGTAGCATCTTGCCAACCCTTTCCCCTTTACTTTGCTTTTCAAATAAACCCTTTAAAAGGTAAGAAAGCGTGTTTCGGCCATCTGCTCTCCGTGTGTGTTTGCTGATGATTTTTGGCTCTTTTGGGCGACCTTGGGGAATGGTAAAGTAGAGTAATTATTGAATGCAGTGCCACGAAAGACCGTTTTGACCATCTCTCCGGAGGACAGGTCCTAGCTCTGAGGAATCCTGTACTAACGGGTACTCGGACGCGACAGATTTATACAGGTAATGAGGCTCATGGAAGAATGAATCGACAGAGGGGAAATTGGGTGACTGGAAAACTGTGGGACAACAGCAAATGAATGCACCACTGCACAAGGACAGTAATTGCAAAAGGGTAGTTGATCTACCACACTCCCACCCCCCTCCCAACATTGCATCCTCTCCTGCCCCCCATTCCTTCCCACACCCTTTATTTGTCCAAGTCTCCCTCTATCTTGGCCTTCTAAATGCTTATGTATTGTAGACACCTCTTGGTTGTCGATGGGGAATGTCCACCCTAAATTGGGTGTAGGAAAGCTTTAAAATATGGTCAAGCATTGAACCTAATGAGAGAAACGGTGAAGCATTTGAATCAAGACTGGACTAGTTAGACAGCAATCCTGTCAGCTTTTTGGATGCTGTCGGAAATGATAAATACTTGTCAACTGAGCCACCATTGTTGTCTTAGAATAAAGAGGACCTCAGGTGGTTATTTATTTATTTTTACTCGAGCATTGTTTTGTGCGAGTATCTCTGCCCCTTTTCTCAATAGATATGTGAGAAGCGGTCCTTCATTGATAAATGCACTGCCAGTGTTCTGAGCCATGTGTGATTGTGATTGTATGAAGAGATGAACATTTTTCTTCTGTGTGGAGCAGCACATGATTTTCACGATCCTTGTGTGAGCAGAAGAATTTGCTTCAATCGATCCCAATTCGGACTGGAGTGCTCCTGCAGAGGAGTGGGGTCACTGCACAAACAGCCCTTCAACTACTGTGGTGCCACACCTGCAGGAAATGGTGGGGCAGCACTTCAAATGTAGAATAGTTTTAAATATTGTTTTGAAATGAATTTTCGTCATCGTCTTCCTGTTAAAAGTGCTTTAAAGAAATAATGAAAACCATGTACACAGGGAATGGGCTCATGGAAAAGTTGGGTAATGGAGGTTGCATACATCCTAGAGGTGCTGGGCAGGGGCAGAGGGGCTCAAAAAGCAACAGGGACAAAGACCAGAAGAGAGGTGTTAGGTCACCGACCTACATTGGTGTAAAAACTTCCACCCTCTGGTTCTTTGTGGAAGATGGCAATGACGTTGAGATTTGGACTTCTCTGCATTAGGTATTATTTGGGGGGGGGAGCAAGCACACCCCCCCCCCGCAGTTTGGTAATAAATGCCTTTTAGGTGATGAGAAGTTCATTTGCCAAGGAAGTACTTGGCATTGCAGAGGATGCATACTCTTTAGCTGTCTTTGCTCATGGCTAATAGTGAGGCCTCTTCCAGCACCTTATCAAGGAGTGAGATGGGTGGTTCGTTTGATCTCTCCATACACAATATGAGAAAGAATAAATATTTGTCTGGATTGAATGACATTCAATTTGGCAGACAGAATCTGATCATTTAAAGGTCTGCGTAGAGGGGAAACAGCTGCTGCCAGTCTCATTAGGATGGGATACCTTGTGGTATAATGTGTTATCATTGACAGAGGGTTTTCTCTGGTATCATAGGAGGTCATTTATGTATGAGGAAGAAAACATTGGCCCCAATATTCTGAAAGCTTGGTGAACAGAATGGATGCCAGATAGGCGAGAAATGTCAGCTTGCACCTCATGTCTTATCAACTTTTGAACCCCCAACCAGGCATCGGCCCGTTTGTGGGCTTGTATTTGGGTGCCGTCATTGCTTCCATCTGCAGCCTCCACTCAAAAATGACTGGACGCATTCCATTCATATTTCTGGAATAAAATCTGGGTTTGAGATGCGTCAAACGATTTGGGGGTCCGAGCCAAAAGTTGAGGGACACACCATTTTATTTTCGAATTTTGGAAATTTGTAAGAAATAAAATTATGGGAGAGAATAGTACGGGATTGTTTGTTTATTTATTTGCAGTTTACCATCACTGCTACCGACACACCACCTTTAATTACTTATTTAATTATCTACACCTTACCATCTCCACTGTGGTACATATTTATTTATTTTAGTTCAATGTACTTGAATTAACGCGTCACATTTTGAGGTGTCGGGGCTGTGTCCTCTGAGGACTTGCATCCTTGTATGTGATGAATTCAATTTCTTATCTTGTCCGCTGACACGACTGACACTTGCCTTCATAGAAACAATTACGCCATTGTCCAAACTTAACATCAGCCTGCTAAGCAGTTTTGTGCATTTAAAGAAGCCTGTGGGTGCTAATTGGACTTTGCAGGTGAACAGACCTGTGATTCTCATATAGCATAACATTTTTACATGCGAGGTTTTAGAGCTTAATCGACTTGCTTATTTCATCACATATTGGGTCCATCAAGTGAAAATTTGCATGGGGCAGTGGTTTAAAGCTGGAGTAGGTGGGTGGGAGACTTGTGGTGGTTGAGCCCACTCTCTCAACAGAGCATTGGGGTATAAAAGACAAATTGTGAATGTGTCAAGGTTAGAATTAATCTTCGCTATGTTGCCACACTCTGTCACAGGATTTGGAAATTTCAGCTGAGTAATCGTGGGAATCGAGCTCACACCATTGAGGGCATTACTGTGTAATAACGCTTTACCAATCCAACCACCTCACCCCTCTGGGAGGTGGGGCGTAGAGGGGAGGGTGTGAATCGATAAAAATGAAAATATCCCAGTAATGGAAACTTTTAACTCAAAATCCCTTCACGGATGTGTCATCACATACCGGATTCACCATAATATCAGTTGCATGCGAAATAGCATTCTGTCGTCCTTTAAAATCATTCTTTTGATGAAGTGCTGGACTTGGTCGACAGTCATGGTTTTCAGATGAATCGGCCAAATGGGAACTGCATTTTGCTTATGTTTTATTTTAAGTTTTTTGGTTCTTGCTTATTGTTGCTACAGGATTCTCTAAACGAGACTAAGAATATGGAAGAGGTGGAGAAAAGTAAGAAGAAGAGAAAGAAGAAGAAAAAGAACAATGCTTCTGAAGAGGTTCAACCTGAAATTGCAGGGGTAAGTTCTTCAGTAATATAACTTTCTCTGGTCAATTTCTAAACGGAGAGCAAGTTTGCAAAATAATAAAATTCAGTAAATTGACAAACACCCCTTGCTTTTGTTCAAATGTTACAATAAACCAACAGTTTTTGTGTTATTCCAGTCAATAGGTTGTCCTGTTTGACATTCACATCTGAACCTATTGCTCCTGATGTTCGGATCCCAGGTTAAAATCGCATTTGTTATTGATCTGTACATTGCCAACTGGTGTGATTATATTGATGAGTTCACTGATGTTGACATATATCCTCCAGTATGTCATTTGTGTGCATTGTCCACCGTGAGAGTTGAATCAATTTTTCCAAAACTATATTTATGTTCTTACCCTTTCCTCTCGTATGCCTGGTGATGGCTTAATGGTTAGGTTGGTTGGCTTTGGATCCTAGGGTCCTGAGTTCACATCCCACTTGGCTGTTGAATTAATACCAGGTGGGGTTAACTCTGCCCGTCATCCTTCCGAGGTTGGCAAAATGAGTGCCAGCATGCTGGGATACTGTGTCGGAGTGGTGACCCGTGCAGGATTGTGCCCAATAGCCAAGGAGATTGCTTAAGCAGCACCAATGCTCTGCACAGAGTACTATGGTCCCAATCTCCTCCTCTCCTCTTTCCTCTCATGCTCTTTCTATGATGTTTACCTTTACTAGGAGGTTAAGGTGGAGACTGCACTCAGCACTCGGCAAAAGGATCCCGGAGGACCACAGAGTAAGACACTGGGTCAGACCGTTGGTGGGGCTGCTGACAATGCAGTCAACCAGACAGCTACATCAGTTCCAAATCAACCAGAGGGGAAGAAGAAGAAGAAGAAACAGGAAGTTTCTGCCGTGAATGCGGTTAAGGTGTGCTCGCTTTTCTGTGCGGTTATTTTTTTTTTCCCTCTTCTTTAACCTGACAAACTGCTTGGGAACCTTTACTCGCATTATTTCCAATTTGTCTCCAACCCCATTCCCTGCTGGTTTTTTTCCCCCATACTCAGGAAATTAAGGTTCTAGCTCAAGCCATGTCTGCACAGACTGTGGAGTCTGCTCCACAAAAGCTGGCCTGTTCGCTTGATGAACTTCCTGGGAATGCAGGTGGGTTTACTTTTATCAAGCAAAATGCGTCATTTTCTATGAGACAAAAGCAATTGGTGAGGCATCTGTCAGCCATGGTTGGCAGTCTGAAAGGGAAATGAAAAGTTCAGTGTATGTGCCTCGCATGAAAGGTATAATACTGGTGACAGTAAATCAGCTTGCACTTTACGACCGGTTGAGTAAATTTTGCACATTGTGTAAATTTTGAATGATCGTTGAAGGTCGTAATGTCAGATGGTGTAGCATTGTGAAACACATTCATGATAATATCAAGAGTAAAAAAGACTGCCACTTTCACGCTACCACTTTCCAATTCCCTTTCCTTCTATTGCATCGATAGTCATTTAGCGACAAACCCTTTGGTTGTCTTACGATGTTCTTATCGGAATGGTTAACAGCAGGTGAAGTAAACTGCTATGATTTTGTTTCAGGTCTCTCTGAGGAACGCAGCTCACAAAAAGGGTAAAAAAGAAGGCTCGAAAGGAAACGTGAAATAGAAAAAAAACAACAAAAAAAAAACAACAAAACTGCCGTTCCTGCATCGGGGATCCATCGCTCAAAGGTTTCTACATTTAATTGGCGTCTGTAATTGATGTGCTGCATGTGTCCAGTCCAGCCTGCATACTGAGCCTCTTTTGCTGTGCCTGGGGCATGGTTCTGTGAACTCTCTTAAAGGTGCGTTGGGTTGGAATTAAAAGCAAGTTCTGATGCATTTGGGTTACTGGCACGACAAACAGACGTGGATTTTACACGCACTTCTGGGTCTGCTTCAAAATCACAGGCAAATGAATTGGCTTATAAATAAATATTTTGCCTTTTCTTAAGCAACCTGTAATTAGTTTTTCAACTTTTTTGAAGTAATAATGTGATGTTGATGTCTTGTTGTAATAACGGTGGAATAAAGCAGATGTATGTGGAGGTAAACTTTTATTATTAATGTTTTTATTATTATAAAAACTTTTTCTTCGCTTGAGTTGCATCCTACGTTGTTTTTTTTTTGTTTTTTTTTGGTGGGTTGATGTAGAGTAGACCATGCATCTGCAATAAAATGTTACTTGCCATAGATTTAAACAGGTTTGACATGGCAAGGATTTTAAACAGGTTTGACGCATTGTTTTATTTTATTTTATTTTTTTTAAATGCTGATTTATTTTGAATATGACCCTCTTTTGGCTAATGGACATCTGCTATGTTTTAAGATCATGAGGTTAATTTTCTCATGCGCACCTTTCTGTTTACCTTGCAAATCCTTCGCCACGACAAACTGACAATTCTATCTTCTTCCTACTTGCATTCCTGAGAAAATCAGACTTGTATCTGTTGTGCATCAATAAGTGTAAACTTATTTGGGCCACTGCAGTCATTGCTACCTTTTGAGACAATTTTTTGCTTGACAGGTGTGCATCATGTGTACTTTTTACATGTTCATGTTGTCCCGATTTATATGAAGTGTTTCGCCACAAATGAAAATTGAAAACATTTGTATTGTTTACATTGCAAACTAGCTGACAGTGGTGGAAGGTCACTTTCACAGTGCAAGTGCATTTGTAGTTCTTGTCGATCGACGTGTTAAACAAATCAAAATGGCAAATGTGGGGAAGTGCATTGGAAAATGAAATGAAAGGTACTCACCATTGTTAATGAGAGATGTTGAAGGAAGCAATTGATTGCACTGAGGAATCGCAACAAACAGGAAGGGATGAGAAAAACGGTTGCTTGTTAACTACTATTCATTACGTTTGAGATAGAAAACCAATAGTGAAGAAGCTAATTAACAGTTGATACAGAAACAAGTCTTGATTTTTGATAAAGCAAGCACGAAAATCTGGACATGATTTGCAGCATTCTTTCAATGCGAAATGCAAGAGAATGAATTTGTCTCAAACTATCTCGTGTGAGCAAGATTTTGTGAAATTATTTCAGAAGCTTGGATGTCCGGGGCCTTCTCAATATCATGTAGTCAAAAATGGCAATTTTTGACCTCACTCAATCTCCTCCATCCCTGTATACCTGTACATAACTTCCTACCCCACTGCCCCAACCTCACACCTTTTGGGTAGTGGTCCCCAGTACTGCTTTGTACAAACACTTCCTGCTTTGTCTTCTTTCCAACTCACGCACATCCTACTTTTCCATCTGCCATCCTTTCTCTTCCTTGCTTCAATTTTTTTTTTCTTATTCTACCCCCTTGCCATCCTTATCTGTTGCTTGTATTAAAATGTAGCTGGTTTCTTGTTTACTCACCAGTAAAGAGATTGTGTACAACAATCATCTTGTAATTAAAGAAATTAGTGAAGTATTTCTTGTGCTTAGAATGGACTTCATGTTTTTATCCATGGTGCATTTATTTAATGTCAGATTTTTTTTTCTCTTGTACTGGGTTCTAGATGAGGCAATGTCTTTTGATCAACTGGGCTGAGAGGGAAGAGAAAACTGCATTTCAGCTACATTTATCAGAAGAATAAAAGGCCTTGCCCAGAATATCATTGGTAACTGACAAACAGTGATTTACCGGACTTTATCGATTTCTGTTTCACTTTGGCTTGTGAGCTTCTTGTGCAATGTCTCTTCGTGGCCAATCCTACAAAAATGTGTATTATTGGCTATAGCTACAGCAGGTGTGTGATTAATGAAGAACAATCTCCACAAAAGAAAAAGGTTTGGAGGAAGAAAATTGCTAAGTAGACTGAAAGAGGCAGTTACAGCCAAATGTTTTGGTATTATTGTGTGTAGAAGAGCTTAAAGATTTAATGAATTGCATGCGAATGACGTTCCCGAAATGTGATTCCCTTTTTAGAAAACATGAAATCCTGTGTGGCGAAGTGCGATGCACATTTGAAAGATTGTGATTCCACCTGCAGCATGACTTGAAGTACTCATCACACTTGGTTTTTTTTTTGGTTCTTTTTTTTTGACAGATGTTCTTTTTTTTGACAGATGTTCTTTTCTGCTCTGATTTCTTCTATGCTTGAACCTGATGGATGTGGCTGACAAAAAAAATAAATTAAACTCCAGCAAACATCTCGGTTATAACTGTCATTCAAAAAATAAAAAAAAATTACCGTTTATATCCACACAAACCTTCATACCTGTCAGTTGCAACAGATAGCAGTTTGTCAGTTATGAATGATTGTATGGACGAGGGTTAATGGGCATGGATGGTTGAGTAAAATGCTTCGTGTCTGAAACATTCAATGGTGCTTTTGTTTTATGCAAGAAGCCATGAGTAGTTCAAAGAAAAATAAGAGATAAAAATATACTGTATATGGAAAGTTGTTCAGAATGCGACAAAGAAAAGCTGTAAATATTTAGACAAATAATTTGAAAGGTTAATACGCTTGTCCTGCTTATGGTGTGAAATATGACGAGTGAATTACTCATGGTTTGTTGCAATGAAATCAAACAGGTGTACAAAAAGGGATTGACCTGAGTATCACTTGTTGCATTTTATTTTTTCACTTTTTCGTGAATAATTTATATCCAAAGTCGATAGTGTATCATGACGTCAGGACAAGGTAGAAAATATATAAACAAAAGTAGTGAAAAAAAATTGTGTGTGTGTGTGTGTGTTGGTAGATTGCAACGAAGTTGGTAAATTTACATTGAGCTATCCTACATGAGCAGATGCTCTACCTGATTGCAGGTGCAGGAGAATACTATAATGTCGACAAACATTAAACATCCGCTGATCCTGCATTTTAAACGCAAAACTTATTGGACTTTGCAAAGTGCTTTCCTTATACTAAAAGGAAATGTAGACAGACCTATGACAAGTTAGGTTGAGGTGAAAAACTTGTCCACAAAAAAAAATCTACCAAATGACATCCACATAATTGAAATAACTTGTAATTTCATCATTCATCATAAGAATGATTATCAAGGTTTAAAACCAATTTACTTGTATCCCCAAAAGCAACTACAAAACTTGGTGGACAGGTTGGGTGTGTGACCAGGACGAATGATTCGAATTTGGTGACTATTCGGATCCGAGGATTTTTTTAAATATTTTAATGTCTCGATGGAATCACCAATCATGTCTGCATTTAGCCCTTTTTTTTTCTCTTCAAACTAGTATTGCTCTGATAATACAAACATTCTGACTGTTTCTTTTAACCAACTTGTCATTGGTGTACTTCAAGGAGTCATCACATGTTGTCAGGCTTCACTCGCACTCAGCTCAGACTTCAATTGTCAAAATAAATGATAGTTACTCGGGCCCAATTCTGGCACGTTATCGTGCAGCAGCAGAAGCACCAGGTGTCAACATCCCTCGGCGTTTATCGTGGATGGCTTTGCACAGCGAGGCTAGGAAATCTGTAATATTGACGAATGATCGTTGTTATGTGAAGCATGTAATCGATCGGCAGCACCCCTTTTGAATCGCAGGTGATGCTGACCATAATCTTTCCAATTGAAGGCTGTGTGCGGAACTTCTTAGAGGGTGGAGATGCCCGGTGCTTCCGCTGCATTGGTTGTCTTGATTCTCAGTGGTGGACCCATGTCTCATCACCAGCAACCAGATGTGACAAAAACTCTGCTGGATCAGCGTTGAAGAGCTCCGGCGACTCTACTGGACTCCTCTCTTATAGCAATCTTGCATGCTGAGATTTTCTGGCAGAAACCTTTGCCATGCCAAGATCTCCATGGATAAAGATTTCAATGCTTCCATTAGACATGCCAAACTCCTTTGAAAGTTCTGTCACCTTGATTTGATGATCGGACATTATCATGCTTTCTACAACAGAGATTGTTTCTGGATCGGTCTCGTCTGAGAGTCGTCCAGCCCTGGGGCCATCTTCAATCGATTCTCTGCCATGTTTAAACTCCTTTGCCCATTGTGTCATTGTTGTATAATTGAGGGGTGTCCTCCTGTGTTACACAGCAACCATGTATAAACGGATTTTCTTTGCAGTACATTTGATGACTGAAAAGAACATCAAAATATATAATTGAGAGATTATAATGCAGACATTAAATTAGGCATGAATTGTAAGTTTGCAGATTTCAAGAACTCGTTTAAATTCCACAATAGGCACATACTCCATAAGTATGTACTCGTAAATAGCAAAACCTTTCAAAACCTCCTTGTATCTTCCCGGTCATCCATACCTGTGAATAAGCTTTGAATCACCATTACTTAAAGGCTGATTATAATCCACCGAGTCTTGATATAGCTTGGATTTTGGGAATGTATACAGTGTGCCTGCAATAGTAAGTACCAATAAGGTTTGTACAATCTCTGCTTTTGGGAAACCGATGGTGTTGCACAAGTTCAACCAATTGCAGTTATATCTGAAATATTTGTCAAACGAAAGGCTGTACATTGCGCTGCGCATTACCATGGGGAGCATTTGTCGATATGCATTTTGAGAAGATAGTGAGAAAACCCTTTTTGATTTCAACAAAACTATTTTGAATTTCCTCGAGCTGCGTTGACATTCAAGGAAATGCTTTGAAAAATAAGGAACAGACCAATCTCTTTGAGCTGGTTGACAAACCTTTCGTTCATTCATCCATTCAATCGTGTGCGCAACATTTCCTCCCTACCAGGCTCTTGTGTCTTAAATTTATTGCACAATTTTAAAATAATCTGCTCATTCGTTCTTTTTATCCCGCCCCCTCCCGGAGGGAGGGAGCGGGATATTGTAATCGTCCGGTTTGTTTGTTGTCTGTCCGTTAGCAACTTTACGGCAAAACGGCTTTAGCAAACACTATCAAATTTAATCCACAGGTGGGCAATGAACCTTGGACGACCCCATTAACTTTTGGGTCCAATTGGATCAAAGGTCAAGAAAAGATCAAAATCGTTTTTCGCTCATAACTTCGTCAAAATGATCTGATTTACTTCAAACTAAGCTTATAGTGAACCTTATTCTATTTGTCACTTATAATCCTACCCATTCCTATAGTGAAAAATGCATATTTGTGAAGATGGTAGGGTCCGAAGTTTTGGGGGTCATGGCCTCGGTCAAAATTACAAATTTTCCATTAAAACTAAAACATGGTTACGAAAATACAACTTTACGGGAAAACGGCTGGCTCAAACACTGTCAAATTATATCCACAGGTGGGTAATGAACCTCGGACGACCCCATTAACTTTTGGGTCCAATTAGGTCAAAGGTCAAGGTCAGGTCACGAAAAGGTCAAAATCTTTTTCGCTCATAACTTCGTCAAAAATGGTTTAATTGACTTCAAACTAAGACAAAAATATTCCTTATTCTATTCCTTATAATCAACATTCAGGTTAAGGATATATCAAATTTAAATTTGATCCCCAAAATAACTTTATGCCTTAAATGGACAGGATTTGTTGTGCCTGGCACCACTTGTTTAAAAAAAATTTTTCCCTCTCGCTGCAAATCTTTTTGCAC
>CM068961.1:60256399-60266680 GCA_035128595.1 Eptatretus atami
GACTGGGAAGGCAAAGCAAACCACCAAGCATAAACCTTGCCAAGAGACTGCTTTTGGCAGTGATGACACTTTCTTAAGACTTGGACTTTGATGATGGTGATGAATAGAGATCACAAGCCTGGTGTTGGCTGGCTTAAGATGTTGGGGTCTTTAGTTCAAGCCCGTCTTCCATTGAAAGAACACCAAGTGGGTTGATTCAGCCTGTCATCCTTCCGAGATCGGTAATAACGAGTACAGGCTTAATGGCAACAAGGGCATTTCATCAGCGGCACAGCCGCATCCCCAGAAAATGATGCATCCAAGCACCCACAGGCTGCATACGAATAAATAAAATAGAGATGACTCTTGCATTATATTTGGAGACAAATGACCTGGTCATAAACTTCCTGCACGGTCTGATCTTTTGAACCTAAATTTTAATTGAAGGATGTGAAACCAAAAAGGTTATTTATTTATTTATTAAAGAAGATAATATCAGGTACAAATACTAGTGATGGAAATGTGCCATTTGATGCAAAGCAATGATCAATCAGGCATTTAATAAAAATCATAAGCCATATTCCTGGTAAGTTTTTATTTTATTTTATCCCCTTCTTTGGAAATGTAATACTAGGAAGCCCCACAACCAGTAACCAGTCTTCCCCTCTATATTTGACACACTTTTTTATGTGTCTACCCCTGGCATTGATCAGCAAGGCAACATATTTGAATGCTGCACAGGAGTTTCAGGAAGACAACCTCATCCATTTAGATCCTCTCCTGCTAAAGGCCATCAAAACTTTGCCATATTCTAAAGTGATCATGCCAGACGATTTGATGCAGTCCATATGGTTTTTTTTTTCCCAAGAGTTGCCTCTGATTCAATTTGCAGTGTATGGTTGGAGGGGGGGTGGGGGTGTGAATGAAGTAACTTTCCCCTGAGTGTCGCTCCATAACTGATGCCGAGTATAGCATGTCCTCTCTGAGAATTGCATGCGATTTACCAAAAATTGTTGATGTTGCTTGCCTAGCAATTTGGTGTACTTGAAGGCTTTCTGCACAGATGCCCCTTTGATCTGAAGTGATTAGTTGTATTTGCAGAGCTTACTGCCTCCTGAAGCATTAAAATCTTCTTTCGTTTAATTTTTTTTAATACTTCAGAGGGTAATGTCACGGCTTCCCTCCTCCTTGCATTTATTCCACCACGACAGAGTAACAATTTCAGACATGTGGAGATTTATCACACCTTATCAAAGGTGTGAGCAATCTGGCAGTGAAAAACATTGCAAGCTGTCTGAGGAAGAAAAGAGAGAAATAAATAGCTGAGCAAATGGCTCCACACTCCCTGAGGGTGTGTGGAGTCATTTGCTTAGTTATTTAAAGTGTGGAAAATGGTCAATATCAACACATGACTTCACCTACAAGTAACTACTGTATTATAAGGATTACAAGGAATTTTTTGCACAGGAGGAGGCCATTCAGCCCATCATGCCTGCACCACACCAACACCAGATTTAATAAATCCATCAATACCCCTTCCCTTCATGTGCAGCCTTTGGCTGCTACGCTGGTACTCATTTCACCGACTTCGTTAGGATGACAGGCTGAGTCAGCCCCCTGGTGTTAATTCAGTGGTAAACGGGGCTTGAACTCAGGACCCTAGGATCCCAAGTCACCACCCTAACCGCGAAGCCAACACCAGGTTGAGGTTGTTATTTTGGCCCGATCACTCAATGGTGAAGAATCACTGAAAAAATTCTAGTACCCGGATCCGGATCTTCACCAATATCTAATCAGTTCGTCCTTATCACACACCGAACCTGTTCTCAAGATTTCATCCAAATCCGTCCAAAACTTTTTGAGATATGCTGCACACAAACAAACAGAAAGAAAGGGGTGAAAACATAACCTCCTTCACCTTTGGTGGCGAAGGTAATTAGACCAATTGAGCCTGAGACGAGTGGAACCATCTTTATAAATGGGGTTTCAACTGCAACCCATTAATCCCTCAACGGGCTTTTCCTAATCACCAACAAACACCACAACAACCAGAATTCACCCTGAGACCAGGTGTTTAATTCAACCATGCATGAGGGAAGGAAACAAATGGAAGCAATCAATAACTATCTGTCTAGGCCAATGCAGTTTGTCTGTCCCACCCTGAAACGTGTAAACATTCCTGGAAGAGAAAAAATAAACATCAAAGGTTGCTTCAAATTGATCCAAACCTACAGGATTTTTTTTTTCTTCAATCAGACAAAAAATTGAATTATTGAACCCTTGCAGTATATAGGCAACATGACCGCTCCTCAATCGCTCCCAATTTTTTTTTTCTTTGCTGTTAAGAAATATGATTTTTCAATTTGACACTCTACACCTATCCTCCCACGATTTGCAATTAGTCACTGGCTTTGACACCAATCCAAATTTTTATTACGGACCCTAAGCATCAAAAAGTTACATATATCGAACAAACAGTTTCAAATGGAGCACCTCGCCTTCATTAGAGCATTTAAATGGCATCAGATGTGGCAATAAATGTGAATTGTTGCTCCCAGCTTGCCGGCTCGATAACAGAAGACACCATTTGCATTTTTGCCACCTCTTCCCTAACCCGTTTAGAATCCCTTGTGGGCATGGGAAACTTTCTAGTCTATATAATAATACGTTCGTGTGTGTGTGTGTGTGTGTGTGTGTGTGTGTGTGTGTGTGTGTGTGTGTGTGTGTGTGTAACATTCCGTTCCACCCATTGGTTGAACAGCCGGCCTGAAGTTTTCCCTTCAGTGTAAAACGACAAAATCAACTGCTAAAAGGATCATCAAATATCAAGGTTGCAGCAGATATGTCATGGACCTTGTGAAGGCCACAAGTATAGGCTTCAGGCTTCTGGGTAAGTGCAATTGGAATCTATCAAAGCCATACAACCAGGATGTATTTTATGTATACTGTGGTAGTCAAAAATATTGGCACCCTTGCACTTTTTTCAAATGATGAACCATTACTTTGAGAAAATTGTTTTAATATTAAAAATATTTTGGTTTCCACAAATGTATTTCTTTGGTTTGCAGTGGAACAAAACAACAACAAAAAAGCTGAAAAAATTACATCTTAGCTTATTCCACACACAAATTCTAAAATGGCCCTGACAATATTATTGGCACCTTTTAGAAGTTGTTAGAAATAATTACATTACAAGCAGGTGATTATCCTTTATTTTGGAATTGAACTCACCTGCGGTGAGTTGCAGGTGCCTGCAAGATATAAATCGCTCATTTAATCAGTTTGAATAGAGACAAGGAGTCATTCTGCTGTTTTGTGTCACTCTGTGTACCGCAATGAGCATGGAGAAAAGAAAGAAAACCAGAGAATTGTCTGAGTTAGTCAGACACAAGATTGTAGCCAAACATGGACAATCTCAGGGCTACAAGTCCATCTCCAGAGACCTTGATGTTCCGGTGTCCATCGTACACAATGTTATCAGGAAGTTTAAGCACCATGGCACTGTAGCCAACCTCCCTGTACATGGCCGCAAGAGAAAACTTGATCGAAGATTGCAGCGAAGGATTGTTTGATTGGCAGTTGATGAAGGTGCTTTCTCCACAAAACAGATTCAAGCTGACCTTCAGATACAAGATACAATAGTTTCAACTCGCATCATCCATCGCCATCTCAATGAAAGGGGGTTATATAAGGTCGGAGACCCAGGAGAACCCCACTGCTGAGAGAGAGACATAAGAAAGCCTGACTGGAGTTTGCCAAAACACACCTGCACAAGCCAAAATCCTTCTGGGAGAATGTCCTATGGACAGATGAGCCCAAATTTGAGCTTTTTGGTAAAGCACATCATCTCTGTTTACAGAAAACAAAATGAATCCTTCAAAGAAAAGACACTCTTCCTACAGTCAAACATGGAGGAGGTTCAGTGATGTTTTGGGGTTGCTGTGCTGCCTCTAGCACTGGGTGCCTTGAATGTGTGCATGACATCATGAATATAACCAAAGTATGTTGGAGTGCAATGTTCAACCGAGTGTCAAAAGCTGGGCCTCCGTCGAAGGTCATGGGTCTTGCAGCAGGACAATGAACCCAAACACTTCAAAAAGCCCCAGGAATGGTTCAAGACAAAACGCTGGACTGTTCTGAAATGGCCAGCAATGAGTCCAGATCTAAATCCCATTGAACACCTGTGGGGAGATCTGAAAACAGCAGTTGGGAGAAGGCACCCTTCAAATCTGGGAGAACTGGAGCAGCTTGCACAAGTAGAGTGGGCCAAACTGCTAGTAGAGAGATGTAGGAAGCTCATTCATGGCTACAGGAAGTGCTTCACTGCAGTTATTTTGTCCAAAGGTTGTGATACCAAATATTAAGTCGAGGGTGTCAATAATTTTGTCAATGCCATTTATTTTTATTTTCTGATTTAAAAGGATAAATGAAGTTTCGAAGTGCAAAACAAAGGTTCTGTGATATTAACAGTGAAATAACGAACTGTGGAGACCAAATACTTTTGTCAATTTCAATTTATTTGGTGAGATAATTGTGAATTATTTGGAAAAATTGCAAGAGTGCCAATATTTTTGGCCACGACTGTACGTGTGCACATGGCAGTGGGCATGTTTTTGCTTCAAACCCAGATTTTTTTTATTTTTATTTTCTGGAGCGATCGAAGCAGTGTTCTGTTTCCGACTTTTCTTTTAAACGACTCTACTCGGGACCATAAAACCCATGTCATTATAAAGATCTTTGTCCGAGGAGTTTCGGGAATCTTGTGACATTGTGAAAGACCACATCCGTCATTATTTACTTTTTAAGTACGTGTTTAAAGCAAGTCATCGATTTACATTGTTCGAAACCCATATACATCGTGTTATAAGAGAGAGATGCATTGCCAGGGGAAAAAAATGATCACCCTAAATTAACTTAACCTTCATTTTAGTTCATATAAGAAACAAAAATTAAACAAATCGATGAAAAACGCGATTGAAATAATGTATGAACATAAATAGACAACTTAATTGTGTGGGTTTAGAGTGGATGGACTACCAGGATGGAGAGGCAGGCACTACTGTGCTTTGGTGGAACGTGTGATCCAGTGAAGCAAAGTGCTGGTACTCCCTCACCCGACACCCAAATGGTGGTTCAAGCCGTCACCACGCGGGCTGACTTCTGTGCGGTTGCTAATAGCCCCGAACCCAATATATTGTTACGGTTGTGGAAATTCGCATTACACCATAAAGGGCCCTCAGGTGAGATATTCCTGTAAGTACATGTGTAGTTAGCCCAAACCCGTTGTATAGAGGGAATTTATGTGATCCATCCGGGCTGGCGACGCTTTGAGTTAGCCATTTTTCTGTTCTATCTTTTATTTCAAAACAAACAGCATCTCAACAACCAGCCATCCCCAGCGCAACCACACTACAACCACGCCACCTCCACCACCTACGCTACCACATCTTCGCCACTCGCCATTCAGTAGGCCCCGTGCGGTTACGATCTCCGCGGAGGAACAAACAAAAACCAACAATGATGCTCGTGGGCTTTTCCCGCCATTTTTTCCCGCGCTTGGTGTGAGGGAAGAGGAAGGGCAGCTCGCCGCCGATTGGTGGATGAACAGCGTGAGGCGGTCGGGGTGAGGGAACGCCCTTTTCGAGAACCTTCTCGAAGGAGGGTGGAGCCGAAAACGGGGCGGGGCGAAGGGCGGAGCCCCGCGCTACAAAAGGCGGACAGGACGGACCTTGAGTTGAGTTGGTCTTGTCGGTTGGTTCGAGTTGAGAGTTGGTCTTGAGTTGGTCTTCGGTTGGTCGAGTTGGTTCGGGTTGAGTTGGTCTTCGGTTGGTCGAGTTGGTTCGAGTTGAGTTGGTTCTTCGAGGCTTCCTGTCTGCTTGTCTTGTCGGGGGAAGAGTCCTGCGCCGCGGCTTGGCGAGCGCCTGTCACGAAGGCACGGACGGGAGACGCGGCAGCGCCAGTTGTGAGGTGGACCTGCGCGTCGGACAGGAGTGCGGAGAGGGTTCGCCGGCCGCGAGAGAGGTCGGGGCCAGGCGACCACGCTGACGGTCGTGGGAGAGGGACTCACCGGCCACGAAAAGGGAAGTCGCGACTTCTTTTCCTTTTTCCTTTGCTTTTGTGTAAATGTGTGTTGGCGCCGTCCGTAAGTAGTATTGTTTTAAGTGTTGCCGTGTGTACGCGTATTCGGTTTTAACTCTTTCTTTGCTTTATATGTGCATTTTGACTGTATGGCTGGGATACGTGCTTGTCTGTGTGTGTGTGTGAATAAAAATGCTTGCTTGTTGAACTGTTCCCGCTCTGCTTCGTCTCTTTTCTTTTTTATTGACCCTCCATCTTGCATCACGTAAGGGGTTCGTAGTGGGTTTAAAAGCCCGGTAATTAATCGGAACCGTCAAGGCCGACGATAACACCGCTCGGTTATCACTGTAGCACAGAACGGACCGCTTAAGCGGTTCGTGTCCGGAGTCGGCCTGTGCGTGGTACGATCGCCCGGTCGACCACTCGCGCAGGTACTTAGGTAGGTCGAATTTGGCGAGCAACCCTATCCTGCGCGGGTGGGCAATTGGCACGATCGTGGTGAGGTTAAACCCCACCCGTGACTAGCTCCCGGCGTTGTTCCGAGAGGGTCACGACTGAATTGTCCGTTCCGGTGGGCGAGGCGGCCGCCATTCGAGTCGAGCAGGCCGATCGCACGCCGGCGGGCACGAATTCGCAACAATATCCTTGAATGAACGATTAATAACTAAAGCCCTTTCCGATCAGGGCAACTCAAATCATTCGGAGAACAAGTGACTTCTTGTGGTGGGGTACGTCGAGGGTTGTTTTCCAACCCTCTGTTTCTGAAATTAAAACAATTTTCAAGGATGACGAGGTGCATGAACAGTGTGACGAGGAATATGTTGGCCAATACGTGTATTTTCACTTGGATGTGATACATGCCTAAAGGTGCACATGGTGAGGTGTACTGAAGAACACAATGTTCTTTATGAATTACTAGCTGAAGTACCCGGTAATACCCGGTAAATTTGCCCTATTTCCTCACGCTAGTTAGACTGAGGCATTAGTTGTATGGAGAAAATTAGGAAGGCTTCTTTTATTCTCAGTTTTATGGAAGGAAGGCTTTATGCTGCCGTAATCCTCAGAGAGGTCATAGTTGAAGGCGGCCTTGAGCCACTTAATGTTTCTAGCAGCAGTGGAAACTGTCGTTGATGTCCTGCCAAAACCGGACCTAGAAAGCTGGAACGTGAGTTTTGTGCTTCTCTCGCCCGTCGGTGTGACGCTCTATTACAGTTAGGCGACGCTCTCTCTCTCTGCAGCCGACTCTGCTTGCCTGGCTCGTTCATGAGCAGATATATCAGCAGTAAGACGACTCTCTCTCTCTCTCTTCTCTCTCTCTTCTCTCTCTCTCTCCTGCAGTTGACTCCGCTTGCCTGGCTCTTCATGAGCAGATCTATCAGCAGTGAGCTGTTGCCGTGCGCGTGCAGTTAAAAAATTCAAATACACAGGAGAATGTGTATGTTTAAAAAGTCAACGAATACGAACATTTTGTATTTCAAAAAACCCTAGCGTTTTTAACCATGAAGCCTTTTGTTACGATTAATATGCCGGCGACTATTCGAAAGCCTTTTTTTTTTTAATGAAAAAATTTTTTTTTAATATATATTTTTTCATTTTTATGGAAAGCCACTTAGCACATCCTGGAGCTGAATGTTAGGTCTATATGTGTGTAAAGTTTCATCAAGATGGTTCACTGGTCTAGGAGCTTATTGGTTACAAACAATAGACAGACAGAAGACAAACAGACAAAAGGACTGCCATTTATATAGTAGATGTGACAAAATGTTTCAAAAAAACTGCATTATTGCATCTATTTTGCTTTGGTTGTAATAAAAATTTAAAACCAGAACAAGATTTTGTGGACAGCCTGTACTTCATAACCTGAAAATTTATCTTCATATAGTCTATGGTAAGTTTACCCAATCAAATGTTTTGACTAAATCGGTCATCCTTATTGAACCTCCCATTTTTTTAGTTCTTTTAAACCAGCACAAGAATAAAAAGATTCCTTTTTTGCATTATTAACCCTCTAGGAGCCATTTCCAACCATATTAACATATGAAGAGCATGAGTCATTTATGTACCATAAAAAAAAAAAAAGGTCGTCCATTTGAAGAGCAAGTCAATGATTTCAAAGCACTGCAAAAACCAGATGTGACAAAAAGGTAACGTTCATTCCACATTCGATTGTTGTGATTTTGTCGACAACAAAAAGGAAGTTGGTGGATAATTGTAGCCCTGCTATGTTTTATCTGTGCTATATTGACCCATGGAATCGTGTGAAAACACCAACTTGGGTATGGTATGTTACCCTCATATCTGTCATCACTATAAAAAGAGCATTTGCAACTGTTGGACGAAAGCATAAGACTTGGATTGCCTGTGAAATAAGGTCCCGTGAGTTAACATTCATCAGCGTGGGTCTAAGTTATGACATTTACCACAAATGTTTTGTAATTATTGTGCTTGAGTCACAGCCCACTGGTAGGTGGTTGTGTTCACTTGTACAACCCCCCCCCCCCCCCACCCCGTTGCTCACCCACGCACCTTCCGCCAGATATTGTGCTTTGTAGCGAGAGCGTTTGTCTTTCCGGCAACCTGTCATGCTGAATGCAGAGGTACAAACTTCTGGAATTTACACAAGCCACCTACTGTGAAACTGCAGCCCATATGTACTGCATGTTAAAGGCAGGTTGGTTTGGCGCATGTATAACTAGAAGGGTACTCGGTAGAGCGCACACCACCACACAATCCCTGATCCAGTGGAACATATCGAGCCGAATAGATTTTTGAGATATTGTACCCAATAGATATCCTTTTTGGTCCGATCTCTCAATGGTGAAGAATCACTTCAATTCTAGTAGTCAGATCCGAATCTGGATCTTCACCAAAATCTAATCACTTGGTCCTTGTCACACAACGAACCTGTCCACAAAATTTCATCCGGATCTGTCCACAACTTTTTGATATACAGTCGTGGCCAAATTTTTTTTAGCACCCTTGCACTTTTTTCAAATAATGCACCATTTCTTCCAGAAAATTGTTGAAATTAAAAAATATTTTGGTGTCCACATAAGTATTTCTTTGGTTTGCGGTGGAACAAAACAAAAAAAGCTGAAAAAAAACGTACTAAACCTTAGCTTATCTATCTATAATTCCAGCAGTGTGTGTCTGTGTGTCTGTGTGTCTTGTGTTGTCGTGACTGCTGTTTCTCGACAACCACTGTCGATTCGAATTGAAACTTTCCAGGTATATTGCTGGGGACCTGAGTATGTGCCTTTTCAAGGTTTGATATTTAATCGGACAAGTGGTTCCCAAGTTATGGCCATTTATTTACCAAACCAATGACAGGACATGTTGCCTGCGTAGTGCCGTGGCGTTGGGGAAGAGATCCTCAGCCGCGTTCCCCATTACGGGTTACAACGTACGGACTTCCGGATAGTGATGACTTACTGTATTGTAATAATTTCTCGATTTCTTATGCGCATTATTAGATAAACACAATGCCCCAATCCAGTAATCATTTACGAGAGCGAAGGAACGGCCTGTGTGGTTGTTTGAAAGTTTTTTTTTTTTTTTTGCACGTTCGGCCACGCGGACGAGCGAAGGAACTGGCTCACCTGTACAACCTGCTCACCTGCCCCGCCCCCCACTGATATTCCTGCACACTTCATGGAGGCGTAAGACTAACCGTGTAAAACCAATCTAGCATTCTAAACAGTCTGCAATGCTGGCCTCACCTTGCATTTGTGGCTCTACTGCCTGACTGCTGGTAGACTAATCCAAGTCCGATCTATAAGTCTGTAATACGTATCGCACAAAGCCTATCTCATAAGGGAAAATTAAATTGAGAAAAAAGCAACAAGGGAGGGATAATTAGCAATGGAGAAAGGTGGGGTTGATGAGTGTGGAGGAGTGACGAAAAGTGATGGAAGTTTCGGACAAAAATGCTGCCATTTTGTGTCCGTGATAAATTAGATCTCTGTCTGTCTCTCTCTCACACGCGACTCACTCCTTCGTTCTTTGCTCCCTATTTTTGTTTTTTTTTGTGCGCGAAACACAATATTCAAAACACACATCCTCGTGCGTACGTATTATGTAGATATCACCAGAGGATTGACGTTTGATCCGTTTAACTTATATTCGTGAAACTATTAACTTTTACACTAGATTTTTAGTTTTGACATTCATGATAGATTTCATTGATCATTTCCGGCTATTTGTTTTTACTTGGTTAAAAAAAAA
>CM068961.1:60292367-60303912 GCA_035128595.1 Eptatretus atami
GTTTATTCATGAAGCGCAGCATTCCTTTCTTCAAAAGAAATGTGCCAACCACTCATCTTCTTCCACTCATAGATCTTTCTGGTCCTTAGCTAAAAGTATCTCCAACAACTTCTGTCGCTCTACCTTCCTTAGCTTTTCTGTTCCGATGATACTATCGCTGTCTCTCCGATCACTAAAGTAATTCTTTTTGTTCTCTTTTCTCCTCTAACTCCACACTGGATGACTCTAACATTCCATCTCCTTTTGATGCTCCCTTCACCAATCCCATGTCCCTCCATATTATATATTTCATGCAGTCAAAAAAATACTCGTCTCTGGACATAAGCAAGGCCTATGGACAAGATGGCATTCCTCCCCATGTCTTGAATTAATGTGCTTCAGAACTTGCACCCGTGCTTGCTCGTTTGTTTCGTTTTTGTTTAAAACCCCAAACTTTTCCTCTTACCTGGAAACACGCCTTAGTACAACCTATTTTAAAGAAGGGTGATCGTTCAAACCCTTCTCACTACCGTCCTATTGCTCTGACTTCTACTGTTTCCAAAGTCTTTGAATGCCTTCTCAATTCCCATTTTCTCAAGCATCTTGAATCTCACTGTCTTCTATCTGATCACTAATACGGCTTTCGCAAGGCAAGATCTACAGGTGATATCCTTTCTTACATTACGAATGTCTGGGCCTCTTCTTTGAGAGACTTTGGGGAATCCTTTGTTGTAAACCTTGATATCTCAAAAGCCTTTGACAGAGTTTGGCATCAGGGTCTGATATCCAAGCTTCCCTCTTTCGGCTTTCCTCATTCACTCTGCTCTCTCATATCAATCTTTCTCTCCGACTGCTCTATCTCAGTAATTGTTGATGGTTCAACATCAACCCCCTTCCCAATCAACAGCGGTGTACCTCAGGGTTCCGTTCCGTCCCCAACACTCTTCCTTCTTTCTATCAATGACCTTCTTTCTTCCACAAATAACCAAATGCACTCGTATGCTGATGACTCAACATTACATTCCTCCATGTCTTTCCATCTTCCCCGTCTTCCCTTACTCGATCTACATCTCGTTTCATCACAGCCACCTCTTTAAATTCGGATTTGGACAAGATCTCCCAATGGGGCAAATGTAATCAAGTTAAGTTTAATGTTTCTAAAAATAAATTTTTTCTCTCTCTCTCTCTCTCTCTCTCTCTCTCTCTCTCTCTCTCTCTCCCTCTCTCTCTCATAAACCTACTAGGTATTACTCTAACATCAAATTTATCCTGGAATCCACACATTACTCAATAGCTAAGTCTGCCTCGAATAAATTAGGAGTCCTGTTCAGATGTTGAAGATTCTTCTCCTCTGAACAGTTGCTCCAACTATATAAAGGATTGATTCGTCCTTGTATAGAGTACTGCTCTCACATCTGGGGAGGTTCCAGCTCCACAAACTTACTGGACATAACTGAATCCAAAGTTATTTTGATTTGTCAACTCTTCAATGTGACCTCAAAACTCGACCCACTCAAATTACGCCGCATAGTAGCTCTTCTTTCTCTTTTCTACAGATATTTCTTCGGTTTCTGCTCTCAAGAACTTGCTGCTTGTGTACCTCCACCATTAGCGAGACCAAGGAATACTCAACAAGCCGCTACATCACAATTATTGTGTGGCCATTGGCAACTCAAGCGTGGGCTGTTACGATGTTTGTTTCTTCCCCTCCACTGCCAAACTGTGGAACTCTTTACCTTCTCATGTCTTCCCAAACACTTATGACGTCCTCCTTTTCAAAAGCAGCTTTTTACTTTCTCAAAAACTCCTAATCTATTCTCTCTTTTCTTACTTTTCTCTTAATGCAGTTCTTTTATTTAAAGCCTGACCTCAATGAAGACTATTTAGTCCATGACTGGAGCCTTCAACATAAAAAAAAACTTCACCCACTTATATTTTCTCATTCACTAAATGCTCATGTCGAGTCACAGCTGCTGAATGAGTGAATGGATGGCAATGCATGTGCCATATCTACTCCTAGTTCTGCTGTGATGGTGTGTATGGCACAAACCTCTTCTTGTGACCAGTGCCAGTTTTCAAGTACAGTTCCTTGATACCAGTCAGTGAGCACTATCTCAGGCACATGCAGGCTACGTCTGAATCCAATCTCCACACAACAACTCTGTCAATGCCTAAGGTTTTCTTTGCATGTGCAAATATGCAGGAACAAGTGAGAATCCGTTTCTTCACGGATATCTGACAGCTCGGGACATCATGATGGTATCCTTTAAGTATTCTGACTGCTTTCCGTATGTCATTGTAATCCGTACCAGACAGTTACAGCTCACAACCTGGCAAAAGTGTGTCTTCACACTTTGCACTACGTTTTCCATGAAAATGTTTGCTGTGTTTGCCTTGTTGTTTGCACGTGACATCATCTTTAGCCTTTGTTTTTGGAAGGAGCGTCAAGCATGACAGATTTCGGATTTCTTGCATTTGTACACTGCTTCTGCGAGTTCTTTCACCTGATTTGATTGATTCTTCACTAGAATAGTTCTCACCAACTGCAGCAATGTACTTGCATTTCATTCCAAGGATTCTGCTCAACAACTGATCAGACGGTTCTCCAAAGGTCTTCAAGGATACGGTATTTGTGCATCCCATTCGAAGGAACATCATCAAGTCGATCACTCAAATTGTTAGTTCAGTGGATTCTGAGAGGTCTGGGAGTGCATGATTTTTCTCTAACCATGCAAGGACTTTGCTCTTTGAATCTTTTTAATTGCCTTTTTAATTTTTCTGAATTTTTATACTACTTTTAGGTACATTGTTGTGATTACTCTTTAAGTAAGGACACTTTTATCCTCTGTTGCATATCCAGAATAAATTTGATGTTCAATTGAGGTGTGAGTATTGAATTCTTGATGTAAATATGCATATCATCTTCATCCTGCCTTTGCTTAGGAAAAATATTTGTGCATATTTTACACGAATGTCTATATGTGGACTACATGTATGAAGAGACTTTATTGTCAATAAAAAAGAATTGCACCATTTTCAGAATCTTCATACACCTTAACATTAGTCTATCCCAATTGGCCTCACAGCTGACAGCAATGAAAATTTCCATCTGACGAAGTACCTTCGACCACCAGAAATCAGGTCTGGACCCTGGTCTCGTTCCTTCTGTTGGCTTTTGATTGATTTGATGTACCTGGGTTGTATAAGGTCACCTTAAAGGGAAATCGGAAATATTTTATCGGAGACCTTGAATATTGGTGGACCACACTGTGGGGAGTGAGGGGAGTAAGATGATCGGGTGGATTGTGCAGTGGGGCGGGGGGGGGGGGGATGTAGATAGGTAATGTGGCAAAAGGAAACCAGAGTAGGAAGCAATGATGGCCTTGCATAGGAGCAGGAGCGGACATGTGGGAGTGGGACGATTTTAGGTCTGTTTAAAGTTCTGTACTTGAACTTCATTCTCTGAGTTTCACTGGTTTTTGTGTGATGACACCACGACTTGATGTAATGACGAGATGTGATGGTGGGAAGTAATGATGTATTGTCGTGTTGTTCTGAGCCCTGTGATTCGTTCTTTTGCAGTTGTACTTCATTTGTGCTGTTTGGAATTGTTACAAGTTTGCGCTTAGTCGCAACACACCCAATGTGTCGGTACACACCGACCAGTGGAACGAGGTAAGCCATTGCATCGATTTGCTAATGAAACGCAATGCACATGGACTGTATGTCCAGGCGTCCCTGATTCTCGACAATTTACCATTTTTTCATAAACATGCAGAGGGTTCCAATGACATTACGATTGTGATTATAAATGCATTTCCTGTATGGACCAGAGGGACTATGATGCTTGAACATGGAGTAAAATACACACCAAGCTGTTTGCCAATTTGTAAAGATACACACCATGGGGATGCAGGAATTTCCTATTTTGCTCGGGTTCCAGCCCATATTATTGGTATCTTTTATTTCCACTTGGAAGTAAGTTATGTAGAACTGGTTTAAGTCCCCTCTAAAAGAAAGCCTAATGTGCATCTCATCATTTACCTTTGCTAGGAAAGGTGGATGGAGGTTATGTTTTTACCACTGTCTGTCTATGCCTGGTGTTGCTTAATGGTTAGGGTGGCGGACTTTGGATCCCAGGGTCATGAGTTCAAATCCCGCTCAGCTGTTGAATTAATACCAGTGGGGGTTAACTCGGCCTGTTTGTTTGCGAAACAAATATCTCAAAAAGTTGTAGACGGATTTGGATGAAATTTTGTGGAGAGATTCGTGTTGTGACGAGGACGAAATGATTAGATTTCGGGTGAAGATCCGAGTCCGGATCTGGATCCGAGAATTTTTAAAGTGATTCTTCACCATTAGAAATGGGCTAAAAACGATATATAGCAGGATATCTCTCAAAAAGGTTATGGACAGATTCGGACGAAACTTGGTGGATGAGTTGGTTAGGTGAAAAGAGCAAGCCGGTTAAATTTTATTTCAGGTCCGAATCCAGATCCGGCCTATCAGTGAGATACAAACCGAAAATAATGAGCTTGGGGAGGTATGCGCTCGACTGAGTGGCCGTTCTAGTTCCAATTTGTGTCAGATCCTACTCTTGGGAAACAAACCTACATTTATGCAACTCAAAAATGAATCCACCATTTCTCAAGTTATTCGATTGTCACAAATGTTTTATGTGCCTGATAGGTGGTGTATTGGTACAGTGTGAGGTTAATGCTTGTACGCACACCTGAGAATCGACACAGAACGTGTTGGTTATCACATACCAATGTGTAATGTTTGTTGAGGTGAAATGTTTATTCCAAAAGGTGATTTCTGTGAAAGTGGTGACAAGTGTATGTTTTGAAGTTAGTCTTTAATCTGTGTAGAAAGATCACCAGGGTACGAGAGATTTCCCTTACTTCTTGGATAGAGAATCATCTCGCAAGTATGAGAGTTGGTAGAAGAAACTTTTGTGAATGTTCTCTTTCTGAGGATATACAAGTGTAAAGCAGAGTGAGAGAAGAAGGAAAAGAGGAGGAATTACAGATAGTCCAGTGTTGCTGCAGTAGAATGAGGTTTTTAATTTTTTTTGCTTGTCTTGGAACTAAGTTCAAGTTTTGAATACACTCACCTGCTAGTTCACATCGATCGAGCGAAGGACCTTTGGGTTTTGTGGCAACGATCTTCTCAAACTGCTCCCTATTGAGGCCCTGGAATCGAATGCCTTCCACGTTATCAGAATCTTGCATCATGGAATCGAGTCTTCAGGGAGGGTCTGCTTGTTGCTTACCGTAGGCAGGTTGCTGACCTTGCAGTGTTTACCAGCTGTAATCTTGGCTCTCTCCTCCTCCTCACCTCCCACACCCCTGTCCCGTCCACATCACAAGAGCTCTACCAGAAACCTTCTCCTTGTTCCGCTCCTCAAGTCGATACTAAACGTTCACCTCCATTCTTTTGTACCTCTTTTCTTACCTGTTAAACTGTCTTCCTGAGTCCGTTGTCTACAGGATTTCAAGTCTACTGCTCACCGCACATCATGCTCCATTTTTCCTTCTGAGCTCTCCATTTCCTTTCTTTGTGCTGCACTGCATTCATTTGTTGCTGTGCCAATGTTTTGCCTTTAATCTAATCGTCAGTTGCCCCAATGATCCCTGTTATGTTCTTCTCTAGCCTCATACCTTCATAAAATTTTTGAACAAGGACATGGGATTTGAACATGAGTTCACAGTATGAGTTGCAGTGCACACCAAACGTGTTGACTCAAATATGTCGTTGTCATGACAGTTGTGAAGGCACAGACGGCTTGTCCCAATGTACTCGAGATGCTACGAGAGACATGAAAAGTCTTGATTAGGTTTGATCATTCGTGAGAAAATTTACATTTTATTTCAGGCATCTGTTCTCAACGGAGCTCAGGCTGACAGGATGGACTAGACTAGAGGTACGCATACTAAGCCATATTCTGGGTTTGAATCCAGACCCAGCATAAACTGTCATCCCGATGTTTTACAGGCAGGGCGATTCATCAATGCGTGTGCCGTCACTCGGATGGAAATTAAAACTTGGCGTCCCATCTCCGCCATTAGTTGGTGGACGTTAAATATCCCACCGCGTGTCCTTTGCGAAGAGTAGTGTGAGCTATAGCCAGCACCATGTACAAATCTCAAATTCTGCCCTAACTTTAGTTGAACGTCATGCCTGACCAGCCAGTTCGTGAAAGACTTGGGCCAAAACTTTCACCGTTTATATATTGTGGCCATTGAAAGAAGAGAAGAAGAAGAGGAAGAAGATGTTCACAATGAGTCCATGGAAGAACTTCAAACATCACTTTTTGATGCATGGCTCTAATGTATTTTTTTCTTGTATCGAGATGTTTTTCTCCTCGGGAATGTTGCACGATAAAGTGTGCCTTTGTTTTATTTATGGATTGTTTGTGTTGCAGCACCTGCTTCCCCCCTATGAAATTGTTGTGGGTGAAGCTCCACTGAAAGACAACCCACCACCATACTCTCTCGCTTAATGAGAACATTCACACCGAGCACGCACCATCCGGATAGCGTGCCTTGGCGATCATATAAGATCATTCTCTCAGTTGTTGTTCGTTCCGTTTTTGTCGTGAGTGGAATGCTTTTGTTTTGATTTGTTGTTCACTTTCCAAGTCAACTTCCTGTTTTTGTTTATGAACTTTGTTAAGCACATGGAGCATGAAGGATAAAATTTGTGATCTTCCACAGTTCACCCCAATGACGTGGCCTGGAATCTACTTAATTTGCTGTCGCTCTGTTTTGTAGCTTTTAAGGTTGATCAAATCATCTTTTCACTTTGATAGTTGTCACTGGCTTTGTGGTTTAAAATTGCTGAATCATTGAAAGTTGCTGCTGTGAAATAACTTCAGTATTAACGGTTAGAGCTATGTGCAGATCATTTTAAGGAGGTTTAATGGGAATGATTTTGCCTTTCGAATCGGATAGCCAAGCTGAGCCCTGTGCTGTGCTGTTGCCTTGGCCAAATTCATGTCTGAATCTACTTGTGCACTGCGTCGGTGGTGAAGGCTGACTCCATCATAATGAAATCTGCAAGGATTATTCCTTCATTGAATCCCGCATGTATGCGCTCAATAGCTGGATAATTTGGGGTTTCTTTTTCATCGGATTTCACACCACATACTTTCCAGAGCTTTTTCTCTGTGTGTGTGTGTGTGTGTGTTTCAAGCGTACTTTTTGCCTGAAAACAGATTGTAATAGCTTTGAAGTGTCTCGCACACAATTCGCACTTGTGGCATTTCGGTGTGCGAAAGCAATCCACAAGAATCATTTCATTAAATTTCTCAAGAAATGCTCATTATTTAAAACTATAAAATTCAAATGTTTTTTCTTATTGTGAGCAAGGTTTTTCGCAGGCTGGGCGAGCATCAATGGTGTGCCGTCCCTCGGATGGACGTTAACTTGGCGTCCCATCTGCCTGCATCATTGGTGGCAAAGAGTAGGCGAGCTAATCGCCAGCACCCTGAAACAAATTAGAAATTCCTGCCTGACTTCCTGTGTTGGAGTGGCAGCCTATCCGGGATTAACCTCACCTCAAAGAAATTGCTTCGGCAAGAAGTTAAAAAGGAGAGTTGAAATAAAGCGATGAGTGGAAGAGTAAAGGCAACGCAGAGTGAAATAACATTGGGAGGAAAAGAAGAATACAGCAGATAGTTTTAAAGCTTAATAGTGATGGAGGATGGGAGGAAGTTCCAGAAATGATCGAAGAGAGGGATAAACAAAGAAAATGGTAGCAGAGGTTGGATTTGCGGAGTGTGATGAAAACGCATGAGAAGAGGATGTGCGGAGAGTGAGGAGTGAAATGTGATTCGTTGAGTACGTGAAGTTTCATCTTTAATTAAATCATCTCACTTGATCAATACACTCTGCTTATTTAGATCAAACTAGTTTGATTTATAATCTACTTGAAGGTTCTTCTTCTCTTCTTTCTTCTTCTCTTCTTCTTCTTCTTCTCCTTCTTCTCTTCTGTTCTTTCGGCTGCTTCGAGGGGTCGCCACAACGGATCATCGCTCCTTTCGCTTATTCCTTCCCAATCTTCGCTTGACACTCGCAACAACCCCGCATGTCCGCCCTCACCGCATCCATGAACCCTTCTTTGGCTTCCTCTTCTCATCCTTACTGGCGTGCGTGCATCCTCAGCATCCTCTCTTCTCTGATATACTCTGCTCCCTCCTGTGCTCATGTCTAAACCATCTCAATCTCGCCTCTCTTCACTTTGTCTCCAAACCGTCCTACCTGCGCTGTCCCCTAATTATACTCATTTCTTATCCTGTCCATCCTCGTCACTCCCAACGAGAATCGCATTAGAACTTCTGCCACCTCCAGCTCCGCTTCCTGTCTTTTGTCAGCGCCACCGCCTCCAAACCATACAACATAGCTGGTCTCACTCATACCTGATACTTTCCCCTTCACTCTTGCAGCTACCCTTCCTTCACAAATCACTCTGCAACTCTTTCCACCCACTCCTCCTGCCTGCACTCTCTTTTCACTTCTCTCCCACACTCTCCGTTATCGGACGAGTATCCCAAGTATTTAAACCATCCACCTCCCCACTCAACTCCTTGCAACCACACCATACACCACCCTCCCTCTCATTTACACACATGTACTCCATCTTACTCCTAGCTGACTATCATTCCCCTTCTCTCCAGTGCGTACCTCACCTCTGCGAGGCTCGCCTCAGCCTGCTCCCACTCTCTTACAGATCATGATATCATCCGCGAACATCATAGTCCCATGGAGACTCCTGTCTGATCTCGTCCGTCAACCTGTCCATCACCATTGCAAACAGGAAAGGGCTCAGAGTCGATCCTTGGTCAATCCACCTTTACCCTAAACCGGTCCGATCATTCCTACCGCACACCTCACCGCTGTCACACTGTCCTCATACATATCCTGCACACCCTCCCATACTTTCTCTGCCACTCCCGAACTTCCTCATACAATACCACAACTCCTCTCTTGGCACCCTATCATAAGCTTTCTCTAAATCCACAAACACACAAGTAACTCCTTCTGGCCTTCCCCCATACTTCTCCATCAAACATTCTCACCAAAACACGCATCAGTTGGTGCTCTTTCCTGGCATAAACCCATATTGCTGCTCTCACATCGTCACCTCTCCTCTCAATCGCCTCGCTCCACTACTCTCCCACAACTTCATGGTGTGGCTTTAACAACTTTATCCCTCTTGTATACCACAGCTCTGCACATTCACCCTTGTTCTTAAAAATCGGAACCAGTACACTTACTCTCCACTCTCAGGCATCCTCCCCTTCCATATGCATTCTTATACTTAAACATATCTGTTTAAAAGCATCTCTCTCTTTTCTGGTCCTTAGCTAAAAGTATCTCCAACAACTTCTGTCGCTCTACCTTTCCTTAGCTTTTCTGTTCCGATGATACTATCGCTGTCTCTCCGATCACTAAAGTAATTCTTTTTTGTTCTCTTTTCTCCTCTAACTCCACACTGGATGACTCTAACATTCCATCTCCTTTTGATGCTCCCTTCACCAATCCCATGTCCCTCCATATTATATATTTTCATGCAGTCAAAAAAATACTCGTCTCTGGACATAAGCAAGGCCTATGGACAAGATGGCATTCCTCCCCATGTCTTGAATTAATGTGCTTCAGAACTTGCACCCGTGCTTGCTCGTTTGTTTCGTTTTTGTTTAAAACCCCAAACTTTTTTCCTCTTACCTGGAAACACGCCTTAGTACAACCTATTTTAAAGAAGGGTGATCGTTCAAACCCTTCTCACTACCGGACTTCTACTGTTTCCAAAGTCTTTGAATGCCTTCTCAATTCCCATTTTCTCAAGCATCTTGAATCTCACTGTCTTCTATCTGATCACTAATACGGCTTTCGCAAGGCAAGATCTACAGGTGATATCCTTTCTTACATTACGAATGTCTGGGCCTTGAGAACTTTGGGGAATCCTTTGTTGTAAACCTTGATTATCTCAATCTCAAAAGCCTTTGACAGAGTTTGGCATCAGGGTCTGATATCCAAGCTTCCCTCTTTCGGCTTTCCTCATTCACTCTGCTCTCTCATATCAATCTTTCTCTCCGACTGCTCTATCTCAGTAATTGTTGATGGTTCAACATCAACCCCCTTCCCAATCAACAGCGGTGTACCTCAGGGTTCCGTTCCGTCCCCAACACTCTTCCTTCTTTCTATCAATGACCTTCTTTCTTCCACAAATAACCAAATGCACTCGTATGCTGATGACTCAACATTACATTCCTCCATGTCTTTCCCATCTTCCCCGTCTTCCCTTACTCGATCTACATCTCGTTTCATCACAGCCACCTCTTTAAATTCGGATTTGGACAAGATCTCCCAATGGGGCAAATGTAATCAAGTTAAGTTTAATGTTTCTAAAAATAAATTTCTCTCTCTCTCTCTCTCTTCTCTCTCTCTCTCTCCCTCTCTCTCTCATAAACTACTAGGTATTACTCTAACATCAAATTTATCCTGGAATCCACACATTACTCAATAGCTAAGTCTGCCTCGAATAAATTAGGAGTCCTGTTCAGATGTTGAAGATTCTTCTCCTCTGAACAGTTGCCTCCAACTATATAAAGGATTGATTCGTCCTTGTATAGAGTACTGCTCTCACATCTGGGGAGGTTCCAGCTCCACAAACTTACTGGACATAACTGAATCCAAAGTTATTTGATTTGTCAACTCTTCCAATGTGACCTCAAAACTCGACCCACTCAAATTACGCCGCATAGTAGGCTCTCTTTCTCTTTTCTACAGATATTTCTTCGGTTTCTGCTCTCAAGAACTTGCTGCTTGTGTACCTCCACCATTAGCGAGACCAAGGAATACTCAACAAGCCGCTACATCACATGATTATTGTGTGGCCATTGGCAACTCAAGCGTGGGCTGTTACGATGTTTGTTTCTTCCCCTCCACTGCCAAACTGTGGAACTCTTTACCTTCTCATGTCTTCCCAAACACTTATGACGTCCTCCTTTTCAAAAAGCAGCTTTTTTACTTTCTCAAAAACTCCTAATCTATTCTCTCTTTTCTTACTTTTCTCTTAATGCAGTTCTTTTATTTAAAGCCTGACCTCAATGAAGACTATTTAGTCCATGACTGGAGCCTTCAACATAAAAAAAAACTTCACCCACTTATATTTTCTCATTCCACTAAATGCTCATGTCGAGTCACAGCTGCTGAATGAGTGAATGGATGGCAATGCATGTGCCATATCTACTCCTAGTTCTGCTGTGATGGTGTGTATGGGCACAAACCTCTTCTTGTGACCAGTGCCAGTTTTCAAGTACAGTTCCTTGATACCAGTCAGTGAGCACTATCTCAGGCACATGCAGGCTACGTCTGAATCCAATCTCCACACAACAACTCTGTCAATGCCTAAGGTTTTCTTTGCATGTGCAATATGCAGGAACAAGTGAGAATCCGTTTCTTCACGGATATCTGACAGCTCGGGGACATCATGATGGTATCCTTTAAGTATTCTGACTGCTTTCCGTATGTCATGTAATCCGTACCAGACAGTTACA
>CM068961.1:60304922-60323517 GCA_035128595.1 Eptatretus atami
GATGTAGATAGGGTAATGTGGCAAAAGGAAACCAGAGTAGGAAGCAATTGATGGCCTTGCATAGGGAGCAGGAGCGGGACATGTGGGAGTGGGACGATTTTAGGTCTGTTTAAAGTTCTGTACTTGAACTTCATTCTCTGAGTTCACATGGTTTTTGTGTGATGACACCACGACTTGATGTAATGACGAGATGTGATGGTGGGAAGTAATGATGTATTGTCGTGTTGTTCTGAGCCCTAGTGATTCGTTCTTTTGCAGTTGTACTTCATTTGTGCTGTTTGGAATTGTTACAAGTTTGCGCTTAGTCGCAACACACCCAATGTGTCGGTACACACCGACCAGTGGAACGAGGTAAGCCATTGCATCGATTTGCTAATGAAACGCAATGCACATGGACTGTATGTCCAGGCGTCCCTGATTCTCGACAATTTACCATTTTTTCATAAACATGCAGAGGGTTCCAATGACATTACGATTGTGATTATAAATGCATTTCCTGATGGACCAGAGGGACTATGATGCTTGAACATGGAGTAAAAGTACACACCAAGCTGTTTGCCAATTTGTAAAGATACACACCATGGGGATGCAGGAATTTCCTATTTTGCTCGGGTTCCAGCCCATATTATTGGTATCTTTTATTTCCACTTGGAAGTAAGTTATGGTAGAACTGGTTTAAGTCCCCTCTAAAAGAAAGCCTAATGTGCATCTCATCATTACCTTTGCTAGGAAAGGTGGATGGAGGTTATGTTTTTACCACTGTCTGTCTATGCCTGGTGTTGGCTTAATGGTTAGGGTGGCGGACTTTGGATCCCAGGGTCATGAGTTCAAATCCCGCTCAGCTGTTGAATTAATACCAGGTGGGGTTAACTCGGCCTGTTTGTTTGCGAACAAAATATCTCAAAAAGTTGTAGACGGATTTGGATGAAATTTTGTGGAGAGATTCGGTATGTGACGAGGACGAAATGATTAGATTTCGGTGAAGATCCGAGTCCGGATCTGGATCCGAGAATTTTTAAAGTGATTCTTCACCATTGAGAAATGGGGCTAAAAACGATATATAGCAGGATATCTCAAAAAGGTTATGGACAGATTCGGACGAAACTTGGTGGATGAGTTGGTTAGGTGAAAAGAGCAAGCCGGTTAAATTTTATTTCAGGTCCGAATCCAGATCCGGCCTATCAGTGAGATACAAACCGTAAAATAATGAGCTTGGCGGAGGTATGCGCTCGACTGAGTGGCCGTTCTAGTTCCAATTTTGTGTCAGATCCTACTCTATGGGAAACAAACCTACATTTATGCAACTCAAAAATGAATCCACCATTTCTCAAGTTATTCGATTGTCACAAATGTTTTATGTGCCTGATAGGTGGTGTATTGGTACAGTGTGAGGTTAATGCTTGTACGCACACCTGAGAATCGACACAGAACGTGTTGGTTATCACATACCAATGTGTAATGTTTGTTGAGGTGAAATGTTTATTCCAAAAGGTGATTTCTGTGAAAGGGTGACAAGTTATAATGTTGAAGTTAGTCTTTAATCTGTGTAGAAAGATCACCAGGGTACGAGAGATTTCCACTTACTTCTGGATAGAGAATCATCTCGCAAGTATGAGAGTTGGTAGAAGGAATAACTTTTGTGAATGTTCTCTTTCTGAGGATATACAAGTGTAAAGCAGAGTGAGAAGAAGAAGGAAAAGAGGAGGAATTACAGATAGTCCAGTGTTGCTGCAGTAGAATGAGGTTTTTAATTTTTTTTGCTTTGTCTTGGAACTAAGTTCAAGTTTGAAATACACTCACCTGCTAGTTCACATCGATCGAGCGAAGGACCTTTGGGTTTTGTGGCAACGATCTTGTCACAAATGCTCCCTATTGAGGCCCTGGAATCGAATGCCTTCCACGTTATCAGAATCTTGCATCATGGAATCGAGTCTCAGGGAGGGTCTGCTTGTTGCTTACCGTAGGCAGGTTGCTGACCTTGCAGTGTTTACCAGCTGTAATCTTGGCTCTCTCCTCCTCCTCACCTCTCCACACAGCCCCTGTCCCTCCACATCACAAGAGCTCTACCAGAAACCTTCTCCTTGTTCCGCTCCTCAAGTCGATACTAAACGTTCACCTCCATTCTTTTGTACCTCTTTTCTTACCTGTTAAACTGTCTTCCTGAGTCCGTTGTCTACAGGATTTCAAGTCTACTGCTCACCGCACATCATGCTCCATTTTTCCTTCTGAGCTCTCCATTTCCTTTCTTTGTGCTGCACTGCATTCATTTGTTGCTGTGCCAATGTTTTGCCTTTAATCTAATTCGTCAGTTGCCCCAATGATCCCTGTTATGTTCTTCTCTAGCCTCAATACCTTCATAAAAATTTTTGAACAAGGACATGGGATTTGAACATGAGTTCACAGTATGAGTTGCAGGTGCACACCAAACGTGTTGACTCAAATATGTCGTTGTCATGACAGTTGTGAAGCACAGACGGCTTGTCCCAATGTACTCGAGATGCTACGAGAGACATGAAAAGTCTTGATTAGTTTGATCATTCTGAGAAAATTTACATTTTATTTCAGGCATCTGTTCTCAACGGAGCTCAGGCTGACAGGATGGACTAGACTAGAGGTACGCATACTAAGCCATCTATTCTGGGTTTGAATCCAGACCCAGCTATAAACTGTCATCCCGATGTTTTACAGGCAGGGCGATTCATCAATGCGTGTGCCGTCACTCGGATGGAAATAAAACTTGGCGTCTCATCTCCCGCCATTAGTTGGTGGACGTTAAATATCCCACCGCGTGTCCTTTGCGAAGAGTAGGTGAGCTATAGCCAGCACCATGTACAAATCTCAAATTCCTGCCCTAACTTTAGTTGAACGTCATGCCTGACCAGCCAGTTCGTGAAAGACTTGGGCCAAAACTTTCACCGTTATATATTGTGGCCATTGAAAGAAGAAGAAGAAGAAGAGGAAGAAGAGTTCACAATTGAGTCCATGGAAGAACTTCAAACATCACTTTTTGAATGCATGGCTCTAATGTATTTTTTTTCTTGGTATCGAGATGTTTTTCTCCTGGGAATGTTGCACGATAAAGTGTGCCTTTGTTTATTTATGGATGTTTGTGTTGCAGCACCTGCTTCCCCCCTATGAAATGGTTGTGGTGAAGGCTCCACTGAAAGACAACCCACCACCATACTCCTCGGCTTAATGAGAACATTCACACCGAGCACGCACCATCCGGATAGCGTGCCTTGGCGATCATAAAGCATTCCTCAGTTTGTTGTTCGTTCCGTTTTTGTCGTGAGTGGAATGCTTTTGTTTTGATTTGTTGTTCACTTTCCAAGTCACTTCCTGTTTTTGTTTATGAACTTTGTTAAGCAACAGTGGAGCATGAAGGATAAAATTTGTGATCTTCACACAGTTCACCCCCAATGACGTGGCCTGGAATCTACTTCATTTGCTGTCGCTCTGTTTTGTAGCTTTTAAGGTTGATCAAATCATCTTTTCACTTTGATAGTTGTCACTGGCTTTGTGGTTTAAAATTGCTGAATCATTGAAAGTTGCTGCTGGTGAAATAACTTCAGTATTAACGGTTAGAGCTATTGCAGATCATTTAAAGGAGTTTAATGGGAATGATTTTGCCTTTCGAAAAGAGTAGGCCGCTGTGTGCTGTTGCCTTGGCCAAATTCATGTCTGAATCTACTTGTGCACTGCGTCGGTGGTGAAGGCTGACCTCCATCATAATGAAATCTGCAAGGATTATTCTTCATTGAATCCCGGCATGTATGCGCTCAATAGCTGGATAATTTGGGAGTTTCTTGTTCATCGGATTTCAACACCACATCTTCTTCCAGAGCTTTTTCTCTGTGTGTGTGTGTGTGTGTGTTTCAAGCGTACTTTGGTGCCTGAAAACACGATTGTAAATATTCGCTGAAGTGTTCTCTCGCACACAATTCGCACTTGTGCATTTCGGTGTGCGATAAGCAATCCACAAGAATTCATTTCATTAAATTTCTCAAGCAAATGCTCATTATTTAAAACTATAATTCAAATGTTTTTTTCTTATTGTGAGACAAGGTTTTTCGCAGGCTGGGCGAGGCATCAATGTGTGTGCCGTCCCTCGGATGGACGTTAAACTTGGCGTCCCATCTGCCTGCATCAGTTGGTGGCAAAGAGTAGGCGAGCTATCGCCAGCACCCTGAACAAATTAGAAATTCCTGCCCTGACTTCCTGTGTTGGAGTGGCAACCTATCCGGGATTGTAACCTCAGCCAAGAAATTGCTTCGGCAAGAAGGTTAAAAAGGAAGAGTTGAAATAAAGCGATGAGTGGAAGAGTAAAGGCAAGCAGAGTGGAAATAACATTGGGAGGAAAAGAAGAATACAGCAGATAGTTTTAAAGCTTAATAGTGATGGAGGATGGGAGGAAGTTCCAGAAATGATCGAAGAGAGGGATAAACAAAGAAAGATGGTAGCAGAGGTTGGATTTCGGTAGTGTGATGAAAAACGCATGAGAAGAGGAGTGTGCGGAGAGTGAGGAGTGAAATTTGTGAGTCGTTGAATACGTGAAGTTTCATTCCTTTAATTAAATCATCTCACTTGATCAATACACTCTGCTTATTTAGATTCAAACTACTTTTGATTATAATCATTGAAGGTTCTTCTTCTTCTTGCTTCTTTCGGCTGCTCCCGTTAGGGGTCGCCACAGCGGATCATCCGTCTCCATTTCGCTCTCTCCTCCACATCTTCCATTGACACTCCAACCACCGCAGTCCGCCCTCACCGCATCCATGAACCTCTTCTTTGGCCTTCCTCTTCTCATCCTACCTGGCGGCTGCATCCTCAGCATCCTTCTCCTGATATACTCTGCTTCCCTCCTGTGCACATGTCTAAACCATCTCAATCTCGCCTCTCTCACTTTGTCTCCAAACCGTCCTACCTGCGCTGTCCCTCTAATATACTCATTTCTTATCCTGTCCATCCTCGTCACTCCCAACGAGAATCGCAGCATCTTTAACTCTGCCACCTCCAGCTCCGCTTCCTGTCTTTTTGTCAGCGCCACCGCCTCCAAACCATACAACATAGCTGGTCTCACTACCGTGTTATATACTTTCCCCTTCACTCTTGCAGCTACCCTTCTGTCACAAATCACTCCTGCAACTCTTCTCCAACCACTCCATCCTGCCTGCACTCTCTTTTTCACTTCTCTCCACACTCTCCGTTACTTTGGACAGTTGATCCCAAGTATTTAAACCCATCCACCTTCCCACCTCAACTCCTTGCCCACACCATACCACCACCTCCCTCTCATTTACACATGTACTCCATCTTACTCCGACTGACTATCATTCCCCTTCTCTCCAGTGCGTACCTCCACCTCTCGAGGCTCGCTCAGCCTGCTCCCTACTCTCTCTACAGATCATGATGATCATCCGCGAACATCATAGTCCATGGAGACTCCAGTCTGATCTCGTCCGTCAACCTGTCCATCACCATTGCAAACAGGAAAGGGCTCAGAGTCGATCCTTGGTGCAATCCCACCTTTACCCTAAACCGGTCTGTCATTCCTACCGCACACCTCACCGCTGTCACACTGTCCTCATACATATCCTGCACCACCCTCCCATACTTCTCTGCCACTCCCGACTTCCTCATACAATACCACAACTCCTCTCTTGGCACCCTATCATAAGCTTTCTCTAAATCCACAAACACACAATGTAACTCCTTCTGGCCTTCCCTATACTTCTCCATCAACATTCTCAAAGCAAACATCGCATCAGTGGTGCTCTTTCCTGGCATAAACCCATATTGCTGCTCACAAATCGTCACCTCTCCTCTCAACCTCGCTTCCACTACTCTCCCACAACTTCATGGTGTGGCTTAACAACTTTATCCCTCTGTAATTACCACAGCTCTGCACATCACCCTTGTTCTTAAAAATCGGAACCAGTACACTTACTCTCCACTCGCTCAGGCATCCTCTCCCTTTCCAAGATTTTATTAAACAATCTGGTTAAAAGCTCCACTGCCATCTCTCCTAAACACTTCCATGCCTCCACTGGTTAAAGGTTAAAATTTTGAATTATCATGTTTAAGTGATTGAGTTTCAAAATTCCTGTTGTGGACACACTCATTGTATGGGAAAAGGGATTCGGAGAGGACTACCTCGTGTTCAAAAATCTGCCGAATCACCATGCTTTGAAGAGTTTCTCAATGCCTAATGGAGAATTTGTTCAGAGAAGGATGTGAAATTCATTCTTGATAATATTAAGTAAAATTTTAAGCTTTTTAAAGTTTGAGCTTGATTATCCTTTCAGTCCAACGTCTTATTCATGTTTTGTTTTCAAACTTCAACCATTTTTCCCTTTTGGATTCTTTCATTAACTTTTGTTTTGAAAACGGAATTCTCGTTCTAGCTGCTTTTGCTGGCTCACATTGCTGTGCAATTTTCACAATACCGAGGTTTTGAATTCTTATTTTGAATTTGATAATTTTCACGATGCTATGATGCCTCGAACACCTTCACCAAGAAAAATATCCTGCCCCGATTCCCCGATGCTACCTCCTCAACTCAACTTTGAAGTGACAATTCTGACAGTGTAAAATCGATCTTCGTCACATGGTAAGCTTACACATTTTCAAGATACATAAGGAACTTTGATTCACGAGGAAGCTACTTGGCCTATGCCTGCATAAAATGGCCCCAAATCCACAGCACTTGGTATCAATATCCCTGCAATCACTATTTCGGGCACTACTCGGACACCTCTACCCCCAGCAACACGAATGATTTTTTTCTTTTAAGCGGGAGGTAAGTTAACGCTTTTTTTTTCCTTGTTTATGTGTCATGTCATTCACAACTTTCTTCACATTCCTGTGAGCTGAATAAAAAAAACATTTGTCTGATTGAGGGTTAAGATTGTTTTATCTGCTGTACAGTACACCAAAGGTTTTCTTAAATCTCGAGAGGTTGATCCCAAGAATGGGTGAATTTATTATCGCCACTCTGGCCTTGAGGTATGCTTACTTGGGAAGGCTTACTTACATATGCTTAAGGTATGCTTACTTACACCCGGTTCAGGTTATTTTTGCACGTGTGGTGAAACCTGAACTCCTCGTTTCCACCTCACAAAGCTGAGTTTGCCGAACCTGATTCGTCGTGTTTTCATGTTGCGTCTTCGTCGAGGTGTTTCTGTTGTAACCCACGCAATAGTTCATGTTAATTCGTTCATCGTTTGTGCTATTCATTTTGTATTGTTCAAGGTCTGACACGGCCTTTCCTCGAATATAATTTGTGAAAATTATTTGTCTCTGTGTTCCTCGTTTTGCTTCCTTCTTCCCGGGTATCTTGCTTCTACCTCCTCAACATCATCCTATTCCTCTCGCCCACCCTCCATTTCAAAAAAATCAAAACCAAAAACAACTTTATCTTTCACTTCACACAATCTCAAGGATGGATCTCATTTTTACTTGAATTTCTTTCTGCCTGTTATCCCAGTCCTACATTTCCCCCAACCCCCCCCCCCCAAACCCTTTTCTCAATATCTCCAAACTAAATCTTCATTTAAAACAATATATGCTCTTCTTCCTTAAACCCATTTCAACCCTTATATCCCCTTCAGAAATGCTGGATGTGTTCATCTTCAAAACAATCTTTCTCTTCTTCTTCACAAAGCTTTTCCAAAACTGTTTGTCACCTCAGCACTCAGTCCACCAAGTTTACCAACAATCCTTCCGCACGTACAGCTCCACCTTTTTCCATGCTTTCACAAAAAGATCTTGTCTCCCTTCCCATGATATTTATCTCTGTTTGTCAAAACTGGGAATTTGGAATCAGAATAGCATCCACCCCCACCCCACACCTCAGAGCTTCATGCCCCTCCCCTTTCTGAATCCTCCTCACTCCACCCTCTAAAAGCTACCTCCTCACCCCCCCCTTAATGCTTCCTCTCACCGCACATCCTAAATGCTTCCACCTGTCAACCACTAAGTCAATAGATCTTGTTATTTGCAAAAATCCATATGACAATAACTCATACGTGATGAACCCATGTAATTCTGTGCAACAGTTAAGTTTATTGTACCTAGTAATTGTGGTACTTCTTTTTCCAGTGCGCTGTTCAATACACCTCCTCTGCAACCAACTGTATCGCGTTGTAGTCATTTGTGTTGAGACCACTGTAGCGTGCTGATTGAAATCGAGCGCTGTCCACACGTATGGTCTTGGTAGAGAAGAGCCTTTTAATTCACACCAAACATGTATACATGGAGAGATATAGAGAGACACAGAATACCCACAGTAGTCCAGCTCAATCTAACTCTGCTGGCTTGGCATCTGGCTTGCTTATATACAATTTCCCTGCCCTTGTGGGACCATCTGGTTTCAAGATTGCCCAGCTCCCATCACTGCTTCCATTGAGACTTTGTTTCCCAAGGATCAATTTCCTCCAAGTGGAAAGGCCTGGTGCTGATTTCCTCCCTTTGGCTCTAAAAGCCATCTGGTTTGGTCATTATCCGGCCAGGTGCCAGGAAGACGGCTTATTTTTAAGAGCCTTTACCTTCCTTTCCTTATCCACTCTTTGGAAAGTAAAAGCAGCTGTGTGCTGTGTCAAATGGCACTGATTTATGATCGAGATTCCTTCGGCTCGAGGCTGGTTTATGACCGAGCTTCCTTGGCTCAGGTTGATTTACGATCGGCTTCTCTTGTTCAAGTTTTACAATGGCAATAAAAGCCAGTGCTCAGCCGTGTCAACAGAAAGAGGCTACATGCTTTGGCTTTTAACACAGCCGAGAGCTGCAGCTGTTAAGAATACTCTATAATGAATGCCTTTGGCTCTTTCTTTACTTTTGATTTTAAAGGTAATTCTGCTAACAAATGGCTATTCTCAGCTTTGGAGATATACAACTCTCTACAATCGCTCCTTGTTACTTTGGAACATATGTGTAAAAGAAACAAAGTTACATAATAAATTTGAGAGATGGGGCATCCATGGACCGGTAGGACGGCAGGCAGGATCTTTTCTACAGGGTCCACTCTTATGGTCAGCTCCAAGTGGCCATGACGTCACGGAGGCTCCTCCTGCACCTTCTAACCTTATAGAAAAGCCCCTCTCTACCCCCTAACCGGCCCACCAACGCCCCCCCTCAGTAGAACAGTGGATACATTTCAACGATTATGACTTAGGATAGGTCCTGAGGAAGCAAAGTTACTTTCCAACGCGCTCTCACAAAGTTACTTATGCACAAAAGATGTCTATATATATATTTAACTAACATGGGTTCGTTACGAACAACAAGTAAGAATATTTTGGCTAACTACTGTTCTTTATGAACAACAAGTAAAATATATTTAGCTAACTGCAAGCCAGAGTACGAAATTCCATAGTACAATAAGAAAGTACAAAATCCCAGAGTAAAATAAAAAGTACAAAATCCCAGAGTATTTTAAGAAAGTACAAAATCCCAGAGTAAAAATAGAAAGTACAAAATCCAGAGTATTTGCCAACAAGCAGTGGTTATATAGTATTTCTTCCATGCCTCTATTGCGCAAGCAATTCGAGACACTCATCCAATGTGAGATTGAGCAGTGGGTCAACAGTCCATTAAGTTCACAGTATATTTCAGGTTCTATGGGTTGGGAGAGAGAGAGAAGTGAATTATCGGGGAGGGTAGAGACGGTGGAGGTGCTGGCAGCGGCTCGACCACAGCAATCACAGCAGCCTTCCCAGGTCATCTTTGTTTTTGTTTCTTCTTTGCTGCGGAGGAACATCGTCTCACGCACTCCCTGATTAGACCTTTAATACAAGTGATGACAACGACACACAGCTACGCAAGATCATGAGCCCAATGAACAACCAATGGATTATCCAGCTCCCCACCTGCCAAATATTCCACAACCAAGATCCCATTGACCATCCCTTGTTAAATTATGATATTTTGCACTGCCTTCGCCTTTATTTGTGGCCAAATTGTCGATTTCTTCCGAATTATCTGGATGTATGTGCAGCACTCTGCCCTATGAACCGCACAAGTCCTCCCTTTTCTGCAGCAGCATATCCAGGGCGATACGGTTTGCATAACGTCGTCCGTATAGCTACCAGCTCGGCACTTGTTTTGTGGAATCCTTCGCTAGTGGTGTTAGCCAGTTTCTCCAATGATGCTGCCAAATTGATAATTTCCCTTGCACTTTTGCCCGCTCCATAAAAAGGGAATGCAATCATGAAAAACCTTTCAACTTCTGAAATGGCTCTTTTCGATCTGACCTGTGGTATAAAGGGTGATTGGTCAGTGATCCGAATCCTGGTAATATGAATCCAAAAACATGATCCCTCCATCCACTGGTAGCCACGAGTATGCCTTATATCCGCACACAAAATATGTACATTCAGGGTGCCTGAGGTTCAACGAGGTTATTTGCTTCATTTTTACAGGTATGGTTGTTCCATTAATTCGCCCTTTTATGGTCACCATCTCACCACCATGTCTAGCATAGTACTGGCATGTTGATTCTCCTAAGTGGGGTCCTCCCCCTGTCTTCTAACTAGACAAATCAATCCAATTTGTTTATGCATGAGCTGAAATGGGGGTACTTTTCTAATCCCTCCCCTTCTTCAATCCATCATAGTTTGTTATTTTTGTTGCTCTCGCCGGCCCTGTCCACAGCTTTTAGCTTAATAGTTTGGTACTTAGGTAATACCAATGCTCATAATTCGTGCAATTATAACCCCCTTCTCCCAATTACTTTTTATTTCTGCTATTCTACTTCACCGATGCCTTCTCTACTTTAGTTAAAACTGGTCTATCCTGTCTACGGACTATGTACCCACACATGTCCCCCCCTGGAGTGGAACTGCAAACAAGGGTAATCGTGTTTTGAAGAGTGTGGAAGGTGTGAACACACCAACATCCTTTTTGTTCATGTCCTAGCGTACTGTAGAGATAATGCCAGGTAGGTGTTCAGTGATGATCAGTCAATTCTTTATGTAGGATTAGTTCTCTCTCTTCTTTACCCATAGTTCTCCCTGTTAGTTTTCCTCATTATCATGCATGCAGCTCGTATTGTAAAATGCCCACGTGCATCCAAGTGCACAAAAAATTACAGTCATGTAAGATAGGTGTTGTTCAGTGTCCCTGTCTCTGCTGGTATTGCCAGTTTACAATGTGTGGCGTGTATCCAAGCCGTCTTACCTCGCACTTTACTGCAGTCGGAGTAGTCAGCAGTACCTGAAAGGTCCTTTCCACGAGTTCCAGGGCTGTTTCCTCGTGAAGTGTTTTATCAGCACGTAGTCTCCCGGCTGGAAGGTGTGGTACGGTTTTTCCACTGGTCGGGTAGGGCTCTTTACCCTTGTGTGTATCGCCCTTGCGATCCTGCAAAGCTGTTTACAAAATGTCAGCAAGTTCTCGTCCATCATCATGTAATATTCAGCTTATCCATGTTGTGGGGGCAGTCACGGGCAGCCGCATCGGCCTTCCATTAGTATTTCATGAGGGGATAACCCTGTTTTCCGGTTTACTGTTGATCGCATGCTCATTAGTGCCAAGGGTAATGCATCTGGCCATTTTACCCGTTTCCGTTATTATTTTTGCCAACTTGTTCTTTAAGATTCCGTTCTGTCGTTCTACAGCACCTGCTGACTGTGGGGGTAAACACAATGAAATGCTTGTTTAATTCCCAGTGCTTACATGCTGCCTGTGTCACTTCCCCGTAAAGTGTCCCCCTGATCGTGGGACACCTTATAAGGGATGCCAAATCGGCAGACAAAGTTTTTTAGCAGGTGCTTTACACGGTAGCGGCATCAGCCTTTGCACATGGGTATGCCTCTACCACTTGGTGAACATGTCTACCACTACCAAAACATTGCTGAACCCGCATGATGGAGGCATTTTTATGAAATCTATTGTAGGTGCACAAACGGTCCCCAAGGGGCTGGATGGGCTCCCAGCACTCTTGTTTTTCCCTCTTTCTGTTGGTTATGCTGTTGACATACCTGGCAGCTTTTACAAACCCTTCTGCTATTTTCCCAATTCCTGGTGCATACCAGGATTCTTGTACCTGTCTCACAGTCCCCTCTTGCACACATGTCCATTCAAATGGGCCATGCGTGCAAGCCATGGTAGGATCTCAGTAGGCGCTATGACTTCCCGTTGTTGACCATAGTCCGTCTTCATCCACTGTTCCTCCTGCAACTTGCCATTTGTTATGATCATTTAGCGATGCTGCAGTTTGAATTGCAATAATATCTGACAAGCTATACTGATGCAGCTTAATTTGTTCGTTGGTAGTCGTGCTGGCATTACGAAGGGATAGGCCGGCCAGCCGCCTCCTTTGCAGCTTTGTCCGCCTTGTCATTTCCTTTGTCTATATCCGTAGTCAGTTTCTGGTGTGCACGGCATTTAATAACCGCAACTTCCGCTGGCGCTGAAATACTTTTTAACAGTTCAGAAACTAACTCACCATTTTTTATGGGTGTTCCAGCAGAGGTGAGAAACCTCGCATTTTCCATATCGCACCTTTGTCATGTACTACACCAAAAGCATAATTAGAGTCAGTGTATATATTTACCGAGACATCGGCAGATAATCACATGCCCTTATAAGGCACACAACTCCGCCTGCTGGCAGAAAAATGTGAAGGCAGGCGTATTGCTTCAATAACTTCACTGTCGGTGCACACGGCGTATCCTGCATGCCCGAGCCGTCTTGGCCTCGATAGGCCGAACCATCGACAAACAAGGTGAGGTCTGGGTGTTCTAAGGGTTGATCCTTAGATCCGGGCGCACGGTGGATACTTCTTGTATTGCCTCCGTGCAATCGTGAGGATCGCCGTCTTCTTCCTTGGCAGCAAGGAAGCAGGATTAAGAACGTTGCATCTCTCAACCTGCAGATTCGGCTGGTGTAGGAGAGTCGTCTCATACTGCATCAGGCGCGTGTTGGTTAAATGTTGTGTTTGCTTTTGGGTTAATAAAGCCGCAACGCAGTGAGGTACCTTTAGCGTAAGAGGGTGACCCATTACGATCTCTGCTGTGCGCTTAACTGCGTAACTGGCTGCGGCCACTGCTTGCAAACAAAGGGGTAGGCCGCGTTCGACTGGGTCCAGCCTTCGGCTGAAATATGCAATTGGTCGCTGGCGGTCGCCGTGGGTTGTGTCAGCACAGCTTGTGCAAATCCTTTAGTTTCGTGAGAATAAAGAAAAAATGGTTTCTCATAGTCTGGTAGGCCCAAAGCTGGTGCCGTTGAGAGTGCTGTTTTTAGCTGGGTAAAACATTCCCCATCTTCTCAGTCCACTCGATTACATTGGGCTGGTTTTTGCCCACGACAACATACAGTTCCTTAGTCAGGATCGCATAATCGACGACCACTGTCTACAGTAGGTTGCCATACCTAGGAATCGCATCATCTCTTCTTTGTGCGAGGGCGGGGCACTTCCGCAATTGAAGTTATCCTCCCTTGTCCAATTCCTCTTCCGTGTGAAATTGGTGTGCCCAGGTACTTAACCCTTTCCTGCACTAATTGCAGCTTATCCTTATTTACCTTGTGGCCTTTCCTTGCCAATGCCTGTGCAGCTGCAGCGTATCTTTTCACACGCTGCTTTGTTTGGGGAGCAAATTAGCAAGTCATCCACATATTGTAGCAGCACTGATTTACCTCCGAGGACAATATCTTCTAAATCTTTATGCAAAGCACGTGAAACAATGTGGGACTATCAGCGAACCCTTGTGGTAACACCGTCCATGTATATTGACGGCCCTTGTATGTAAGCAAACAAAAACTGCGATTCCTTATCAATGGGTACGGAGAAAAATGCAGAACATAAATCAATGACAGTAAAATGGGTGGAGCTTGCAGGTATAGACGTATCAACCCCTCTGCACTCGGTACCACAGGGTGAACACTTTGAATCACCTCATTTACTTCCCGTAAGTCCTGGACAAATCTCCACTTATTCTTCTGGCTTTTTCACTGCAGTATAGGCGTGTTGCATGGGCTTGAAACTTCTACAATTATACCTTGTTCCTTTAAAGATTCAATTACTGGTGCTATCCCGGCCTCAGCCTCTTCCGGAGAGGGTATGACGCACATTCGGCCAAGGCATTCCAGATTTGAGTTTAACCACTAGGGGCGTTGCCCCAATGATACGGCCCACATCATTGTCATGTCGGGTCCACAGTTCTTGTGGGACCTTTCCGATCAAACTTTCTTTGTTTCCTGTTTCATTTGCATTTCCATCATCATCTCGCGCTTAGGTGGTAGATTAACCTCCTCCACCAGTCTCGTAACATCTGTTCCTGAAAATCACAAATCCACCCTTCATCATTCGCTAGCTTATGCACTTGCCAATGCACACTGTTGTTGTGCAGGTCACTACTGCCCCTGCAGGCGATAAACCATAAAACCAAATCCTTCGGGTGATACCCCTTTGCCGTAGTTATTGTTCACATGTGAGGTCGCTCCCGGCGGGTATTTTATCAATTGCCTTTGGGTTTCCGTGAGCTTAACCTCCATTGCAACACCTTCCTTACCAATAATTAAACGCAAATCAGTAAATCGTTGCGTGTTTCCAGACGCGGAGCAATTTTCTCCGCAAATTCACATCATTTCCATTCGCATCATAATAGATTGTACAATGTTGGGGGATCAAGTAGGTGTGTGTCATTACTTGTGCATTGTCTAGCCACATTTGCATATCCTTACTTTCGGCTAAAATTGCATTTAAACATATCAAAACATCACTAATCGGCTGTCTTGGCAGCCTCCACAATAGGCAACTGGGTGCGGTGTCATCAAAATCATCATTGCTGAATGTGTTTTATCCGGGGAATATCAACAAAAACCCTTTATTGTGCATGCTATCGTACATCCAACTTACACAACAAGTCTCTGCCTAACAGATTCACCGGTGTAGTGGTTGTGAGAAGGAAAGCGTGTTTTTCCTGCAAAGGTCCACATCTTACTGGTAATTGTGTCGTTGCACTTAATGTCTGTATCTTACCCCCTAACCCTACTACTTGTACATTAGCATTGGATTTTCTACCCTGGCAGCTCTTTGGCTGCAATAGTAGAGTGAGTGGCTCCCGTGTCAACTAAAAAGGAAAGTTTCTTACCTGAGACATCCAGAATGTAGGTCGGCTCTTCTGTTGGTGTTAATGTCAGCATCGCTCCTTGCACCACGAGGCCACCCGCGGTCTGTCAATATGACTACCATCCTGCGGTTGTTTGATCCTCCTTCCTGCTGGAACCCGATCGTCTTCTTTCTGGGCAATCCTTTTCCAATGTCCTGGTTGTCCGCACTGGAAACATACTTGCGGCGCGTGTTGGTTGTACCTGCCTTGGCCTGCTGCAGTTCTTGAGCGGGTCTGTGGTGGCGCTTGTGTCCAACTTTTGTTTCTTCCACTCCTCTCTTGGGCCGTTCATCCTGTGCTGCTGGGGGGTCTTTGCAGAACTCTTCTTAGCCGTCCCCATTGTCTGCCGCATCCTCTTCCGAGTCTGTGTCATCTTCCTCCAGTTCCACTTTCTCCAATCCTTATCATTTCTTTTTCTGCTGCTTTGTCTAACAACACATCTGCAACACTCTTCTTTAATTTTTGTCTTTGCGTTCTCCCTTTCTTCCGCTCGTCCAAACATTGATCACCGCTATACAAATCTCACTTGCCCCTTTGCCCTGCCAACCTAACAGTACATACTTTAATTGCTTCCTAATTTGAGGCCTGAGCCCTTCCATTACGAAGTTTGTCAATGTTCGCTGCGGTATGTCTCCTCAACTTGAAAACCCCATATTGTAAGAGTGCCTGTGTTAATCTATCCATGATTCGATGCCCGTTCTCCTTTGACGTTGCTTTGTTTCATAAATCTTATCCCAATCTAGTGCTGGCGGTCGCAACGCTGTTTCAATCTCATCATACAGGCCCGTCGCTTATTTTGCCGATCTGCGTCGGTGCATCCTGCTGGTCTGTCCGCTGTCCATTCAGCACCTTCCTAGCTTTCTTCCACACATATGGAGACAACACGGCTTGACATAACACCCAATGTCGTTATGCGTGCAGCGGTGTGCCTCAACCCACTGGTTATTAATCCCTTTACTGCTCCTGCATCTCTTCCCAGATCTAACACTCTTTCCTTCATTGATCTTAATTCGCTTTCTTTAAACGGTCGGTACACTGACTGAGCTTGCACTCCCCCTGGTCCCGCCGGAGTTATTTCTTGAACCGGGAAGGCAGAGGCTGTGGCCATCAACCCCGTAACTTCAGGTTCGGATACAAACTTGGTGTGTTATTAACATATGCAGATGGATTACTTGCATTACTTCCTGAGCTTCCGCCCTTGTACACCATTTCAGAGGCAGTTACAGGGGCGGGAATAATCCCAATCCTTGTGGCAATCCTTTAACCTGTGTTTCTAATTCAACAGTTTCCGCTTTACCAAATTTCTAGCCACTTCACTTACTTGGAGGACCTCTTCCTCCCATAATTTGCAAGCTTCAAGGTCTGGCTCTGGTTCTAACTTATCACTTGTCCGTTGTTCTAATCGGCATGATAAGTTATCTATAATTTCTGCTCTTAAGGAACCCATCTCGGGAATGGGTGTGCGTCCTGTTTTGTCCACTTATACCACAATGCCAATTGAGTACATGACTTAACTCCATATTTTTCATACATCATTCCGCCACGGTATTTGGGCGGTGCATTTTTATCCGACTTTGGTTCACAAACTTATTCCCCATTTCCCTTGGTCCTTCCTGGAGTATTTCTTAGGTCGGGACAGTGTTCCGCCTGGGGGTGATCTCGGGCTGGGTCAGGCGTCTTTCACACCTTTCCACGGACCTCACACTCCTGGCACACCTCCGCACCTCAATCTCCCAACGGAATCTCCCGTTTGGACCTTGTCCCGAGGTGTTCTTGAGTTGCCCCTTCCTGGGTTTCCCTCAACCTCGCAATGGACCTTACCTTCCCAGGGTACCCCTTTTGATGTGAAAAAAAGCTCCTTCTCCCCTTGTTCTTTTAAGATAAGGACAGATCACAAAGAGCAGCGAACTTGTATGCCCTGGTGCGAGAAAAGAGGCAGTTCTTCTTACCTTATCTTTAAGCCGGCCGGCTTCTGTCCTCCTTTGTCTCACCAGGCAGTCTCGCTTTCCTCCTTGGTCCGTCTTATCCTGCCGACTACGCAAATGTTGAGACCACTGTAGCGTGCTGATTGAAATCGAGCGCTGTCCACACGTATGGTCTTGGTAGAGAAGAGCCTTTTAATTCACACCAAACATGTATACATGGAGAGATATAGAGAGACACAGAATACCCACAGTAGTCCAGCTCAATCTAACTCTGCTGGCTTGGCACTCTGCTTGCCTTATATACAATTTCCCTGCCCCTTGTGGGACATCTGGTTTCAAGATTGGCCCAGCTCCCACTGCTTTCCATTGAGACTTTGTTTCCCAAGGATCAATTTCCTCCAAGGTGGAAAGGCCTGGTGCTGATTTCCTCCCTTTGGGCTCTAAAAGCCATCTGGTTTGGTCATTATCCGGCCAGGGTGCCAGGAAGACGGCTTATTTTTAAGAGCCTTTACCTTCCTTTCCTTATTCCACTCTTTGGAAAGTAAAAGCAGCTGTTGTGCTGTGCAAATGGCACTGATTTATGATCGAGATTCCTTCGGCTCGAGGCTGGTTTATGACCGAGCTTCCTTGGCTCAAGGTTGATTACGAGTCGGCTTCTCTTGGTTCAAGGTTTTACAATGGCATAAAAAGCCAGTTGCTCAGCCGTGTCAACAGAAAGAGGCTACATGCTTTGGCTTTTAACACAGCGAGAGCTGCAGCTGTTAAGAATACTCTATAATGAATGCTTTGGCTCTTTCTTTTACTTTTGATTTTTAAAGGTAATTCTGCTAACAAATGGCTATTCTCAGCTTTGGGAGATATACAATCTCTCATACATTGTACGTGTGCTATTCCCGTGGTTATTATTTCACCTCGCTTGGTCCCAATCTATCACATGGTGGCAGCGATGTTCGACTTTTAAACCACCCCGATACTGTAAGAGCATATTTTCGTCGACGTTCTCCCACCCCCTGCGTGCTTCGGGGGAGGGCGCAATCACCGACACGTTCTTCGGACGACTTTTTGCTGACACACACACATTCTCCCACGGTCAGCATGGCTAGCATGTTCGCCATTGAACCACCTCGAATGGACTGGTGGTAACGAAGGACTGCCCCAAACCTCCCCTCTGCATTTGCCACCTTCAAGCAGTATGCTGAACTCGTATTCAGGTGATACCTCTCTAGGATGAGCCCAGAGGAACAAGTAACATATATCATGCTGTGGGTAGGCCAGCAAGGCCTCCAACTTTACTATAATTCACCGTCTGTCTGTCTGTCTGTTCCCAGGTACCGCAAAAATGGCTGAACCGATCGCAACAATTTTTTGTATGTGTAATCCTGGGACGCCTTGGAGTAAAATAGGCATAAATATAATAACACGACCCCCTTGATGGCTCCCGTAGGGAGCGGGTGCTTCTAGTCTTACTATAATTCACCGTCCGTCCGTCCGTCTGTCTGTTCCCAGGTACCGCAAAAACGGCTGAACCGATCGCAAACATTTTTTGGGTGTGTAATCCTGGGA
>CM068961.1:60331484-60347301 GCA_035128595.1 Eptatretus atami
TGTGCTGAGCTATCAAAAATGCATGCTCTCCCTTCAAGGGACCTACTTCAATTCGTAATTTATCTGAAATCAGGATATCTTCTTTCCGTCCCGAAACCCCCACCACTCTCACCGAATCGCCCGAGAGCGGTAGGTTCTTTATTTCCCCTTGTTTTACTGTTGACCGTGTGGCCCCTGTATCGACTAGAAATGTTACCTGTTTCCCCTCTACGTTCAACGTTGTGGTCAGTTCTCTTACGTTCTGCGTCTCTCTTTGCGGAGCCACCACGGTGTCCTCATGTCAATAGTCCCTTTCTCCATTTCCTTCGCGCCCCGGCGGGGGTGCAGTCGGTCTCTCCCGACGGGGCTGTGCCCGTGGGCTCCAGCCCTTGGGCCTGGGTGCGGCTTGGCAGTCTCGACTCCAATGTCCAGGTTTCCCGCACTTAAAACATTCTCCATTTCTTGGCAGGCCGTTGTTTCTGTTCCACAGTCTCCTTTGGTCCGGTCCCGGGTCCCGCCTAGGATTCCAGGTAGAATTTGTCCGTCGGGGTCTGAATCCTGTCTCCTCGTACTCGCGATCTTTCCTCTCCAGATCCCTTACTACCAGGGCGCGTTGTGTCAGTCTCCCTCGCCTCTCTTCTTCTTGCATGGTTTTCCATGCTTGTCTAGCTAGCTCTATCATGTAGGTCCTCTGTTCTGGCATTCTTCCAGTCCGGGTACCTTGCTTTGACATCTTGTCTCACCTCGTCACACAGTCCCTCTACGAACATGGTATGAAAGAAGTGTTCCGGGACATCCCTTAAGTTATTATACCCTGAATGCAATTCGATCTGTTTGTACAGACGCGTCTTGTAGGCACTAGGAGCCGCTTTAGCTTCTTGCATCACATCCTGTATTGCTCGCCAATCTGTCACCCGTGGGGCCATTTCTGTGGCCAACGTCTCCATCAGTGTTATCACCCTGTCCTTATACACTGTTTGGGCTGCCTGTTCTGCTTCGGGGAGGTTCCTACGGTTCAGGGTATCATCCACCTCGTGCTCTGGCTTGACACTCCACACTGCCGAATGAGCACCCCATACCGAGCTTAGCAGTACCGCCATGCATATTAACCCAATGTCTGTCCTAGTGGCCCCATGCATCGTTATCTGATCATGTAATGTTTTTATCGCTTCTCTTGGGTTCGACTTCAAGCATTCCTCCATGCTTGCTTTTAGTCCCCAGCACTGGGGGGGGGGGGGGGGGGGGGGGTCCACGATCTCCAGACCCACTCGTTCGCCACATTTGCATCATGGGGAATTGCTGAATGCCAGCCCCTCCTGTCGCTCCTTTCTCATCTAGGACAGGGTAAATTCCTTTTGCTATCCCAGCCGGTGTTGTCTCTCCTCCGTCTTGTAATGCTAGCTGCGCTAGCGCTTGTTTCAATTTCTCCTGTTTCGTTTTGCTTTGTGTTCCTTGTTGGTTCAAGGTTCCCTCTGAACCTAGTCGCTTACGTTCTGTCTCAGCTTGTGACTCTGCTAGCCATGCTGCTAGCGCCCTACAATGTTTTCCGCTTTGTCTCGGGCCTCCCGCTTTGCCCTCCGTCAACACAGTACTCACCGTATGCAATATCTTTGGATCTAGGGACCCGGTCAGCGGGAAGGGATCCTTTCTTCCCGCTGTCCATGTTACTCACTCCTGTACTCTCTTTATCTTATCGATACTGTATTTATCACCAATAACGTTCAGCGTTGTCCCTCTTGGTAACTCTGTGTTCCTTGAAGAGTTATTCCCCATTGTATGTTCTTAACTTGTCACTAGCCTTACAGCCTTAAAATGTTTCTCCTTTTATCATGGGACCGGAATACCCCTTTCTTGCCTACCGCCTGATAGCTTTTCTTTTCTCCTTTTATCGTGCAGGATCAAGGTCCCGCTCTACTCAATCGCCTTTAAGCTTTTCTTTCCTCTGAGGGACTTTGACCCTCCCAACTACTATCACAGGACTCTAACCTGCGATCACAGGACTCCACCCTGCACTCACAGGACTCTAACCTGCGCCCCTTATTTCACTCGGACGTTCCTTGTCCTCTGACCCTTACCGGTCACAACACAGCCTAACAGCCCCTTATGCTCCTCCAACAAACCGCATTCGATTTTTCCTCGTATTTTTACCGTTATCAGTTCGTGACCCGAGCAGACCCTGAAGTTGCGTTCAAAGGAAGTCTCTCCGCTGGGTGTAGAGTATTCACCTAACTAGGGCTATCCTTTTGCAGGTGCCCGATGTGTGCGCACCACGTACCTTTTGAACTGAGAGCCTTGTGATTGCTGTACACCAAGCGGAACCCCTCTGGTTCGCAGCATCAGAATCTCAGGTCCCATCTGGGGTGCCACTTTTGAAGACCCTCCAATCCTGGCCAAGAATTGAGGTGGGTCAACTAATGATACTCGAATAATACGGTTCATTGAAAGGAACACAACGCATGCAGAATGTGATGCAACGACTCGAACCAACAGCAGCGAGCCTCCGAATCACACTGAAGTTCACACTCCAAAACTCTCACATATATAAAATCTATTCCTAGGTGGTTAAAAAGAAAGACTGGGTGTGGACTACAAAGCAAATCTGCAAGTGAGCTGTCTCAAAGATGCAAGTGGGCTCTTTTCCCCCCTCCCGAGGGGCCCTAGGGAGAATTGGCAACCCAACATCTTTCTCACGGCAATTCTCCCTCCACCCCCACCAGACTGCTAGACATCGCTGGCACATGTTCATAAATAGAAGTAAAAGCCCTCTGTAGTTCCAAGGGCTGGAATTCATAACAGTTTGTCCAAGCGCCTGCTGCAAGTTTGTTTACGGAAAGGAAAAGAGCCATGTAGGCTTGCGTAAAATGCATTTTAAGACAGCAAGGACACTGGTTTGAATCCCGTACAACTAATTAATATAGATACTGGCTATGGATTAAATGATTAAATATGGATCTAATGTGACCATTTACCAATCACACCTGACATAAAATAGGCATAAATATTATAACATGACCCCCTTGACGGTTTCCGTACGGAAAGGGTGCTTCTAGTATGTACAATTTATGGGATCCATCTGAGAATGATCACAAAAAAAGCGAAGAAAATATGGAAGAACTTCACAACACAGCTCAAGCCGAGGAATAATTTTAGCATTTTTGCGTTTACAAGTTTTTCTGTGACATGCAGCGTTTTGCGAATTTGAAGCTAAAATACTCACTATTTCAATAAAATCACGCATTTTCGCTTCAGAATAGTGATGTAGAACAAAAAGTTGAGTCGGACAACACTTTAGTTTGATGAAAAAAGCTTGTTTTAGGCCAATTTGAGCATTTTTGCATTTACAAGTTTTTTCTGTGAAATGCAGCGTTTTGCGAATTTGAAGCAAAAATACTCACTATTTCAACAAAAGCACGCGTTTTCGCTTCAGAATAGTGATGTAGAATAAAAGGTTGAGTCGGACAATGCTTTTGTTTGGTGAAAAAAAGCTTGTTTTAGGCCAATTTGAGCATTTTTGAGTTTACAAGTTTTTTCTGTGAAATGCAGCGTTTATGGCAGCTTTTGCGAATTTGAAGCTAAAATACTCACTATTTCAACAAATCAAGCGTTTTCGCTTCAGAATAGTGATGCAGAACAAAGAGTTGAGTCGGACAATGTCTTGCTTGAAGAAAAAACCTTGTTTTAGGCCAATTTGAGCATTTTTGCGTTTACAAGTTATTTCTGAGAAATGCAGCGTTTTGCGAATTTGATGCAAAAATATCAATATTTCAATAAAGTCACGCATTTTCGCTTCAGAATAGTGATGTAGAACAAAGGTTGAGTCGGGCAAGTTTTTTGTTTGGTGAAAAAAGCTTGTTTTAGGCCAATTTGAGCATTTTTGCGTTTTCAAGTTTTTTTCTGTGAAATGCAGCGTTTTGCGAATTTGAATCTAAAATACTCACTATTTCAATAAAATCACACGTTTTCGCTTCAGAATAGTGACATAGAACAAAAGTTGAGTCGGACAATGCTTTGTTGGTGAAAAAAGCTTTTTTAAGGCCAATTTGTGCATTTTTGCGTTTACAGTTTTTATGTGAAATGCAGCGTTTTGCGAATGTGAAGCTAAAATACTCACTATTTCAATAAATCACCGCGTTTTCGCTTCAGAATAGTGATATAGAAACAAAAGTTGAGTCGGACAATGCTGTTGTTTTGTTGAAAAAAGCTTGTTTTAGGCAAATTTGAGGATTTTTGCGTTTACAAGTTTTTTCTGTGAAATGCAGCGTTTTGCTAATTTGAAGCTAAAATACTCACTATTTCAATAAAATCACGCGTTTTCGCTTCAGAATAGTGATATAGAACAAAAAGTTGAGTCGGACAATGCTTTTGTTTGTTGAAAAAGCTTGTTTTAGGCAAATTTGAGCATTTTTGCATTTGCAAGTTTTTTCGTGAAATACAGCGTTTTGCGAATTTGAAGCTAAAAATACTCAATATTTCAAAAAATCATGCGTTTCGCTTCAGCATAGTGACGTAGAACAAAAAGTTGAGTCGGACAATGCTTTTGTTTGGTGAAAAAAGCTTGTTTTAGGCAATTGAACATTTTTGCGTTTACAAGTTTTTTTCTGTGAAATGCAGCGTTTTGCGAATTTGAACGCTAAACATACTCACTATTTCAACATAAATCACGCGTTTTCGCTTGAGAATAGTGATGTAGAACAAAAATTTTGAAGTCGGACAATGCTTTTGTTTGGTGAAAAAAGCTTGTTTAGGCAATTTAGCATTTTTGCGTTTACAAGTTTTTCTGTGAAATGCAGCGTTTTGCGAATTTGAAGCTAAAATACTCACTATTTCAATAAAATCACGCATTTTCGCTTCAGAATAGTGATGTAGAACAAAAAGTTGAGTCGGACACACTTTAGTTTGATGAAAAAAGCTTGTTTTAGGCCAATTTGAGCATTTTTGCATTTACAAGTTTTTTCTGTGAAATGCAGCGTTTTGCGAATTTGAAGCAAAAATACTCACTATTTCAACAAAAGCACGCGTTTTCGCTTCAGAATAGTGATAGAATAAAGGTTGAGTCGGACAATGCTTTTTTTTGGTGAAAAAAGCTTGTTTTAGGCCAATTTGAGCATTTTTGAGTTTACAAGTTTTTTCTGTGAAATGCAGCGTTTTGCGAATTTGAAGCTAAAATACTCACTATTTCAACAAAATCAAGCGTTTTCGCTTCAGAATAGTGATGCAGAACAAAGAGTTGAGTCGGACAATGCTCTTGCTTGAAGAAAAAAACCTTGTTTTAGGCCAATTTGAGCATTTTTGCGTTTACAAGTTATTTCTGAGAAATGCAGCGTTTTGCGAATTTGATGCAAAAATACTCAATATTTCAATAAAGTCACGCATTTTCGCTTCAGAATAGTGATGTAGAACAAAAGGTTGAGTCGGGCAGTCTTTTGTTTGGTGAAAAAAGCTTGTTTTAGGCCAATTTGAGCATTTTTGCGTTTTCAAGTTTTTTCTGTGAAATGCAGCGTTTTGCGAATTTGAATCTAAAATACTCACTATTTCAATAAAATCACACGTTTTCGCTTCAGAATAGTGATATAGAACAAAAAGTTGAGTCGGACAATGCTTTGTTTGGTGAAAAAAGCTTTTTTAGGCCAATTTGTGCATTTTTGCGTTTACAAGTTTTATGTGAAATGACAGCGTTTTGCGAATGTGAAGCTAAAATATCACTATTTCAATAAAATCACGCGTTTTCGCTTCAGAATAGTGATATAGAACAAAAAGTTGAGTCGGACAATGCTGTTGTTTGGTGAAAAAAGCTTGTTTTAGGCAAATTTGAGGATTTTTGCGTTTACAAGTTTTTTTTCTGTGAAATGCAGCGTTTTGCTAATTTGAAGCTAAAATACTCACTATTTCAATAAACACGCGTTTTCGCTTCAGAATAGTGATATAGAACAAAAAGTTGAGTCGGACAATGCTTTTGTTTGTTGAAAAAAGCTTGTTTTAGGCAAATTTGAGCATTTTTGCGTTTGCAAGTTTTTTCCGTGAAATACAGCGTTTGCGAATTTGAAGCTAAAATACTCAATATTTCAACAAAATCATGCGTTTTCGCTTCAGCATAGTGACGTAGAACAAAAAGTTGAGTCGGACAATGCTTTTGTTTGGTGAAAAAAGCTTGTTTTAGGCAATTTGAACATTTTTGCGTTTACAAGTTTTTCCTGTGAAATGCAGCGTTTTGCGAATTGAAGCTAAAATACTCACTATTTCAATAAAATCACGCGTTTTCGCTTCAGAATAGTGATGTAGAACAAAAAGTTGAGTCGGATAATGCTTTTGATCGGTGAAAAAAGCTTGTTTACGGCCAATATGAGCATTTTTGCGTTTACAAGTTTTTTCTGTGAGATGCAGCGTTTTGCGAATTTGACGCTAACATACTCACTATTTCAACAAAATCACGCGTTTTCGCTTGAGAATAGTGATGTAGAACAAAATTGAGTCGGACAATGCTTTTGTTTGGTGAAAAAGCTTGTTTTAGGCCAATTTGAGATTTTTGCGTTTACAAGTTTTTTTTCTGTGAAATGCAGCGTTTTGCGAATTTGAAGCTAAAAACTCACTATTTCAATAAAATCAGCATTTTCGCTTCAGAATAGTGATGTAGAAACAAAAAGTTGAGTCGGACAATGCTTTTGTTTGGTGAAAAAAGCTTGTTTGGCCAATTTGACATTTTTGCGTTTACAAGTTTTTCTTGAAATGCAGCGTTTTGCGAATAGAAGCTAAAATACTCACTATTTCAATAAAATCACACGTTTGTCCTTCAAATAGTGATGTGGAACAAAAGTTGAGTCGGACATGCTTTTGTTTGGTGAAAAAAGCTGTTTAGCCAATTTGAGCATTTTTGCGTTTACAAGTTTTTTCTGTGAAATGCAGCGTTTTGAGAATTTGAAGTAAAATACTCACATTTTCAAAAATCACGCTTTTTCGCTTCAGATAGTGTGTCGAACAAGAAGTTGAGTCGGCAATGCTTTTGTTTGGTGAAAAAGCTTGTTTTAGGCCAATTTGAGCATTCTTTGCGTTTTCAAGTTTTTTCTGTGAATGCAGCGTTTTGCGAATTTGAAGCTAAAATACTCACTATTTCAATAAAATCACGCGTTTTCGCTTCAGAATTGTGATGTAGAACAAAAAAGTTGAGTTGGAAATGCTTTTGTGGTGAAAAAAGCTTGTTTTAGGCCAATATGAGCATTTTTGCGTTTACAAGTTTTTTTCTGTGAAATGCAGCGTTTTGCGAATTTGAAGCTAAAACTCACTATTTCAACAAAACCGCGTTTTCGCTAGAATAGTGATGTAGAACAAAAGTTGAGTCGGACAATGCTTTTGTTTGGTGAAAAAGCTTGTTTTAGGCCAATTTGAGCATTTTTGCGTTTACAAGTTTTTTTCTGTGAAATGCAGCGTTTTGCAATTTTGAAGCTAAAATACTCACTATTTCAAAAAACACGCGTTTTCGCTTCAGAATAGTGATGTAGAAACAAAGTTGAGTCGGACAATGCTTTTGTTTGGTGAAAAAGCTTGTTTTAGGCAATTTGAGCATTTTTGCGTTTTCAAGTTTTTTTCTGTGAAATGCAGCGTTTTGCGAATTGAAGCTAAAATACTCACTATTTCAATAAATGCGTTTTCGCTTCAGAATAGTGATATAGACAAAAAGTTGAGTCGGACAATGCTTTGTTTGGTGAAAAAAGCTTGTTTTAGGCAAATTTGAGGATTTTGCGTTTACAAGTTTTTTCTGTGAAATGCAGCGTTTTGCAATTTGAAGCTAAAATACTCACTATTTCAATAAAATCACGCGTTTCGCTTCAGAATAGTGACATAGAACAAAAGTTGAGTCGGACAATGCTTTTGTTTGTGAAAAAGCTTGTTTTAGGCCAATTTGAGCATTTTGCGTTTACAAGTTTTTTATGTGAAATGCAGCGTTTTGCGAATTTGAAGCTAAAATACTACCTATTTCAATAAATCACGCGTTTTCGCTTCAGAATATGTATAGAACAAAAGTTGAGTAGAATGCTTTTGTTTGTTGAAAAAGCTTGTTTTAGGCAATTTGAGCATTTTTGCGTTTCCAAGTTTTTTCTGTGAAATGCACGTTTTGGCAATTTGAAGCTAAAATACTCACTATTTAACAAAAATCAGCGTTTTCGCTTCAGTAGTGAGTAGAACAAAAAGTTGAGTCGGACAATGCTTTTGTTTGGTGAAAAAGCTTGTTTTAGGCAAATTTGAGGCATTTGACGTTTACAAGTTTTTTCTGTGAAATGCAGCGTTTTGCGAATTTGAAGCTAAAATACTCACTATTTCAATAAAATAACGCTTTTCGCTTCAGAAAAGTGATGTAGAACAAAATGAGTCGGAAATGCTTTTGTTGGTGAAAAAGCTTGTTTTAGGCTAATTTGCATTTTGCGTTTACAAGTTTTTTCTGTGAAATGCAGCGTTTTGCAATTGAAGCTAAAATACTCACTATTTCAATAAAATCACGCGTTTTCGCTTCAGAATAGTGATGTAGAACAAAAAGTTGAGTCGAAAATGCTTTTGTGTGAAAAAAGCTTGTTTTAGGCAATTTGAGCATTTTGCGTTTACAAGTTTTTTCTGTGAAATGCAGCGTTTTGCGAATTTGAGCTAAATACTCACTATTTCAAAAAATCACGCGTTTTCGCTTCAGAATAGTGATGTAGACAAAAGTTGAGTCGGAAATGCTTTTGTTTGGTGAAAAAGCTTGTTTTAGGCAATTTTGAGCATTTTTGCGTTTACAAGTTTTTTCTGTGAAATGCAGCGTTTTGCGAATTTGAAGCTAAAATACTCACTATTTCAATAAAATCACGCTTTTCGCTTCAGAATAGTGATAGAACAAAAGTGAGTCGGACAATGCTTTTGTTTGTGAAAAAGCTTGTTTAGGCAATTTGAGCATTTTTGCGTTTACAAGTTTTTTGTGAAATGCAGCGTTTGCGAATTTGAAGCTAAAATACTACCTATTTCAATAAAATCACGCGTTTTCGCTTCAGAATAGTGATTAGAACAAAAAGTTGAGTCGGACAATGCTTTGTTTGTTGAAAAAAGCTTGTTTTAGGCAATTTGAGCATTTTGCGTTTCAGTTTTTTTCGTGAAATGCAGCGTTTTGCGAATTTTGAAGCTAAAATACTCACTATTTCAATAAATCACGCGTTTTGCTTCAGAATATGTGATGTAGAACAAAAAGTTGAGTCGCAATGCTTTTGTTTGGTGAAAAAAGCTTGTTTTAGGCCAATTTGAAGATTTTTGCGTTACAAGTTTTTTCTGTGAAATGCAGCGTTTTGCGAATTTGAAGCTAAAATACTCACTATTTCAATAAAATCAGCGTTTCGCTTCAGAATGTGATGTAGAACAAAAAGTTGAGTCGGAAATGCTTTGTGGTGAAAAAAGCTGTTTTAGGCAATATGAGCATTTTTGCGTTTACAGTTTTTTCTGTGAATGCAGCGTTTTGCGAATTTGAGCTAAATACTCACTATTTCAAAAAATCACGCGTTTCGCTTCAGAATAGTGATGTAGAACAAAAATTTGAGTCACAATGCTTTTGTTTGGTGAAAAAGCTTGTTTAGGCAAATTTTGAGCATTTTTGCGTTTACAATTTTTTCTGTGAAATGCAGCGTTTTGCGAATTTGAAGCTAAAATACTCACTATTTCAATAAAATCACGCATTTCGCTTCAGAATAGTGATGTAGAACAAAAAGTTGAGTCGGACAATGCTTTGTTTGGTGAAAAAAGCTTGTTTTAGCCAATTTGACATTTTTGCGTTTACAAGTTTTTCTGTGAAATGCAGCGTTTTGCGGAATTTGAAGCTAAAATACTACTATTTCAATAAAATCACACGTTTTCCTTCAGAATAGTGATGTAGAACAAAAAGTTGAGTCGGCAATGCTTTTGTTTGTGAAAAAAGCTTGTTTTAGGCAAATTGAGCATTTTTGCGTTTACAAGTTTTTTCTGTGAAATGCAGCGTTTGCGAATTTGAAGACTAAATACTCACTATTTCAACAAAATCACGCTTTTCGCTTCAGCATAGTGATGTAGAACAAAAGTTGAGTCGGCAATGCTTTGTTGGTGAAAAAGCTTGTTTTAGGCCAATTTGAGCATTTTGCGTTTACAAGTTTTTTTCTGTGAAATGCAGCGTTTTTGCGAATTTGAAGCTAAATATACTCACTATTCAATAAATCACGCGTTTCGCTTCAGAATAGTGATGTAGAACAAAAGTTGAGTCGGAAATGCTTTTTGTGGAAAAAAGCTTGTTTTAGGCCATATGAGCATTTTTGCGTTTACAAGTTTTTTCTGTGAATGCAGCGTTTTGCGAATTTGAAGCTAAATAACTCACTATTTCAAAAAATCACGCGTTTTCGCTTAGAATAGTGATGTAGAAACAAAAAGTTGAGTCGGACAATGCTTTTTGTTTGGTGAAAAAAGCTTGTTTTATAGGCCAATTTGAGCATTTTTGCGTTTACAAGTTTTTTCTGTGAAATGCAGCGTTTGCGAATTGAAGCTAAAATACTCACTATTTCAATAAAATCACCGTTTTCGCTTCAGAATAGTGATGTGGAACAAAAAGTTGAGTCGGACAATGCTTTTGTTTGGTGAAAAAGCTTGTTTAGGCCAATTTGAGCATTTTGCGTTTACAAGTTTTTTCTGTGAAATGCCGCGTTTTGCGAATTTGAGCTAATACTCACTATTTCAAAAATCACGCGTTTTGCTTCAGAATATGTGTAGAACAAAAAGTTGAGTCGGACAATGCTTTTGTTTGGTGAAAAAGCTTGTTTTAGCCAATTTGAGCATTTTTGCGTTTACAGTTTTTTCTGTGAAATGCAGCGTTTTGCGAATTTGAAGCTAAAATACTCACTATTTCAATAAAATCAGCGTTTCGCTTCAGAATAGTGATGTAGAACAAAAGTGAGTCGGAACAATGCTTTTGTTGGTAAAAAAGCTTGTTTTAGCGAAATTTGAGCATTTTTGCTTTAACAGTTTTTTTCTGTGAAATGCAGCGTTTTGCGAATTTGAAGTAAAATACTCACTATTTCAATAAATCACGCTTTTCGCTTCAAATAGTGATGTAGAACAAAAGTGGAGTCGACAATGCTTTTGTTTGGTGAAAAAGCTTGTTTTAGGCCAATTTAAGCATTTTTGCGTTACAAGTTTTTCTGTGAAATGCAGCGTTTTTGCGAATTTGAAGCTAAATACTCACTATTTCAATAAAATCACACGCGTTTCGCTTCAGAATAATGATGTAGACAAAAAGTTGAGTCGGACAATGCTTTGTTTGGTGAAAAAGCTTTTTTAGCATTTGAGCATTTTTGAGTTTACAATTTTTTCTGTGAAATGCAGCGTTTTGCGAATTTGAAGCTAAATACTCACTATTTCAAAAAAATCAAGCGTTTTCGCTTCAGAATAGTGATGAGAAACAAAGTTGAGTCGGACAATGCTTTGTTGGAAAAACTTGTTTTAGGCAATTTGAGCAATTTTTCGTTTACAAGTTTTTTCTGTGAAATGCACGTTTGCGAATTTGAGCAAAAAATACTCACTCTTCAATAAAATCACGCTTTTCGCTTCAGAATAGTGATGAGAACAAAAGTTGAGTCGGAAATGCTTTGTTTGGTGAAAAAAGCTGTTTAGCAATTTGATACATTTTTGCGTTTACAAGTTTTTTGTGAATGCACGTTTTGCGAATTGAGCAAAAATACTCACTATTTCAATAAAATCACGCGTTTTTCGCTTCAGAATAGTGATGTAGAACAAAAGTTGAGTCGGGCAATGCTTTTGTTTGTGAAAAAGCTGTTTTAGGCAATTTGAGCATTTTTGCGTTAAGTTTTTTCTGGAAATGCAGGTTTGCGAATTTGAACTAAAATACTCACTATTTTAATAAAATAACACGTTTTCGCTTCAGAATGTGAATAGAACAAAAGTTGAGTCGGACAATGTTTTTTGGTGAAAAAAAGCTTTTTTTTAGGCAATTTGGCATTTTGCGTTTACAAGTTTTTTTGTGAATGCAGCGTTTTGCAATTGAAGCAAAATACTCACTATTTCATAAAATCACGCGTTTTCGCTTCAGAATAGTGATGAACAAAAAGTTGAGTCGGACAATGCTTGTTTGGTGAAAAAATGTTTTAGGCAATTTGAAGCATTTTTGCGTTTACAAGTTTTTCTGTGAAATGCAGCGTTTTGCAATTTGAAGCTAAAATACTCACTATTTCAATAAAATCACGCGTTTTCGCTTCAGATATAGTGATAGAAAAAAAGTTGAGTCGACAATGCTTTTTTGTTGGAAAAAGTTGTTTTTAGGCCAATTTGAGCATTTTTGCGTTTACAAGTTTTTTTGTGAAATGCACGTTTTGCGAATTTGAAGCTAAAATACTACTATTTCAATAAAAATCACGCGTTTGCTTCAGAATAGTGATGTAGAACAAAAAGTTGAGTCGACAATGCTTTGTTTGTGTGAAAAAGCTTGTTTTAGGCCAATTTGAGCATTTTTGCGTTTACAAGTTTTGTGAAATGCAGACGTTTTGCGACATTGAAGCTAAAATACTAATATTTCAAAAAATAGCGTTTTCGCTTCAGAATAGTGAGTAGAACAAAAAGTTGAGTCGGAAATGCTTTTGTTGGTGAAAAAGCTTGTTTTAGGAATTTGAGCATTTTTGCGTTTACAAGTTTTTTCTGTAAATGCAGCTGTTTTGCATTTGAAGCTAAAATACTCACTATTTAATAAATCACCGTTTTCGCTTCAGAATAGTGATGTGAACAAAAAGTGAGTCGATAATGCTTTGTTGTGAAAAAAGCTTGTTTAAGGCAATTTGAGCATTTTGCGTTACAATTTTTTCTGTTGAAATGCAGCGTTTGCAGAATTTGACAGAATACTCACTATTTCAAAAAATCAGCGTTTCGCTTAGAATGAGTGATGATAGAACAAAAAGTTGAGTCGGACAATGCTTTTGTTTGTGAAAAAGCTTGTTTTAGGCAAATTTGAGCATTTTTTCGTTTACAATTTTTCTGTGAAATGCAAGCGTTTTGCAATTTGAAGCTAAAATACCTCACTATTTCAAAAAATCACGCGTTTCGCTCAGAATAGTGATGTAGAAAAAAAGTTGAGTCGAAATGCTTTGTTTGGTGAAAGCTTGTTTTAGGCAATATTGAGCATTTTTGCGTTTACAAGTTTTTTTCTGTGAAATGCACCGTTTTGCAATTTGAGCTAAATACTCACTATTTCAATAAAATCACGCTTTTCGCTTCAAGAATGTGTGTAGAAAAAAGTTGAGTCGACAAACTCTTTGTTTGGTGAAAAAGCTTGTTTTAGGCCAATTGAGCATTTTTTGCGTTTACAATTTTTTTCTGTGAAATGCAGCGTTTGCAATTTGAAGCTAAAATACTCACTATTTCAATAAATACGCTTTTCCTTCAGAAAGTGATGTAGAACAAAAAGTGAGTCAGGACAATGCTTTTGTTTGGTGAAAAAGCTTGTTTGGCAATTTGGCATTTTACGTTACAAGTTTTTCTGTGAAATGCAGCGTTTGCGAACTTTGAACTAAATACTCACTATTTCAATAAAATCACGCTTTTCTCTTCAGAAAGTGATGTAGAACAAAAGTTGAGTCGACAAATGCTTTGTTGGTGAAAAAGCTTGTTTTAGGCAATTGCATTTTTGCTTTACAAGTTTTTCTGTGAAATGAGCCGTTTTGCCAATTTGAAGCTAAAATATCCATACTATTTCATAAAATCAGCGTTTTCGCTTCAGATAGTGATGAGAACAAAAGTTGAGTCGCGAATGCTTTTGTTGGTGAAAAAAAGCTTGTTTAGGCAATTTGATTTTTGCGTTTACAAGTTTTTTCTGTGAAATGACGTTTTGGAATTTGAAGCTAAAATACTCACTATTTCAATAAAATCACGCGTTTCCTTCAGAAAGTGAGTTAGAAAACAAGTTGAGTCGGAGCAAAATGCTTTTTTGTTTGAAAAAGCTTGTTTAGGCTAATTTGGCATTTACGTTTAAAGTTTTTTCTGTGAAAGCAGCGGTTTCGAATTTGAAGCTAAAAATACTCATATTTCAAAAAATGCGTTTCGCTCACAATAGTGAGTAGAACAACAAGTGAGTCGGAAATGCTTTTGTTTGGTGAAAAAAGCTTGTTTTAGGCTAATTTGTGCATTTTTCGTTTAAGTTTTTCTGTGAAATGCACGTTTTGCCAATTTGAAGCTAAAATCTTCACTATTTCAATAAAATCACGCTTTTCGCTTCAGAATAGTGATGTAGAACAAAAAGTTAGTCGCAATGCTTTGGTTGGTGAAAAAAGCTTGTTTTAGGCCATTTGAACATTTTTGCGTTTACAAGCTTTTTTCTGTGAAATGCAGCGTTTGCGAATTTGAAGCTAAAATACTCACTTTTCAATAAATACGCGTTTCGCTTCAGAATGTGATGTAGAACAAAAGGTTAGTCGGAAATGCTTTTGTGTTGAAAAAAGCTTGTTTTAGGCAAATTGAGCATTTTGCGTTTACAAGTTTTTTTCTGTGAAATGCACGTCGTTTTGCGAATTTGAAGCTACTACTCAACTATTTCAACAAAACACAGCTTTTTTTCGCTTAGAATAGTGTGTAGAACAAAAGTTGAGTCGGAAAATGCTTTGTTTGGTGAAAAAGCTTGTTTTAGGCAATTTGAGCATTTTTGCGTTACAAGTTTTTTTCTGTGAAATGCAGGTTTTTGCGAATTTGAAGCTAAATACTCACTATTTCAATAAAATGACGCTTTTCGCTTCAGAATAGTGATGTAGAAAAAAAGTTGAGTCGGACAATGCTTTGTTTGGTGAAAAAGCTTTTTTAGCGCAATTTTGCATTTTACGTTTACAAGTTTTTTCTGTGAAATGCAGCGTTTTGCAATTTGAAGCTAAAATACTCACTATTTCAATAAAATCACGCTTTTCCTCAGAATAGTGATGTAGAAAACAAAAAGTTGAGTCGACAATGCTTTTGTTTGGTGAAAAAAGCTTGTTTTAGGCCAATTTTGAGCATTTTTGCGTTTTACAAGTTTTTCTGTAAATGCAGCTTTTGGAATTGAAGCTAAAATACTCACTATTTCAATAAAATCACCGCGTTTTCGCTTCAGAATAGTGATGTAGAAAAAAAGTTGAGTCGGACCAATGCTTTTTTTGGTGAAAAAGCTTGTTTTAGGCCAATTTGAGCATTTTTGGCTTTACAAGTTTTTTCTGTGAAATGCGCGTTTTGCAATTTGAAGCTAATACTCACATTTCAAAAAATCAGCTTTTCGCTTAGAATAGTGATGTAGAACAAAGTTGAGTCAGGACATGCTTTTGTTTTGTGAAAAAGCTGTTTTAGGCAATTTGAGCATTTTTGCGTTACAAGTTTTTTTTGTAAATGCAGCGTTTTGCGAATTTTGAAGCTAAAATAACTCACTATTTCAATAAAATCACGCGTTTTCGCTTCAGATAGTGATATAGAACAAAAAGTTGAGTCGGACATGCTTTGTTTGTTGAAAAAGCTTGTTTTAGGCCAATTTGAGCATTTTGCGTTTACAAGTTTTTTCGTGAAATGCAGCGTTTTGCGAATTTGAAGCTAAAAACTCAATATTCAACAAAATCATGGTTTCCGCTTCAGATATGCGTAGAACAAAAAGTAGTCGACAATGCTTTTTTGTTTGGTGAAAAAGCTTGTTTTAGGCAATTTGAGCATTTTGCGTTACAAGTTTTTCTGTGAATGCAACGTTTGCAATTTGAAGCCTAAAATACTCACTATTTTCATAAAATCACGCGTTTTCAGCTTAGATTGTGAGTAAACAAAAATTGAGTCGGACGATGCTTTTGATAGTGAAAAA
>CM068961.1:60366070-60380191 GCA_035128595.1 Eptatretus atami
GGTTGTCTCTGTGTTATGTGTGTATGTGTCTGTGTATGTGTGTGTCAGTGTCAGTGTGTGTATGTGTGTGTGTGTCTCTGTGTATGTGTATGGTGTGTCAGTGTGTGTGTGTCTCTGTGTTATGTGTGTGTGTGTGTGTCGTGTGTGTCTCTGTGTATGTGTGTGTGTGTGTCTTCTGTGTATGTGTGTGTGTCTCTGTGTGTGTCTCTGTGTGTGTGTGTCTCTGTGTATGTGTGTGTGTGTGTGTGTGTGTCTCTGTGTATGTGATGTGTTAGTGTGTGTGTGTCTCTATGTATGTGTTATGTGTCTCTGTGTATGTGTGTGTCAGTGTCAGTGTGTGTATGTTGTGTGTGTCTCTGTGTATGTGTGTGTCAGTGTGTGTCTCTCTGTGTGTGTGTGTGTGCTTGTGTGTGTGTTCTCTGTATGTGTGTGTGTCTTCTGTGTATGTGTGTGTGTGTGTCTGTGTCTCTGTGTATGTGTGGTGTTAGTGTGTGTGTGTGTCTCTATGTATGTGTGTATGTGTCTCTGTGTATGTGTGTGTCAGTGTCAGTGTGTGTGTATGTGTGTGTGTCTCTGTGTATGTGTGTGTCAGTGTGTGTCTCTCTTGTGTGTGTGTGTGTCTGTGTCTCTGGTATGTGTGTGTGTGTGTCTCTGTGGATGTGTGTGTGTGTTGTCTCTGTGTGTGTGTTTCTCTGTGTATGTGTTGTGTGTCTGTGTGTGTCTCTGTGTGTGTGTGTGTCTCTGTTATGTGTGTCAGTGTGTGTATGTGTGTGTGTATGTGTCTCTGTGTATTGTGTCATGTGTCAGTGTGTGTGTGTCAGTGTGTGTGTGTTATGTGTGTGTGTCTCTGTGTATGTGTGTGTGTTGTAGTGTCAGTGTTTGTGTATGTGTATATGTGTGTATGTCTCTCTCTCTGTGTATGTGTGTGTCTCTGTGTATGTGTGTGTGTCTCTGTGTGTCTCTCTTGTGTGTGTGTGTCTCTGTGTGTGTGTGTCTCTGTGTGTGTGTCTCTGTGTGTGTGTCTCTGTATGTGTGTGTGTCTCTCTGTGTATGTGTGTGTGTCTGTGTGTGTGTGTTCTCTGTGTATGTGTGTGTGTCTCTGTGTGTGTGTGTCTCTGTGTATGTGTGTGTGTTGCGTGTGTGTGTGTCTGTGGTGTGTGTCTGTGTGTGTGTGTCTCTGTGTATGTGTGTATGTGTATGTGTGTGTGTATGTGTGTATGTGTCTCTGTGTATGTGTGATGTGTGTGTCAGTGTCAGTGTGTGTGTTGTATGCGTGTATGTGTCTCTGTGTATGTGTGTGTCAGTGTGTGTGTGTGTATGTGTGTGTGTCTCTGTGTATGTGTGTATGTTGTGTTCAGTGCAGTGTGTGTGGATGTGTTGTCTCTGTGTATGTGTGTGTCAGTGTCAGTGTGTGTATGTGTGTGTCAGTGTGTGTGTGTGTGTATGTGTCTGTGTAGTGTGTGTGTGTGTGTGTGCATCTCTGTGTATTGTGTGTATGTGTAGTGTGTGTTGTATGTATGTGTGTGTATGTCAGTGTCAGTGTGTGGTGTATGTTGTGTATGTGTCTCTGTGTATGTATGTGTGTCAGTATGTGTGTGTGTGTGTCTCTGTGTATGTTGTATGTGTCTCTGTGTATTGTGTGTGTCAGTGTCAGTGTGTGTATGTGTGTGTGTCTCTGTGTATGTGTGTGTCAGTGTGTGTGTTTGTCTCTGTGTATGTGTGTATGTGTCTGTGTATGTGTGTGTCAGTGTCAGTGTGTGTGTATGTGTATGTGTGTCTCTGTGTATGTGTGTGTGTGTGTGTGTGTGTGTCTGTGTTCTCGTGTATGTGTGTGTGTCTCTGTGTATGTGTGTGTGTCTCTCTGTGGGTGTGTGTGTGTGCTCTGTGTGTGTGTGTGTCTCTGTGTATGTGTGTGTCTGTGTTGTGTGTCTCGTGTGTGTGTGTGTGTGTGTCTCTGTGTATGTGTGTCAGTGTGTGTGTATGTGTGTGTGTGTATGTGTCTCTGTGTATGTGTGTGTCAGTGTCAGTGTGTGTGTATGTGTGTGTCAGTGTGTGTGTGTATGTGTGTGTGTCTCTGTGTATGTGTGTGTGTCGTGTCAGTGTTTGTGTATGTGTATATGTGTGTGTGTCTCTCTCTCTGTGTATGTGTGTGTCTCTGTGTATGTGTGTCTCTGTGTGTCTCTGTGTCTCTGTGTGTGTGTGTCTCTGTGTGTGTGTCTCTGTGTGTGTGTCTCTGTTGTGTGTTGTCTCTGTGTATGTGTGTGTGTGTCTCTGTGTGTTGTGTGTGTGTGTCTCTGTGTATGTGTGTGTGTGTGCGCTGTGTGTGTGTCTCTGTGTATGTGGTCTGTGTGTGTGTCTCTGTGTATGTGTTGTCAGTGTGTGTGTATGTGTATGTTGTGTGTATGTGTGTATGTGTCTCTGTGTATGTGTGTATGTGTGTGCAGTGTCAGTGTGTGTGTGTGTATGCGTGATGTGTCTCTGTGTATGTGGTTGTGTCAGTGTGTGTGTGTATGTGTGTGTGTCTCTGTGTATGTGTGTATGTGTGTGTCAGTGTCAGCGTGTGTGTATGTGTCTCTGTGTATGTGTGTGTCAGTGTCAGTGTGTGTGTAGTGTGTGTCAGTGTGTGTGTATGTGTTCTGTGTGTCAGTGTGTGTGTGTGTGTGTGTGTATGTGTGTATGTGTCCTGTGTATTGTGTGTGTGTGTGTATGCATCTCTGTGTAGTGTGTGTGTGTGTGTATGTGTATGTGTGTGTATGTATGTGTGTGTATGTCAGTGTCAGTGTGTGTGTATGTGTGTATGTGTCTCTGTGTATGTGTGTGTGTCAGTATGTGTGTGTGTTGTGTCTCTGTGTATCTGTGTATGTGTCTCTGTGTATGTGTGTGTCAGTGTCAGTGGTGTGTGTGGGTGTATGTGTGTGTGTCTCTGTGTATGTGTGTGTCAGTGTGTGTGTTTGTCTCTGTGTATGTGTGTATGTGTCTCTGTGTATGTGTGTCAGTGTCAGTGTGTGTGTATGTGTATGTGTGTGTGTGTCTCTGTGTATGTGTGTGTGTGTGTGTTGTGTCTCTGTGTATGTGTGTGTGTCTCTGTGTATGTTGTGTGTGTGTGTTTGTGTGTGTGTGCGTCTGTGTGTGCTGTGTCTCTGTGTAGTGTGTGTCTCTGTGTATGTTGTGTCAGTGTGTGTGGTATGTTTTGTGTATGTGTGGTGTCGTTCTTAGTGTGTGTGTGTGTGTGTTCATGCTGTGTGTGTGTGTATGTATGTGTTGGGTGTGTCTCTTGTGTAGTGTGTGTGTGTGTTGGTCTGGTAGGTGGGTCAGTGTGTTCTGTGTATGTGTATGTGTGTGTGTGTGATGTGTCTCTCTGTGTAGTGTGGTTGTCTGTGGGTGCGTGTGTGGTGCTCTGTGTGTGCTGTGTGTGTCTCTGTGTGTGTGTGTCTGCGTGTGTGTGTCTCTTCTGTGTGGTGATGTGTTCTGCTGTGTTGTGTGTGTCTCTGTGTGTGTTCTTGTGTGGCTGTCTCTGTGTGTGTGTTCTCTGGTGTATGTGTGTGGGGAATGTGTCGTCTAGTGCTATGTGGAATATCTCTCTCTCACACACTGACACACACATACACATACACATACACACACACATTGCTTTTTATTAGTATAGATAAATGTTCAACGTTTTTGAAATATCGTGTACACAAGCCAAGTTAGATAACGGCTGTGATTGGCTGAATTCTGCTACCATGGCAACCATCTTGGGAGTTTGGTTTGTGTACGTAATATTTCCAAAACCCTTCAAGATTAATCTTTGATATTAAACAGATCTCGTCCTCATACCACCCAAAAGGCGGGCGACGTCGAGTATCAGCTTCCTGTTTTATTATTTTACTGGTTGGAGTTTAAAAAAAATACATTTTCAACAAGTTAATTAAGTTAACCAAAGTGAAGATTCTCATGTCATTTATGACTCTTAATAAACCACAGCATTAAATTAAACCTTCGGCATCAAGCAGAGGATTCCAAACTGCACATGGGAAGTGTGCGTGCACGTCGTGTGGAGCACGTTGGAATCACGTAGTCGTACAGGGGCGTGGCACGGTGGCATCACGTGATAGTACGGGGGCGTGGCATGGTGGCATCACGTGATAGTACGGGGGCGTGGCACGGTGGAAGTACGTGCTCTTACGGGGTGGTGCCTATTTTCGGGAAGTGTGACGTCACGTGATTTGGTGGAAGGCAAAAAGTACACTTGTCAAGGTACGTCGTTAAAAAGTTGATATTCTCACCTGTTGAAACATTTAAAGTTAACTTCCCGAAGGGATATCGACGGATATGTTAATGCAGTAGAAGTAGTGAGATGCCGTCAGAATTCCCATCGGTATTCCCCGTAAGTGGGTTCTTTTCCCGAGAGGTTCGAAGTGAGAGGTCTGCGCTCCGGGCTGGTCCGGAAAAGAAATGTGAACACGAGTGTATGGTCCACGGAGGTTGCATCGTCGACCCTGGGATGGTGTTTTGGCGGGAACCCCGTGAGTGCATTTTTAAAGGGATGGAGTTCGAGGGTTCATTAATATGTGTCCAGTACAGTTGCATTGTGTGAATCGCAGGTTTACCGACTTTTCCAAACAATTAAAATCCTTTTCGTGTACAGGATATTAAATTATTTATTATCATGCGCTGTATAAACTTTGCATTATTATTATTATTATTTTTATTTTTATTTTCAAAGCACGAGAAGGGAATACACATTCGTTATTGTAATGTCCTGGTGTAAAGAGGTGCTCGGAAGTTTGAAACTTGAAAACTTTCTCATCGTAAAGTATAATATAGTTAAAAGTGGAAGGGCACAAGGTGGAGCGCACACTTCTGCCATGTAATGCCTGATCCATGAGAACATGTCGGGCCCAATACATTGTTCCAATGTCATGTTATACTGTACTGTATCGTTTTCGGTCCAATCTCTCAATGGTGAAGAATCACTTTAAAAATTAATTAATTCTTGTATCCAGATCCGGATCCGGATCTGGATCTTCACCAAAATCGAATCAATTCTTCCTTGTCACATACCCAACCTGTCCATCAATCTTCGTCCGAATCCGTCCACAACTTTTTGAGATTTCCTGCTCCCAGTCAAATAGACAGACAGTGGTGAAAACATAACCTCCGTCCACCTTCAGTGGTGGAGGTAATAAAATCTACCATGTTTGTATACATGGCAAGTTAGTCCTGGCGCTGGGGGGGAGTTCGTGTCCATCACTCTTCTACGGCGTTACCTTGGATTTTCTTGTTCTATATACTAAGACCTTCAAGAAAAGTTTGGGTAACACTTCCAGACCAAGTACGTTTTCTCTACAGCCCCGGCCAAACATTTACGGTTTCGCCCGTAGTTATCCAAATTGACGATATCGGAGTTCCTGGGAAAATGTTATAATCCCGCACACGGAAATGGTTTATTTTGCTCTGGTTTGATTTTTGGAGTGCATTTAACTAATTTATATTGCGATTTGTTACACTAAATGCAAAAAATATCCAGAAAATGCCATATTTTAGATAATTGTTTATGACATCACTTCCGGTTTCAACCATACCATATTATGGCTCGAGGTACTATTACCAGATATCGCTTCAAATGCCACCAATAAATATTATAAAACCTTGCAGGTTGTTTGCAATCACTTTCTAAAGGAATTTAGGAATACAAACATGAGGAATTCATCTATAACTGTTAGTTTCGTATGAGTAGTAGCTTTAAACAGTACATTACCCCCTAATGTTTGTGGATTAAGCTGTTGACGATATTATCTCTTTCAATAAATTACAATGACTGGTTTAGCTCTGATCTGATTGTAGGCGTATATGCAACAGCTTCGGTATTATACATTGAGAAAAACATTAAGATGTTTATAAATGAAACAATTTATTCAAAAACGTTCATGAATTCATTCCAATATGAAACATATCGAAATTGCAGGAGTTCCATCATTATTTAATATATCCGAGAAATCGCAGTTGTAAATCATACAATATTCTAAAACAGTTGTTTAAACCAAGCAAAGTACTACATATATCATATATTGAACACTGATGCTTAAATGATAGACAATGTAATAACAAGAATTACTATCATATGCGGCATAGTTCTCACGAGAGAGCAACAAAGGACGAAACTTAAATATCCCGTGAAATGGCCGTTGTAGAATCATACAATATTCTAAAAAGTTGTTTTAAACAAGCAAAGTACTACATAGTATATGTATCATATATTGAACACTGATGCTTAAATGTAAGACAATGTAATAACAAGAATTGTTATCATATGCGATCATAGTATCACAACGCGAGAGCAACAAAGATAAACTTAAATATCCCGTGAAATGGGCAGTTGTAGAATCATATAATATTCTACAAAAACTGTTTAAGACAAGCAAAATACTACATATACATATATTGAACTCTGATGATTAGATGTAAGTCAATGCAATGACAAAACTTGGTATCATATGCGAGCATAGTTCTCACAAGAGAGCAAGAAAGGAAGACATTTCTATCTCTTATCATCGCCCTAATCAGTACTACAAATTACAATTGATAAAAGGAAGTAGTGATAAACAGGTAATACCCATAATTTACCGAATAATTCCATTTCACAACAAAATGGGGAATTTCAATTTTCAGCAATTTCAACAAATGAATTTACTGAGTGATAACGAATAGTACCCGGTAGTTACTAAAATTGTATAGCCATAAATGGTTTAGACTAATTCTTCTTCATATAAATGGAATTATAATTCTCGACAATCTCAAGCAGTGCTTTTATGCTGCAAATTAGCCTATCTTAACAAAACAATGGGATTTTTGCAGGCATTGGTGAGTTTTCTTACAGCGACAGAACTTCCCACACTTAACCCCTGACCATCCGGCATGAACATGTTGATTTGGCGCACTTTTGGCAAGTACAGGAGACAGACCAGCGGAAATCGAGATTTTTCCAAGAACTTGCAGGCATGAGATGACCCTGATCATACACATATCCATAATCTTCAGGCTCAGAGACTCTGTTTCATTGATCCAGATGGTCTCCAGGGCGTGCATGATGGTATAAGCGGCATAAAACCCGACGCTGAATGTGAGGATTAGGCCCTGGCTAGTCGCGGTGGTAGGTTGTACAGAGAGGTGTTTTTGCTGCAGTGAAAGATCTCTGCTGCTGAGGGTGAGAAATCTCAGCGTCGCTTCCTCTTCTCAGCACTTTCACCAGATATCTTCAGCATTGCGAAGCTACGGCAGCCGATAGGAATGGGGATGTGGCGAAATGCTTGAGGAATCTCTCGGGATCCGCCCTTTAGAGTGCAGCCTTTCTTCGGCGTACCAACTTTGGCGGTGATGTCGCATCCTGTAAGGCTGTAAAGAGCTGCCAGGACTGCACATAACTGTTGACCCAGGTTCTGGAAAAAGTGTATGAATGGCACATATCAGGAGTTGTATCCCCCAGACCAGCTCGTTGTTGTTTGATTCTCATTGGGTCCATTTGAAACGATAGTTAGGTAATAGCACTGTCTGGAAACTGAGGTTAGTGTTTCAACCCGAATGTGATTCCATTGAAAAAAATTGGCTAAATAGTAGCAATTTCTTGTTATTGTAATGCATTTAGGGTAACAAATCGCCAATAGAAATTAGTTAATTGCACTCCAAAAATCAAACCAGAGCAAAATAAACCATTTGTGTTGCCGGATAATGATATTTTTCCCAGGATTCGATATCGTCAATTTCGGAAAACTACGGGCGAACCGTAAATGTTTGGCCGGGGGCTGTAGAGAAAACGTACTTGGTCTGGAAGTGTTACCCAGACTTTTCTTGAAGGTCTTAGTATATAGAACAAGAAAAATCCAACACGCGGGGACTAAAAGGGCGGGTTAACGCCGCTTTAGAAGAGGTAATGCGACACAACTCCCCCCAGAGCCCTAGGACCCCCTAATATGCAGGCTTGTGGGAGAAAGGGGGAGAACAACAGTGTTGCTGCTAGCAATTGGTCCATTTCTGGGTGAGCGGTGCATGGAAACAAGGACGTAACCTGCCAAGCAAGCAGGGACGAGTTGGGCATAGGATTTAATAGAGATATTAAAATATGACAGTAGCTGATGAAAGCATAGCATGAAGTCAGTTCTATTTTGCTGACTAGAAACCCTGGGGGTTCGGGTAAAGAGTGGATGGACTTAATACAGGAAGAGGGTTTCCAACAAGCCAAGAAATAACAAGAGCGAACAAAGGAGTGGTAGGTGAAGCAGCGGTTAACCTGGATTTCGATTTTTCCACTGCAGCATAATTTGTTCTTATCTCATATTGTTACGAATTTCTGCAAAAACCATTGCGCCACTCAACCATTCATCGGTTCCAAAGTAGTTATGTCCAGATAAGCTATGTGCTACAGTTAGAATCCAATCCCCTTCTGGTTCTACATGGGAATTACAGTGTGCGTACGGGCGTTTATTTTTTTAGCTAGGTTTTTACATCACAAACACCAACTACAACCCAATAAAACACACACCATAGCCGCCCATCGCCGATGTGCATCGCTGTTCACATGCAGGCGGTAGGTGGAGGGAATAGCGCGTGCCTCCCCCTGGCCTGTGTTCCGTTTGGGCGCGCGTTCTCAAGCACACTGCACCGCGTGGGAGGGATGGTCGGTTGCCCCCTCCCCACCAGACCACACCCCCTTGGCCCCAATTCAGGGCCGAAGCTATACCTCAAGGCTGGCTCCTTCCTAGCAGATGGAGTGTTCGGCCCGGCCAATTCGGAGGCCTGGCCGACGAGTCGCCTGACAAAACCCACCGTTTTTTCTTCTTTTTTTTTTTTCCAATCAGGAGGCGAAGTGGTGGGAGAAGAAGCTCCTCCCTCCTCAAGCAGGAGGAACGAGTGTTGCTCTGGCACGCGAAGTGGTTGGAAAGACAAAGTGCGTTCTGGAGGACCGTGGGCGCTGGCTGGAGGTGCTCTGCAGGACGGTGTTGCTCGGCTGAAACGTTCTGCCAAGACAGTTGCTCATGGCTCTGGTCGCGTCTGCAGATCGTTGGTGGTTCGTGGACTTGGAGCAATCTGAGACAGTGGTGATCGTTGGTTGAAGCGGCCCTTGTCGTGACTTGGAGGCGTTGGGGTTCGGCGGTCCCACCGTGGTGCGTCTCGGAGTCGGTGTGGCCGCCACAAAGCCGGACAAGCTTACCCCGGGCCGGGCTTGACCCGAGATAGACCCACGAGAGGTTCCCCAGTTTCTTTGGGTGTGGTGTTGGTGTGTGTTGTTGTGTGTGTGTGTGTTGGTGTGTGTGTGTGCTGAATGTGTGTGTTGTGTCTGTGTGTGGTGTGTGTTGTGTCCGGGCGGGGCCGGGCCCAGTCTGTGAAGTAGAATTGTTCTGATACATGTTTCCCTTTCCCTTGTAAAATTACATTTTCTTATTGGTTAAACCTCTGCCCCTTCTTGCGTGCTCCCCTGCCCCATTATAAATAAATATCCCTTTTGTTAAATGTACGTTTCCAGCTCGTTTCTGTGTTTTCTATCAATTGGCCTTAGCACGGTGTGTATTTCGAGAAAATAGTGAGGCTTGGTAAATTGTTCATTGGACCGACCAGCCTCCCGGGTAATCTCCCGCCCCGGCTTACCACACGCGTTCGGGCACGACCCGGTAACGGCTCGTTCGCTCGAGGCTCCGGTTCGATGTGTGAAATTCCCCCCGGTACGCTTTGCCCGCATGGGGTAAATTAGGGGGGTATAGTTTGAAGTTTCGGCAATTTTAACCCCTACCCCACGCGGTCGAATTTATTTGGCGATTCATGCGTCCTGTAAAGCGGACCCGAGCCTCCGGACTGATCGAGCCCGGTTCAACGACCTAAATTCCGGGTGTTCGGTGGGAGAGGCGAAGACGAACTCTACTGCATCGCCCTCCTAGCCGCGGTTCGGTCGTGCTTCGCCACCGCATACCCGCCAGCCCCCGCAACCAATTATTTGCCCCCCAAAGGCCGATTCAGTCATCAACAATGACAACCAAACCACAGACCCATCGTATGTGGAGCAGCGCAAATTAAATGTGGTTTGAGCGCCCTTGAAGATCATTATGAAGCCAGATGGGGTTATCATGATATCTTATGCGTAAACATTGTAATTCCTGAAACTGGCCATGGTTAATTGCAAGTTTAAGGAATTCCTGTTTTTAAGTGATATTAACTTGAAACCAACCTCTCTGGGGATTCCACGACTTGGATCAATCACCAATCACTATCATCCATCACCAATCCACTTATCCTTTAAAAATTCATCCAAATCCCCATTTCCATTTTTCCCCCTATTTGCAATCCCTTCCCCTTTCGGTTTCTTTGTTTCATTTATTTTTTTCTTCAATATACCCCACCTTCTTTCTATTTCCTCAATGGTTTTTCTCTTGAATAAAACCTGTTAAGGCCTCCTTGTCTTCTAAAAATTGCAAATACTTGTGTTATCTTTTTTTGCCATATGGCAGCCTTGCGCTGCGACGGTTAGTTTTTTTACAGGGGGTTAAGGATATCATTTTGTTGGCCGCGCACAGCTTGTGCCCACTGATGCAGGCGCCCTGTGCCCTTATAACCCAGTACACTGGACTCATTTCACCCAACTTCCAGCAAGGATGACAGGCTGAGTCAACCTCAACTTGGTGTTAATTCAAGCAGAGAAAGAACAGGTGCTTCAACCTCAGGACCCTAGGATGCCAAGCCAGACCACCCCAAACACCTAATCCAACAACCAGGCTTTATACTGCTATATAAATATTCCTTCCTGTGGAAGTAAGGTTCAAAGATTAATAGAATCCATCATCCAGTCCGGACCATACTCTGCGCACAGCAGTGTGGTGCCTGGCCTCAAGCAGTTCTCCTTGGTTATTGCGACACAATCGCTGGACGCGGTCACCACTTCCGACACCAGGGATACCAAGCCAAGCCTCGGTACTCATTTTTGCCAACCTCGGAGCGATGACCAGCCGCAGTCAATCCCCACCTGGTATTAATTCAACAAGCCAAGGGAATTTAACTCAGGATCCTAGGATAGCCCACACCCACCACCCTAACCATTTAAGCCCCAAAACCAGCGCATATATAGAATATGTAACCAAGGAAGAAAAACCAAACAGATTTCCAGCTTATAGCCTGAGTCATTCAGTCAAGCAGTGCTTTTGCCCAAAGGGGCCATTGCATGACAGCAAAATGAGCCTGCAAAGCATTAAAATGGTTTACAAAACGAAAATCTCATAAAACCTAATATTTCCACTTCAGCATCACCACCTTAAGGGCGATTGTTGTGCCCCAAATATATTTTGTGTTTGTTCCTGGAGTATCCACCGACATAGAACCGCAATTATTTTTGCTGGTTATATCATGAATGGAAGTAAGGGTGTGAGAAGAGAAGAAGAGAACCAGAAAAGGGAAAAAAAAAAAAACTTAAATGCTAGGCCAACATTGATCCAAATCCTAATGCAGTCTTTTTAAAAAAAAAAAAATGCCCTTAACTTCTTATGGGATTCGCGCGTCACAACTGGAATGCACCAAGCAAGGTGAGGTCAGGGAAAAAAAATACTCCATTTGTGGGAGTCGTTTTTCGTTTTCTCGAAGGTTATGAAATATTCTAGCCCGTGCAGGCCAAAATTGCCACCCGTGTCAACAGAAAAGGACTCGAATAAGGGTGCGGAAAAAGCTGGGGTGGTGAAGCAGACAAGTAACATCAAACACTGAATAATGGCTTTTCCAAACAGTAAGGGAGAATGAGATCAAAAGTTTAAACCATTGATACCCCGAGGGTTTTTTTTGTCTGTTGCCCTTTGAGTTTTGTTCCCTTGTGTCAATTAAACCCCCTATGTCTTAAAATGCAGTTTTAAAGCTTCACATTATTTCGAACCTGGTGGCATTATAATTAAAAACAAAGGATTTCATGTCTCTCCTGAGCAGATTTTTGCACAATCAGCAGATCATATTTTCAAATTGATTTTGAAGAGGCTTAATTGACGAGCTCATGAAGGTGGAAGAAGGGCCTCTATTAACTGACAGGTATGGTATGAAAGGGCAAACACGGTTATAGACGATTAAACATAGATTGCCACACAACAATAGCATGAGAAGAATAGTGACAGTAAAAGAGGAGCAAGAATCAACAGGGTAAAGTTAGAACTTAGCGATACAAAAACAGGAGGGCCAACAGTGCGTTATGCAAAGGGAAAAACAGGTAGGACGATATAAAAGCCCATAGATGCACACACAATAGCATAGAGAAGAGAATTAGTGACAGTTAAAGAGGCAGCAAGGAAAATCAACAGGTAAAGTAGAACTTTTAGCCGACCTACCACAAACCAGGAGCGCAAGCAGACTTCGGGGAGACCCATAGGCGAGAACAGCGGCGGCACAATAAATTATAAGCAAGTCCACAGTAAGTTCAGACGTAAAAAGGGAGCCCCGGTAACAAAGTAGCCGGTTTATTGAACACGACCAAAGATAGCCCCTTTCCACCAAGTTGTTGTAAGGGAATTTAATTCCCCAATCCGTAGTGTGCGAATATTTTAGGGAGTTTGCCTAGAAATGTCCTTTGACAGCACCAAATAGTCAACAAAACCTGCGAGACTGCTTAGGTTTCTCGGTGAAGTTTAAATCGACGAAAGGAAAGTATTATTGTTAGATGGAATTGACTCTGAATACTTTGAGTTTGTTGTTTTTTTCACTTCTTAGTAGAGTGCTGCGTGGCCGTAACCAGCGGACTCTGAAGTCCATACACACCACCCGCTGGATGGTGAAACTTTGTGCTTCCGCCTCACCAAGGCATTGTCATGATGTGACGCCGGTTCTTCTGTATGCCCTCACATGTCCATGAAAACAAAGTGAGTGTGCTTCTTTTCCCAGTGGGGATTTGGGATGTGTTCGGATTTCTGCGGCTGAAAGGATCGAAACCTCGAATGAAAAAACAGTGCCCAGTGCAATGATTCTGAGCAGTTGGGAAATCAACTCAATTGTTTATAAGTTGATGGTATAACTTCAAATAAAAAATAGCTTTTCGGTAAGTACTTACCAGTACATAATATATCTGTTGTTTGTGTGTTTGTGTCTGTGTGTGTTGTGTGTGTGTGTGTGTGTGTTTGTGTGTGTGTGTGTGGTGGTGTGTGTGCTGTGTGCTGTGTGGTTTCCTTCTGGGGACTTATGTGCCCAGTAATTGGTTTTGTTTTGATTGCCATTAAAAAGCTATGGAGTTATTGGCCTCATGGTGGTTAACTTTTTGCATTTGCAGCTGGTTCAGCACCAAAACTGACACCACGCTCCCAAATATACACTTTAAGCAGCCCTTTGGATCCTTTAAAATGCCTTCAATGGCAATGTGTGTGGCCAACTGAAAACCTTGCCTAGATTCTGAACAGAGTAACTTACACCCAAAAGTGTGGGGGCCCCCTCTAAGTTGTTACGGTTCAGTCATGAAAGAAAAAGCGTACAAGCACAAACAAAAAGCACAAACACTTGAAATTAATTCATAAGATGGAGACACTCAGCAGAGCTTTTTGCTCATACTTAATATTGCTTGTTTTGACAGCTTTGTGATGATTTCAGGTATTGTTTTGCAAATACCCACTTAATTCCTAAACTCCACCTCAATCATAAATGAATTTAAATATGGAATATTCAGTACAGCTCTGGTAGTGTACTTCAAATGGAGGATCTTGCCCAAATACCTGCAACCTGAACTTCTTGAGTTGATGTTCCTCTTTGTTAGCCTAAAGAAGCCTGGAGATTAGATGGAATAATCTTGTTTGCAAATCTCCCAATAACCGAATCGAATTTAAAATTTGAGTCTCCAACACTGAAAATCCAATGCTTGGAAATTCCATGTCCTCGAATAAGGGTGCGGACAGTGACATTTAGAGACATTCCACTGAGTGACCATCTCAGCGTATCTCTGAGTGGATTATAATAAAATGGGTAGAGAATAGGACAACACGGAAGACACATGTAGGGTAGTTAATAATCGCATGTGGTGCTCTCAACAGACCAAAGCCTCATAGAGGCAGGGGGATGCCACTGTCATCCTCACATCCTTCATGACAATGCCACAATAACTGTATAGGTTTGGATTCGTCTCTCATGGTGGTCCGAGGTGGT
>CM068961.1:60380216-60396049 GCA_035128595.1 Eptatretus atami
AACATTCGAGGGACCTCCCGGTAATGTTCTGTCAGCATTGAATTTGGGAGGATCGCCAGTACTTTTTCGCGTGCTGTTCACAGACAACACACACCACAGACACACTTTCACTTTATATTATAGATGTACATTATATGAACACTGATGCTTAAATGTAAGACAATTGTAATAACAAGAATTGTTATCATATGCGAGCATAGTTCTCACGAGAGAGCAACAAAGGACGAAACTTAAATATCCGTGAAATGGGCCGTTGTAGAATCATACAATATTCTAAAAAGTTGTTTAAAACAAGCAAAGTACTACATATAGTACATGTATCATATATTGAACACTGATGCTTAAATGTAAGACAATGTAATAACAAGAATTGTTATCATATGCGATCATAGTTCAAACGAGAGAGCAACAAAGGACGAAACTTAAAATACCGTGAAATGGGCAGTTGTAGAATCATACAATATTCTACAAAACTGTTTAAGACAAGCAAAGTACTACATATAATATATTGAACTCTGATGATTAGATGTAGTCAATGTAATGACAAAACTTGGTATTATATGCGAGCATAGTTCTCACAAGAGAGCAAGAAAGGAAGACATTTCTACTCAGCCTAATCAGTACTACAAATTACAATTTGAAAAAGGAAGTAGTGATAAACAGGTAATAACCATAATTTACCGAATAATTCCATTTCAAAACAAAATGGGGAATTTCAATTTTCAGCAATTTCAACAAATGAATTTTACTGAGTGATAACGAATAGTACCCGGTAGTTACAAAATTGTATAGCCATAATGGTAGACTAATTTCTTCATATAAATGGGAATTATATTCTCGACAATCTCAAGCAGTGCTTTTATGCTGCAAATTAGCCTATCTTAACAAACAATGGGATTTTTCAGGCATTGGGTGAGGTTTTCTTCAGCGACAGAACTTCCACACTTAACCCCAGACATCCGGATGAACATGTTGATTTGGGCGCATTTTGGCAAGTACAGGAGACAGACCAGGGAAATCGAGATTTTTCCAAGAACTTGCAGGCATGAGATGACCCTGATATACAATATCCAATAATCTTCAGGCTTCAGAGATTCTGTTTCATGATCCAGATGGTTCTCCAGGGCGTGCATGATGGTATAAGCGGCATAAAAACCACGCTGAATGTGAGGGATGTAGGCCCTGGCTTAGTCGGTGGTAGGTTGTACAGAGAGCTGTTTTTGCTGCAGTGAAAGATCTCTGCTCTGAGGGTGCGAAATCGTCAGCGCGCTTCCTCTTCTCAGCACTTTCACCAGATATCGTTCGCATTGCGAGCTACGGCAGCGATAGGAATGGGGATGTGGCGAAATGCTTGAGGAATCTCTCGGATCGCCTTTAGTGCAGCCTTCTTGGTACCAACTTGGCTGGTGATGTCGCATCCGTAAGGCTGTAAAGAGCTGCAGGACTGCACATAACTGTTGACCAGGGTTCTGGAAAAGTGTATGAAGTGGCAACATATCGAGTTGTATCCCCCAGACCAGCTCGACCCATAACTCCTCCAGGCTGTGTTGCAGAAACACTTGCATGTGATACAACAGAGCACAACGACGTCGGTGTCATTGGAGACCACAAACACACGCTGTATCGGAGTCCAGAGCATCAAGAATAGGATAGGGATGCGAAATCGCTTCCTCAAATGTTGACGAGATGATCTAAACAGTCTCTTGTGCCCTCATGAACCTTATGCAATGCAGTCCTCGTCTTCTCTCGTCACTTGGCCGACCACAGTGGGGTAATGTCGACAACTCGAGACGATTTTCACGAATTAGAATAGATCAGCTTTTCTAGTGTGAATCTTGTTACCATTGAAGGCAAAAGGTTGCTATCTCTTGGCAGAGGTGTCCCTGGCTCGACGCAGCTGAGCTCGATTGGTGCAGTGCAGTACGCATTATACCTCCGCCTCTTTGAGATGGATGGAGCGTTACTGTTTTCACCCTTTTGTTTGTTTGTTTGTTTGGTTTGTGAACAGTATACGGAAAAAAACTCTTGACGATTTCGACGAAACTTGGTGGGGGGGTTTGGTATGGTCCAAGGATCATGCCATAAATTTTTGACTTGGTCCAAAATCCATTATTGCCGCTATGGCGGCCATTTTGAAAAAAAAAAAATTTTGAATTTTTTTTTTTGCTTCTTATGTTTTAAGTGATTTTCCAACCCCCCCCCCCAAAAAAATTGCTTAGAGGAAAAAAAAAATTTTTGAACTTTTTTTCGACAAAATTTCGATTTCTTTTTTTTGCATTTCTACTGTTTTAGTGATTTCCAAACCCCCCCCAAAAAAATGTTGGAGAAAGAACTCAAACTTGTCAGCACACTGTTGGACATATTTAAGAATTAAGATTATAATTCACTTGAGTACCCGAGCAGTATTGGCGGCGGAGGATTTTTGCATTTCTCCGAGTGCTCCCCCCTAGTTAACTCGCCATCGAAGCAGGACGGAGGGTTACTGTTTTCACCCCGTCTGTGTTTGTTTGTGAACGTATTACGGAAAACTCCTGGCGGATTTCGCGAAACTTGTGGGGCTTAGGTATCGGTCCAAGGATATCCATTTAGATTTTGGAAATTTGGTCCAAGTCCAATTGGCCGCTATGGCGAGCCATTTTGAAAAATATTTATTTTTGTTTTTACATTTCTAATTTTTAAGTGATTCCAACCAAAACAAAATTGTTGAGAAAAAAACAAATTTTCAACTTTTTTTCAAAAAACATTTCGATTTTATTGAAAAAATATTTGAATTTTTGTTTGCTTTCTACATGTTTTAGTGATTTCCAAAAAAAAACCCCCCCCAAAAATTTGTTAGAGAAAATAACATTTTCACTTTTTTTCAAAAAAATCGGATTCTTTTTTGGGCATTTCTACATGGCGTCGATCTAGTTTGGTTTATTTTCAATCGTGTTCAGTTAGGGTCTGATCGTTTTGAACCTACAATGAATAGGATATCAGGTTCACTAAGATGACCCATGCAGTTATTGGCTGCGGAGGTTTGCACTTACGAGTGCTCCCCCTCCAGTTGACCTCGCCATCGAAGATCGGAGGTTACTGTTTTCACCCCTTTCTGTTTGTTTGTTTGTTTGATGAACAGTATTTGGTAAAATCCTCGACGGATTTCGAGAAACTTGGTGGGGTGTTAGGTATGGTCCCAAGGATCATTGCATTAGATTTTGACTTGGTCAAATCCAATTGGCCGCTATGCGGCCTTTTGAAATTTTTGATTTTTTTTCATTTCTACATGTTTTAGTGATTTACACACCCCCCCCCCCCAAAAAAAAATTGTATGAGAAAAAAAAATTTTCAACATTTTTTTCACAAAATTTCGATTTTTTTTTTTGGCATTTCTTACATGTTATAATGATTCAACAAAAACATGCCAAAATTATAATTGCGGCCTGATTTTGGAAACTTCAGTGGATATCCCACGTTAAAATCAATTTCTGTCTCAAGGATCTAGTTATGACGAAGATTGAGTATGTAAAAGTTAAAAGTAAAAGGGAAAGTTGCAACTATAAACTCTGTGGCCCTGTTGGTCAAATTGATGAATCGGAATTCAGGTTCACTTGAGTGACTTTCTGTGGCCGTTACTACGGATCGTTTTTCTAGGATTTTGAGATAGGAACGCATGGATTACTGCCATCAGTCTACGGTAGTTTTGGTCGACTAAATCGCTCTTTGCGCTAAACCATGATATATTTTCGCCTTTCCCGTTGAGATTGCAGCTTCATCATGTCCTTCGGGAATATCATCTGTCATAACTCTCTTGGTGACAAAATTTGTGAAGAAGGGCTGTATTGGTCGATGACAGGGGAGAGCCTCTCTTCAATATATTGTATCATGGCCTGGACGTGAGATTCGTTGCGAGTTGTGATGGTCTGTGAGGACTCATGGTGATTTCGAGACTCGTGAGTAGTGTTCTCCCTCACACGGCGTACTCACGTGGAGATTTTTGACTGCCTTCATCTCATGATAAATGAGGTCCCATTGCGCCACATACCTCTTTTGCTTTGCATGTCCGTAACCCCGTCACTGCACTTCGATGATAAGTTGATGCTCTGCTCCAGCTTCTGATCTCACAACTGCTGTGAAGCGGCCAGGTTTGTCCTTGATTGAGAACTTCCCTTTCGAAGAATTCTCGAAGACTGATGGCGCGGTTTTGAGGCAAGCAGTCGCAATCTTCCAAGTAGACCGAGGACCAGCGTAGGTAATTGCAACGATTCAAAGGCAGCAAAACAGGTAGAGAGACCGCGTGCACAGGTCAAGATGGAGCTCCCATAACCCCTCACGATCAGCTCTCAAGAAATCTCGCACCAACCATCATGTCAGGAATTGAGCCCAGTATCGGAAGTTTTCATTGCTGGATGATCGCTTTGGATAAATAGATCACTCAGGATATTGTTTGATTGTAGCAGTGGCCGCAAACTCTGTCATATATTTTGAGCATCGCTGTATTCTTCTTAGTGACACTTGACTTTAGCTTTGCGAGGATAACAAGCTCTGATGCATACGTAAGATGCCCTTCTCTCTGAAGAATTCTTTATAGAGAAGACGTGTGGAATGTTCAGCCAAGTATTGGATGCCTTGAGAGGCGGCTGTAGTGACCTCCATGAGAACAGAGTTCTGAATGACAGTGGGACCGAAGACACCTGCCTCCAGCAAAACGTTGCCGTCCACTCCCTCGAGGTATTTCCGCTGCACTTCAGACAAATTTTTATCAAGTGGAATGATCCGAGAACAGGTACAAGGGGCGAAATTCCAGCGGCCGCATCAGTTGGATTCTCTTGAACGTACAGTGACTTTCTCATACAGTGCATCGGGATTTCACTTGCAGAAGTTGTGAACCAATCTCAACGACATTCTTCATCGCCGAATAATGTTGCTACTCTGTGACCGGATGAGGAACAGGCAGGAATGCGAGACTCTTTACTGGAATGTTCTCTTCGGTCCACACAGAGTTGCTTGCAACTCCATGATTGGGTCGTCTGTAACTGAGGATATATCGAGACTTCATCTTGGGTAACATTTATGCGGCGAGTGACCAGGCGTGTCTTTTAGCTTTGCTGCATCAGCTTTTTCGGACCTGTAGATTTGATCATTCACATTTGTAGGATGCAGGAAGGTCAGGATGGTGCTGGTTTGTAAAACTCGTGTATCTCTTGACAGGAAGGGTTAACTTGAATGCTTGTGGCCCATGTGTCACGTCTGTGTCAAATATTTTCGGTTTACAAGAGAATGAAGAAGCTTATCTTGGAAAAGTACAGTCACTGTATCGTGTCTGACACATTTGCACCCTCGTGGGTCCCAGTTGTGCAATGGCACAGATGTGAATTGTCCAGGGTCGGAATGGGTGGGTAGCCCAACTCGATCGCGTTGTGTAGTGCAGTAAAGCTGCCATGTCATACTGGTATCTTCGTAAAACTCTGAATAGCTCAGCGAAGACCCTTGATTAAGAGGTAGTGATAATCTTTCCCCCACGTCCAAGACTATGGACAGATTCGGCATTCATGATGTGCATCGGTGTCCTCTTCCTCCCACAGTGGTGTACATAGTAGAGGATTTGAAACAGGGACTGTACCTTCCTCACAGCGGTTTTGTGGATAGGTTACCATCTACACTCGGCACTTCTTCGTCTACTACATCCTCATCACAATGTCTTCTTCTCTCCATCTACAGCACGTTTCTCTCGCTCATGACAGCTTCTGCTGTTTTTGATACTCAGGGTTAAATTGTACAAATATCCAAAAAATCTGACATAGGTTCTGGAATATTCATACCAATCAACGCATTTTTTTAGATCTGAGCATCACAAAATCTATCTTCAAGACCAAAGTCATAATCTTAAGAGATTTCGAATCACACTAGCAACAGACTTGTAAAGGATCAATGGAGGAATTCGCTCAGCCTACACATTTTACTACATTATTAGGTTTACTAAATACCATCATTGATTTGCGCAAAGCATCGGGATATGTGAAATCTATCTTACTACCGAAGTGGTTTATCAAGAAAATTTTAAACATCTCTATTGCGAAAATGGGATTGATCGCCAGTAAGTGTATTCAAATGATCTCGAATTCCACTCAATTCGTAGCCTTTACCGTCTCTCAATCTCTGTTCTAGTTCGGACACGACTTGATTCCATGCAAGTTGTTTTGAGGTTAGTTTTGGCATAAAGTCCTGTGTGCGTGACTCATACCTGTACATATACTTTACCATACAGTCTTTGTGATGATATATATCCGCTCCGAAAACTGAATGCGAATCCTGAAGGTCACATGTTCGGGTGAAGACAGCATCCTGAGAAGAAGTTGGTTGCGGCCAAGAATAAAGCGCGCAATTTGATTCACTAATACGATACGTTAGTATTAGGCTTTTTATAAGATTTATTGTACTATAATTTGCAATTTCATATCTCGTAGTGACCTTTGCAGTATGCTCGGGAGGGGGGACGACGATACTCTCTGGTGAATCGATGGTTTATTCCTGAGATGTAGAGTCCTGAGAAGGCTGGTTTTGAGTGTGTTTGCTGCTCATTTGGAATATCCCTATTTCTTCATGCGAGACAAGACTGATTTCATGTGTATTTCTTATAACAACTGATCTTTAACACTGTTGTGGATTTTTCACCACCCCTGGTGATCCGTTGAAGGATTTATTCCACTTATTGTGGTCCTATTTGAACTTCAGGCAGGTGTAACGTTTTGTCCGATTTGGTATAATCTGCATAACCCACTGACACTGATAACGATGTCCACCTACCTTTCTTTGTGAAACATTTATTATCTAATTACCACCAACACTTTCTCACCCTCGTACAATGACTTAGAATCCCCATTTGTTGCAAATATTATTTGCGTTCTATTTCATTTATCTTACTTTTAGTTAACAGTTAAACCAAACCCGATTCAATTCACTTCCACATTACATCAGAGTTTTTATTTCTATTGGTTTACTTGGCAGTTCCAAGGAGTACAAGCCACTGAGTTCTATACTTCTCAGGTACTTGCACTTGAAACATTTTCATTTCAAAGGCATTTTATACTTTCTGTAGAGTTGGCGGCTTTCAACCCAGACTGCAGACGTGTCGTTTAGGCGAGAAGCCACTACGTACATCGAGGCAAGGTTCATGTTATCAGTCAGGTCGCACCGCTTCGACCAAGACATTTATTCAATTTAGGGCAAGTCTCTATGGCCAGAAAGACGCCAATTCAACTTGTAGCATAAAACTTACATTTTCTAAAACTCATTTGTTACAATTTAGAATACATTATATAAATTTTCTCCACACTCACATGGTATACGAATCCATCACCTTCACGAGCTTCAGTAGTTTGGAAACATGGTCATTGTGTATGGCACTGGCCTCTCGAATTTGTTTACAACCATTGCTTGTGCTCACAGCTTTCACTTTTGTCGACTTTTGGCAAATAACACACTCGTCACATCGAAAGAAGCTTCTTAGATGACTGAGACAGTTCCACAGACTCCATTGCTGCAACTGGATTCAAGTTATCAATGCGCTCAGAAGACGTCATCCAGCTCCTATTCCAGTGCCTCACCAACTTGTCCTGGTGCTGGGCGGGGTTAGTGGCCATCACTGTTCGTTGTTTCCCTGTAAAAAAAAAAGGAATCTCATCAAAACGCGAAAAGGTTATATACAGTGATAAATCATTCTATTGCTCGTAAATATTGTGATTCAGTGAAGGAAATATCAAAATCGTCAAATCGCTTATTGGCCAAAACTACGACTCCTCTGAAAATAAACTGTTGTAGATAAATTCCTCCCGTTTACATCTAAATTGTTTGTGTATAAAACATTTGCAAGGTTGTTTTGATTCTCATTGGGTCCATTTGAAACGATAGTTAGGTAATAGCACTGTCTGGAAACTGAGTATGTTTCAACCCGAATGTGATTCCATTGAAAAAATTGGCTAAAATATAGCAATTTCTTGTTATTGTAATGCATTTAGGGTAACAAATCGCAATAGAAATTAGTTAATTGCACTCCAAAATCAAACCAGAGCAAAATAACCATTTGTGTGTCCGGATAATGATATTTTCCCAGGAACTCCGATATCGTCAATTTAAACTACGGGCGTAACCGTAAATGTTTGGCCGGGGCTGTAGAGAAAACTACTTGGTCTGGAAGTGTTACCCAGACTTTTCTTGAAGGTCTTAGTATATAGAACAAGAAAATCCAAGGTAACGCCGTAAGAGTAATGGACACGAACTCCCCCCCAGAGCTAGACTAGTAGGAATCAAAACAAATAGAATCTCGAGCACCTTGCTGAAGAGGCAACATCGCTTAGAAAGCAATCACAGAAGTCACCAAAAAATTTTTGAAACTCTTTATTTGATCTTGCGAATGTTTGCCACACATCAAACTATACAGCATGTTCCATTGAGTCTAGGTCTTCAGTGTTCTCGCGTCCTGGTCGCTGAATGAGCTTCAGTCGATGGCGGAATTCGACTTTTAATTTGGCTTGGTTCATTAGCCTTCGTCATCAAAGAGAGGAGACGTTGTCACAATCGTTACTGCAGGAGTTCCTCCATAGTCCGTCCCTGTGTCTTTTGCAATCTCGTAGTGTACGTTATCTGAGCAATCTTCTCGTGTGTTTATTTTGCTTTTCCTTTTGTGTGGGAATGAATTCTTGTGGATTGCGGCAAAGGTTTTTAAGGTTTGGTTGCGATGATCATGTGCTGACAGTCGAACGGTCTTCTCAGTACCTTTCTCTACGAAGTTTCTCGTAAGTATCGTTCCAATTCTCTCCACATTGAGCGCTGTTCTCTGATATCTTCTGACATGACTTCCTTGGTTAGATATTGTGGAACATTTTTCTCTTTTGGGGGAGTGAGGAAGGGTTCTCATTCTTCTCTATGACTTTATATGGCTTGATGTTGCCCTCCTCAAACTCGGTGCTGCTTGCTGAATGACCTGTTGACTCTACTATAGGGGAACTCCTCTACCAGCAAGTTTCTCTGTTGAGGTTTGTAGTGGCAAGCATTCATGATATATCAATTCCCACTTGGCAATACAAAAACATCTTTTTCTTTGAAACTATCATATCTGATGACTTTTCTGGTCTATTGATGTCTGTTCCAACGAAAGGTCTGTTCAACCGCTGTGAAGGTCCATTGTTCGTTTTACGGCAATCTCCCTCCAAATAAAACTCTGTGCACTTTCTGGTGCTATCCCAGCAGCTCTCATGTCCTCAAAGTGGGAGGAGCACCAATCTCAAGTGTTTGTGATCAAAAAGGCAGCAAACAAGGGGTTTTAGCAGATCTTGAATGGGCTTGTACTTGAGGTTCAGTTTCCCTGCGCTCACTCCAAATGAGTTCTCAAGATGAGACACCAGTGTAGAAAGGTGTTCCATTCCTGGATGTCTACTTTCCTCACACACTTTGAATGAATCGTTCAAATTCGTCTCCTAGTTCAGAAGCGATGTGCGTTCCTGGCATGTGTGAGGAGGGGCCACTCTCGGGAGATTTTTTGCTGCTACTCTTCTTTCAAATGCAGGAGAAGTATCGAGGGATCCTTGTATTTTACGAATTTATTGTGTTGCCTGGTTTTCTCATAGATGAAAAATGTGGATCGAGCCATGTACTGTTTGTGCATTTCCACAGAAAATTTTCATTTGACCCCAATTCCGTGACCTTTGACCTTAGTGACCTCATGTATTGGCCCAATCCCATAAAGGTAATTATCAACATGGAAAGTGTCTTCTAAGAGCCAACAGTTAAGGGTTAATTTGACGTATCTAGGTGTGAACGGAGCGACATAATAACCATTTTTAAGTTCCACAGGAATCTTTAAGTGGTTGCCAAAAGTATCAGATTGAAAGTGGACCGCTTTCCTTCTGTGCTGTTTTGTTTTATGCAAAAAAAATTCACTTTATTTACATTATGATTGTGTTCCTTGGCAACCTACAGTGATGGGATAGCCCTCAGAGAGGTTAAATATTGATGTGGCATGTTCTGTGGGGCATGTCTTCGAGAGGAGGTAATTTTCATTGACCAAATTGTTCGTGACCTTTTTGACCTCGAGTGACCTGATTCTTGACAATGTAACCTAATTTGCAATCATATGAAAGAGGGTCTCAAGATCGACATTTTGGGGGTGTTTGTGTTTCTAGGGTTTTGTAGGACTTGCAAAGTACGTCGTTTCATTTTTCCACTACCCATAATTGGCCTGACATTTCTTCGGAACCCCAAAAGAAGGCGCCATTTTCCACTTATTGGCCGGGTTATGGAGAATGGTAACAAGTTTTCTGTTAAGGGAGTTGGTTCAACTGGCAAAATTCCAGATGAGTAACTTTAGGGTACATTATTTGCACACTGAGGACACCCTAAGCTTGATAGCCATTAGTTCACCAGTCAAGGCCCAAAATCGAGGGTGCGAGACTCGGCAGGCGGATCCGCCAACGTGTCGAGCCGTGAGGTGAGTAAGTACGGGGCGTCCGCGGCCAGACGCAGGCCGAAACCTTGTCGATCACCTCCCCATCGAGATCGATCGTCGACTCACGGTGCAGGCCGCCTCTCCCACTTGTCAAAGGGGGCAGAATCGACGTGCAGGCGCTCTCAGAGCCGACTGCTGTTTCTCAACTCAACCTTATCACGAAGCCTTCGTTTCTCTCGCTTCGAAGCACGTCGAGCATGCTCGAAAACCGACTGTTGTTTTCAACCAGTACTTCTTTTCTTCCGAAGCCTATCGTTCGCTCGCTTCGACACACAGCACCTTATCAAACGACTTGCAGTTTCACGTCTGCCAAACTGAAGTGTTCACGAGGTCTTCGCTTGCTCTCCCGGTTCGCTCCTTCGACACACGGCAGCCTTCCTCAGCGGATGCCGACAAAACTCCTCCCCTTCGCTGTTCACTTCCTCTTTTTGGCCACACCCTCTAGCCGACTGGGTGGGCCTCGTCTGGATGGGGAGAAGAGAGGGGCTCTCGTTCACCATAACCGCCACAACAATATACAGCCTCTTACACCTCCCGACACACATATAACGTCCATTTTACCAAACAACTACACTATACTGCATTTAATGGGGATCTGCGGCTTAATATCCTATATTAAGTAGTCCAAAGGGCCATTTCCGTAAAAATATATATTATACTATATATATAGAAATTTAGGATTCAGCGACGGAGGATTCTCAACCCCTCCGGCTCGTCGGGTTTATAACGCCGGCGGCTCGGTACATCCTCGGGTCACACATCTTTCATCGCGGATACCAAGTAATCCTGGGACCTTACCAGTTGGAGGAATAGAACCCCGCGTTACAGACTGGTTTTGTCAGATGCCGAGCGTTTTTCTGCCAGTCTGTAACCATTTTGTTTTATATACAATCGAACGGGGATCGTTCCTCGACGCGAACACGAATTGATCCATAGCGGCAACTTCATACGAACCAACCAGTTTTGGGCATCGGGAACACGACACAAGGCAACACATTCAGACATGTTGTTTTTATTTAACATCTTCAACCCGTTTTTACTAGGGAACTACGGAATTACTGGTTTTGAGGGGTTCCTACTGAGATATGCCTTAAACAATGTGCAGACAGACGACAGACCAGATATGCAGACAAAGACAGAAATACTTGGTGATGTTTCTGACGAGGGAAAGTGTCAAAAGCACGAATGCTCGCTCGTACAAGCCGATGTCCACGGATTCAAGCACGAAGCTCGACATTGCCCCGTGGCCAATGGCGGCGCTTGTACTCTTTCTTCTCAAGGCACTGCGTGCGCATGCTGCCCTCAGGCTTCTGCGCCCTGTGACAATGTCAACGCACAAGACCTTAGTCGACGATGGGTTTCAGCTGATTTTTCAAGTCCGCATACAATCCAGGCCTGTCCTGTTCACAGACAAGGCCAAATTGAGTGTCGGGCTCCGCAGGCGGATCGACAGGCGGTCGAGACCATGAGGTGAGAAGGATGGAGGCTCAGGCAGCAGATGCGGATGAACCTTTCGGCTTCACCTCATAGAGTCGATCGGCGACTCGACGTGCAGGCCGCTTCTCCCCACGTGTGCCAAAAAGCAGACTCGTGTGCAGGCCGCTCTCCACGCCAAAAGGCAGACTCGAACGTGCAGCAGCCTTCTTTACGCCAAAAATGGCGAAATCCGGCGCAGCTTAGGTCAGTTCTCTCCCGGCAGATTCACCTGTCCCCTTCGTATCCGCTCCTCCCCGCACTGGCTCTTTCCCTTGTTTTACGAAAGCCGCCAAACTCCTCCCTCAGTTTCCACTTCTCTTTTTGGCCACTCCCTCTTAGCCGAGCTGGCGGGGCTGTCCGGGGATGGGAAGGAGAGAAGAAGAAGAAGAAGCCCTCGGCACACCACCACTGTGCGAAACAATAAACATGCTCCCTACACCTCCGACGCGCATGTAACGGCTCCATTTACCGAAACACCTGACTAACATGCCATTTAATGGGGGATCTGAAGGCTATCCTATCATTAGTTAAGCCTTAAGATAAGGGCCATTTCCGTACACTATATCTATATAATATATATATATATAATATATTATATGTTGCGAATTCGCGCCCGGCGTGCGGACGGCCACGTAACTCGGATCGCGGCACGTCGGCCACGGACGAAATTCAGTAGTGACCTCGGGACTATTGCCCGGACCAGTACGGGTGGCCTTTCGACCTCACCACAATCGTGCAATCAGGCCACCTCTGAAGGGTTGTTCGCCAAAACTCGACCTACCTTAAGTACCCACGCGGATGGTAACCGGGTGATCGTACCTCGCCGCAGGTCGGACTCCGGACACGGCCGCTTGGGCGGGGCCCGTTCCGTACTATCGCGGCATAACCACGGTGTTATCGTCGACCTCAAGGTTCAGTTTAATTACGGGCGTTAGCCACTCGGACCCTTACGTGAAACAGGATGGAGCTCAATAGAGAAAAGACGAAGACGAAAACAGGGAACAGTTACACGATGCACATTATTTCACACACACACGAAAGCCACATATACAGCCATACGGTCAAAATGCCATATGCAACCAAACAAAAGCAACACGACGCAGAGTTAACTACCGACTACGCGCACACACGGCAACCTTATACAGTTCTACTTTACAAGCGGCGCCACCCACAGACATTACACAGACTCAAAAGAAATAGAGTGGTCACCCTGTGCGCGCACCGGTCCTTCTTCCGCGCCCTCAGCTCCCCGCTCCTCGCTGGTCGGCGAGGTCGTGCTTCGCGCCGGCACTTTGTGGCCGTTCGACGCCACGACGGGTTTGGGGACATGACGGGGTTTTCAGCGCTCTCTCGGTGCGGACGGGGGGGGGGGGAAAGAAATCGTTCGGACACTCGGGTCGGAGAGAGAGGAAATGGCTGGACCTCCGTCCCACCAGCGCGGTTCTCGGGACCACACCGACTCCGCGAACCGCCGCGAACCCTCGGACAAGACCTCGAACTGGAGCTTTTCCTCTCTCTCTCTCCTCTCTCTCGTCTCTCTCTCTCTCTCTCTCTCTCTCTCTCTCTCTCTCTCTCTCTATCACACCGTCGTTGTCAAAATGTCCCAAGCTCTCAGGATCAGGTCTCCGCAGGGAGCAACAGGCCGGCGAGCAAACAGGCTCGCAGGATCAAAAGCTCAGGCAGGAACAACAACAACCAACCCTCTTCGCGTTCCCACCCCTTTTTATGCGCGGGCTCCGCCCCGTTGCTCCGCCCCGTTCTTTGCTCCAGCCCCTTCGAGGCGCTTCGAGGAAAGCTCTCGAAGAGGGGCCGTTCCTCCTCCTGGCCGCGTCACACGGCAGTTCCACCAATCGGGCGCCAGCTGCCCCACCCCGCTTCTGTCACACTCCTCGCGCGGGGAAAGATGGCGGGAAACGTGCGGACAACCCGCGCGCCATCGTGTGCTTCTTTCTTTCCCTCCTTGCGTTCTCGCGGTTTCCAACGCGGGAACTGTAGTAGTGTGGACCGTGGAAGGAGCGTTCGTTCAGCAGGGGTAGTGGCGAAGTGGTGGTGGTTGTTGTGAGGGGTAATTGTAGCCGGTTGGCGTATGTGGCCGTTAGTGTGGCGGTTGTCTGTTTGCGGGGAGGTTGGTGTTAAATACAATAGAAAAGAACAAACGCTATCTTCAAAGGATCGCAGCCCGAATGATATACATTAATTCCTCTAGACACGGTTTTGGGGCTAACTTACACATGTGCTTAAGAGATATCTCACCTACGGGTCCTGGGGAATGTGGTTGCGAATTCACAGCCGTAACATATATATATGTATTATATATGTGTGTGTGTGTCCATGCGTTCGCACACACAGACGTCGGAACACCGACTCACTGTAAGCCGTCCTGACTGACACCCGAATCACAAACTCTGACTCGTTCGAACTGACTCCAGCCAAGACCCGACTCGTCTTCCTTATTATAGGACGGCCTGTTCCCGGCGGAGTTTGCACGCTCCAGCCAAATCAACCGGCCCCATTTTCTATCGTTGCCGTTGCACCTGCCTGTCCTGCGTCACTCCTGGCCCACACGCCAGTCTGATTTCGGTGCTGATCCCAACGGCAAAAAGGCGCCATTTGTCAGGGAATTACTGAGCGAACGTTGAAGCGCTCATAAAAACGTCAACAAACCATTCACTCAATGATTCAGCTTACATGGAAAAAAAGCAAGCCATTAGCATCCATAGAGCTGCTGAATGCGGGTTTCAAACGTCGATGGAAAAAGGCGGGCGTCGCGTCTGTGAAAGAAACGCGGTTGTCAACGTTGATGGAAGGGGGGTGTCGAGCCTCTGTTGGAGCTAACGGGGGGGGGGCCTTTCTCACGATGCGGTGAATGTGTATGTCGCAAAGAGAAAAGGAAGGCTTCCATAAGCGAACGGAATCTATTCTTTAACTTCTCAACGCATAACATTTAGAGAAATCCCGAGACCTGGGTATAGGTCTATTACCTGACATGCATTTAGGAAATAAATTTTGAAAACTTGATGTTTTGTACTGCATTCGGCGGATCGGATTCGTGAAATCCGTAACAATATATATTATATATATGTATACATATACACACATATATTATATATATATATATATATATATACAACATACATATATTATATATACATTACTGCATACATATATATATATATATACAATATATATTGGTACGATCGGACGTGGCGGATCTACCCGGACTCTTTGTGCCACCTCACCACGCGCGTCTCCGAGAGTTTATAACAGCCGGCTGGCTCAGGCAAGGCTCGGTCACGCGTCTCAATCGCAGATACCAACGTACCCCTGACTTATCATGGGAAATAGACCCCGGTTACAGACCGGTTTTGTCACGTGCCGGCGTTTTCTGCCAAGTCTGTAACCATTTTGGTTTTATATAAACCATCGACGGATCGGGTTCCTCGACGCGACACAATTATCCAAGGGAACTTCTTTACGAATCAGCCAGATTTATTGGGGAACTCGTGGAAATAACACAGCAAAAATTCACGACAATGTTTTAATTAATCGAAACTCGGTTCTTAACTAGGGAACTCGGATTACGGGTTTTGAGGGGGTCACGCTACGAGCAGTATACCTTAACACATGCAGACAAAATAGACGCATGCAGGACCAAACAGAGACTTTGGTGATGTCTTCAGGGGAGAGGAAAAGTCTCAAGCACAAATGTTGCTCGTAAACAGCGATATGTCCACGATTCTAAGCCCCCAGCTCGAGCACGCTCGCGTGGCAAGATGGCACTCACCCTGTTGTCGCACCCGCACGCAGCCTCGCGCGCTCAACCCGCTTTTAAGGTCGAACGGCAAGACCGCCAGATCGACGGTAGCATCTCTCT
>CM068961.1:60429402-60445667 GCA_035128595.1 Eptatretus atami
TGGTGTCGCGAACATCATTTTTTTTTTCCTTTTCGAACATCGTACTTACACAAACTTAGACACCTAGGCTATATGGTATAGCCTATTGCTCCTCGGCTACAAACCTGTACAGCATGTTACTGTACTGAATACTGCAGGCAATTGTAACACAATGGTAATTATTTGTGTATCTAAACATAGAAAAGGTATAAAGGATTTTTTTTTTAATGGTACACCTGTATAGGGTAGATTATATGTAGATTTTATAAACACTTTACACTTCGGCTACACTAAATTAATTTTAAAAAAGAATTTATTTCTTCAATAATAAATTAACCTTAGCTGACTGTAACTTTTTTACTTTATAAACTTAAAAAAAATTTTTAAACTTTTGATGAATGCTTAGGGGCCATGATGAACAAAACAACACGAGATTAAATCAAGCACATGGAAAAATGATGCAATCAAGAGACGCGGTCAACACGAGATGTAAGTTGAAGAATGCTGCGTGACACGGCATGCTGTTTTACAGTAAACTTTTTTTATAAGTAGAAAGAGTACACTCTAAAATAACGATAAAAAGTACAGTATAGTAAATACATAAACCAAACATCGTTGTTTATTATCATTATTAAGTATTATGTACGTACATAATTGTATGTGCTATTTTTATACGACTGGCAGCGAGCGCTACGTCGGCTACATCACTCGGCGATAGGAATTTTTCAGCTCCATTATAAGGAGCTGCAGATTCGTCGTATATCGATACTCGTATATGCGATTATGGACCACCGTCTATATGTGATCCGTCGTTGCCCGAAACGTCGTTATGCGGCGCATGACTGTATATACATATATATATATATACATATATATATTATATATATATATAATATATATATATATAATATATATATATATATATATTATATATATATATTATATTTGGGGTCGATCAATCAAGGTGTGTCCGTATAAATGGCAATGGTTGACAAGTGTTCAATTTATGTATCCGATTTCTTTTGTTGAAGGTGACATTTGTTTCATTGTGCACATCCCGGGCACAATCCACACCCTGGAAGTGAAGAAAATGATTCAGAAAAAGAAGATAAATGAGTTTCAACTAATTCCCTAACTATAAGCTTCCAGTTGATTTTTGTAAATTTCTGAACTAACATTGAGGATAGATTTTGTGCTTGCACCTGTTGCAAATATGACAATAAGTGTATCGTTATTTGTATTATTTCTTCCTTGTTCTTTTAAAGGGTGATTAGTGAATATGTAATGTTCTAAATGTCTGTATCGGCTGCATGAGAATTTGCTGTTGTCGACTATTTTTGGAGACGGCGGTCCTGAAATTGGACCAAATTAACTCGGTGTTGACTTCACAAGCACTGAGCTGTATGTAATTGATGCAACTGTCACATTGCATTATTCTCCTCTCCGTTCTGAACATTTTGATACCAAATATGTATGAATGGTTGCTTTTCATTGAAGTTAGGTCAAATTATGTGATTTTGGAAATGGTCAAATAATTTGGACAGGGGTATCATTCAAATGGAAATATTTCATAGACACAATAATATTGAGTGCAACAGGGCTGAATGTGTTCCTGAGATGTCCCTTTTTCAAATGAGACCTGCTGTATCTTTGTGTACAGCCCGTTGATTAAACTCCGAAAATAAGGCTTTTTTCTGAGATATCACTGGCTTAATCGAATCTATAAATGTACTTATCCTCTATGTACTGCTTATAATTATCCCACTACCTTAATATCAAATTCCTTTGTAATATGCTTCCATAATTACCCCTTTTTAAACTCTTGGCAGGGAATCAGGATGGATCAGGATGGATGCATCATTTTGAGTTCAGATGAAATGGATGAGTGTGACTTTGTTTTAATCTGTTGATGGATTGATCTCGTCAATGGCTTGAAGTGTGACGAAGTTGAAGGAGTTATGATACTTGTGGTAAAAAAAGTCTGTGAAAGTTACTGCCTTCAAAGGGTTGATGAGAGACATTTATATTTTGAGTAAGTTGAAACTAACTTTATTAAATAAAGATGAGTTCCCTTACAAGGAACCTCAACACATGAGGAGGCCATTAGGCCCATCAAAGCCTGCGCTACTATTTGCCGACCTATGCTTTTGTCCATGCTGTTATCCTTTTTAAATGTTGAACATGAAGCAAGGAATCATTATGTACAATTTTAAAAGTCTTTGTTGTGACTCGGCTGGGATTTGAACCGCTGAACTTCCAGACTCAGAGTGGACGGTCTAACCATTACATCACTGAGTCTGGTATTAATTTACACTATACTTGTGCTCACAGAGAAAAGATCACATCACTGGCTGTACAAACAGACAGGTGTATTTTCTGAAATCAAAACATACAAAGGTGAGGGTAACTAAGAAGGTGAAAATTCGCTCCTTTATTTATTTTTTTTGTTAATTTTTGATGCTTTTAAGCACAAACCTCTTGTAAAGAGTCGTGTAAGGTCTGAAAAAATAAACAATGAAAATATACATAGCGTTGAAAGCAGCTATATGCTGGGAGGATGCTTCATGATAGGTAATTGAAAATGAAGTAGATATGAGAACCCAAGGTCCATGTAGGTGCCATCGGAAAGTATTCATATCCTCGACTTTTGTCACATTTTGTTTCAGCCTGAATTTAAAATGGATTACATTAACAAAAAAAATGCTATCACCAGTTTACACAAAATACCCATAACGACAAAGTGAAAACATGTTTTTTGGAATTTTTACAACTTTATTAAAAACTAGCTGAAGTACCCAGTAATACCTGGGAAATTTGCCCTATTTTCCTCACGCTAGTTAGACTGAGGCATTAGTTGTATGGAGAAAGTTGGAAGGCTTCTTTTATTCCTCAGATTTATGGAAGGAAGGCTTTATGCTGCCGTAATCCTCAGAGAGGTCATAGTTGAAGGCGGCCTTGAGCCACTCAATTTTCTAGCAGCAGTGGCAACTGTCCTTGATGTCCTCCAAAACCCGGACCTAGAAAGCTGGAACGTGATTTTGTGCTTCTCTCGCCCGTCGGTGTGACCTCTCTCTCTCTCTCTCTCTCTCTCTCTCTCTCTCTCTCTCTCTCTCTCTCTCTCTCGCTCTCTCTCTCTCTGCAGCTGACTCCGCTTGCCTGGCTCTTTCATGAGCAGATCATCAGCAGTGAGCTGTTGCCATGCGCGTGCAGTTCGAGAATTCAAATAACAGGAGGAGAATGTGTATGTTTTAAAAAGTCAACGAATACGAACATTTTGTATTTCAAATACCCTAGCGTTTTTAACCATGAAGCCTTTTGTTACGATTAATACGCCGGCGCACTATTCGAAGCCTTTTTTTTTTAATGGAAATTTTATTTTTTTATTTTTTTATATATATATATTTTTTCATTTTTATGGAAAGCCACTTAGCGCATCCTGGAGCTGAATGTTGGGTCTATATGTGTGTAAAGTTTCATCAAGATCGGTTACTGGTCTAGGAACTTATTGTTACAAACAAACAGACAGACAGACAGAAGGACTGCCATTTATATAGTAGATGAAAAGCTCAAATGTTTGCGTCAATACTCTGTAGAAGAGCATTTGGCAGCAATTACGGCTTTGAGTCTTCTTGGGTATGTTTGTATCAGCTTTGCACATCTGGATTTGGGGATTCTCTCCCATTCTTCCTTGCAGATTGATCAAGCTCTGTCAAGTTGGATGGGGAGTGTTGGTGAACAGCAATCTCCAAGTCTTTCCACAGATTCTCAATGGGATTCAAGTCTCGGCTTTGGTTGGGCCACTCAAGGACTTTCAGGTTCTTGTTCTGAAGCCATTCCAGTGTTGCTTTGGATGTATGCTTTGGTCATTGTCCTGTTGGAATGGAAATCTTTGCTGCAGTCTTAGGTCTTTTGCTGCAGGTTCTCCTGAAGGAATTTGCCTGTATTTGGCTCCATTCATTGTTCCCTCTATCCTTACAAGTCTACCAGTCTCTATCTACTCATCGCACCTGTATAGGGTAGATTATATGTAGATTTTATAAACACTGTACACTTCGGCTACACTAAATTAATTTTAAAAAAGAATTTATTTCTTCAATAATAAATTAACCTTAGCTGACTGTAACTTTTTTACTTTATAAACTTAAAAAAATTTTTAAACTTTTTGATGAATGCTTAGGGGCCATGATGAACAAAACAACACGAGATTAAATCAAGCACATGGAAAAATGATGCAATCAAGAGACGCGGTCAACACGAGATGTAAGTTGAAGAATGCTGCGTGACACGGCATGCTGTTTTACAGTAAACTTTTTTTATAAGTAGAAAGAGTACACTCTAAAATAACGATAAAAAGTACAGTATAGTAAATACATAAACCAAACATCGTTGTTTATTATCATTATTAAGTATTATGTACTACATAATTGTATGTGCTATTTTTATACGACTGGCAGCGAGCGCTACGTCGGCTACATCACTCGGCGATAGGAATTTTTCAGCTCCATTATAAGGAGCTGCAGATTCGTCGTATATCGATATCGTATATGCGATTATGACCACCGTCTATATGTGATCCGTCGTTGCCCGAAACGTCGTTATGCGGCGCATGACTGTATAATACATATATATATATATATATATATATATATATATATATATATATATTTGGGGTCGATCAATCAAGGTGTGTCCGTATAAATGGCAATGGTTGACAAGTGTTCAATTTATGTATCCGATTTCTTTTGTTGAAGGTGACATTTGTTTCATTGTGCACATCCCCGGGCACAATCCACAACCCTGGAAGTGAAGAAAATGATTCAGAAAAAGAAGATAAATGAGTTTCAACTAATTCCCTAACTATAAGCTTCCAGTTGATTTTTGTAAATTTCTGAACTAACATTGAGGATAGATTTTTGTGCTTGCACCTGTTGCAAGATATGACAATAAGTGTATCGTTATTTGTTATTATTTCTTCCTTGTTCTTTTAAAGGGTGATTAGTGAATATGGTAATGTTCTAAATGTCTGTATCGGCTGCATGAGAATTTGCTGTTGTCGACTATTTTTGGAGACGGCGGTCCTGAAATTGGACCAAATTAACTCGGTGTTGACTTCACAAGCACTGAGCTGTATGTATATTGATGCAACTGTCACATTGCATTATTCTCCTCTCCGTTCTGAACATTTTGATACCAAATATGTATGAATGGTTGCTTTTCATTGAAGTTAGGTCAAATTATGTGATTTTTGGAAATGGTCAAATAATTTGGACAGGGGTATCATTCAAATGGAAATATTTCATAGACACAATAAATATTGAGTGCAACAGGGCTGAATGTGTTCCTGAGATGTCCCTTTTTCAAATGAGACCTGCTGTATCTTTGTGTACAGCCGGTTGATTAAACTCCGAAAATAAGGCTTTTTTCTGAGATATCACTGGCTTAATCGAATCTATAAATGTACTTATCCTCTATGTACTGCTTATAATTATCCCACTACCTTAATATCAAATTCCTTTGTAATATGCTTCCATAATTACCCCTTTTTAAACTCTTGGCAGGGAATCAGGATGGATCAGGATGGATGCATCATTTTGAGTTCAGATGAAATGGATGAGTGTGACTTTGTTTTAATCTGTTGATGGATTGATCTCGTCAATGGCTTGAAGTGTGACGAAGGTTGAAGGAGTTATGATACTTGTGGTAAAAAAAGTCTGTGAAAGTTACTGCCTTCAAAGGGTTGATGAGAGACATTTATATTTTGAGTAAGTTGAAACTAACTTTATTAAATAAAGATGAGTTCCCTTACAAGGAACCTCAACACATGAGGAGGCCATTAGGCCCATCAAAGCCTGCGCTACTATTTGCCGACCTATGCTTTTGTCCATGCTGTTATCCTTTTTAAATGTTGAACATGAAGCAAGGAATCATTATGTACAATTTTAAAAGTCTTTGTTGTGACTCGGCTGGGATTTGAACCGCTGAACTTCCAGACTCAGAGTGGACGGTCTAACCATTACATCACTGAGTCTGGTATTAATTTACACTATTACTTGTGCTCACAGAGAAAAGATCACATCACTGGCTGTACAAACAGACAGGTGTATTTTTCTGAAATCAAAACATACAAAGGTGAGGGTAACTAAGAAGGTGAAAATTCGCTCCTTTATTTATTTTTTTTGTTTAATTTTTGATGCTTTTAAGCACAAACCTCTTGTAAAGAGTCGTGTAAGGTCTGAAAAAATAAACAATGAAAATATACATAGCGTTGAAAGCAGCTATATGCTGGGAGGATGCTTCATGATAGGTAATTGAAAATGAAGTAGATATGAGAACCCAAGGTCCATGTACGGTGCCATCGGAAAGTATTCATATCCCTCGACTTTTGTCACATTTTGTTTCAGCCTGAATTTAAAATGGATTACATTAACAAAAAAAATGCTATCACCAGTTTACACAAAATACCCCATAACGACAAAGTGAAAACATGTTTTTTGGAATTTTTACAACTTTATTAAAAACTAGCTGAAGTACCCAGTAATACCTGGGAAATTTGCCCTATTTTCCTCACGCTAGTTAGACTGAGCGCATTAGTTGTATGGAGAAAGTTGGGAAGGCTTCTTTTATTCCTCAGATTTATGGAAGGAAGGCTTTATGCTGCCGTAATCCTCAGAGAGGTCATAGTTGAAGGCGGCCTTGAGCCACTCAATGTTTCTAGCAGCAGTGGCAACTGTCCTTGATGTCCTGCCAAAACCCGGACCTAGAAAGCTGGAACGTGAGTTTTGTGCTTCTCTCGCCCGTCGGTGTGACCTCTCTCCCTCTCTCTCTCTCTCTCTCTCTCTCTCTCTCTCTCTCTCTCTCTCTGCAGCTGACTCCGCTTGCCTGGCTCTTTCATGAGCAGATCTATCAGCAGTGAGCTGTTGCCATGCGCGTGCAGTTCGAGAATTCAAATAACAGGAGGAGAATGTGTATGTTTAAAAAGCAACGAATACGAACATTTTGTATTTCAAATACCCTAGCGTTTTTAACCATGAAGCCTTTTGTTACGATTAATACGCCGGCGCACTATTCGAAAGCCTTTTTTTTTTAATGGAAATTATTTTTTTTATTTTTTTATATATATATATATATTTTCATTTTATGGAAAGCCACTTAGCGCATCCTGGAGCTGAATGTTGGGTCTATATGTGTGTAAGTTTCATCAAGATCGGTTCACTGGTCTAGGAACTTATTGGTTACAAACAAAAGACAGACAGACAGACAGAAGGACTGCCATTTATATAGTAGATGAAAAGCTCAAATGTTTTGCGTCAATACTCTGTAGAAGAGCATTTGGCAGCAATTACGGCTTTGAGTCTTCTTGGGTATGTTTGTATCAGCTTTGCACATCTGGATTTGGGGATTCTCTCCCATTCTTCCTTGCAGATTTGATCAAGCTCTGTCAAGTTGGATGGGGAGTGTTGGTGAACAGCAATCTCCAAGTCTTTCCACAGATTCTCAATGGGATTCAAGTCTCGGCTTTGGTTGGGCCACTCAAGGACTTTCAGGTTCTTGTTCTGAAGCCATTCCAGTGTTGCTTTGGATGTATGCTTTGGGTCATTGTCCTGTTGGAATGGAAATCTTTGCTGCAGTCTTAGGTCTTTTGCTGCAGGTTCTCCTGAAGGAATTTGCCTGTATTTGGCTCCATTCATTGTTCCCTCTATCCTTACAAGTCTACCAGTCTCTGGCACTGAAAAGCATCACCATGGCATGATGGTACCACCACCATGCTTCACATTAGGAATGGTGTTAGATGGGTGATGAACTGTGTTTGGTTTCCACCAGATATAGCACATTGCATTCAGGCCAAAGAGTTCAATTTTCGTTTCATTTTCGTCTTTTGCCTCATGCTCTGAGTCTTTTGCATGCCTTTTTGCAAACTCAAAGTGTGTTATCATGTGTCTTTTTTTTCTCAGGAGTGACTTCCTTCTGGCCACTCTCCCATAAAGCCAAGATTTGTGAAGTGTTGCAGAGACTGTTGCCCTTCCGGCAGGTTCTCCCATATCAGCCACGGAACTCTGTAGTTCTGTCAGAGTGGTCATTGGTTCTTGGTCACTGACCAAGGTCCTTCTTGCCAAGTTGCTCAGTTTGGTCGGATGGCCAGCTCTCGGAAGAGTCTGGGCAGTTCCATATTCTTTCCATTTCCTAATGATGGAGCTCACTGTACTCTTGGGAACTTTAAATACTCTGGAAAAAAATTTATACCCTTCCCCAGATCAACGCCTCCTCACAATTCTATCTCGGATTTCTACGGACAGTTCCTTGGACTTCATGGTAGAGTTTCTGCTCTGACATGCACTGTCAACTGCGGGACCTTATACAACAAGGTGTGTTTCTTTCTAAATCATGTCCAATCAATTGAATTTGCCACAGGTGGACTCCAATCAAAAACTCGACAACCCATCCAGAAGCCAAATGCTACGAGACATTGCGTTAACCGCCTAATGCCGGATAGCGCTGTGCAATGTTTTGGCAGATGGATCAGCTCTCCGGCTGGTCTGAGTTGACTGGAAGATATGATGTCAACGATCAATCTGAATGTTTCCATCACACTCTCAACTCGGCGATCAATTCATTTTTCCCAGTTTGGAAAATTTAACTTCATTTACGTGACAAGCCATGGATTATTGCAAAATTAAAATCCCTCATACATTCTCGGCAAATTGCATTCCATAGAGGATATGCTACTAACTGGAAGCAACTTGGAAACAAGGTGAAATCGTACATAGATAAAGCAAAAGTAGACTACTGTTCCTCCCACATCCAGCGTCTGAAATGTAGGACTCCGTCTGCTTGGTACCATGTAATCAGTGTCCCAACAGGAGGTACACTGGATCAGGTGCCAATTCAGGTTCCTGAATTAGCACACAGTGACAACGTGATCAACAACTACTTTATGGTGGTGACCGCTGATTTAGCACCCCTTGAATTGACAGAACTCCCTTCGTTCCTGCCTTCTCCGAAACCGTGCCCCACGGTTTATCTTTGGGAAGTTCATAAAGCCATGTCCAAGGTATGGAAATCAACATCAGGAAAACTCAGTGGTATTTCTGTGAGGCTCTCCGCACTTTCTACATTGAGTTATCAACACCCCTTGCTCACATCAACACTTCCTTTCGGCAAGGAAAGGTCTCTGATGAGTGGAAATGGGCCATCGTAATACCATTACCAAAAATCAACCCTTCTACCATTGACAAGCAAAGACCCATATCATTAACAAGTCACTTTGTCAAATTCATTGAAGAATTAATCGCAAAATGAACATTACAAGATATGACACCAAAATTGGACCCAAATCAATTTGGAATCTGGAAATCATTATCAACAAACCATTATCTAATCAATATGTTAATACTTTGTACTTAAATGTAGAAAAGCCCAGATCATCCTCTACGGTCCTTCTTACAGATTTCACGAAAGCATTTGATGTTGTCGATCACACAATTGCGATTTCAAAGTTGATCGATCTTAAAGTATGGCCAGCAATTATCCCTTGGATGTGTTATTTCTTATCATCCTGCCAACAATGTGTCCAATACCATTCAACCTATTTGGATTAGTCAATGCTGAATGCCAGAGTCCCCCAAGGTACCTGATTCCATCCATTGGGACCATACTCTGTGCAGAGCGTTGGTGTTGCCTAAGCAGTCTCTTTGGCTATGGGGCACAATCCTGGATGGGTCGCCACTCCGACACAGGATACCAGCATGCTGGCACTCATTTTGCCAACTTCGGAAGGATGACAGGCAGAGTCAACCCCACCTGGTATTAATTCAACAGAGAGTGGGATTTGAACTCATGATCCTAGGATCCCAAGCCCACTACCTTAACCATTATGCTAACACCAGGCATACGGTACCTGATTGGGTCCCATTATTTTTTGGCAATGATAAACAATGCAGATCCGTCCAATGGAAATACATAGATTTATCAATGGTCGAGTGTCGAGACTCGAACCAGTCTTCAAACATGCAACTGGCTATCAATAACCTTGCCAAGTGGTCTGACATAAATAAGATGAAAGTGACCCTGTCAAAATGGAAGTCTCATTTATCCGTAACCCCAGAAATGCCCAGCAGTTTTCATTGGAAATGAAGAGTTAGCAAATGTGAACCTTACCAAAATTATTGGCGTCTGTCCAAAATGACCTCAAATGGGTAGATAGATATCAAGTGGGTAGATAGCATGTGGATAGTATCGAAAAGCATGCAAATAGAAAACTACATGTTACACCCATTCAAATGGCACGGCCTTCCACATCAGGATTTGATAACCATATTCACGGGCTACATTAGACCAATTACCGAATACACAGCACCCGTGTGGAATGGAGCTCTCGCAAAGAATGTGATGCATTGAAAGAGTTCAAAAACGAGCTCATCCGAATTGTACTCTGACCAGAATAATGATGTTCTCCCTCAATTGCCATTTCAGTCACTGGAAGATCATAGAAAGTCTTTTTCTACATTGTTCATTACAAAAACCCTGAAATGTACTTCCCAATTTGGAGACTTTCTACCAACAAGGAATAATACTAGAACTCTTAGACATAATGTGAACATTCCAGAATTTCATTATAAAACCAATCGCATGAAAAATAGTCACACCGGTACCAATGTTGACTTTGATTTGTGTATAATTTCCACCCCTTTGTTCACCCCTTTTTCTTTTCTTCTTTTTTGTTTAGTTTCCCGCTTCTCGCCAAACTTACTTTCTCCTCTTCCTTTTTCTTCCTCCGCTTTACCTTTCTATTATTATTCTATTTCGAGCCTTTCCCCCCTCCCTTTTCACGTCCCTATTATGATATACAAGGAGAGTATAGCACCGACTTCTTACTTTCACGTTATACATTGTTTTAAAGTCAATTAATGCCCCTGTGTGAGTGCAATACTTTATACTAGCAAATACCACCCGTAGCTTCACTAACGGGGATAGTAAGGGGTGGGAGGGAGGAAGAGTGAGGTGGGGTGGGGGAAGCGAAGGGAAGGCAGACGTGGAGGAGCATTAATTACAATTCATACTGTCTCATCAAAATGCTTCTGCATGGAATAACAGTGAAGATGGAAACAAAATAATGTCTGAAATTCATTTTCTACACGATCCACACACGCACACGCACACACACTGTATTAGTGCTTGGCCGATATCGCTAATTCTTCAGGAATCCGCACATTGGAGTCAGTGTGATTACTGACTGCAGTGCGTACTGTATACAACCCAAAAGCCTTGAGTAGCTTTCACCTTTGTTTTGGGGGAATTTCAATAAACAAATTAGAAAAACAACGTTGCATTATCGGCATTTCAGGGAGATGGGCATAAGCATTAATCTTTATAAACAGCTGCCAATCATCATCTGACTGGTGGAAAAAAATTTGGCTCCAATTTAGAAAACACGTTAATACGGCAAACGGCTCGGAAATCGGGTGTTATCAAATATATTTTGCTTTGAAACTCACAAAGAGAAACCATATAACCTTTGTATATCATGTACCTCTACCTTGTAGTAACTGCCGACTGTACATCCTGATTGGGATAAGAACTGTACCGCTATTGACTGAAGGGTGCTCAGCAAGTGGCTTAAGTACTCAAGAAAGCAATCCAATTAAATGGTTGATAAGGAACGGCTGGCCAGACTGTGGCTGCATACCACAGAGGATCCCTTTAACTTTAAAGCCAGTGTTTACCGCCATGCCCGCAGCAGTTAAAGAAATTAAATGAGTTCCTTCAAATAATGACTTTATCCACAAAAGAGTTGCTGTTTAATGTAGAACAACCCTGGAGACATTGCAAAGTTTAATTGCCTGTGAAATGAACATTGCAGATAATCCGCCGCATTGCCTGCTTGTTTGTGCATGCGTCCATCATATGGTGCATCGGTTTGCGGTCCACGCTAACGTATAACTTCATTTTGAAATGTCCGTTTTTCATCAGATTTGCTTTGTTTCCTTGTAGAGCCCCTCATGAAACCTCCGAAAATATAGACACAGATCTGGCAGACACTATGGATAAGCAGTCCCTCTGGGGGACAGGGCACGAGGTCTAGCAGTCAATGCATAATTTCATGTAGCTCAATGAAGCTGGTTAATTTTGTTACGTTCATAAATGTTTTGTTCACTCAATATAATTCTCCAAAGATATGTTGAGTAGAAAAAGATATGTTTAATACTTTGGAAATTTCACATTTTCTTGTGGACATATGGACAAGGAGGGACCATAGCCTTGCTTGCTTAAAGTAAATAGGTATATAGGCTTAGTTATATGACGAGCTTTATTTAAATTATCAGATTTCACTCTAGATTTCGACTCTTATTTAGTCCGGACGATATTTGATCCTCAAAGCCGAAATCATATTTTGATGAAATACTTTAATTAGTCCGTTAGAGTAGATCGTGGGAAATTGCATCATTTAATGCAGGAAATTGCTCCAAGCTCCTAATTTGAAAACTAAAGCACTTACAAAAGTGATGTATGCAGTGATTCGTAGCGATGATGAACAGGCATTCGATAATATGAGTGAGGAAAGTGAAAAAATACATTATCGTGAAGAAATCGTTGCGCCCTGTTCCAAGTCGCATGTTTGAGCAGGCCAAACAACATGGCGGCTTCAGACCCCAGTGAGGTAATCCAGGAAATGCCTTAAGACTCCAGAGAGCAAGGTGGCCGAGGATGGCGCCTGATAAAGGATATAATTAAATAAGGCCGTTAATTATCTTCAAAAGGGGTGTTTTAATTAACCCAAACATCCAATTTTTAGTTGTGCACTTCCTTGTTTTCTTAGTACGCATGCAAAGTTTCAGGCTGCTCGGTTTTGGATTTATGGAGGAGACTCACTGACACACACACACCCTTATCCGTATAGATGCTGATACTGTCAAATCTGTATATTTGGAGGCACCATTGTTGTTAATACCTGTTCTTGTTTTTTAATATTCTCATATTTGACTCATCTTATTTCCATTGTTTGTATTTATGATGGTTCTCATAACATTAATGTTTGATTTGATTTGATTCTACCTGTTTGTTGGTGTAAATGTGAAGTAAAATTAGTGTGTGTGTGTTTGTGTGTGTGTTTGTGTTTGTGTTTGTGTTTGTGTTTGTTTGTGTTATTTGAATTACTATAGATTCTTTTTATAATTTAATATGACTATTTATATTGATAATAAAAAGCAATTCAGCAACTTTTTAACTTGAGCACACATTTCAGATTTTTGTATTGTTTTACACTCTGCATGTTTATTCTGTGTAAACGATGTAAACTCAGCTTATTTCTGCGATACATTGGCAGAAATAAAACCATTTTTAGGTCATCTCCACCGAAATGACCTAATAAAGCCGGACCAAATGCCCGTCCGTCCGTACGTCCGTCCGTCAACAATTTTTCTTTCCGATCTTAATGAAACTTAGTATGTGGGTAGAGGTCGATGAGTGTTGCACAACGATATAACGTTTGTCCGGGTTCAAGGTCAGGGTCAAGGTCACGAGGTCACGTAAGTTATAAAAATCGCCATTTTCAAAACCTATCTAGTCTGCCATTCTACAAGATATTCGGCAACTGTTTATTGATTATGATAGTAAAAAATATTATCTTGTATCTAACTGGACAGATTTTTGAATTTCCATCCCGTTTGGCCGCCACGTAACCTGGAAGATGGTCAAAAACACCTCCCGGTACAAAGAAAACTTTTTACTTCCGATCTTGATGAAATTTGGTATGTGGGTAGAGGTCGATGAGTGATACCCAACGACATATTTTTTCCCGGATTCGAGGTCAGGGTCAAGGTCACGAGGTCACGAAAGTTGTGAAAGTCGCCATTTTCAAAACCTATCTAGTCTGTCATTTTAGGAGATATCTGGCAACGGTTCATCGATTATGATATTAAAAAACATTATAGAGATGACCATCACCCCCACACGGGGGTAATTTTTTGATTTGAATTGCATTGTTATAACGTCGTGTACAGTAAATAACTACCACATGCTCTTCTGCATCAAAACGCCTTCAATCCAATACTATCCTCGTTAAGAGCTAATTTTTTTCTTTTGCTTTACCCCTTCCCCTTTATAGAACAAACTACTGTTGCTTCATCAGTCCGTGAAGGTGAAGTGCTACTGCTTCCTTTAATGTTTTGATTTTCTTTAAGTAACCTGGTTTGTTTACAATCCAAGTTCATGATCATTTCCAAAAAATGCAATTTGAGATCATGATGGACATGAGCTAGCTCTGATTCTCGAGTTTATCACTTGATTGTGTTTTTCTGCTCATTTGATACTACATTTGAGGCCATTTGTTAATTTGATATTTATTTTTAAAATTTCCTTCATTTCTGATATTGGTAGCTGAATATGATACTAGAACGGCACTTGGTGGAGCACATACCTCTGCCAGGCTGAACAGTTTACGTGTTGTACCAAAATCTAATCGGCTTGTTCTTGTCACCCACCCAACTCTTTCACCTAGTTTTGCCATAATCCGTCCATAACTTTTTGAGATATCGTGCTCTATATCGTTTTGTTCCCATCTCTCAATGGTGAGGAATCACTTTATAAAAGACATTAAAAATACTCCTGTCTGGATCCGGATCCGAATCTTCACCAAAATATAAACAATTCGTCCTTGTCACACACCCAACTTGTCCACCAAGTTTCAATAAAATTCGTCCATAATTTTGGAGATATCCTGCTCACAGACAGACAGACGGTGAAAACATAACCTCTGTCCACCTTTGGTAGCAGAGGTAACTAGACAAGTACACCAACGTGCCTTCTTGGACTGTTCGCTATACTAGCTTGTTGGTCTGCTGAGTTTACACAGTCGGATCCCTCTTATGAAAATTGTCGATAAACACATGACTCTCCATTTATAATTTCAGAGCAGCTTGGTAAGAACAGAATTTCTTCACTGATTAGTTATGCTTCAAATATAAGTTGTGCAATCGGTGTTTGTTATTGTCATTACTTTAGTATGTAATAAACATTTCCTTATCGTTGTTTGTATTGCTTCTAGATTTTTCCAAAATGAACCTCAAATGTGGCGAGCAGGAGCAGGGTGAAAAGGAGCTCGGAATCCAAGGTGTGTTTTGTAGATAAATGTTGTCACGTTTTTTTTTCTTTTCCTGTTGATGTTTGCCATTGTGAGCCTCATTGGTGTCATGATGAACTTCAGAGATGGCTCTCGGTCATTGTGGTTAAGGACTTTTGTTTACTTTTACTTTCCATGATGCTGACGTTCCATATTTCCCATGTTTACTTTGCATGCCATTCTGGCATTAAATTGCACTTATTTATGGAACTCATTGGAAGAGAAGCATATTGACGTGAGTAAAAATGAGTGTACTAGCAAGAACTATGGCTGCACTTGCTTGCACTTGTAATATGAATTGCTCAAGTAAACCAAACTTGGCAGTGCAATGGGGAAAAAAAAGTTTTAAAAAAAAAATTATTATTAGAAGACCTTGCATGTTGTAGAAAATATTTTTTCCTGATTTTGGGCAAACGAAGTGAGTAAACCCTACACTTGTCCTTAAGATTGGATTTAGAATTTGACTTTATTACTACCTGTCTTGTGGAATCTCGGATGAGATGTTTAACATCCACATTGCAGACATGATTGCTGGCTTAACGCCTCCTGCCCCGCCCCCCACCTAAAGGAACAGCGTATTTTTTGATGTATAACCTCCTTATGGCACTACGTTCAGTGTCATTTTAATCTGATGGAAATCCGGCAGCAGTAGAATCCAGGACTTGAATACTCAGAGGTGAACACATAATCAGCTGCTCTGAATAAATTATCTAAGTTAGCACAGAGTCATACCAACACATGGCGGTGGTGAGGAATAGATTAATGATCTACGGTTATCTAATGCAGGTAAATTTACAACATGATGTAGACTACCTTATCAGATAATCTTGTGTTATAGGCACCATGTTGAGTATAGTAGGGGACCCAGAGCCCTAAACATTTGAAGGAGGTCACACAGCTTGCTATACTTTGTTTCTATATATTTTTAGGTAGGTATGTCCATTCCTCATAAGGTTTCAGAGGTCTGCTCATCAGACACTCTTGCGAACAATTTCTGTGGGTGGAAGTTTGAAGATACGAGATCACCTAAATGAGCCAAATAATTAGGGGTAGGGGAAACTAAATTGAGTTTTTTATGAAGTAATTGTGATGAAAGTCATGCATATTAGGTATCATTGAGAAGGGGTTAGCCCACACTACAATTTAGCATTAATAAAATTTTGATGACGTC
>CM068961.1:60455480-60466761 GCA_035128595.1 Eptatretus atami
GGACCCCCAATCTTTGATGATAGGAGGAAAACCATGGGGTAACCTTCCCAGGTCAGATTGCGGTCGTGTGTGTCGGGGTGGTGCTGAGGTGTCGTCCACCAGACGGCGGTCTCCTTGAGTTAACCTGAGGCGGTCCCTTCGGGTGTGCCTGGAATGTCCTATCCCTAAGAGAGGATGATCACCTGTCTCTGTTATCATCTAAGCTCAAGCGTTTGGACATCGGAATTGCAGCACTCTCTGAGGTTCAGAGACCGGATTGCGGTGAGATCATGGCAGGATTACACCTACTATTGGTCTGGTCGTTCTGATGGTTACCATGCCCAAGGAGTTTCTGTAGCTGTGTCCAATAAGCTGACTCTACTGATAATTAGGCAACACTGGTCAACGTGCGTATTATGAGACTAAGGATTTGTCACTCCTTGGGTGTCATTTCCCTGGTCTCTGAATATGCTCCGACTGAGGCGAGTGATCCTACCGTGAAGGACGCATTCTATGTCACGCTCGAGTCTGTGGTTGATCAGTACCCCAGGCGAGATACTCTTCTAGTCTTGGGGGATTTCAATGCATCGACTAGAACTGATAGGGATGGTTATGAGACATGTGATGGTCCCCATGAGTCTGAAACTGAACCAGAACAGCAACAAGTTCCTTGACTTTCCAAGAAGTCATGGACTTGGGGTGGCTGGTTCATACTGTCAATGCCCACAGGCTCATCGCTGGACTTGGAATTCCAACGCTGGTGGTGTGGCAAAGGAGATTGACCATGTGCTCATTGATGGTCGCTGGATGATGATCCAGAACTGCAGAGTCTACCGGAATGCTCAGTTCCTCAATACCGACCATAAGCTTGTAGCAACTCTGAAGTTGCAGCTTAAATCCAGAAGAATGGTACCATCCCAGCCAAGGCTGGATGTTGGCAAGCTCAAGGATGAGAGGATATCTGAGGTGTTTGCGAACTGGCTGAGTGGGGATTTGGTGGCTTTGGGTGCTTTGGGAGATCCTGAAGAGTTGTGGGTTGCTTTCAAGACCACCGTCCTTGATGTTGCCGGTGGATGTCTTGGAACTCACCAGAGGGCGAAGAAGAATTCTGTCTCTCAAGGGATACTGGATACCATTAACCAGAGTCGCAGGGCCAGGCTGAATGGCAGAACTGAGCTGTTCAAGGAGCTGAGGCATACAACTGTACTTGTGCTAAGGGTGGACAAGGAGGCCTATGTGCGAGAAATCTGTGAGGGGGTCGAGCATCACCTGTGTTCAAGTGATTCTCGTCCTGCTTAGAGGGGAATTTGCTCATTACATTCCTAGAAGCCTGTCCTTCGGTGTACTGCAGTTAGAGCGGAGGGTTGTGGGCTCTTTACAGAGGAGTCCGAAGTGAAGGCCTCCTCGGCCGGTTACTTTGAGCCGTTGCACCAGCCTGATCCACCACCTGTCCAGTTGGATGTCAGGGGTGTTACTATCCCAATTGCTGACCCTCCAATCAACTGTGGTCCAGCTTCATTTGTGGAAACACAGGCTGTGGTGAGCCGGTTGAAATTGGGGTGAAGCTCCAGGGATCTGTGGCATCCATGCTGAACTTCTCAAGGCTGGTGGGAATGCATCACTCGTGTCGTTACATGCAGTTCTGTGCTTTGCCTGGAATACAGGCATCATCCCAACTGAATGGAAGAGGAGCCTTGTTGTCCCTCTCTGGAAAGGGAAGGGTGATCGCCAGGACTGCAACAACTACCGAGGCGTGACTCTTCTCTCAGTGTCGGGCAAGGTCTTTGCTCGGATAATTCTTGATGGGGTTCGCCACCATCTGCTTGAGCACCAGTGCCCAGAGCAGTCAGGCTCTACTCCAATGAGGTCAACGATTGACCGTATCCTTGATCTTTGAGTCCTCACTGAACACAGACGAGAGTTTCGGCAGGGGCTGCTTGCAGTCTATGTTGATCTCAGTAAAGCGTTTGATTCAGTGAATCGGGATGCCATCTGTAAGATTCTTGGTCGTCGTGGGGTGCCACCAAAACTGATCAATCTGATGTCTGAACTATATTCTGGTACTGAGAGTGCTGTGAGATGTGGTGATACCATCTCTGACTTATTTCCAGTTGTTACTGGAGTTCGTCAGGGGTGTGTACTGGCCCCCACACTTTTCAGCACTTGTATGGGCTGGATTCTGGGGAGGATGTCAGAGAGATCAAGCTGTGGTGCATTGTTTGGGAATGTCAAGATCTCTGGCCTTGATTTTGCAGATGATGCAGTCATCTTTCCAGAGACTCTGGATATCCTTTTGGGGGCTGTCGAGGTGCTGAATGAGGAGTCTTAGCTGCTGGGATTATGGGTCTCCTGGGTCGAAACTAAGATACAGGCTTTCAATGACATCTTGGATGCTGCTCTCTCATCTGTACCTGTTCGTGGTGAGGATGTTGAGGTCAGTGAGAGATTTACTTACCTTTGCAGTGATATTCATGTCTCTGCTGGCTGTGAGTCAGAGGTCAATAAACGTCTGGGTCGGGCCTGGGGACTCATGGATTTACTGGATCATGGGGTGTGGCGCTGCCGGTACCTGTGCGGGAGGACGAAAGTCTGAGTCTTCCGTTCCTTGCTGCTTCTAGTCTTGCTCTACGGATGTGAGACTTGGACTCTGACCAGGGATCTGAGATGGCGACTTAATTCTTTGTACCAGGTTTCTTCGGAGAATCCTTGGCCATCGCTGGTCAGACTTTGTGTCCAACGAGCGGTTGCTGAGAGAGACTCAAATGAGATTTGTGACCTGCATAGTCTGTGAGCATCTCAACGTCAACCCAGCAAATCGCAGCTCTGATGAGCAGGCATTCAATAATATGAGTGAGGAAAGTGGAAAGAAAAAGAAAAGCTTTGTTGTTACGGAGTCATTATGGCCGGCCTGTTCCAAGTCAAGACATGGTTGAATAGGCCAATAAACATGGTGCCTTCAGACCCCAGCGAGGTAATCCACGATACTGATGAAGACCCCAGAGAGTGAGGTGGCTATGGATGATGCCTGATAAAGGATGTAATTGAATATGGCTGTTAGTTATCTTCAAAAGTGGTGTTTTAATGAACCCAAACACCCAATTTTAAATCATGCACTTCCTTGGAGTTTTCTTGGTCTGCATGCAAAGTTTCAGGCTGGGTTTCATGGTTTTGGAGTTATGGAGGGGAGACACACATGCACACGCACACACACATGTACATATACACACACATATTGCCTTTTATTCGTATAGATGAGAAATAAGATGATACCTGCTGATTTCCTCACCACAAGGACACCATTACAACAGGCTGCTGTAATTAATAGACAGTACTGTTCTGATAATGTGTTGTTGGTGCCATTGTAGTAATGACTAGGTGTTTGTTCAATTTTGTGCTGCTTTTGCCTTTTGCGAACTTTCTCAAACTCATTCCAAATAAAAGGAACTGCAATTTTGCCCGGCTTTGAGATGAATGTTGTGAAAAATGATTGGAATTGATTTGTATTTATATGATTGGAATTTATACGTTCTAAAACCGTTTTTATTGGTTGACTGACTGCTAATCTTTTATCTAATTTAATCTCAAAGATTGCATTTTAATGAGTTTTCTCTGCTCTCTTTGTTGAAGGATGACAGCAGTTTGGACTTGTTCAAGGATTCCTTACAGAAAGTTGCAGACCATTTCACAGCTTACAAGACGACTTTTGATGAACTTTCACAGGAAATAGAGAACAATTCCAGTGAGTCATGGCAGCTTCTTCTGTTTCTGGTTGTGCAACTCGTACGGGAGCTCTTTAGAAAGGTGATTTGTGGCTCAGTGTACAGGCTCCAACAGCTGGCACCCAGCACATATGAGTGCACCGAGCACTCGCTTTGGAGCGTCACTTCCTTTGATGGTGAGCCATTCAGGCATACTTGATCCTTCTTACATGATTAAGATGAATAATGTCTTTGAGGTCATTAGAGACACCTTGTAGACATTGCATATAGGCCACAGAGATATAACCAAATGCAGGAAAATGCCATTTAGCTGGCGCATTAGACTTCCTCAAACAAAGCATGCCACGGAGCAAGCACATGTGTACACACACACATTAATATACATATATACACGCACCCACAAAGGTGGATACATTGAGACCTGGGAGGGCTCCGTTCCACCTTCTGAAATATGGAGATAACACCCAATGATACACACAGACACTTATTCTAAAACCGACAACATGCATCACAGCAAAACACCTGCCAACTTGTCTCCTCATGCTGTTTAGCAGTTGTCATGACACTAGTTTTACAACCATTTCTAAACTGAAAAAACTTTTTTTTCCAGGTCTTCGCCCAAGAAACATGAAACGTATTCATCACAAAAGTGACATTCATAATTATCCGGATCTTTGTTCTCACGTGTCCAGCTTGCTCAAGCTTATCGTTCATGACAGGAGTACCTCTGATGCATGCAATGAAGCTGTGAATGATACCATCTTAAAGCTGCTCAAGAAAGACACCTTTGGACAAGGAGCATTTGATGGCAAGTTGCGTGCTCGCCTTCTTTTTATCACCAAGCTTACCATGTCCGAAAAATTTGGGCCGTTGCTCAACTTGTACAAGGAAACATACGAAGATTTGCAGACATACACAGCTTCTAATGAGCGACACAGATTTTCCTTTTTGTTTGAGAAGGTCCACGTTCTTACTCCGAAGGTATCATTGTGTGGCTTACACAGCAGCAGCGATCTTGCCGAGATTGATGGCTCAATGGAGGAGACGTTTGAGGTTCTTGCCAGTGATCCAGCAAAGTTTCTCTTCTTCGTCAAATGCAAAAGTCGTGGTGGAGCCATTCACATTCCCATTCCCCAACCTTTCACATGCAAGCTTGAGTTTAAAGATGCCCACGAGGCTGAGTTGGCGTGCAAGGAAGGTTTGATATGCGGCAAAATGCTGGGATCTGTGGGCAACTTGGCATGGGTCCGGCTACTTGAGAATAAAGGCAAACATGAACTTCAAGATGAGGTCCAAGCTAAAAGTTGGAAATACTCGAGCGTCGACTCCTTTTGCATCGATATCGCATCGAAGGAAGCTAAATTCAAGATTCGACTCAGCTTCAATGGGACTGCATTGAATGCATTTTGCAATGAGTAAGGAATTTGTCAAACGGGCAATTGAAGCATGTCCATCTTCTTTAGTGCAAGATATAACTCCACAAATCAAGTTACTGGTTAACTCTAAACAACTAGTTACCTCAGCCACCGAAGGTGAAGGAGGTTATGTTTTCACCCCTTTCTGTTTGATTGTCTGTTTGCGTACAAGATATCTCAAAAAGTTGCGTACGGATCCGGATGAAATTTTGTGGACTGGTTCGGTGTGTGACAAGGATGAACTGATTAGATTTTGGTGAAGATCCGGATCCGGATCCCGGCGACTTGAATTTTAAAAGTGATTCTTCACCATTGAGAGATGGTGTCAAAAACGATAAAGCACGATATCTCAAAAATCTATTGGGCCAGCCAGATATGTTCTCGTGGATCAGGCATTACAGGGTGGAGGTATGCGCTCTACCAAGTGCCCTTCTAGTTTGTTAACTCTTAATCGTCCTCTCTTGGGATTTTATTTTGCAGCAGCATATTATGGAATTAAATGTGTTTTTGATTTGCCAAATCAGCAATTTGAATTTTAAAATGCCTCAAAAGGATCGAACATATCTGTGTCAAGAGTTTGTACCACAGCAACATTGTATGCTGTCTCGTGACCCTCCTCCTGTCCTTGAAAAGTGCTGCCGACTGTCATCTCATAATTTCTCCCATATCCGTGTCTTACTTTTGCTGACCCCCGCCCAACCCACTCTCGATCCCCCCTTCACCCAAGCCACTTCCATTCTGCCACTGGCCCACTCATGTGTGTGATGCGTGTGTGATGCGTGTGTGATGCGTGTGTGTGTGTGTGTGTGTGTGTGTGTGTGTGTATTGTTGCGGTGACGGGTACCGAGACACCAGCTTGTCACTCGGGGATTAATCCCCGGTTGTCCTCGGTAGAGCCGGACCTGGGGCCACTGCTCACAATTAACATTATGTTACGGTGGGTTGTTTTAAAACCACGAATGCCACCCAGTCAACCACGAGTTCCAGTGTCCACCGTCTAATTATTCCGTTTAACTACAGGTCACGTGGTTACCTGAGCGGGGAGCGCGCCCTCGGCAAAGCACCAATGTTATCTCGATTTGATTTTAATTAGGACGGCCGAACGTTTTAACTGCTGGTGCGTGCCGACGATTTTTGGGTCAAATCTGTGGTAATTACCTCCCAGTCTATCTCGGTTCAAACAATGCTCGACCAACAGAAGGAAAGGACAAACACAGACAGGTTGGAAATCGACAAATAATGTATTAATAATAAAATAAATAAATAAAAAGAACTTTTTATTTGCTGAGAGTAAATAAAGAATGAATTTCAAGCAAAATCAATCAAAATGCCAGGAAAGAGACAAAGAGCAGATGTTTATCGGGGTTGACTTGCTTCCAGCTAAACGCAGACAAGGGTACCCAGGGGATCATTCAGGGGGAGGGGAAGGGGAGAAATTGGCTCGCTCACCAGAAAGTCGTCACATGAAGCGAAAATGTCCTGAAAATGCGTGCGTGCGTGTCACGTCCGTCGCCAGCACCAGCTTTGCTGTGCACCTCTCGCGGGGCAGCCTTGAATGCCAGTCGACGTCTGGAGGGCACCGAGAAAGTTCGTCGCGGCTTTAGACCCTGGTGCGCCGGTGATCGACCCGTGCCTCACTTGTGGCGGCACCGCTCACACCCACACGCGCACCACACGCTCGCTTGCCAAAGCACTCGGAAGGGCAAATTGTCTCGTCGGCGCTGGTCAGACACCCGCTTCTTGGTCGCTTCTCTCGCACTTTGCTTTTTTCTCTCCTCAAGAACGCCTCTCCTCACAGAACGCCTCTCCTCACAGAACGTCTCTCTTCACAGAACGCACCTCACGCTTTCTCTCGCTCGTTTTTATATCCCCGGCAGTCTCCACGGGGTACTGTCTGCCCCAAGCTCACCCTGCCCGCCGGGGCACGGTTACCATGACGACCCGTGCGCTCTCAAAAAGGCGGGCGTCGGAGCTCGCGAAAGAATGCTGCTGAGGAAAAATGAGGGGGGCTTCAGAGCTCGTGAAAGAAATGTGTGTGAACGTGTCTGTCGTAAGAAAAAGCTTTCCATAAGAGAGGGGATCTATCCTTTACCCTTATCAACGCATCACATTTAAGATCACATTAGACATGGGGATGGGGCTAATCTGAACATGTATTTAAGGAAATAACTGTCTGAGGACCTGGATGTGTGGATGCATTCATCAGACCGGATTCTAAAATCCGTAACAATATATATATATATATATTATATATATATATATATATATATATATATATATATTATATATATATATTTATATATATATATATATATATATATATATATATATAGCAACCTTTTCGAAATAACATGAAATATTTTCAAGGCCGCAACTAAATCTGATTTACTCTTCAGCCTGTTTACTGAATGTCTCGGGTTGATGACGTGTCTTGGGCCATTTCATGCCATGCTGGCCTACTTAGAGCACATGCTTACATGCAGAATCATTCAATCACAACAATCTGAATGTTGGTATGCTGCCCTTTATGTGATTCTTGTACTTTAATGATTTAAGGTAAATTATTCTTAGTTTGGTCAGAAGACTTTGTAACAAAAATAACCCCAAAAGGGTTTGATTTAACCAAAATAACCACAAAAGATTTATGGACAACTTCATAAAGTTTGGGGCCATGTGAGGTCCTTCTGATGGTAATCTGTGATAGACATTTCCTTTATGCATGTTTAAAGCACTTTCCTTCTGAGGCTAATCTGTCTTAAACTGATAAAGAATTTTTATCCACAGATCTGGAATAAATTTTTTACTCTTTGACTCTTTGTGGTGAAACTTTTAATCACACTGATGTTGTATTGTGAGGGGTACAGGTTTTGTGAAAGCCACCATCACAAAGCTAGCCTGCCCAAATTGGCTCCAGTCAAATGTCAGGCCTCGCTTGGCCATCTGGTTTATCAAAGACGAATTAACTGTTTGGTCAACCAACTCAACAAGAAGGAGGGATTGATTGTGGCTGTAAAAGTAGTAGTGGTAGTAGTAGATTATATTATCCCCACTCTTACCGTTCATTTTATTGATCCTAATGTCGCGGAGGTGGCTGACCCAGGTTATATTACCCCTCCAAGTTAACAAACTACAACATAACAAAAGGAACAGCAGGAGGAGAAGGGGGAACACCGACGGCAGAGCAGAGGGAGAAAATAAATGGAGGTGGACAAACAATGGGTCCGGGTAACAGTGAAAACACAAGGGGTGAACTAAATGGCTACAGAAGCAAAGTTTTGGGAGGGTGGGGGTGGTTTAACGGGTGTGGAGAAGATTCTGGTTTTGGATTGGGGATGATTTGAGATTGTGGTGAATAGCCATTTTGAAGACGTGGAGGGAAGAATTAGATTGAAGAGTATGTGAAAGTTGGTTCCACAGGTGGGGAAAAAGCAGTGATCCTGGATTTAAGTCGTTTCACGAGGAGGGGGTTGCTGGTTGACCATGCATGTCCTGCAGGACTCTCTCCTCGGTCCACCAGCAACCCCCTCCTAGTGAAACTGTTTGTTTGGTTCCAGGCAGACTTCTTTGCTCTTAAAAAATACTAGCAGGTGGGGGTCTTGTCAAGGGGTGTTGTGTGGCTGATGTATGTTTTTAACCAAGCTCATGTCCCCTCCCCTGAGGGGAAGATAAAAAAAACCCAAAAACAATTAATTATTTAATTACTTTTTAAAATTTCATTTTCTTCCTTGGATCTTGGGTAGATAAATTAGTTTGGTGTTCGTGCAGGCATGATGGGCTGAATGGCCTCCACCTGTTGGATTTCCTTGTATTTCCTTGTTCCCTCCCTCTGGGCGATCTTGTTCCAAACATGCAACGCATTCTTCTGAGGCATACCTTTATTTTGGCAGTGTATTGGCAACTGACAGCTCTGTGTAGGCAACAAAAAACTCCATGAAGTTATGTGCATGAAGCAAAAACATACCTACTGCTTATAATTCAAAACACCTCACTGCACTGGAAAACGTGTGGACAGGAATACTGCACTGTAAATGATGGAGACTTGTAATACCCTCCCCCACCTGGAGGTGGCACTACACGATACACATTTTCATAGAGAATTTGCATCCCTCTCCATCCTGCCAAAACCACCAGCAAAGATAAAAAGACCCCTACACGTTAATTAGGATCATACTGATCTGATGTAGCAAGTCTGGATGGAATTGGCCCACAACTGTAGGAGTAGTAGCTCGACAAACAAACACCAGTCCGTGAATTATAGTGAGGATGAGGGAAGAAAGGGGGAAAGTGATTGTGAATTTAACGTTCCATCTTAATTTACTTTTAACATTTTTCTTAACAAACAGGAACAGGAACAACGCAGGCATGATCGGCCAAATGGCTTATCATGGCGCCAAAGTTCCTTTGTATATTGTGTAATGTTGTTAAGAAAAGGAAGAAATGGGAAGGGCAGGACAGAGAGTTGTGGGTGAGGGTGCATGGAGTTGGAAGAGGAGATTGAGATGTTGCGAAGTGGGGGTGGGGGGGGGGGTTGTGGGTGGACTTGGGGTTGGAAGGGGAATTGAGTACTTGTGGTTTGAGGCAGTTAAGGACTTGAAGAAGAAAGGGGGAGAGGACAACAAAGTTGGCTTGGGGGAGGGAGGGCAGAGAGGAGATAGAGTTGGATCGAGGGGTTTGAGGATTTGAAGAAAGGGTGAGGGGTGCACAGAGTTTGGGTGTTATGGTAGGGGTGTTAATGCCTGATGTTGGCTTAATGGTTAGGGTGGTGGGCTTGGGATCCTAGGTTCCTGAGTTCAAATCCCACCTGCTGTTGAATTAATACCAGTGGGGGTTGACTGCCTGTCATCCTTCTGAGGTCAGCAAAATGAGTGCAGCTTGCTGCCCACCTGTGTGTTGGAGTGGCGACCCATCCAGGATTGTGCCCAATAGTTAAGGAGACTGCTTAGGCAGCACCAACGCTCTACACAGAGTATGCTCCCACTGGATGGATGGAGGGGGTTAAGGACATGGGATTGTGTGTATGTATGGGGAGGGGGGGGGAGGAGATTGGAACCATCCTCTGTGCAAAGCGTTGGTGCTGCTTTTGCAGTCTCCTTAGCTATTGGGCACAATCCTGGATGGGTCGCCACTCGACACAGATGGGGGGGGGGTGGGGGCTTAGGGACCTGAAGTTATATGTTTGGTCTTTGGGGTCTTCTTGGTCTTTTAGGTATTTGGAGTATTTTGGGCCTATTTTAGGTATTTTGGGTCTTTTAGGTCTTCTGGGTATTTAAGGGTTTTTGGGGTCTTTTGCATCTTAAGGTTCCTCAGCGTATTAGAGGATCTTCAGCAGTCAAAAGGGTCGAAAGATACATTCCAATAGTACTTAAATAATAGACATATTGTCACATGGAGGGACGGAAGGAAGGACGGACGGATTCACACTGAGACCGAGCTCTTTTCATATATTGATGATTTTGGAATTAGACACTATTTTATACATCTATCTGTATAATAATATGGTTGTTCGTCCATCTGTTTGTGTGTAACATTCCATTCCACCAATTGAAGACATAATTCAGCCGCTATGTTTGTCCTATGTGAAGCCAAAAACTTCAGATGTGTCATATTCACAATTGCTGTGCCCTCCCTACAAGTTTTCCCTTCAGTGTAAAACGGCCAATGGCTGTTAAAAGGATCTTGAAATATCGAAAGGTTGGAGCCAATAGGCATCATGGGCATTGTGAAGGTTTATGCCTCATGCTTCAGGCCTCTGGTATGTGCAATTGGAATCTATCCAAGCTATATAACCATGATGTTTCGTTCTGCACATAGGCAGTGAACGTGTTTTTGCTTCAAACCCGGGTTAATTTTTTTATTTTTGAGGGGGATCGAGGCAGCCATTTCTTTCCTTCAATTTTCTCTTTAAAAACTTGACCAGGGACCATAACAGAAAACCTATGTCATTATAAAGTTCTTGGTCTGAGTAATTCTGGGAATCTCACGACATTGTGAAAGAAAACTTGTCATTATTTTTCTTTTAACGATGTGTATTAAGCAAGTCGCTGAAGCAGGCGCTACCCTGCTTTGGTGGAACGTCTGAGCCGGCTATGCAACATGCTGTTACTCCTTCACACCAATTGAGTTTGGGGGGGGGAAGGTTAAGGAGTTCTGGCTGGAGGGGGAGTTGCG
>CM068961.1:60475757-60487056 GCA_035128595.1 Eptatretus atami
ATCATCATTATATTCTCAAATCTACTGGCTTTTCTGGGCGGGCATTCTATGGAACAAGAGAAACTTCATGAGTGTGTTTATCTACTTTTTCAAAAACAGACCAAACGTGTATCGAGATGGGCTGGTTAATCCCCACTTTCTTAAGAAACCACTGACATTGTGCGTTCCTCGACACACAAAAAAAGGACATCGCAAGCTCCCATCAGTTTATTCACAGTGTGCAAAATGTTGCAGAAGGTGGGAAGGAAGCGGCTCTATGGAATTGAAAATATATCATGTTGTGCAAGGAAAGGGCTCAATTGAGCGTTAAAAAGCCTCTCAATGATGTCCTCATCCCGCAACAATAAGTTCCATTATTTTGGCAGCTCATCAGGAAAAAGGGCCCAGCCTAAAAGAACAAACAGAAGGTAGCCTCACATTAAAGAGCGATGGGCAATTGTTTTTTTTTTGTTTCCCGCCTTTACATTGCTTTGTCATGATACTTGAGTGGAAAACCCTTGATATTTTTTCCGCGTCATGAAAAATCAGGCCTTTCCTCCATCCTGTCCCAGGCAGGGAAGCTTCGACTGGAACCAGTAAGAGTGATCTTTTGCAATTGCTGTTGAAAATGCACCAGCAACAACAGTACACAGGCTCCCCCCTCTGCCCCCCCCCCCCCCGCCCTCCAAGGTTACCATGCGTAATTACTTTGTATGGAGGCAGCGATTGTATCAAATGCTAAAGGACGGCAACAGCGAAGACCTCTTGGGAATATTGCCAAAGAGTATTCATCCCATTTGTTTTCCTCCCAGTTACCAAATCTGGCAACCCGACTTGACCCTGGTGTGGACCGTTTTAACCTCCTGCCTGGAAAGTCCTTGCGAAGAGCATGAACCCGAGGAAAAGCGTAGCAGGCGGAGTTCGTTCGATAGCTGTGTGCACGGTACCCTCAGTTGCAGTCGCTGGGACAATGGAAGAATTTTTCTTCGTGGTTCGACCAAAAACAAGAAGCCCGCCCCCCCCTCCAACCCCCAGAACTTTTTCAATTCCTGTCCAATTGAAAATATCAACTGTCAGTTTTGAAAACCCAGAGCTCAAAGGAGTTTAGTAGTTCAACCCACACTGGGAAAAACAGAGGTTCTACTGCTCCACCACGCATGAATAAACTAGAATCACTTGCGTCCTCCCCTATGCAGCCAATAAGAGGCAATGGAGCCATGTGTTCCCCTGCAGCGCATGCGGGGCACAGAAGAATCTGGGAGAATTGACAGGATTCCCCATAAATCAACTATCCGAACCGCGTTATGCAATGTTGTTCTTTTTTCATTTTTCATATATTCTTATCGTAAACTTTGCAGTATGCAACTCATGAGACTTTTCTGTGAAGACTATGGTTACGCCTTTGGAACATGGGCAACAGCTGCGATTTTCCTTCCTTGCACATGACATAAGCCACTGCTCTTCGGCCCTGAGAAGTCTAAGGCCCCCCCAATGTTTCAGTGCACTGACAGGATCTGTGACACTGTGTTCCACGCGGTTTTGCTGGGTTGTGGTGGTAAGCGAAAGCATGGCTGTTATGGGATGGTTCGTGTTCCCAGACAGCTCACAGATGCACTATCTGAAGTCAACCATGATACAAACATATTATAAAACCGAAGTCCTGTAATGCAGGCCATTTCCATGCAAGATTCGTCATTTTGATGTATTGATCGCACAAGTACCTGTAGTGACATTAATTACAGCACGAAATAAACTGTTTGCAAAAGAGAAAGGCAGTACCTCTGAATTTTCAATCTCCGCCCTAACACACCATATGCAGCATCCGATGCCAGCATGTTAGTGTGTGCAGTGTGTCCTAAGGCGAGCATGTTATGCTGGGCCAGGCCATTAAAACATTGCAGGCAGCCTGAGCTTCCCATGTTCCACCATATAACCTTATCTATATCCATACCACGTGACTACTCCCACTTTCTCAGACACTCTGATTAATTCATCCACCTCCTTGACACTCTTCAGGCTTACCTTTCATCATCTGTTTTCGTGCACCTCCTCTCTCATCACGCCTCACGCTAACCAACTGTTTCACACCGACAGCCGCACCATTTCTTCGCTCTTTCCAAATACTTATCCTATACTCAATTACTCAGTTATTCGGGAGTCTCATTATCCACGCACCGCCATCTCAGGTCTCACTACTTACAGATAATTAACATCAGGGCTTCATTACCATCATCTCTAGTCGATCAGCCTACTACTTATCCTCTTAATTGATCACAACCGTTACTTTCTCTGACCCAGCGGTTCACCCAGCTCGTTCCCTGTCACAATAGTACCGTTCGTCCAGCACTACTACCGTCTCTGCATGACCCTTTCCCTTCTCCTCCTTATAAACTAGGCATGATCCTCACAGCTTCTCATCGTCTCCGTCCGACTCTTACGCCAATCGAGTCAGAACAGACTTACCTCTTATGATCCACTTCCTCTCCCCTCTTCGCTATTTCCTCCCAGTGCTCGTAGAGCTCGTCCTCCAACCTATCATCCTCTCATCGACTCTGAGCTACCGTAATCTCCGCGTCACTCTACCATCGTTCAATGCGATCGAGCTCCTTATATCACTATCTCCTGACCTAGTGAACACGACCTAACTCTCCGATCTCACGTCCAGCATTCTAACCTCACACGCTCTCTCTCCGTCTCTCAAAGTTCAACCATCTTTCCGCGCACTTTACAGCACCAATTCATTTCCTCCTTCACCCTCCTAATGGATGAACATTTTCGTATGCCTTCCTTTCAAAAGTCTCCAACTATCAATCGTCTCAGCGCCATCTTACCGACCATCACCGAACGCCTTATAACCCACCCATTCGCTCCATCGCAACCCTGTGTGAGTGGGTTGGGAAAAAAAAAACATACCGACAGTCAGTTTTAAACCATTTTGACTAACTACTACGCGGAAGCCGCAAAGATCGCCCCCCAATGAACTTATTCCGCGGTGTGTGGAGCAGCCCAAAAGGATGCACTGATCGCTGCAGCGGTTGGTAGAAGTTCTGCACTTCCATTGCACACGTCACCTTTGTCTTGTGCATGGGGAGCAACAGAGACTAGGGGAAAAAGTCAAACCACAAGTGACGGATAAACGGTTGGTTTTTTTGCTAACTCCTTAGTGATGTTTTCTTTGTAGTGCAGTTCATTTCATAGTGTGGGCAACTTAGCTAAAAATATAGCATAACAATTGTGCATTTTGTGAGGAAAGCAAACCCAAATTTGGCACACTAGTAGCCTATCGATATATGAACAGATTTGATATTAGGCCCATCTCAAATTCAGCCGCTTGATGCCTGTGGCAGTCATTTTGTGATCCACTTGCCAATTCAAAAAAAGTTATTGAGATGGCCCCAATATCCAAATCTTTCATAATATGATAGGCTACTAGTGTGCCAAATTTGGTGGCTTTCCTCACCAAAAATGCACAATGTGTTATCGCTAAGTTTGCCCCACTATAGTCCTTCACATATTGTTGCTAACTGATGATAGTTATTGTTAGCCTTGGCATGGTGGCTAATCTTGGATTATTAAGAATACTGCCACATTTGTAATTAAATCTCACCATTGGATTTTCCCCGAGACCCCCTAAAACGTTAGGGTATAAGCCGTTTTAAAACTGCCGATTGATATTCTTTAGTATACTTAATGAGATATTAGCAAAAAATAGCTTTGTCAAATGGCTGGCCATTCTTGGATTTTTTCAAGATGACAGCCACAATTTTTCAAACATTTCTATTTCCACCATTGCAGCTTCCAGACCGCTAAATTGTAGGTATTAGGGGTTTCAACTGTCTGGATAATCGTGTACTAGTTAAGGAGATATTTTAACAAAAACAGGTCCACACTGGCGGCCATTTTGAAAGATCCAACAAAAAATCAATAAATAAACAAATAAACAGCATGGGCCACCATACGGGTTCTATCCTGACTACCCAACCTTTATGTGGCACTAAACTTATATTCCCAGTGGCCCCTGGACTAAAAATCTTTGTATTGTATTTACTCTAACCATTGTGCCATAGTTTCATTGCTTTAAGGAAAAACGTGCCACAATTGAATCAGCTAAGCGCCCCACTTAATCATTAAAGTTTAAAAGTTGTTTGAAATTTTAATCCAAAACCTACGGTGAAAGGGAACAAGTTAAAAAAACAAAAGTTGTGCTCCAGAGATTCATCTTTCCACATTCAGAAGTGCCAGATTTTTTTTTCAACATTTTTTTAAACAGAAGATAATTACCCAAGTCGAATAAATCAATAAGTTGTGAAACTTCATTCTACTCTTGGTTTAAAGTGTCAGAGTGCTTACAATATAAGAAATTTGAAAGATAGATTCCTTATAAACCTCCCATTTGACTTCTTTTCAACGAGCGCAGCAACAACAACAAAAAAAGGTTTCCTATTTTATTTTCCTTTCTATCTTGGGATTCATTACCATTGGGCTCCCGCTCATTAAATAAATGATAATTTAGTCCAAAGCAATGAACCGAACCCGAACCCTAACCCTGTTCTGGATGTGGGACCCCCCCCTCACACATTCGATTGTGGATTTTGGTGCTCCTCCGAACCCCATAATGTGGATTCTGGTAACCCGTCCTCCCTCCATGCAGTACCAATGTACATGTTGTGGTCTTTGGTACCCCCCACCGCCATTTTGAGACTCATGAGTCTGGTCCCCCGCGCCTATGTTAAACACAACCCTTTTCCAGCATTCTAGTAGTTCTTCCAATTCCCCAGCTGCTTCCTTTCCTGGAGGAAAACCGGACAGTTCGAATTCCTCACATTCCAAAAAGCTCTCGCATCCTTAACAGATATGGAATCCACATGTGATCCTAAAAGGGAAAATTTGATGAGAGAGAGAACTTGTTTTGGGATAGTGCTTGATTACGCTGCGATTGGAGTTGGCCTCATGATGATGCGCATCATTTGAGACTTTTGCTTATACGTATTCTTTAGACCGATATTTACATAGCCAAGCCTTCCATATTCTATTTAAGAACACACCAGTTAGAAAAAAAGGACAATTTTGGTGAAACCCCGGTACTGCCCCCAGGCAAGACACCAAAGCTTAAGAAAAAGTCTTCGTTTGTACAAGAGAGACCATCTATTTTTAGTAACATATGACATATTGAAAGGGCTTGTGAGGACAACGTTGAGAGAAAAAAATCGCTAGTAAAGTAGGATTACCAAATTTCAGCAGCAATTGATGAATTAACTTCATTGTTACAAGTATTTAAAATCATCTGCTTTTCTGTCACAACAGAAAAACAGAGAGAAAGATGTGCTTGAAAGCATCTAATAAACAAGGGGCAATTACCCCTGGGTGCTGACCTGGGGTAAGTGCGCTGTAGGATAAGATAACCAGGGAAGCCACTGGTTTGCATGGATGACCACCAAAAAAAAAAAAATATTGTTCGCGGACCCGGGGTCAGGGGGGCGAAGACCCACGAGGGGAGTGACAACTCGTCGACCCACGTGCCGGGTTCCCCAACCAACTCTCTTGGGAAATCGCAGTCCGTCGCACACGAAAACTTTTTTCTTTTGATTTTTCTTTTTGTTTGACTGGCCGGGTCATAATATCTGACTGTGAACGCCAATAACTTCGAACCACGTGACTATAGGTGTCTCTCCGTCTAATACCGTTTACCTACAAGGTTCATTGTCATACTAATTAACGGGGATACATGCCCTCTCGTACGCACATTGCTCACAAACTGGATCATTTACCAAATCAGAATGCATCCGAGAGCGGGTCTGCAAGCACGCACCGCAGGAAGATCTGGAGGCAATTAGTCCAAGCGGGTCTCCAGACCGTCACCCCCCTCGCTTACGTGCTCACTTCCCCAACCGGCACCCCCCCCACCCAACCATACACTACCCAACCCCCCCACACGCGATCCATGTCTTCTCCCCATCCCCCTCCACACATCGCAAGAAAAACGGTACGGGAATCATGCTGGATCCAACATCAGGGGATGGGGAAATAACATGAAAACGAGCTGGGAACATTTCATATACAAAGCATTTAATTACAATCAAAGTGAGAAATGTATTGGGGGGGTGAGGTAGTGGTAAGAGAGGGGGGGGTGGGGGTTCAGTAGTGAGGAAGCAGAGAAATGAGTGCGTGTAGGAGAAAGATCCTAACCTAACCATGTTTAAAAGGGTCTGTATGTTGCTAGCGTGTACCTACCTCCGATGTGGAATGCCCGCCCGCTGAGCGTTTTTCCACTTCGTGATATGGCACGTATCTCCGGCTTAATTATTTGCCGGGGCTCAGGCAATGTGTGCTATCCGCACTGGTCCCGTCTGGCTACATGGGAGTGGTGGGCGGACGTCGACAGGCCCAAGGCAGGCGAGTCTGGAAGGTGATGGCCAAGTGGCCCGGATCAGGCGCTCAAAAGAAGAAGAAGCACTGGTTACTGGCAAGCACACACCAATATGATTCTGAAACGAAGAGCGAAAGAAAGAGGAAGACCCTAACGGTTCCGCAACTAATCCCTTTTATAAATTCATCCGGGCAAAGGGTTGGAGTGATGAACCAGAAAGCGACGTGCTGTGGCCCAAATCCTGCTCCTCTATTGGGCCCACAGCAGCCCTAGCTACGCCCGCCAGGCTCCCTGGACGGGTAAACCGGATAGGAAGCCTCTTACGAGCATTTCGGCCCACAGCTCGGAGCTCCCTGATTTATAACATGGGGTGCATGCCCCTGAGCTGGCACCCCAGAACCGAAAACCTGCCTACCAAGAGCAGTCATGAATGTCATGATGCAGCGACCTTTCCCCCAACCCACCATGGGCCTCCCACATGTAACCAAAAGATGCAACACCGGGCCCCGAAGCCAAACTTCTCCGACGAATCGCCCTTACCACCATGAACCCTCCTCGCTGTGCCCTGGTCCTTGCCATGGTCTGGCGACTGGATAGGGTCTTGTATCCTGGACAGGCTTACCGGGTGTCCCCGTGAGACCTGGGAAATTGTTTCGCCTATTTGCATATCTGTTCCACCATGGTCGAGCATCGCGCCAAGTCGTTAGGGGACAATTCCCAAGGTCCGTGCCAGTGTTTTCCTCAGAATAGAGAAGTGGTTGAATTGTGGCGGATGCACAGAGGTCAGGGTTTCTGGAATATTTTTCCCCAGATATGCGGGAGCTAGCCATTTATCTGGTCGAAAGTTGGTGATGTGTTGGTCGAGTGAGATGGCGAAAATAAGGTGGAGGTCCGCTTACCTGTGTTGGTAATTGGTGCACAGAGAATTTTGAACAGAATAATTTGTGCGCGATGCCGCAGGTGGATCAATGTATAGTGTGCAGTGGAGTTGGTGTGGTGGATCCGAGCCATGGGGAGGCACTGATTGTGGCTTATATCTAATCTGCATTATTTAATGGCGTGTTTGTGCTTGCATTGCTTGTTTTGTACAATGGCTCAAAAAAGGAAAGGGTTGGAAGTAGGAATCCAGAAATGAAATTAGAGATACGCTATACGAAGACCCACGGCAATGCACTTCGGCCCGTAATCCCACCTAGACTGAAGAAGAGAGGTCCGAACTACACAAAAAATACTAATGAATAAACTGGCCTGGGGATACGTTATGTTGGGTGCCATGCCTTAGAGGCATGCGGTTTTGCAGAACCCCAACAATACTAATAGTTGCTGCAATATATTAATAGTCTGCCAGTTTGCTGAAAATGAAGACAGGGACGAAAGACAGCACATGCGTCGGATTTAAAACAAATGACGCTCCGGTGGAGGTGTGGTTGCTGCCGTGGCATGACAGAGGTTGGACGAATTGTCACTTGATCGGCAATGGAGGGGGGCATCGGGTCATGCATGCAGGCAAGGCCTTTGTCCACGGAAAGATAGCATACGAATTTCAATTTTTTAAATGCTCCCACCCTGTTTTATTACAAAATGGTCGTTAAAAAAGATAGCATTTCCTGTTGGGCGGCGTTTTTTAGCGCCCCCGGTACGCCAAATCGGTGGTTTCCTCCTCCTTCCCCCCCCCCACCCCCCCCCGTGTCATCGGCTAGCCTTCGGCCATTCCCTCCCCTCACGTGCCATCCCTTTCCCCCCCACCCCCCCCACACTTGGACTTTCCCATTCTCTCCTCCTGAACTTCCCCTTCCCTCTCCTCACGCTGCCATCCCTTCCCCTCCCCTCACGCTTCCTCCCAAACGCCTCCACCATCATGACAAACATCGCAGAGGCCGAGGAAAGGAAAGGGTGTAAAAAGAAATGCATGGGGAATTGCGACAAATGGAAATTTTTTTTGGGGGGAGGGGGTTTTAAGCAGTTCGGAATGCTCGCTCCGGATCAAATTTCCACAAGTTGTCTACAGGTTAAGAGATTCAAGCCGCTTCACGTATGTGTTGGAAGAATAAAAATAACAGGCTATTGACACTTGGTGCAGTTTTTTTTGATGATTGAGTGAAATGCGCCCTTCCGTTTCACTGCCCTTTCCCTCACGGCATACCCCCTCCCCAAAGCCCCTCCAACCTCCCGAAAACCATGTCTCTGGGCGGTTGCGTTCTTGCGTGTTTGTAAGTATGACCCATTTTGAAACATGCCTGGTTTAATATACCCCAATTTAGTTCAATACGAAACTAATGCCGGAAATAAGGGGACCATTTTCATTCTCCCCCCCTCCCCTCCCACTTTCCTTTCATGTCTCCCTATCAAACGCATGTCCAGACGACCCCCTCTTTCCCTCCCCACTACGTCCCTCCTCTCCCCCATCCTTCCTCGCTCCCTTCCCCGCCCGTAGTGTATCGTTGAGTGTTGGCTTGTGGTTGAAGGTCCTCGCCTCTCCCCACAATCCTAACTCCCCTTCCCTCACTCCCCCCACCCCGTATCGCCCCACACCCCTCTACCCCCACCAACACGCCGTGCTTAAATTCCCATGTCACCGAAGTGACAGGTAGGTTGTATTTGCTAGTTTACAATATGTCTTTAAAAAGTCCCCTTAAGAAATCCATACATTGTGAGAAATGCATTATTAAGTCGTATGCAGAGTTTAAACACAGAAATGATCTTATGAATAAGACTTTCTCCGGTCTGGAGATTCTCAAACTTCCAAACTCAGGAAAATGTCCTGAGTTTGGAGGTTAAATTGAAAGAAAATCTGTGGTTTCGTTCATCATGGAAGACCAAAACAAATGTTTCTGAAACCATTTGCCGTTTTCCAATGGCACATGGGCAAGCCGTTAATATTTCCAGCATCCTGAACATTTCCCAAATTCCAAGTTTCTTTTGTATGCAGCACATGGCTGTGAGTAGCATCATTGGCTGAGGGGAAGTGTGGCTGATCCGCTGATACCAATGCCCCCCTGTAGGTTAGGGCAGGAATTTGGAATTTGTTCAGGGTGCCGGCGAGAGCTCGCCGTCTTCAAGAAGAGCACAATGGGGTCTTTAACGTCCACCAACTAATGCTGGCAGAGGGGATGGCAGTTTAAAGTCCATCTGAAGGACGGCACACACACTGGGCTTCAAACACAGGCTAGGCTCAGAGGCAAGTGTGCATAGCTCTAGGTCTAGGCCATCCTGTCACCCCGATTCCTGCCTAAAACTCGGGTAGCAAGTGCTCTAGTCTCCTTAGTTATCCCTTGACACCAAGTCTCTCGATCATGATTTGAATGTGTGGTTGTTTTCTGGGCAGCAGCTGCTACACTATAAACTAATTTACCTTCCCAGGTTGTTGGTATGCCACATGTAAACAGCCATCTTTGGCTGCAAAGGGCAATCATGATGACGGTGATTACATTCCTGATAATATGGTGTTTTCACAAGTGAGTTTGGTGAAACAACTCTTTATACATATTATAGACTAGCAAATACCACCTGTCCCCGAGAAGAAGATTGCACTTACTCAAACCACCGACTCCATTGCCCACGGTGTTTTGCTGAAGGCGTGGCGGAGCCTCCATCGCGATTAGATTCAGAGGCTCGCTCCAGTGGAAGGATGGAGCGTTTCCTCCGCCAATGGCGAAGGCGAGCAGAGCCGAGCGGTCCGGACAATGGGAGCAAGAGATGCCGGAACTACTACGGGCCTTTCAGGGGCGCTGCGAGATTCCCGATACACCCTCGATGACACCGCGTCCAAGTCAGGAGGCTCGTCACCTTCAGAGCTCAACTCGCCAGGAAAGGAGGGGTTCCCTCGTCCAATCAGAGGCGGTTGGCTGGAGAAGATAGGAAGTTTAGAGTTGGTTTGTCAGGACCAGAGTTACTGCAGTCATCCGTGGCCGATTCCTTTTGTCTGTTCGTGCTGGTTGTTCTCGGTCGTGGTGGCTTGTCTCGGTCGTGGTGCGGTCCTGCGTGCTCCTCGTGGTGGTGGCTGAGCACCAGGGCGTGGGCCGTGATTTCTGGCACGTGGCGTTGAGTCCACCGTGGGCGGTTGGGTCGGTGTGCACCGCACAAGCGGGAAGTACCGGCCAGGCTCTGATCCCCCAGGAACTATCCTCCTCGGCGGAGAGGACTAATAAAGACCCACGGGTCCATTTCCTTTTTGGGTGTGTGTTTTGGTGTGTGCGCCCAGTCATGTTAATTTCGAATTGTTAATGCTTTTTGTCATTGTAAATTGCATTTCTTTTATCGGATAACTCTGCTCCTGTGTCTCCCTGCCCTATTGTAAATTAAATATCTGTTTAAATTGTTCCAGTTCGTTGTCCTGTCATTTCTCCCATTTGACCCAGCATGGTGCGTATTGAGATTAGGGAGGCCGTGTGCCATAAGTTTGTCATTTGGACCGACGGACTTTGGTTATTCCGCTGCGGTTCACTGGACCGATGGTCGCTGGCGACCCGGTTCGGACAGAGTTCATGGTCGGAAGTGTGGACTTCCCGGTTAAATTGAGTGGGGTTTTTTCAGGTAACTAGGTATATTGAAATAGGCAATTAACCTAACCCAACGCCGTCAAAATATTGGCGACACGGTCCGCGTAAGGGACCGGGACCTTGTCCGGACTTATCGAGAGTCAACGACCTAAATTCCGGGTGTTCGGTGGAGGACGACCCTACTGCTCCCCTGGTGTCGTTTTATCGCGCTGAACCCGGCCCACAACAATATGCGGTAAACATGGAAGGTGTGTATGTGTGTAATGTGTATCTCACCCCCCCCCCCCCGCCTCATTCTTTCTTTCTGTTGCTTCTGATGTATAGTGCGACGTGTGGTGAATGAATACTCTCCCCTTCCTCGCTCACTTCCCTCTTCCTCACTCTCCCCCCCCTTCCTCTCCCACTCCTTCTTCCCTTCTCTCTCTCTATCCCCCCCCCCAATCGGAAGCGACAG
>CM068961.1:60507330-60521503 GCA_035128595.1 Eptatretus atami
AAATGATTGGAATATGCAAACACTGAGAGGTGATATAAAAAAATGGATTGGAATATGCAAACAATGAAGGCGGTCAGAAGAATGAAGGCGGAGCTGGCAGAGGTAAAGGGCGAAATGAAATACATGGACCGGAAATGGCGGAGGAGATCAGTACAGTACGTGAGGAGATGAACGGGGTGAAAGAGAGTGTGGAAGGTGTTTGACCACAATGAAGACAGGTAAGAAGAAGTGACGATAAAATAACGGCCGGTTGGACGAGAAGTGGATAAACTCGGACAGAAGATGACGACATAAAGAAAGGACAAGGGCAAATTAAAAGTGGAGATTAGGAAAAACACAACCGTGATACAAAATTTAAAATAAGGCAAGCAGGAAACAAAGGGGGAATTGGGCAGTAAAGGAAGAGTGCAAAATGAGACACAAAGAAATTACGAAAATGGTTAAGAGATGGACAGAAGTTGAGACGAAGAATTAGAAATGGAGAAGCAATTAAAGAAAACGAGGACGAGACAAAGGAGTGTTTTAGCATAGCCAAAGGGGAATTAACAGAGACACAAAGGGAGATAGAACGGGTAAAGGATGATTAACATAAAGTAAAAGAGGAGCAAACACAGATAGAGGGGAATGTAAGGACATTAAGGTGGAGCTTGTGGAATGTCTCGAGACCCGATGTAAGGGACAGGATGGCCTCCTTCAGGAACAGAGGAGAGAAATACGCTCCCTCGAATCAGACCTTGACCAGGTGAGTCCAGTGAAGTAAGGCTGTGTGAGGTGAAGCAGTGCATGATGTGAAAGGTACATGCCAAGTTTGGGGGGGGGGGGCAGAGACTCCGGGTCTGTTGGGCTAACACAAGTCCCCAGTTGATTGTGCCGAGTATGTGCAGAGTGCGAGTAATATGGCATGGTCCATTGCACAAGACAGTGTGGGCGCGCATCGACCCAGACGGGGTTGACAAATTGTCCGGACAAGTGGCTTGGGCTCCGCGGAGGTAGAGCACCACCGGAATCCGGAGGGTCCGCCCTGCATTTGCCCTCAAGGACTGGTGAGTGGGGCTAGGAACCCGGGAGGCCGGATGGTGCCGCTAGCTCCATACGACGGAAAGACCACCTGAGGCGTATTTGGCCCAATTTGACCACGTGGCCAGGGTAATGGCTGGAGCGAGGACGAGAGTGGGATCCATCTCGTGGCGGCACTGCGCGGCGTGCGGTGGCTGAGGTCGCAGACCACTTTGCCCCGGGAGCAATGACGTTGCAGGCCTCCGTTAGCCCTAGTAATGATTCGGAAGAGAACAGCAGAGCGAGCTTGTTAAAGCTCAGCTCAGTGGGAAAAAACGGCAACCTCATGAGAAAATGGGGGATTTGAACTTATGACATTTGCCGCGCAGTGGGGATCACGCATGCGAACATGGCAGCACCCTACAGAAGACCTTGCCCTGGACCATTTTATCCAGGCTCTTGTGGACATCGGGCCCTGCTGATGATATTTCGGCCGGAAAACCTCCAGAAGGCAGCTGACACTGCCGCCCGATGGGAGGCAGTGAAGCCGCCGGCCAGAGGTCCGAGCACCATGTGGTAACTGTCCGGCAGTGGGCCCCGTGGACAGCTGTGAGCCTGGAGCCGGGACTGGTCTTGGCACCGAGCGGAGCTGGAGGAATGGCCAGGACATGGTCGACTGCCGGTTGGCAGGCTCTGACCATGGCAAGTGGCTCGCAGGAGGACCACTGTGGGCCATTGGTAAATACCCAATTCAGAATGAAGGGGGGTGCAATTTGAACATCAGAGGCATGCACCATACCCAGTTAGATTGCTATAACTGTGGACGAGTGGCCACCTGTCACGGGAGTGGAGGGCCCCGCGCATGGAGAGACCCCGACCCACCAGACCACCAACTCCGCCCGAGCAGACTGGACTAGCCGGCCCCCGACACTCCTCCCCACCCCCGCCAGTCCCAGGGAATAATGAGTGCCGAGCATATAGGGCTGTGTTCGGCGAGAACCAGATGGGAAAGAGCCCTCACTGCTGGGACAGTCATTTATTGTGGCCAAATTGGCACTGGTAGTTTGACAATTAGGTGCAAAAAGAGCCGGCGTAGGGGTAGACGCCATGTGGACACAGGAGCAAGGCGCCACAATCATCAGCCCTGGTGTCTTAATTCGAGTGTAGCGGTTGGGATGATATCCACCGCCTGCAAAATCATAGTTTGCAGCTAGCTACCGGGGCAACGGCCCCCATCATAGGGCTATGGTTTTTGACCCTAAATTGGGCTCAGTTTAAAAAAAATAGAGGTTTTGGTGTGGAGGTGTGCGACCATGTCTAATAGGTTAAGATGTGCTGACCGCCGGTGGTTGCAAAATCAACTTGGGCCGAGGAGTCATGCAGATGGTATTGAAGAGTGCTGTTGGGGGCAATGAGCACAGAATGAGAAGTGAGCTGGAGGTCCCAACTCCGTGATCATCCCCCCGGTGCCGAGGCAATAGTTCCGGCATGGTGGCGGGCTCACCCAACCTGGCAGAGACCTGTGGCCTGGTCAAACTACTGGTGGGGCAATCGACCCGCGGATTTAGTCGCGGGCCGCACCCGAGTAAACACCGACGGGCCTGTCGTGCCCGTCAGAGTAATTAATGTGAGCACGGAACCATGCACTATTGGACGGGGCACGGAAGGTGGCAGACTGCACCCCAGTGGTACAAGTCGCAGACTGAGGGCGATAACATCGAGTCGGACGCGCCCAAAAGGGGTCTTTAGAATATAGTTGGAATTGACCGCATCCATTTGCGAGATGGTAAATCGAGTAGTGCAGATTTAGAGGATGCCCAGCGGGAGGCCTTACACAAACTGGTTGACCAACATATAGAAATCTTCTCCTTGTCACCCGAGGATATTGGACGGAGGGTTCTGGTGAAACATCAGATTTCATACGGTGGGGCCCGGCCTGTCCATCAGCCTGCTCGACGGCTCCTTGGGGCAAGAGAGAGGAGGCGGTATGAAGAGGTAGAAAAGATGCTTATGCAGGTGTCATTGAACCCTGGAAGTCCTTGGATGTCACCGGTTGTGTTGTTAAAAAGAAGGATGGGACCACGTGTTTCTGTGTGACTATCACCAGCTTAACACGTGACACTCAAGACTCCTATCCCTGCCTAGAATTGATGATACCCTTGATGCCGTTTCAGGCTCTAAAATGGTTCTCACTTTAGACCTCAGAGTGGTATTGGCAGGTGTAGATGGGATAAGACGGGGAAGGAGAAACGGCATTCTCCACAGGAAAGGACTGTATCAGTTCACTGTAATGCCGTTTGGTTTGTGTAACGCCCCCGCCACCTTTGAACCATTAATGAGTCGTGTGCTGAGCGGAGCATGCCATGCAATCATGCCTGGTGTACCTGGATGACGTCCTGGTACACGCTAAAAACATTTCCCCAGGCCATAGCCAATTTGGACCAGGTTTTGGTGCCTCAGGCAGGCAGGGTTGAGGTTGAGGCCTGGGGAAGGTCACTTTGTTCGCAAAAGAAGTGGTCTATCTTGCGACACTGATAGGCCGATGAGGTGAAAACGACCCAGGTAAAATTACATGGTAGAAGAGTGGCCCGTACCTCGTAACATCAAACAGGTACGGGTTTTTTGGTCTCTGCTCCTACTGCCGGCCTTTGTGGCAAATTTTGCGACATAGCCAGTCCCCTTCACCGGCATACAGAGAAGGGTCACGATTTAATTGGACAGAGAATGCCATAAGGCTTCCTCAAATTAAAGGGGTGTTGTACATCCACACCCATTTTCGCATACCCCACGATGATGGATGTTTAACCTGGGCACGAATGTAAGCCAGAAGGATTGGGTGCAGTCTTGTCTCAGACACAGGGGTGTGGAAAGAGTGATCGCATATTACAGTCGGCCATGAGTCGGCCCGAATGAAATTACTGCGTCACTCGCAAGGAGCTATTGGCTATGCTATCTCATGAGCTATTTCACCCGTACCTGTACGGAAGAAATTTTTGGTTCGAAACTGACCATTCCTCTTGCAATGCTCTTACGGTTTCAAGAACCAGAGGGCCAAATTGCAAGGTGGTTGGAAAAGTGCAGAAGTACGATTTTATGTGGCCATAGAGCGGTAGGCTCATGGGATTACCGATGCACTCTCTCACGCCTTGTCTGGGAGAAAACTGTAGATTCTGCATGAGGCACGAGATAGGACCAATTGGCGACACCTCCCAAAAGCTCCTCGCCCGTGCAGCCCGGGTGGTAGGCCCAATTTCCTAACCGCGGACGGAGGAATTTGGCAATCTGGCGTGGAGCACAGCCCAGCGGGAACGATCCCATGTTCGGCCCGTGTATGAGTGGGTCCGGGTGGATACGAGACCCAATGGGGAGGGGTCACCTCATTCGGAGTGCGAACGAAGCATACTGGGCTCAATGGAAAACCTAGGCAATGAGTATAACATCTTGTACCGTAAGTGGTGGAGATCCCCTGTGAAAAAACTTTCTGGCTAGTGATAGTCCCCGACCAATCAAGACCAAAATTTTGGACCAGGTGCACGGTACCCGCCCCAGTGGCCATTTGGGCAAAGCAAAAAACAACATCTCGGTCCGTCGGCGTTTTATTGGTCAATATGGGCGCGATATACAGAACTGGTGTGTCGATCATACGATTGCCTAACTGCCAAAAAGGGACCGGCACGGAGGATGAGGCCCCGCTCCACACTGCATCAGGTTGGCCCCCCTTGAGCGAGTGGCCATGGACATTTTGGGACCACTGCCCCCACTCGCAAGGTAACCGATACATCCTCGTTAATTATGGACTACTTCACTAAATGGCGTAGGCCTATGCCCTTCCCAACAAGAATCCGGGGTTTGGCACAGGCCTTCGTAGAAAGTTTATATGTCAGCACGGATACCGGAGGAGCTGCACACCGATCAGGGACAAAATTTTGAAATGAATTGCTAAACAAGTGTGCAGTCTCCTGGCAATTCAAAAAACCCGGACAACGCCCCTAAGGCCACAATCTGACGGAATGGTGGAAAGGTTCATAGCACCCTGATACAGAATTGGCAACTCTTTACCACCACCCATCAGGATGACTGGGGAGAACTTCTCCCGTATTTGCTAAGGAGTTCCCGACCGAACGATCAGCATGGAGCCACCGCTTGCAGCCCGGCGCTGCTCATTGTATGGACGAGAGCTGCAGCTCCCTCGATTTGCTGTGCGGCTCGATGCCTGAGCGTCCGCATAGACCCCAGGGGAGGGCTACGCACATCAGTTGAGGAAGGCATGGAACAGTCTATGCCTTCGCCCGCCGCCACTCCAACAGGCGGGTGTGAAAATGAAAGAGCAGTTACGACCACCGAGCAGGCGAGTGAGTACTCTCGCGGGATGAAGATTGGTTCTTCAACCCCTGGAGGAGGAAAGGGCAAATGCCCGAAACTCACCTCGCCCTGGCAGAGCCCGGACGTCGTCCTGGCGCAAATTTAGTGACGTGGTCATGCAAATCAACATGGGCCACGGGCCACTCCCCGTAACTTCATGCGGACTGCATAAGACCCTATAAGGGCGACCTTACGCCCTCATGGATTGACCAGACTGAGAAGAGCCGAGCTAGGGCAACCGCCTCCACGGAGTGTAAGCTCGTCGAGCCTTAGCCACGAGTAGACGGAGGATGTAAGCGAACATCCTTGCTCCGGCAAAGGAGCATTATTTAGGGTAAGGGTTTGGCATTAGATAGCCCGGCCTCTGGGGCATGAGCAGTCCTCCATGGGGCCTGGTAACATCAGTTAGGGGAAATGTAGGATAGAATTTAGGAATGGTTGGAGAACAAGGACAGATATGGAACCGTTTTGGGACGTCAGTTCGCGTCTAGAGTTAAATGGAATGTGCATTAGATATAAGAGATGACGGGGAGCATGAGTTAGTTAGAGGACGTAGTTATTAGAGTGTTGGAGTGAATTGAAAAAAAAACAAACATGATGAGTCAATGTGGTTCCAGTGGGCCCGAGTGTGATCGAGTGAATGTGGATGCCATGTGCGAATGAATGATTGGGGAGGAGTGAATCCACCCAAGAAACCCGAGTTAGTGTAATGTTCGTTAGGGTTATTCAATTAACCAAAAAGATGTCTTTTCCTTGTTGTGTTTGAACGAAGGCACGAAACCTTTGCAGGTGCAGGAGACTATTGACCGGCTGGGAGCGTGGCTGGTAATTTGCGTACTGGTAGAGGCACCCAGGGCACCGAAGTAGTCGGCCAGAGGTGGCCATGTCCAAGCGACTGAGTTAGTGTAATGGGCATGGGTACTCAGGGGAAAGGACCCAGAGCGCCAAAATACCACGTGGGCATGAGGGGAAAATGCCCAGGAAGGGTGTTCCCACGTTCATAGCTCGCGAGACAGCTCAGCGACCCGGGGGTTCGAAGATCGAGTTCGGCAGGTGGGTAGACCTGCCAGTGGAGCCACGCTGCCCAGCCACAAAATTGTGCAAGAGCACGGGAGAAAATTTGCGGGCAGGCCCAAATTAATAATGAACACCAACACAGGCTACGGGATCGTGGTTGCTAACCGATAGTTTAAAGGACAGACGTGTTGAAAGCCCCGGGGTTAGATTAAAGTTTTAATTAAATGGTAGGATAGATAGGAAACGTGTACCCCTTCGCACCATCCATCCTTCGCTGTTCGTAGGCCGCTGGACTCCCCTTGGAATTTCTGAAACTGTGGGAGCTATTCTGAGGCTGCATTTGGCCTCGAGACAGATTCACTTGTCTCTTCCTCAATCTTTCAAAATGGATCTTAGGATTGGGAATAGACAATTCGACAGTTTAGTCGAACAAAACGATATGGGGTTCGGACACACATAATTAAATAAATAAAAAAAAATCTAAATTAGTTTGTTTTTTTTTGTGACACCGAATGGGGTGGTATTGACAAAGACGGCATAGGCAATAGGTTGGGGAAGACCGTAGGGTAGACCGAGCCCGTCTTCGACGCGGCCACGCCACCATACTCCCTCCACAACCTCACAAGACCACACCGACGCGGCCAGCTTCATGTGCCGACCTGTTGTACTGTCGCACCTTACCTGACTCCATTTTGCCATACCTGCCCATGCCTTTATTGCTTGCCACATCACTCAACCTTACCATGTGTGCCAGGACCATCTGTGTGGAAAGTGTTTGCAAGGACTGCCCTGCAGGCAGCCCGTTACCGGGACCTGCATTTGTGCAGCCGGACATTCTTGTTGTGTAATAAAGGCCAGTTCAAATGGACTGTGAGATGGCGTTGGCCTGCCGTATTGGTGAGTTGCCTCCAGCAGCCGGAAACAAAACAAACAAAAAACAAACAACAAGCAAAGGACCATTGAGGCCCTGAAGAGCCGATCATTGATTGCCTGATGCTGCACACATCCCCGAATGTTGCCTTTATTTGTTCTCTACCTTAAGTCACATCCCTGGGCCATGGGTAATGTAATATTAGAAATTGATGTGGTTCTAACCCACCTGTTTGTTTGTTTAGTTCAAATTTCCGCATGTAGATAAGTTGTCGCATGAGTCTGTTTAGTTTAGTAACGCAACGCACTTGGTTATTTTATTTTTGGCATGTATTCGAAATGTCGCACTCAGGATCTGTAGGTAAAATGTACTAGGGGAACCTACACTGCATGCAACACGAACGTTAATGACTCGGTCGAGTCTAGCAAAAGGGAGGGGGTAGTGTTGCGTTCTCGAAACCGCATGCATACAACAGATAGCGTGTCCCAAGACAGTTATTCCATTATTATAACGTGTAGATAGTCCCTTTCCTTTTGTTTAGCGGGACAACAACAGAGTGTGTTGCGACGATCTAATAGCTAGGGTTGCTTAATCATTTTCTTCTTCATTTCGTCCCACTCTTCTTTTCTCTGATTATTCCTGAGGTAAATCAGCCACGTGCGCCTTCGCTGTGGAGGAAACTGCGCACAGACCCTCGTTCCCGGGGCGAGCCCTAACTCGGCTTGCAGCGAGTTATGTAGTGCACTTGGCAGTGCGGGATTATCGACTCGGGCTTCCGATGGTCTGGTGGAGGATTGCCATGCATAAAAGGCATGCAAATGAGTGTCTCTTAAGAGCTGCATGAATGGTGTTTTTCACAACACAGGAACACAGCAGCCACAACACCCATGCTGCACGAATGGGTGTTTTTCACGGCACGGGAAACACAGCCAGCATGACACCCATGCTGCACGGAAACGCGTATGGAGGCCGATAAAGACGACTCCACGCCATGTTGGTGGAATACGCGAGTGTGTGGCGTAAGAAGCGGTTTGTTCCTTTTCACCTCAATATCCGACACATATTGGTGTTCGCCACACCACGCTAGCAGAGTCGGTGAACGTGAGCGCTGGCCACGTGCGTAATGGCCGAACGCGCGCGCTGTATGGAATGTGTCAAAGGCAGACACGTACAGCAGTCGTGAGAGGAGTGTTTTAGCATAGCAAAGGGGGAATTAACAGAGACACAAAGGGAGATAGAACGGGTAAAGGATGATTAACATAAAGTAAAAGAGGAGCAAACACAGATAGAGGGGAATGTAAGGGACATTAAGGTGGAGCTTGTGGAATGTCTCGAGACCCGATGTAAGGGACAGGATGGCCTCCTTCAGGAACAGAGGGAGAGAATACGCTCCCTCGAATCAGACCTTGACCAGGTGAGTCCAGTGAAGGTAAGGCTGTGCGAGTGAAGGCAGGCGATGATGCGAAAGGGTACTATGCCAAGTTTGGGGGGGGGGGCAGAGGCTCCGGAGTCTCTTGGGCTAACACAAGCCCCAGTGTGATTGTGCGGAGTATGTGCAGAGTGCGAGTAATATGGCATGGTCGAGTGCACAAGACGGTGCGGGCGCATAGACCCAGACGGGGTTGACGAATTGTCCGGGCGAGTGGCTTGGCTCCGGGGGGTAGAGCACGCGGAATCCGAGGGTCCGCCCTGCATTTGTCCCTCAAGGACTGGTGAGTGGGGCTAGGAACCCGGGAGGCGGAGGTGCCGCTAGCTCCGTAGAGGGAAGACCGACCTGAGGGCGTATTTGGCCAATTTGACCACGTGGCCAGGGTAATGGCTGGAGCGGGACGAGAGTGGATCCATCTCTGGCGGCACTGCGCGGCGCGGCGCTGAGGTCCTGACCACTATGCCCCCGGGAGCAATGACGTTGGCAGGCTCCGTTGGCCCCTAAGTAATCGATTCGGAATAGAACTAGGCTAGAGGCGAGCTTGTTAAAGCTCAGCTCAGTGGGAAAAAACGGCAACCTCATGAGAAAATGGGGGATTTGACTTATGACATTTGCCGCGCAGTGGGGATCACGCATGCGAACATGGCAGCACCCTACAGGAAGACCTTGCCCTGGACCATTTTATCCAGGCTCTTGTGGACATCGGGGCCCTGCTGATGATATTTCGGCCGGAAAACCTCCAGAAGGCAGCTGACACTGCCGCCCGATGGGAGGCAGTGAAGCCGCCGGCCAGAGGGTCCGAGCACCATGTGGTAACTGTCCGGCAGGTGGGCCCCGTGGACAGCTGTGAGCCTGGAGCCGGGACTGGTCTTGGCACCCGAGCGGAGCTGGAGGGAATGGTCCAGGACATGGTCGACTGCCGGTTGGCAGGCTCTGGACCATGGCAAGTGGCTCGTAGGAGGACACCTGGTGGGCCATTGGTAAATACCCCAATTCAGAATGAAGGGGGGTGCAATTTGGAACATCAGAGGCATGCACCATACCCAGTTAAGTGCTATAACTGTGGACGAGTGGGCCACCTGTCACGGGAGTGGAGGGCCCCGCGCATGGAGAGACCCCGACCCACCAGACCACCAACTCCGCCCCGAGCAGACTGGACTAGCCGGCCCCCGACACCCCTCCCCCACCCCCGCCAGTCCCAGGGAAACTAATGAGTGCCGAGCATATAGGGCTGTGTTCGGCAGAACCAGATGGGAAAGAGCCCTCACTGCTGCGACAGGTCATTTATTGTGGCCAAATTGGCACTGGTAGTTTGACAATTAGGTGCAAAAGAGCCGGCGTAGGGGTAGACGCCATTGTGGACACAGGAGCAAGCGCCACAATCATCAGCCCTGTGGTCCTTAATTCGAGTGTAGACGGTTGGGATGATATCCACCGCCTGCAAAATCATAGTTTGCAGCTAGCTACCGGGGCAACGGCCCCCATCATAGGGCATGGTTTTGTGACCCCTAAATTGGGCTCAGTTTAAAAAAAATAGAGGTTTTGGTGGTGGAGGTGTGCGACCCATGTCTAATAGGGTTAGATGTGCTGACCGCCGGTGGTTGCAAAATCAACTTGGGCCGAGGAGTCATGCAGATGGGTATTGAAGAGTTGCTGTTGGGGGGCAATGAGCACGAATGAGAAGGTGGAGCTGGAGGCTCCCAACTCCGTGATCATCCCCCCCGGGTGCCGAGGCAATAGTTCCGGCATGGTGGCGGGCTCACCCAACCTGGCAGAGACCCTGTGGCCTGGTCAAACTACTGGTGGGGCAATCGACCCCGGATTTAGTCGCGGGCCGCACCTGAGTAAACACCGACGGGCCTGTCGTGCCCGTCAGAGTAATTAATGTGAGCACGGAACCATGCACTATTGGACGGGGCACGAAGGTGGCAGACTGCACCCCAGTGGTACAAGTCGCAGAGCTGAGGGGCGATAACATCGAGTCGGACCGGCCCCAAAAGGGGTCTTTAGAATATAGTTGGAATTGACCCGATCCCATTTGCGAGATGGTAAATCGGAGTAGTGCAGATTTAGAGGATGCCCAGCGGGAGGCCTTACACAAACTGGTTGACCAACATATAGAAATCTTCTCCTTGTCACCCGAGGATATTGGACGGAGGGGTCTGGTGAAACATCAGATTCATACCGGTGGGGCCCGGCCTGTCCATCAGCCTGCTCGACGGCTCCCTTGGGGCAAGAGAGAGGAGGCTGATGAAGAGGTAGAAAAGATGCTTAATGCAGGTGTCATTGAACCCTCGGGAAGTCCTTGGATGTCACCGGTTGTGTTGGTTAAAAAGAAGGATGGGACCACGTGTTTCTTGTGTGGACTATCGCCAGCTTAACAACGTGACACTCAAAGACTCCTATCCCCTGCCTAGAATTGATGATACCCTTGATGCCGTTTCAGGCTCTAAATGGTTCTCAACTTTAGACCTCAAGAGTGGATATTGGCAGGTGTAGATGGATAAGACGGGGAAGGAGAAAACGGCATTCTCCACAGGAAAGGGACTGTATCAGTTCACTGTAATGCCGTTTGGTTTGTGTAACGCCCCCGCCACCTTTGAACCATTAATGGAGCGTGTGCTGAGCGGCATGCCATGGCAATCATGCCTGGTGTACCTGGATGACGTCCTGGTACACGCTAAAACATTTCCCCAGGCCATAGCCAATTTGGACCAGGTGTTTGGGTGCCTCAGGCAGGCAGGGTTGAGGTTGAGCCTGGGGAAGTGCACTTTGTTCGCAAAAGAAGTGGTCTATCTCGGACACCTGATAGGCCGCGATGAGGTGAAAACCGACCCAGGTAAAATTACAGTGGTAGAAGAGTGGCCCGTACCTCGTAACATCAAACAGGTACGGGGTTTTTTGGGTCTCTGCTCCTACTGCCGGCGCTTTGTGGCAAAATTTGCGGACATAGCCAGTCCCCTTCACCGGCATACAGAGAAGGGGTCACGATTTAATTGGACAGAGGAATGCCATAAGGCCTTCCTCAAATTAAAGGGGTGTTTGACATCCACACCCATTTTCGCATACCCCACCGATGATGGGATGTTTAACCTGGGCACGAATGTAAGCCAGGAAGGATTGGGTGCAGTCTTGTCTCAGACACAGGGGGGTGTGGAAAGAGTGATCGCATATTACAGTCGGGCCATGAGTCGGCCCGAATGAAATTACTGCGTCACTCGCAAGGAGCTATTGGCTATGCTATCTGCCATGAGCCATTTCCACCCGTACCTGTACGGGAAGAAATTTTTGGTTCGAACTGACCATTCCTCCTTGCAATGGCTCTTACGGTTCAAGGAACCAGAGGGCCAAATTGCAAGGTGGTTGGAAAAGTTGCAGAAGTACGATTTTAATGTGGCCCATAGAGCCGGTAAGGCTCATGGGAATACCGATGCACTCTCTCGACGCCCTTGTCTGGGAGAAAACTGTAGATTCTGCATGAGGCACGAGGATAGGGACCAATTGGCGGACACCTCCCAAAAGCTCCTCGCCCGTGCAGCCCGGGTGGTAGGCCCAATTTTGCCACTAACCGCGGACGAGGAATTTGGCAATCTGGCGTGGAGCACAGCCCAGCGGGAAGATCCCATGTTCGGGCCCGTGTATGAGTGGGTCCGGGTGGATACGAGACCCAATGGGGAGGAGGTCACCTCATTCGGAGTGCGAACGAAGGCATACTGGGCTCAATGGAAAACCTAGGCAATGAGATATAACATCTTGTACCGTAAGTGGGTGGAGATCCCCTGTGAAAGAACTTTCTGGCTAGTGATAGTCCCCGACCAATTCAAGACCAAAATTTTGGACCAGGTGCACGGTACCCGCCCCAGTGGCCATTTGGGCAAAGCAAAAACAACATCTCGGGTCCGTCGGCGGTTTTATTGGGTCAATATGGGGCGCGATATACAGAACTGGTGTCGATCATACGATGCCTGAACTGCCAAAAAGGGACCGGCACGGAGGATGAGGGCCCCGCTCCAACTGCATCAGGTTGGGGCCCCCCTTGAGCGAGTGGCCATGGACATTTTGGGACCACTGCCCCCCACTCGCCAAGGTAACCGATACATCCTCGTAATTATGGACTACTTCACTAAATGGCCGTAGGCCTATGCCCTTCCCAACCAAGAATCCGGGGTTGTGGCACAGGCCTTCGTAGAAAGTTTTATATGTCAGCACGGGATACCGGAGGAGCTGCACACCGATCAGGGACAAAATTTTGAAAGTGAATTGCTAAAACAAGTGTGCAGTCTCCTGGCAATTCAAAAAACCCGGACAACGCCCCTAAGGCCACAATCTGACGGAATGGTGGAAAGGTTCAATAGCACCCTGATACAGCAATTGGCACTCTTTACCACCACCCATCAGGATGACTGGGACGAACTTCTCCCGTATTTGCTAATGGAGTTCCCGACCGAACGAGTCAGCATGGAGCCACCGCTTGCAGCCCGGCGCTGCTCATGTATGGACGAGAGCTGCAGGCTCCCGTCGATTTGCTGTGCGGCTCGATGCCTGAGCGTCCCGATAGACCCCCAGGGGAGGGCTACGCACATCAGTTGGAGGAAGGCATGGAACAGGTCTATGCCTTCGCCCGCCGCCAACTCCAACAGGCGGGTGTGAAAATGAAGAGCAGGTACGACCACCGGAGCCAGGCGAGTGAGTACTCTCCGGGGATGAAGATTTGGTTCTTCAACCCCTGGAGGAGGAAGGGCAAATGCCCGAAACTCACCTCGCCCTGGCAGAGCCCGGACGTCGTCCTGGCGCAAATTAGTGACGTGGTCATCAAAATCAACATGGGGCCACGGGCACTCCCCCGTAACGTTCATGCGGACTGCATAAGACCCTATAAGGGCGACCTTACGCCCTCATGGATTGACCAGACTGAAGGAGCCGGAGCTAGGGCAACCGCCTCCACGGAGGTGTAAGGCTCGTCGAGCCTTGCCACGAGTAGACGGAGGATGTAGCGAACATCCTTGCTCAGGGCAAAGGAGCATTATTTAGGGTAAGGGTTTGGCATTAGATAGCCCGGCCTCATGGGGGCATGAGCAGTCCTCCATGGGGCCTGGTAACATCAGTTAGGGGAAATGTAGGATAGAATTTAGGAATGGATTGGAGAACAAGGACAGATATGGAACGTGTTGTGGGGACGTAGCTTCGCGGTAGAGTTAAATGGAATGTGCATTAGAATAAGAGATGACGGGGAGCATGAGTTAGTTAGAGGGACGTAGTTATTAGAGTGTTGGAGTGAATTGAAAAAAAAACAAACATGATGAGTGAATGTGGTTCAGTGGGCCCGAGTGTGAATCGAGTGAATGTGGAATGCATGGTGCGAATGAATGATTGGGGGGAGGAGTGAATCCCACCCAAGAGAACCCGAGGTTAGTGTAATGTTCGTTAGCGGGTTAGTTCAATTAACCAAAAGGATGTCGTTTTCTTGTTGGTGTTGAACGAAGGCACGAAACCTTTTG
>CM068961.1:60521825-60532021 GCA_035128595.1 Eptatretus atami
TTGTGCAAGAGCACGGGAGAAAATTTGCGGGCCAGGCCCAAATTAATAATGAACACCAACACAGGCTACGGGAATCGTGGTTGCTAGAACCGATAGTTTAAAGAGACAGACGTGTTGAAAAGCCCCGGGGTTAGATTAAAGTTTAATAAATGGTAGGATAGATAGGAAACGTGTACCCCTTCGCACCATCCATCCCTTCGCTGTTCGTAGGCCGCTGGACTCCCCTTGGAAATTTCTGAAACCTGTGGGAGCTATTCTGAGGCTGCATTGGGCCTCGAGACAGATTCACTTGTCTCTTCCTCAATCCTTTCAAAATGGATCTTAGGGATTGGGAATAGACAATTCGGACAGTTTAGTCGAACAAAGACGATATGGGGGTTCGGGACACACATAATTATAAATGAAAAAAAAATCTAAATTTAGTTGTTTTTTTTGTGACAACCGAATGGGGGTGGGTATGGACAAGGACAGGCATAGGCAATAGGTTGGGGGAAGACCGTAGGGTAGGACCGAGCCCGTCTTCGGACCGGCCAACGCCACCATACTCCCTCCACAACCTCACAAGACCACACCGAGGCCGGCCAGCTTCATGTGCCGACCTGTTGTACTGTCGCACCTTACCTGACTCCATTTGCCATACCTGCCCATGCCTTTATTTGCTTGCCACATCACTCAACCTTACCATGTGTGCCAGGACCATCTGTGTGGAAGTGTTTGCAAGGACTGCCCTGCAGGCAGCCGCGTTACCGGGGACTGCATTTGTGCAGCCCGGACATCTTGTTGTGTATAAAGGCCAGTTCAAATGGACTGTGAGATGGCGTGTGGCCTGCCGTATTTGGGTGAGTTGCCTCCAGCAGCCAGGAAAACAAAACAAACAAAAAAACAACAACAAGCAAAGGACCATTGAGGGCCCTGAAGACGCCCGATCATTGATTGCCTGCTGCTGCACACATCCCCGAATGTTGCCTTTATTTTGTTCTCTCCTTAAGTCACATCCCTGGGCCATGGGTAATGTAAATATTAGAAATGTATGTGGTTCTAACCCACCTGTTTGTTTGTTTAGTTCAAATTTCCGGCAATGTAGATAAGTTGTCGGCATGAGTCTGTTAGTTTAGTAACGCAACGCACTTGGTTATTTATTTTTGGGGCATGTATTCGAAATGTCGCACTCAGGGATCTGTAGGTAAAATGTACTAGGGGAACCTACACCTGCATGCAACACGAACGTTAATGACTCGGGTCGAGTCTAGCAAAAGGGAGGGGGGTAGTGTTGCGGTTCTCGAAACCGCATGCATACAACAGATAGGTGTCCCAAGACAGTTATTCCATTATTATACGTGTAGATAGTCCCTTTCCTTTTGTTTAGCGGGACAACAACAGAGTGTGTTGCGACGATCTAATAGCTAGGGTTGCTTAAATCATTTTCTTCTTCATTTCGTCCCCACTCTTCTTTTCGTCTGATTATTCCTGAGGTAAATCAGCCACGTGCGCCTTCGCTGTGAGGAAACTGCTGCACAGAGCCCTCGTTCCCGGGCGAGCCCTAAACTCGGCATGTGCAGCGAGTTATGTAGTGCACTTGGCAGTGCGGGATTATCGACTCGGGCTTCCGATGGTCTGGGGAGGATTGCCGATTGCATAAAAAGGCATGCAAATGAGTGTCTCTTAAGAGGCTGCATGAATGGTGTTTTTCACAACACAGGAAACACAGCCAGCACAACACCCATGCTGCACGAATGGTGTTTTTCACGGCACGGGAAACACAGCCAGCATGACACCCATGCTGCACGGAAACGCGTATGGAGGCCGATAAAGACGACTCCACGCCATGTTGGGTGGAATACGAGTGTGTGGCGTAGAAGCGGTTTGTTCCTTTTCAACCTCAATATCCGACACATATTGGTGTTCGCCCCACACACACGCTAGCAGAGTCGTGTGAACGTGAGCGCTGGCCACGTGCGTAATGGCCGAACCGCGCGCGCTGTATGGAATGTGCTCAAAGGCAGACACGTACACCACTCGTGAAACGTGCATGGATTTGTCCATGGCGATGTACCTTCGGCCCTCGTTGGCAGCAGCGGATTCTCCACGGATGGTAAACGTCTTCTTGTCTCTATGGCCAGCGAAGCTGCGATCAAGCCGGGGAATGTACAGTACGGGCCACGTTGGCATGCGCGGAGCGAGCGCGTTGATCAACGCTGGTCGAACGCCCGAGCAGGCATGCGGGACCCTCGACCGGTCACCCGGGCACGGTCCGGGGTTTTTTGCGGGATGATTTGAGTCCATTTTCGGTGTGGGTGATTCGTGTCATGTCGTGGGGTCGGAGCGAAATATGTTCGCTGTCTGGGATCGCCTTGCCAGAAACGAAGGGAGGTGGTTTCCAGCCCAAGTTAGCGGGCCACGTGAGGGGTCGGGGCCAATCGGAGCGCCCGATTCAGGTGATGACGTTTCGATTCTGGGTGGCCCCTCCCCCCATGCGGTAGGTCCTACCAAGGCCTGAGCAGTCCCTCCGCCTTGCTCTTTTCTCTTTCTCCGCCTCTCCCACTCTCACCTCGCCTCGTCCATCCCACCTACCCACTCCGTCCTCGCACTCTGGACTCCGCCCCTTCTCCACTCAAGCTCCTCCTTTCCGAATACAGTCTCCACACGTGCGGCTGAAGCCAGAGAGACAATGCGCCCACTGTCTGCTAACACCACATGAGCCCCCCCCCCGCCGGAAACGTATTGGTGGGTGCGTCGTGCTATCATGCACAAAGGTACAGAGAACATAGCCTCAACTCCTTTCCTTCCTGGTTCAAAACTCCCTTTCATCGGGTTTTGTTGTTGTTGTGTTGTGTGTGTGGTGTGTGTGTTGTGGTTGTGTGTGTGTGTGTGTGTGTGTTGTCCTGTGCCTGTCTGCTTAAGTAAGACCGCAGAAGATCGTTATTGTTATTTTGCTATTATTTTCGCATTAAGTCTGCTCTGTGTCCCTTTTGTAAGTTGACTGTAATAAATTATCATTAGGAATGTTCCCTGCTCGTTTTGTTCTTTTCTCCATTGATCCAGCATGGTCCGAATCCTAGCTAAGCCGGGACTTTATTCCCAACGATCCGTTCCTTTTAGCCGGACATCCTTGGCAGTGTCGCTCGGCTGCATCCGATCCGGAAAAGTGATTCGTCCAGTGAAGTGATCCGGTTCGGACAAGGCGTACCGAGGGCGTGATTCCCGGTAATTCAACCACGTGATTAATTAGGTAACCCGATTAACCATAGACGGGAGTCCGAGTCACGCGTTGAGTTATTGGCATCCACGGTCGGTTAAGCGACCCACCATGTCACGGAATTATCCGTGTGCGACGGCCTACAATTCCGGGGAGTCTGGTGGAACCGATATAGCTTGGTGGTGTTTTTTGCAGGACCATCCTTCCCCATCCAGTGGTCTTCTCACCCGACCCCTGACCCACATAATATATATTATTATATATATATATATTATATATATATATATACATATATGTGGATACTTTGAGCTCACCCTGGGAGGATTCTGAAACTTGCATATGAATATATATATATATTATATATATATTATTATATATATATAATATATATATATATATTAGCCTGGTGTTGGCGCAGTGGTTAGGCAGCGGCTTGGGACCAAAAGGTCCTGAGTTCAAGCCCCGTTGGCCACTGAATTAATATATATATATATATATATGTATATATGCTGCATGTGTGTGTATATGTATACATACATATGTATGTATGTACACATATATGTATATACCAAGTCGTATAACACCAGGGGGTTGACTCAGCCTGTCATCTTCCGAGTCGGCGAATGAGTACCATTGTACTGGGCCGTGTATACCCCAGGTAAAATAGTGGTACCGATCCCTGTGTCGTAAGAGCGACCAGGTGCCTCAGAAGGGCATCCGGTTAAAAATATGTGCCAAATCACTATGCGGATCTATGGATGATCCGCTGTGGCGACCCCTAACGGGAGCAGCCGAAAGAAGAAGAAGAAGATAGATATATATATATATATGTTTATTACAGTCGGTCGTTTGTCTTTCCATATGATTATGAGTAGCCTATTTGTGTTGTAGCGATTCATTAATTTTTCTTTACTCATTAATTCATGATTGTTTTATTTTATTTTGAGAATATTTGAAACAAAGCAAACATGTGAATTCTAATAGCCATTCAGTTGTGTCCTTCCAGAGAGCCAATGGATGTGAGGGTATGCTGGAAGGCTAGTACAAATGGGAGCTCATCATCACGACACGTTTGAAGCTCATGTGCCTTTACTTTCAAGCCTTTCTTCATCCCTATTCATGAGTCGCTCAACACGTCGATATTTAATCGTGACTTTTGTTCGACATTACCAAGACGATTGAGCGAAGTCGATTTCGTTGGTTTGGCTCAACAAACACAATGACAACGAACGATTCTCCTCTTTTGCTTTCTTTCTTCGATGCCATTTAAAATCCGCTGTGGCTCAATGCCAAAAAAATCCTTCCCTCATCAATCACTGAAGAGACGACAAAGGTGTAATCATCAGCCGGACTTCATTTACAACATGCCATTGCGTTTCAAATGTGAGTGATATTTCTTTTGTTCTGGTTTAAGCATCATCATCATAACTAGCACACTGAAAGGAATAATCACCACAGTATTAACTAGAGGGGGAGCACTCGGTAGAGTGCAAAACCTCCGCCGCCAATACTGCTAGGTCACTCAGTAGAACCTGATATCCTATTCATTCAATTTGACGTCAACAGTGCTCACAGAGTTATAGTTTGCAACTTTCCCTTTTACTTTTAACTTTTACATACTCAATTCATTCGTCATAACTAGATTCCTTGAGACAGAAATTGATTTTACGTGGTATATCCACCTGAAGTTCCAAAATCAGCCGCAATTATAATTTTGGCATGTCTTTTGTTGGAAATCACTTATAACATGTAGAATGCAAAAAAAAAATCGAAATTTTGTTGAAAAAAAAGTTGCAAAAATTTTTTTTTCTATAACAATTTTTTTTTGTTTGGGGGGGGGGGGTTGGAAATCACTTAAAACATGTAGAAATGCAAAAAAAAAAAAATTCAAATATTTTTTCAAATGGCCGCCATAGCGGCCATATTGGATTTTGGACCAAGTCCAAATCTAATGGCATGATCCTTGGACCATACCTAATCCCCCCACCAAGTTTCGTCGAAATCCGTCGAGGAGTTTTTCCGTAATACTGTTCACAAACAAAAACAAACAAACAGAAAGGGGTGAAAACAGTAACCTCCGATCTTCGATGGCGGAGGTTAATAAATGATTGTAAGGTATACTCACAGAGTACCCACCCTATGAGCGATCTCGTTCCAAGCATGCAACACGTTCTTCTGATGCATACCTTTATTTGGGCATTGTATAGGCATGTGACAGCCCTGTATAGGAAAAATAAATAACCCTGATTATGTGCATGAAGCAAAAACATACTTCCAGCTTATAATTCAAAACACCTCACTGCACAGGAAAATGAGGGGACAGCAATACTGTACTGCAAATTGTAGAGACTTGTAATACCCTCCCCCATCTGGAGGCAATGCTACACGATACACATTTACATAGAGAATTTGCATCCCCCCACCCCTCCTCCCCCCCCCCTCTTCACCACCCTCAAGACACCAGAAAATACAAAAACACCCCTATACATTAATTGGGGTGATGCTGTCCTCTGGAGCAAGTCTGGATGTAATTGCACCAGAATTGTAGGAGCAGGAGCCCACAAACAAGCCCACAAACAAACACTGGTCCGTGAATTATAGTAAGGACGAGCAAATACACCCCGTCGCTTCACTGATGGAATACTAAAGGGGGGAGGGAGAAAAGAGGGGGAAAGAGGGAGAGAGGGGTGGGGAAGAGAATAGAGGAGACAAGACTCTGTGTCCACAGACAAACACCCCGCCGACGGACGTGTCCGGAGACAAACACCGCCCGGTCGTGTCCGGAGACAGACAATGGATAGAACATGTTATACTTGATGACACACACACACACACACACACACACACACACACACACTCACACACACACACACACAACACACACACACACACACACTGTGTTAGTGCTTGGCCAATATCGGTAATTCTTCAGGAATCCGCACATTGGAGTCAGTGTGATTACCAGCTGAAGTTCATACTGTATTTAACCCAAAAAACTTGAGTAGCTTTCACCCTTGTTTTGGGGGAATTTTAATATACAAATTATAAAAACAATGTTGCATTATAGACGTTTCAGGGAGATGTGCATCAAGATTAATCTTTATAAACAGCTGCCAATCGTCATGACGGGCGGAAAAAAATAATAGGCTCTGTAATTTCGAAAACACGTTCATACGGCAAATGGCTCAGAAATCGGGTGTTTTAAAATATATTTTGCTTTGAAATTCACAAAGAGAAACATATAACCTTTATAAATCATGTACCTTTACCTTGTTGCAACTGCCGACTGTAAATCCCGATCTGGACGTGTCCGGCACGAACTACCGACACAAACTGTACCACTATCTGTTTACGAACTGTAAATGTTTACGAACACAAAAAGACACGAACTGTTTACGAACTGTAAATCCTGACACAAACTGTACCGCTATCGACTGTGGAGCGCTCTGCAAGTGGCTTAAGGACTCAAGCAAGCACTCCACTTAAATGGTAGATAAGGAATGACTGGCCAGGCTGTGGCTGTATACCATAGATGAGCCCTTTAACTTTAAAGCCGGTCTTCACCGCACATGCAGCAGTTTTATGAATTAAATGAATTCGTTCAAATAATGACTTTATCCACAAAGGAGTTGCTGTTTCATGTAGAACAACCCTGGAGACCACAAAATTTCATCGCCCGTAAAATAAACATTGCAGATAATCCACCATGTTGCCTGCTCGTCTGTGCACGCGTCAAGTGGTGCATCGGTTCGGGATCCACACAAACATTATAACTTTATTTTGCAAAATCCGTTTTTTTTTTTTTACGAGATTTGCTTTGATTCCCTGTGGAGCACCTCGTGAAACCTCTGAAAATATAGACACAGATCTGCAGACGCTATGGATAGGTAGTCCCTCTGGGGGACATGGCACGAGATCAAGCAGTGAATGTATTAAATCATATGGCTCAATGAAGCTGGTTAATTTTGGCACATTCCAAAATTTTTTGTTCACTCAATATAATTCTACAAACAGCAGAAAAAGATAAGTTTAATCGTTTGGAAATTTGACGTTTTCTTGTGTCTGTATGGAGGAGGGAAAATAGCCTTGCTTGCTTAAAGTAAATAGGTATATCGGCCTAGTTATAAGACTCGTTATTTCTTTTAATTATCAGATTTCACAACAGATTTTGACACTTATTTATTCCGTATGATATCCGATCCTCAAAACCGAAATCATATTTCGATGATGTACGCTAATTATTCCGTGAAAGTGGATCGTGGAAAATCGTATCATAGAATGCATGAAATCGCTCCAAGCTCCTAATTTGAAAAGTTATAGTGCTTACGAAAGCGATGTATAGAGCGATTTGTAGCCATGGTGAACAGGAATTCGATAATATGAGTGAGGAAAGTGAAAAAAGAAAAACTTTATCGTTAAGAAATTGTTGCGGCCTGTTCGAAGTCGAGGCATGTTTGAGCAGGCCCCAAAAACATGTCTGCTTCAGACCCCAGCAAGGTTACATAGGATACGCATTTTGACCCCATGGAGAGCGGTGACTGAGGATGCAAAATTATATAAAGGATAGAATTAAATACTGCTGTTAATCATCTTCAAAAGGGGTGTTTTAATTAACCCAAACCTCCAATTTTCACTCTTACACTTCCTTTGAGTGTGCAAAATGATAGACACAGACATAGACACAGATGATGGTGTGCAAAAGTTTCAGGCAGCAAGGTTTTATGGTTCTGGAGTTATGGAGTAGACATATTGACACACACTCACACAATGACATTTATTAGTGTAGATTGTGAACCGTGGTGTCTCCGCGCGTTTGTCTGTCTCCTTTTTACTGTGGTCGCTTCCCATGTTTGAAAAGCTCAACATTCATGTTTGAAATGATGGGAGAACAGGCATGAATAATGTTTGAGCCAAATTTTATTTCACAAGCATGATGTTTTGCCCTTTTAGACAAATTGAACCTCTGCTGCCCTATGTTGCATCACCATTTTGCAGTGGGTGGGATAAGTAGCTCAGAGCTTTGGCTCTTGAGTGAAACCAAGACTGCAACACAATTAACCTTTTTACAGTCCATAAAATAATATTTAAATTGATAGATTAACCTAAACTGTTCTGTCATTGTGGAGGGGTGCCCAGTTATACATATTACACACACACACACCTGATCATATGTAATGCAAGCTTGACGTGCTTGGATTGTGTGTGCTTCTTGCTGTACTTGGGCTGCTGGCATCGAACAAGTCGAGGCGGGGAGCACGAGGTCTCAACCGCAGTGAGCTGATTAAATGGGGTGGGGTTCCACGTCTGTCCCAGCCAAGTCCATTAAGAAATCGGTGCAGACTGCAAGCGCTCGCCACGGTTATTATGTGCTCCCGAGATGCGCGACCCGCAGGTCCGTAAAAGGTACCTCCATGGTTCTGGACCTCTTTCAGTCGTGTGCAAATGTTCTTTTGTCGATATTGGTTTGCTCTTTTTCCACTTTATAACTTACAATTCGCCTTTGCTAGATTTCACTTGTTCTTGCCTGTGATGTAGTTCATTTATTTCATAAAGTATTATTTATAACTTTCGTGAACATTCATTTTGAAGATGTATCTATTTTTGGAAATTCGTCTTTTGATTTAATGTGCAGAAAACTTCTTTGCTTGGAGAGTTTCGTGTTCTGAAGTGCCCTGTTTTGCCGGTGCTCTGCGCATTGTTTTGCGGAACGGCTGTGTTCTGTTTTTTTCTTTTTTTTTTATACATGCCCTCGACTCGTGGAAGAGCGATGACACAGAACAAAATCAGGACACAACATAACAAAGGGAACTGCAGGAGAAAGGGGAAAACACCAACAGCAGGGCAGAGGGAGAAAGCAGATGGAGATGGACAAACAAAGGATGCAGGTAACGATGAGGGGTAAGGGAGAATGCAAAGGGTGGACAATATGGATGCATGCCGGTGTCCTGCACATTGTTTTGCCGGTTTGTGTTGTAGAAGCCTAAATCCTCGGTGGTGTAATGGTGAGAGTGTCCCTTCTAAGTCTGGGAGTTCAGGTGGTTCGAACCCTGGCCGAGTCATACCAACGACTTTGAAAATGGTACCTGCTGATTGCTTGCTTGACATTCAACATTTTAAAAGGATAGAGTACAGGCAAACAAACATAGGTTGGTTATAATAGCGTAGGCTTTGATGGGCCTTAATGGTCTCCTGCGTCAAAGTTCCTTGAAAGGGAACTCTTATTATTAATGTGCACAACACATCTTCTCTCGCAAATGTCTTCAATGTGTGAATTTTGTGATGTCATGTTATATGTACGCATTTTCTAATCAACTCGAAAACAGGACGGAGAGTAAGTGGGAACCCACAGTAACCTAACGACATGTGCTTACAGGTCCATTGAGACCCGTACAGAATGAAAGCATGAGGGCAGTCCACCACGGAGCTACCTCCAGCCCGGTCGGCAAAAAGACTTGTTCAGGCATGATTTTGAGAAAACGCCTGAGACACCAGAGGCAGCATGATGGGACCTCCAATCATTGGAACAACACCATCAACATCAATGTTGGAGGCTGCAAACGTCAGGTGGACAACAGCACAATCTTAAGATTCCCTCAGACACGCCTTGGGCAACTGTTGATTTGCAAATCGTTGGAGGAAAGACTTGGACTTTGCGATGACTACAACATGGCTGATCATGAGTTTTACTTCGACAGAAACCCAATGATGTTTTCCTATATCCTCAATTTCTATCATACTGGTCGCTTACACGTGATGGAAGAACTGTGTGCCCACTCGTTCAGCCAAGAAATAGAGTATTGGGGTATCCAGGAAGCTTTCATTGATGGCTGTTGTAGCTATCGTTACCATGAGCGCAAGGACGACTTTATGAGGCAAGACCTGGATGAAATAAGCCAGAGTTCAGAGGCGACCATCGATGAATCAATGTTGGATCGAGTCATTAAGAAGTTTCCAGTATCACGCTGTGGCCGAATACGCCATTGTCTTTGGTTGAATCTTG
>CM068961.1:60559357-60578254 GCA_035128595.1 Eptatretus atami
CCTTCCCAACAGCGGCCATGCGCCACGGACCCACCGACCGAACCCTCCACCACCTTCTCCTACGGCCATCCCCGCACCACCTGTGGACGCGGAGCGGTCGAGCTGTCTTCAGCGAACACGCGAGACTGCGATGGTGCAGAGGCGGGTTTTCCGAGGAGATTCGGCACTCAAGAAATAACACCCCACATCTGATCCACCCAATCCAGGAAGCCGGGGCGGCTTGGCCCCCGCCTCCAGACGCCGCACCTGATACGATAAATCGGGCATTATGCAAATTTTGAGGATCAGGAATGATACACGCCCCCTTTTTCTCCGTTCCAATCGGCCGGAGCGGGCTCCAGCCCCTGAGGTCTTTGGATCCGATTATAATTGCATATCTGCGTGGGGTTCCCGAAAGCCGGATAAAAAGCGGCGGCTGAGCGCAGTGAGTCAGGAGAGAGTAATGGTTGACAGTATCGTGGAGTGAGATCGAGTTGGAAGATCGGTGAGGAAGTCAGTTGGGCTGGCGTCGTTGGAACGGAGTTGAGCAGTGTCGGTCTTTGGAGCAGCAGATCGGTGACGAGTCAGTTTGGGGCTGGTGTCGATTGAGACGAGCTCGAAGGGTGTGGGGCAGACGGCTGCCTGGAGGGCGATCGGCTATGAGGAAGCGACCTGGAGCGAGCGGGCACGACTAGGTCGCGTTTTGAGCGAGCAAGGCCAGCCATACTCCCTCCCCCAGGCATCAACAATTCCCCCTTTCCCCCGCGCTGAGAGAGTGACAAGGCCCCTTCCTTAACCAGCAGGTGCCACGGTACCGCCGCCTGCAGCGCTTCTGCGGCTCGCCACGAGGGGCGCCGGGTAGGACCCTCCGTGTGCTGGCGCTCTCCAGGTTCACGCGCATTAGGCCCACGGGCCCAGTCTACTCCCTTGCCATGTGAGGGCCGGTCTTTTCTTTGCTCGGTCGGACATGCGTGTTGTGCGCCGTGTCTTGTTAAGGTAGTAATCTGCATAAACGTGCGCCGGTGTCGTGTATATGTCGGTTTTAACTCTTTTATATGGCATTTTTTCTTTGTTCTATGATCATTATGTGCAATTCGTAATTGTGTGCTGTGTACTAACCATGATATTGTTAGTTCTTTCTTCCAGTTTCTCGTATCCGTGCTCAACGATACTTCTCTCTACGTCCTTACATCTCGAATGTGTCTGCCCATAGTGTTTCTTTCCACGCTATCCCTCATGTTTCTTTCTGATCTATAGACACTAGCCTTTAATTCGCAAGTATTATCAATCCTCATGTTCACAGTACTGTTGGTCAAAATCGTGCTAAGGTGTGCTCCGTCGGTGACTGCCCGGAATAATGTGTGCTCTCGTTTGTCATTGTAAGTGTGTAACCTGTTTCCCGTTGGTTTTTCGCTTCGTCTTTCTTAAAATTGAACCTCCATTCTGCTTCATGTTAAAAGTGTTGTAGGGGTTTGCAAAACGCTTCCGGAAAGATATCGACCTGCTAGGTCGATGTCGAGAGGTTCGATCTGATCTTTTTTTTGTTTGTGATACTTATGAACACGCCGGTACCTATGAAGTACGGGAACGGCCCGCCAGCGGCCCGGGCCGGAGCGAGCACCTCGCGGAGACGAGCGCCCGATACCATTATCCGTGTTTCTTCTTTATTTGTTTTCTCTGGGTTTATTAGTGTGACTTAACAGATCCGAAGTATGCGAACAACCTACCTACGCTTGGCCGATGCGCGATATGTATATTATATATCTTTATATGTATGTTTTATATGTATCTTTAATCTTTCTATTTTATTTGCACATATATCACATAGAACAAAAGAAATGCACATATAAAGGAGTTAAAACGACTACACGACACACGGACCACTTATACAGTTACTACCTTACAAGACACGGCGCCACAAACACGCATTCACACCGAAGCAAAGAAAAGACCCCTCACAGGGCAAGGAGTCAGACTGGGCCGTGGCCTAATGCGCGTGTGAACCTGGATGAGCGGCCAGGCCCACGAGACGAAGGGTCCTACCCGCGCCCTCGTGGCGAGCCGCAGAATGTCGCTGCACGGCGGTCCGTGGGCACCTGCTGGGTGTAATGGGAACGGGGCCCCTGTCGCACCTCTCTCAGCCGCGGGAAAGGGGAATTGTGATGCTCTGGGAAGGGAGTATGGCTGGCTGCTCGACTCAACGCGACCTAGTCGTCCCGCTCCTCCAGGTCCTCCTCAAGCCGATCGCCCTCCGCAGCCGTCTGCCCCACCTCTGCTTCGAGCTCCGTCTCCAACGACCAAGCCCAACTGATCCTCTCACGATCTGCTGCTCCACCGACACTGCTCAACTCCGTCTCAACGACCCAGCCCAACTGACTTCCTCACCGATTCTCCAACTCGACTCACTCCACGATACTGCTCAACTCAACTCTCTCCTGACTCACTGCCTCGCCTTTTATATCGGCTTCGGGAACCCACCATATGCAAATTATCGGATCAAACGACCTCAGGGCGGAGCCACGCTCGCCGATTGGACGGAGAAAAAGGGGGGCGTGTATCATTCCTGATCCTCAAATTTGCATATGCGATTTTCGTCAGGCGCGTCTGGAGGCGGGCCAAGCCGCCCGCGCTTCCTGATTGGGTGGATCAGAATGTGGGCGTGTATCATTTTCTGATCCGAATTCTCCTCGGAAACCCGCCATCTGCACTCGCGTCCGCGTGTTCTCGCTGAAGACAGCTCGACGTCGGCGTCCACAGGTGGTGCGGGGATGCCGTAGGGAGAAGTGGTGGAGGTTTTCGGCGTGTGATGGCCATGGCGCTGTTTGGAATGGCGGTGTGTGAGGTTGCGGTAGCGAGTGGTGAAGGTAGGTTTTGGCTCTGCGTTGTTGTTTGTGTTGTATCAAAACAAAGGCGTAGAACAGAAAAACGCCTAACTCAAAGGATCGCACCCGAATGAATCACATTAATCCCTCTATACCAATGGGTTTGGCTAACTACACATGTTACTTAAGAAATATATCTCACCTACGGGACCTTTATGGTGTTTTGCGAATTTCCACAGCCGTAACAATACTTTTGGAATGTTTTGCGGAATAAGTGTTTCACGGTGGCCGGAGTGCAAATCCTGCCACAACCTCCTAATAAAAGTAACCCAACTGCAGGAGGAATCCGCAGATAAAGTTGGGCACTAGATATGGATGGCCGTTGGCTCACAAGGAGCTCTTCCACCCTTTGACAGGTTTTGTTTTCCATCCTGCTGGGTGTCCATATTATACACTCTCCTCACCAAGAAACTTGGTGGGGAGACGGTTTAGTCACCGACAACCCGACCATGGAACAGGTTATTACAGGTTTACATGGTACCTATAGCAAGTCACAGATCTAATCTGACCTGACCTAACAATGAGAGTGTGAGGATGTGTAAAAGTACTCGGTTTGAGGACAAAACTGGGCAGATGTTCATTTAATCACAATATCTTGGCTGAATCCCTAAATATTCACCACCACACTAGAAAACCCAGTTTAATTGCAGGGAAAGCGATCATCCCTCTGGGATTCTGCTGCAGGTAGCTTTTAATCAATTTCTGAACTGCTGTTTTATAGCAGGGAAGACTGGAATGGATTAACCATGCCAGGGGCTTTCGATCACCTTCTAGGAAAAGGTGCCATTGAAATTTAACAACAGCTGTGCTGGTATTTTTTTTTAATTTAATGTTTTTTTTAACATTAAACAGCAGCCTCTGCCAGATTGTGGACAAAAATCATACCGAATGTGTACTTTTGATCATAAACATATATAATATACATTATATTTTAATGCAATCCAGAAACTTTTTTCAGAGATCCAAGTGCTTTGATAATGCAGGTGGCATGTACCTACTCATTCCCAGATGGTATTTTATGTTATTTTGGAAACATGTTTCATTCAGTCTAACACTGTAGAAGAGTCTTATTAGGTCCCACTCTAATTAGCTCCTCTCATTGCGTAGCCAGAGAACCATCCATCGTGGATTGACTTGCCACAACATCACCTCTCATGGATTTGGAAAGCTACTAACAGGCTGCAACTTGAATAGCTTGGAGGTAGTGCACTCACCTTTAACTCATCTCACATGTCTAGTCTGGGTTCGATTCCTAACCTAGTATGCGACTTTCGCAATGATGGATGAATGCTAATAAGGCCTCTCATGGATCTCATTGCAATGTGCTCGCTGTGTGTGAATTTTCAGTGACTGGTTTATGCTCGTCTGGGAACTTTTAACCTGACGTCGCTGGCATGAAATCTGAAAGTGAAATCGTGTTTTTAACCTAATTTTCTACATTGAAACGAAAGAGTCGCACTTTTAAAATGGTTAACCATAATTGTTGTGTTTCTGGATGCGAATCGAACTCACAGAAATAGAGGAATTACAATAAATATCTGTGGATGAGACTGAGAGTTGTCGAGTTCATATCATTTCCTGTTAATACAAGCAAGTGGCGGCAGTGGCCTTTCTTCTGTGCCCTTGACCTGAACCTGGGTACCCTCAGAACATGTGCAAAATCTGATAGAGATTGGTCAAGGGGTATGGAATTGTATAGAAATCAAAGAAAAGGCTTCACACACACACACACAACACACACACCACACACCACACACAAAACACTTCTCGTTTTATCAATTGAAGCAAAAATCTAGGTTAATTTCTGTTGTGGCCCAGGAACCAAACAAACAATATTGTCATGTCTGGTCTGAGGCTCCGTTAACACAGCATGCCTCAGCACTGGGATCCTTTGTTCTAGGAAACGGCCAAACTGTTTCTATCGTCCACTGCATTACGATCAATTCCGACTCTTTACCGCTCCCCAAGGTTACCCAAATGAGCCGAAACTTACAGCACATGGACAAGAGGCAGATGGCTCGAACACGTTTTCTTACCTTTTAAAGGTTTATTTGTAATGAATATGGGTGGGGGGGGAAGGTGGACGAGACAAGCAGCTTGGAACAAACCATGAAAATCAACAGACCCAGAGGTGAATGGGGGCACTAAAATTTATGTACAGGTAAATAATAAATAAACCAATGTCACCCTTAGGGTGACCCGTATCTTGCCAAAAGGTTGACCACGGTGACTTCTTTAAGGTCACACTGAGGTGAACAGAGTCTCTATCCCAGAGCGACTCTTGAGGTATATCTGCCTTCGAGAGATCGATGAGAATGTTTTAACAGAGACCATGAAAAATATGCGTTTGCCTTCATAACGCACCAACATGACGTAATAATGTCTCAAGCTTGGAATATCTAGAAAGCACTCATCGAGGTGTTCAATTGGGTACTACAGTATGCGTTCCTATAAACTTGAAAATTTGACCTGGGGTCAAATATGTTTGACCTCAGGGTGCTAACCGATTGAAGGTAAGGCTAATCAGCCACCAATAACTAATCAGCTGAGCGCCAGACCATGAATAATTCCATGAAGTTTGGAGATGATTCGATTGAAATTACTCAAAAAATAAGGGTTTCGTCGACCTCCATAATTGACATCAAAGTGACCTTGACCTTTGACCTTGACCTTGACCTTTATGTGTGCTGAAGGGTATTGTAATAATACTACGATAGTGTACCACAAGAGTTTCCGATGAGAAATGTGCTCTACAGAGTGATATAAAGGTGAAAAATCCAATGATTACAGACAAACAAACAAAAAAACTTACCAAGTAACAGATCTTGCAAAAACTTCGTTTTGGCAAGATAATAAATAAAACCGAACCCACACTGGGAACCACAATCAGATTTGTACAAATATTTAAATTGCAACCTTCAGACTCTTCCTCCTCCAAGCTTCCCTCTCACCTTTATCAAAAACTCCCCCTCACCCTTCTCCCTCAACTCTCCCCTTCATCCTTCTCCACAAATCTCCCCCTCACTCCTCTTTCTCAAAGTTGCACCCCCCTTACATCCAGAAAGCTCCTCCTTCCCTGCCCTCACTCTCTCTTCAGTCTCATCACTTCACCTCCTCCAATCTTCACTGCCCGCTGTCCCCTCTCTTATTACTCCCCACTGTATCTCAACCCATCACCACTGAGCCTTTTCTCCTCCTCATCCGGCCTTCTCCCCGAGCTCTCCTGCAACCCCACCCCCCCCCCACACCTTTCAACAACTCTCCTTACTTCCCCCCCTCCTCCCCCTCCCTCCCTGCACCCAAAGCCTCTCCCCTCCCTCTTCTTTAACAGTGTGGACCTCAAACATCTGGGGCTTTCGCTCAAACCTGACAGATCTTTCCATACAGGTTGCCACTGACAAACCAGACATAATCTGCTTAACAGAAACTTTCCTCCTTCAAGAGGTCTCTGACTCCTTAGTTTCTCTCCCTGGTTACTCCCTCCTCCGGTATGGCATACTTGAGCCTTGTCCTGGTGGCAGAGTTGCTCTCTTCATCAAAGACTCTATTCCTCATTCTCCATGCACTGCCCTCACTCCCCCACACACCCAGGAATACATCTGGCTCCGGCTCCGGCTCCCCCTCCACTCCCACCTCATGTTTATATGTATGTTGTACCATCCACCAAACAGTGATGACTCCATTTACATCTCACTCTCTGAAATATGAACCAACTTTTATCCTCTCATCCCAACTCTCTCTTCCTCAAATGTGGTGACTTCAGTTGTCATCATGCCAGTTGGCTGGGTGTAGGTACCTCTCTCACCTGTCATGGCAATACAGCAAAAGACTTCTGCAACTCATTCGGACTGACACAATCTGTCAACTTCTCGACCCAGATCTCAACCAATAGTACTCCATCACTTCTGGATCTGATTTTGATCAATTCCCTGAAAATATATGATGTTCTTCCTCCGCTCCAATCGGTTCATCTGACCACATGCTTGTCAAAGTAAACATCTCTCTGGCTGTTATTAGAGAACCACATCAGTGCCGTTGAGTTTGGCATTTCACTCAGGCTAACTGGCAGGGTCTTCAAGCAGCCATCAAATTTCTAGACTGGTCTCCCATCTGTACTTTATCCAACATCAACTCATCCTGGAAATTCTTTCAAAGAAACTTGCTCTCTCTCGTGCACAAATTTATCCCATCTCATCTTCAGTCATTCTACCCTTCCTCCCGCCCATGGTACACTGAAGCTTGCGGTGAGGCAGTTGTCCTGAAACAACTTGCCTTCGCCTCATGGAAAGCAAATCCAACTGAAGGCAATCTCAGTTCCTTCCACAAAGCTCGGAACAAGTGGATGTCTACCCGCAGGAGAGCCAGAAAACAACATCTTTCTAACCTCAAGTCTGAACTCTCAAACCTGTCTCCCTGCTCCAAATCCTGGTGGCATCTAGTTAAGTCTGTTTCTGGTGTATGTTCCCACTCCATCCACTCCCTTACCTCAAATGGCCACACTGCTCCTGAAAAGGTTGAATGCCTAAACTCCGTGTTTGCTTCTAAATCTTGTGTCCCAAACCCGTCTTTCTGAACCCACCTTACCCCGTCGCACCCAGCTGTTCCTGGATTCTGTGTCCTTTTCTTCTGACAAAGTGGAGAGCTTGCTGTCAAACCTCGACTCTGATTCGGCAACCGGTCCTAAAAACCTGCTCCTCTGCTCTTGCTCACCCTCTCTCTGTTCTATAAACCCTCTCATTTGCTCAAGGTCATCTGCCATCTGCTTGGGAAATCAGCAAACATTACCGCTCTGCATAAAAAAGGTGCAAAAACAGATCCCTGCAACTACAGACCAATCAGCCTTCTCCCAATCATCAGCAAGGTTGTGGAATCCATCATCGCTTCAGACAATAAGTTCTTCCTCTTCTCCAATGGCTTCATTTCTGATCATCAATTTGGATTCAGACCAGGTCACTCTACCCTGGATCTGCTGCTTCTGCTCTCCAAGCAATCGATGGAGATCCACAATGCCAGACATAAAATCAGTCATTTCCCTCGACATGTCACATGCTTTCGGTACAGTCTGCCACCCCGCCCTGCTCACCAAACTCTCTTCCTATGGTATCCAAGGACATCTCCATTCATGACTCATAGACTTCCTCTCCTGTCGCAGCCAACGGGTGGCCCGAAATGGAGTTCTCTCATCCCCTGTTCTGTCCAGGCTGGAGTTCCTCAAGGCAGTGTTCTGGTCCCTGTTCTTTTTTTGGTTTTCATCAATGATCTCTCCAACTCTCTGGAAAATCCTCTTCATCTCTTTGCTGATGACTCCACCTTCTGCCGCACCATCGGTCATCCCTCAGATCAGTAAGCAGCAGCCTCTTCACTCTGCAGATCTCGATAAAATCACACGCTGGTCCAACACGTGGAACATGCCTTTCAATCCTGACAAATCTCACACTCACTGTGTCTCTCCAAAAGGACCATCTAGAAACACCCCCCCCCCAATCTACTTTCTCAACAATGCTCTTGAAGAAGTCCTTTCATTCAAGCATCTGCGTCTCATTATCTGCCATGATCTTTCCTGGGAAAGCTGCATTTCCAACCTGGCCTCCAAAGCCAGTCGCCGACTGGGGATCCTCCATTGTGCAAAGTCCTTCCTTCGCACCCCTGAGCTCCTGACCACATACAAAGCTTTCATCCGCAGCCTGGGCTGGTGTTCCTGCTCTCCCCTCTGGGCTGGTGCTCCTGCATCTCACCTTTCTCGGATTCACGGTGTGGAAATCAAAGCTTTGGATCATTGGTATCCCACGATGAGCCTGAGTCTTTGGATCTCTCACTCTCTTACTGTAGACAGGTCGGTGGTCTTTCTGTCTTCTACTGTCTCCTCTCCAATCAACCCCCCCCCCTGCTGCTCTGTCTGTGATATTCCACCCATATTTCCGCAGGGCGCTCAAGGTCCGCCAACATCCCCCTTTTGTAAAACTATCAAAATCAAGAACCATTGCTCACCTTCACTTTTTCAATCCTCTTTTTCCTGCCTTTGGAACAAACTCCCACACTCTCTTCAATCCCAAACTTCCCTCCAGGTCTTCAAAACAGCTGTTCACCACCATCTCTTATATTCCCCCATCCAAAACCACAATTTTTTCTACCCCCGTTATTCCACACCAAACCCACCTCCTTCAAATTCCCTGCGTTCCTTCCTGAAAGTAGCTGTCCTGTAAAGACCTAAAAGTCCCTGTGTCCATCTTGGGAGTACAAGTGTCCATCTTGATTACCCTGTGTACCCTGCGCAATCCCTCTCCCTTCCACAGATCTCCTTATGTCTCTATTTCCCACTGTTTTGTCCTACCCTCTCTTGCCCCTCTTCTCTCCTGCTCCCCTTGTGGTATGATCTGTGTGTCAGCTCTCATACGAGCCTTGACAGTGTGTACAAAAAAAATAATATTAAGCATTTGGCAATCTTCATAACCTACAAGGAAAGTACATTTTTAATTTAAATTTTTCTCTTCGATCCCTTTCAGTGCATGATAACAAAGAAAATGGAACAACAACAAACAGTGTCGACAAAACAAGTGAAGTCTGGATTCAGATGACCAGCCATAATGCATTTTTAAGCACCATTCGGCACACAATTTCTCTTTGAGTGACAGCAAAGAAATTAACAAGTTATCAGAACCTGGATAATATGTTACCAATACCCTGCGCTACATTAACAAGCTGACCGACATTACCCACATTTAATAACTCATTCATTCTATGCACCGAAGGAACCAAAATTTTACCCTTCTCTTTTCAATGAAGTCACACATAGAGTGACCCCCTGTTTCCCCAAGCACCATACAGTTAGCACTCCTTTTATTGAGGTGTAATATTTGTTTAAGAAATTTATGATGGAAAATTTCAATACGAGTGGCAAAGTATCAACCCAACCCAATATGGGTTGTATTATAACAACCATGCAGAATGGAGATGTGTGAGGAATTCGGAATAAACATCACAGGCAGATGCTACAAGCTATAAAACGCTGAAAGTATCGATATGTGGTGCTTTCAGGATGTACAACATTGAACCTTTTCCCTTGCAGTCATTCTTGAAAATCTCGCTGAGATGGAGTTCATTGTCATCTGTGGTTAGATCTGTCTTATGTGTGCTTTTTGGGGGATGAACATGCTTTTGATTTTGGTCCACGAACCCCTGTACTCCCAAGTCACATGTTTAGGTGTGCAATGCATTCTATTAATAGGTGATGCCATAGATGAGCAAGTTAAACCTGCGAATATATGGTCAAACACAAGCTTTATACTTACACGACATGGACCTTAAATCACCTTGGAATCACTATTGAGGATAAGGGGTGGAAATGTAATCACCAAATGGGCTCTTTGGCTTGAGATGCCTCTTGTATTTATAAAAGAAGAACAACAAAGAACCTCTACAGGGAATTTAGGAGAGATCTCTATGTGCTGTCAATATAATTCGTTTGTGAGCTGACCTGTCCAAGAAATGTACATTGATTGGAAAGGCAAGAGAAATGGGGAGATACGAGAGCATTGTCCTCTTGTCCAAGGGGAAAGTGTAGGGAACTGTGAAATTGATGGATTTTTCTGTACGCTCGTATGTATGAAACGTATGTATGTATGTGTATACCGCAGATACATACTCTACAGTCTAGAGCAGTGTTTCTCAAGGTGGGGCATGGCATTTTTGGTGGGGCATGAGCATTCAGAATTAATGAATCAATATATGATCGCTTTCATAGCTTTGTACTTTCAAATTTGCAAAAAAGCAAAGATATTTGGATTTGTGACATTTCTGGATTTGTGCCGATGCAACATATCGTCAAGAAATTTTAGCCAATTCCCTTGGTTGAAAGAATGTGAGGTAACTGACGAGGCAAAGAACGTCATTGTTGACCACTTGAAAATGTTGGTTAATGACTTCAAATGACAGATTTCATGATTTGAAAGCAATGGAGTTCCCTTCTTGGTTGACTCAGCCATTCTGGTGGATTTATCTGAAGTACCAGAGCAATACCAAGAGGAGTTATGCGAGTTGCAACAAGATGAGTCTGTGAAAACTCTTTTCAAGATCAAAGGAACCAGATGTGGCTGTCGAGGAGAGCGAAAAGAAATACCCAAACTCGACTACTTTGCAAGGGAAGTATTGATAAATTTTCCATCATCTTATTTAGTCAAATGTGGATTTAGTGTTGTTACCGATTTGCTGCAAGCTAAGAGAAATCGACTGGAAATCACGAAACGTGGCGATTTAAGGCTGAAACTGACAAAATTGGTTCCTCGAATCAAACAAATCTGCAGCCAGCGTCAAGGGCAGGGCTCCCATTGAAGTGAGTAGCAATTGAATAAATTTGCAATAAAGTTTTAATAAAGCCTTTGAATACATATGTAGTATATACTGTAGTGTCTCCAATCATGGTGGGGCGTACGATTTTTTTGAAAATGAAAGTGGGGCGTGGGACAAAAAAGGTTGAGGAACACTGGTCTCGAGTCGACATGTATTGGTATGTGTAAATATGAATGGAGATAAAGGTGCTGCATGTGTAGGTGTGTGGCTGTCTATGCAAGTTATGTATAGCATGTGATTTTGCAGATATTAATGTTTGTGTGTGTACATGTTGTTGCAGCCAGGGGGAGAAGTAAAGCAATGACATAACTCACCATAAGTGGAATGAATGCTTGTGCAGTTATGGTTTACAACTGGAACACCATAAGAGATGCTGAAAATGCCACACGGTTTCAGAAGCTTGAACTCTCTGCACCCACTGAAGAGGGAATGAACCCTTGATCCTGCAGTGCCACAACGACGCAACGAAATGACGAAACTCTTCAGCATGCTATTCAGGCAAACGAAGACAGCAGCACTCATCCCTACGATGGTAGTTGGTAAAGATTGCTGAGCAACAGTAGCTTAAACTACTAATGTACTGCTACTTTAGCGGCCCCCATTAATCGTAGTGTGTGCCCAAATCTTCCAAAAAAGGAAAGTTTCTGACTCGAGTCTTTCACGAACTGGCTGGCCAGGCCTGACGTTCGACCCGAGTTGATTTGAGCATGAATTTGTCATTTGTTTACGGTGCCGGCGATAATTCCACTGCTCTTCCCAAAAGACAACGTTAGATCTTTAATGTCCATCAACGAATGCGAGCAGACGGGACACGCGGATTCACGTCCATCCGAACGCCATGGCTGCGAAGCACCAAGATCTGACATTTTATAATGGCTTCGACAATCGAACTCAGACGAGACAGCTCAACGGGTTAAATTCTGTTCATAATGGTATGGCATTTGATAATGGCTGTGCTGGTAAATCAGGCTTGGTCAGGAATGCTCCATAACCTGTAGGATTGCGTCCATCTAGCACACCTCTTGCGTAATAAGCCCAATCATGGTCCAGAACGAGCACCGAATATAATGGCTGCCATTGGCATTGGTATCAGAAAAGCAAATTCACCTTTCAGGAGATAGGAATGAAGATCCTAAACAGTTTTTTTATATATTTCATATTATATGTGGTTTTCGAATTAACATAATCCGCCCTAGAATGCTCAGCGCACAGAAACCCCAGGAAACAGCGGTGTTCGGGGAACTATAAAGTATATGCTTTGTACCAGATAAGGATTATTACCTAAAATGGTTCACATAGTTTCTAAAAGAAGCTGAAAATACATGGAAATGTACCTGCGAGAAAGTGGTGTGCCTCTGCACAACGGAGTTGGAGAACTTTCTGAACTCTAAAAAAAAGTTGATAGTTTGCAGCACCCCGTACTGTAAACTCCTGAGGATGTGGCCCAAAGGCCCGATGTGCAAGGCTGAAGGTTCGTAGACTGGCACGTTCTACCCAAACCTTCGACCAAAGCTAACAGTGAGTGGATTTTGAACCTTGCGGGATTACCCCTTGTGAACATGGCAGACTTGTTGATTTATTTAATTGACGTCTTAGATTGAAAAGCTGAAGCCATCACAATCAACATTCAGGTAGACGTCCCAGAGGGAGACACTGTATCTGGATATCTGGTTTGGTTGCTTCTTAACACTGATGGGATCGTCAAATCTGGGACTTGTTAATGTACTGGATAAGTTTTTTAAATTATGATATTTACTTTTAATAATGTTTGGGAGGAGGAGGGGTGGGAGTGGGAGCTGTATGTGCTGTAAGTGCCGTTATAAATATATATATTTTTTTCGGTAAAGTTTGATTAGTGATGTTACATTGATCGGTTGACTGACTGACTGACTACCTGAACGTGACTGAGATTGTGGATCCGCCGTTTGGAGAGGTTCTGGGCTGAAAGCATCAAACCTTGAGGAAGAACGGTACCCAGCTGATGATCCGTGCAGTTGGGAAACCATTCAATTGCTTACAGGTTAAAGTTCTTATTTTAGGTAAGGGAACAAATGTTTTGAGGTTTACAATCAAAATGAAGTTGAATGCAGGATGGTGTGAAATTAAATCTTCTTCTTCTTTCGGCTGCTCCCGTTAGGGGTCGCCACAGCGGATCATCCGTATGATCCGCATAGTGATTTGGCACATGTTTTACGCCGGATGCCCTTCCTGACGCAACCCTGGTCGCCTCTTACGACACAGGGATATGGTACACCTATTTTAACCGGGGTATACACCGACCCAGTATACTGGTACTCACTTCGCCGACCTGGAAGGATGACAGGCTGAGTCAACCCCCTGGTGTATTAATTCAGTGGCCCAACGGGGCTTGAACTCAGGACCTTTTGGATCCCAAGCCGCTGCCCTAACCACTGCGCCAACACCAGGCTATGGTGTGAAATTAATATAACTTACTTAATATTAATAATAATTAATATAATTAATATAATATAAATTAATGTGAAATTAATATAATTAAAATTAATATAATTAATAATCCTTGAAATAATATATTTTAGGAATAGCCCCAATACAACACAATTGATTAAATGTGTGACAGAGACAGAGACAGAGACCATGTGAGGAACAGAAAACGAAAAAAATGAGATGTGTGTGTTATGTTACTTGCAAGTACCTGCGGAACAAACATCCACGCAATGTAAAATGTGACAATGATCCCCCTCCCCACTCCCAAACCCCAAGTTTCAACCTCCCCCATCCCCCCAACCTGAAGACTTCAACCGCCACTCCAACATTCAAACCCACACCCCACTCCACCCCACACATAAGAACCCCTCAACCCCACTCCCCCACTACAATTCCTCAACATCCCCCCCCCCCCACTGAAATTCCTCAACCCCTCCCTCCCACCCTCCCCCCCCCCCCAAGTCTCAACCTCCCCCATATTTATGTTACAGTGGCCTGCAAAAGTATCTAACTCCTACCAATAATGCCACATTTCAATGAATTATGAATTACATAGAAACAATTTTGTCCAAATGAACTTTTTTATTCCTAACTGAGGAGATCAAACTAAACACTATTATAGTTGAAGGAGGCTACATGTCAGGAATACCTGCAAAAAAACATGTACAAATCAAAATTCACTGGTTGTAAAAGTATTCTTCCCATCAGGTCGGTACTTGGTCGAAGCACCTTTTTCAGCAATGATTGCTATGAGTGTTTTTTGGGTTGGTCTCTACCAGCTTTGCACAGTGAGATGGTGAATTCTTTGCCCATTCTTCATGTGAAAATCACTCTAGTTCTGCCAAGTTTGATGAGGACCGTCGATGGACTGGAATGTTCAAGTCTCACCATAAATGTTGAATTGGGTTCAAGCCTGGACATTGACTGGGCCACTCAAGAAAATTAGTTTTCTTCTTGTTCAGCCACTCCAGTATGGCTTTAGCTTTGTGCTTCGGATCATTGTTCTGCTGAAATGTGAATCTCCTACCCAGTTTCAGATTCATGGCTGACTCAAGCAGGTTTTCATCAAGGATTCTCCTGTACTTTATACCATCTATTGTCCCTTCTATCGTGACAAGTTTGCCAGTCCCTGCTGATGAAAAGCAGCTCCATAACATGATGCGACCACCACCATGCTTGACAGTTGGGATGGTGTTGACTCGGTGATGTGCAGCATTCGGTTTGCACTAGACGTAACGCTTTGAATTTACACCAAAAAGTTCAATTTCCATCTCGTTTGACCACAAAACCTTTCTCCACATCCCTGCTGTATCATGAAGATGCTTTTTCACAAACTCCATGTGGGCTTTTAGATGAGTCTTTCTATTTCAGTGATGGCTTTTTTCTTGTCACCTGTCCATATATAGAGGCCAGTTTTGTGAAGGGAATGGGATATTGTTGATTGATGAACACTGACCCCCATCTCAGACATAGAGCCTTGCAGATCCTTCAAAGTCATTGTTGGATTTACAGTGACATCCCGAACCAGGTTCCTCCTTGCCCAGCTGCTGAGTTTGGATGGGTAACCTAATCTGGGTAGAGTCTGGGTCTACCCATCTTCTGGGTGATAAGTCTTCCACTTCTTCATGATGATTTCACCATACTCAAAGGGATAATGAGTGACTGAAATATTATAACCCTCTCCTGAACAGTGCTTCTCCACCACTTTATGTCCAACTTCTTTGGAAAACTCCTTGCTCTTCATGTTTCCCTTGTTGGTTGGCCAAGGGAGTTGCACCTAAAAACTCCTTCCATTATTGTGGGAGCTTAATTTTTAAGTTAAACCACTGATTACATACAGGTGAAACTTATTACACTCATTTTGTAACCTTTCAAACAAATAATTTGCTCCTGAAGTGATTTAGGGTTCGGATGAAGTGAGATATGGAGTATGTGGCACAAGTATATTTTGTGCCATGGCTAATAATCCCCCCTGTCTGCAGCGGGGTCATTAAACCACTTGCACTGTGGCACATGAAGCCTGGTGTTGGCGTAACGGTTAAGGTGACTGGCTTAAGTTCTTCGGGTCCTGAGTTTGAGCCCCCGTCAAATCCGTTAAATAACACCAGGTGGGTTGACTCATCCTTCCAGCCTGCCATCCTTCCAATGTTGGTAAAATGAGTACCAGCTTACTGGGGGTAATAAGCCATTTGAGTCTCCTGTGTTGGAGTGGTGATCCGTCCAGGATTGTATTCCTCAGCCAAATGAAACTGCCTCGGCAGAACATTTGCACCTCATGACGTGAAACTGGTGAAAGGAATGGTTATTTTGGTTAATGTGGTACATGTGCAGACGGAAATCGTAAGTCGATAAAATACAGCAGGATATTTGAAAATGTTATGAACAGATTCTGACAAATCGTTGTGAAGTTGTTGGGTATGTGATAAACTCATAACTAGTGATGCAGAGTTGTGGACTGATAAAAACAAGTCAAAAAGATTATAATGACCAGCTTATCAGTGGGATACAAAACGTAGCCTGTTGAGCTTGGCAAAAGTATGCACTCTACCGAGTGCCGGTCTAGTTATCTCCATCACTGAAGGTGGATATACTGTAAAATGTAAATTTTTGTTTGTTTGTCTGCCTGTCTGTTTGTCTGTGAGCATGATATCTCAACAAGTTATGGATGAATTCGGACGAAACTCGGTGGATGAGTTGGGAGGGTGACAATTTACAAGACACAGTGGAGACATATTCATCTAGATCCGGCCTATCAGTGGGATACCAAACGTAAACTAATGAGGCTGGTGTAGGTATGCACTCTACCGAGTGGTGTCCTAGTTGTTGTTGTTGAAGGCTCATGGATGAGCTTGTGCATAACTCACATTCAGGGTAAAGATATAAGTATGGACATCAATGTTTACATGAATTACACAAGGACGTTTGTGGACCTAATGGACAAGCACATGGGAAACTGGATTTGAACCTGGGTTTCCCACGTTACAAGCCACAGGGACCTGGACAAACACTAATAGAGGGGAACACCAACATGAAGAGCCTTTTGTCGTTTTGACAAGATCTTCCATTGATCTTGTAACCTGTCTGCGTGATCACTTTTGCCTTCATTATTCTCAAACGAAGGAGATTATGTTTAAAAAAATTTTTTCCAGCAGTTGTAGAGGTGGTTTTGAACTTGCTGCTGGGGAAAAGCAAAGTGTCGATCGTGTGAATTTCATGATGTAATTTATTGTGTACATAAATGGAATTCCATATTCAGTGGCAATTCATTTGGTGTCACCTTGGCCATGAATTATTGCGAACCTTGTGAAAGTGGTCAGCGTACAGTGTGCAAAGGAAGCCTTTCGTCGTTTGGCCTTTATTCGTGTGTGTTTTATCCCAGGGATCCCAGAAAGGTTCTTGGAGTAATGCCACGTAGCAATGATTAATACTGCCAAGCCAGCACCACATCATTATTGATGATAAATGGTTTCTTTCCATGTGGACGAAGTCACTTAATAAGTCTGTATTTATATACGAGCTGACCATAGCTACAGGGCTGGCAGGATAGCTTAGACTTAGAGGTATGCGCACTCGCCTTTGAGCTGTCTAGCCTGGGTTTTAATCTGCATCCAACTATAAACTGCCACCCTGGTGTGCACGTGTAGGGCGATTCATCAATGTGTGCGCCATTCATTGGAAGGAGGTTAAGCTGCCAGCCCTATCTGCCAGCACCGGTTGTTGGGTGATGCTAAACATCCCATGGTGTCTTTAGCGAAGAGCACGGGAGCTATCTCCGGACCCCTGAATAAATTGCAAATTGTCATGCTCTAACCTACAGTGGGGCTGGTAGGATAGCCGAGACCGAGAGGTACGGATACTCGCCTCGAAGCTGTCTAGCCTGGGTTCGAATTCCGACCCAGCTATAAACTGTCATCCTGGTGTTCAACAAGCAGAATGATGCATCAATGTGTGTGCTGTCCCTCGAATAGACATTAAACTGGGGGGCCGTTTCCAGACATTAGTTGGTGGATGTTATTAAAAATCCCATGGTGTCCTTTGTGAAGAGAAGGTGAGCTATCGCCGGCACCATGAACAAATCACAAATTCCTTTCTTAACCTTAGTTGAATGTCACGTCGAGCCAGCTGGCTTGTGAAAGATTTGGGCCAAGCTTCCCTCGGCCAACCCAACCCCACAAGAACATGTTTCTTGAAGAAAAAGAAGCAGCAGAGAAAGAGTTTTGAGCAAAACGACCATAAAACTGCTCCTGAAGTGACGTTTTTACAAAAGCAGTTTCATGAGTAAATCATCCATTTTTTTTCTGTAACTTTGAGCCTCACATTACCTTATATGGAGTCTTTGCAGCTACCATCTGAGCACTGGCCTCATGATGCTTTGAGCCCATATTCCACACATTGTATATTGATTTGTCCATTATGCCCGAATTATAATGATTTCCCTGTTATACAAGAAGTGAAAATGTTTTCATTTACCTCGAAAAGAAGTTGCAGAGACAAAAACAATTTACCCACTCCAATGACATCATAAAACTACACGTCATGAAAATCACCGTACACGTGACTGGCTGGAAAACAATGCAGAAAAGGACGAACATGTGTCCAATTATGCTTTCTGGTCAGGAAAAGAAAAACAATTAAAAAAAAACCAGATGGTATTCATGGAATACATACCCCACACAGTTTTGAGAAGGACTTGGTGCAAGCCAACTTTTTTGTTTTTCATGTTGTTTTTTTTCTTTGATCCAATATGGCTGCCAGACCACATGACCAATGACATCATCTTTATCAAACCATATTTCCCATGGGTAGTTGATCCATCCATCCATCCATCAAGACCACACTCTGTCCAGATAATTGGTGCTGCCAAAGCAGTCTCCTGGGTTATTGGGCACAATCCTGGACAGGTTGCCACTCCAACACAGGATACTCAAATGGCTCAATCATCCCAGCAGGCTGGTACTCCTTTTGCTGACCTCAGAATAACAAGCTGAGTCAACCCCACCTGGTATTAATTCACCATTAATTTGAATTTGACCTCAGGACACGAGGATTTGAACTCAGGACACTCAGGACACCAAGCCCACCACCTGAACCATTAAGCCAACACCAGGCATGTAGTTGATCAATTAGTTAAAGTTTGCATTTAAAGCAGTTAGTTAAGGCCTAGGTCACATTTGCCACGGCGGCCGTGGGGTCTCCAAAATCTGCGGCCACGAGCAATTATACG
>CM068961.1:60582448-60604948 GCA_035128595.1 Eptatretus atami
CCCAGGCTCCTTCGCAGACACGGTCTCCACACGTGTGGCTGTGGGCCGAGCTGCACGACCTCTGTCGGGTGCTGCACCACGGAGCATCCCTTCCCTCGGAACGTTCAAGTACCAAAAGAACTGCGACCTCAGCTCCCTCCTTATGTGGCTGCAAAAGTCCTTTGCCATTCAACTGGGTTTATTTTGTCTGAGTGTGCGTCTGAGTGTGTGGCACCTGTCTTATAAGTAGCATTGTATAAGTTATTTGATCATTGTAATTCTTGCCTGTATTATTCTCGCGACAAGTCTGCTCTGTGTCCTCTTTTGTAAGTTGCTGTAAAATTGTCGCACTACATCTCTCTCTTCTGTCCCCTGCATAACACACCAATAAACCTGTTCCTGTACCACATGAATTTCCTCGCTTAGTGTAAATAAATGATTGTAGAAATGTTCCCAGTTCGTTTTTGTCTTTTCCTTCATTGGTCCAGCATGGTTCGGATCTGAGTTTAGCCGGGTCTTTATCCCCGATAATCTGTTCATTCTAGCCAGTACGTCCTTGGCAGTAAGTTCCGCTCGGCTGCATCCGATCCGGAGTTGGTAGTTGGTACTCTACCATAGTTGGTAGAGTGATCCGGTTCGGGCAAGGCGAACCGAGAGCGTGGTTCCCCGGTAGTCAAAACCGCGTGGTTAATTAGGTAACTTGGTTCTAGACAAGAAGACCCTACGCTACGTGGTTGAGGTATTGGCATCCACGGTCGGATAAGCGACCCGCCGCATCACGGAATTATCCGTGAGGGACGGCCTATAATTCCGGGAGTCTGGTGGGAGACGACCTAGTGGTCGTTCTCGCCACCGGACCCCGGCCCGCAACAATACGTACACTACCGATCGCTTAACCCTGCTTCTCACTTTGTGAGCGCAGGGTAAAGATCTTTTAACTCCCACTTCCCCATGGCATAGCCCCAAATTTGATAACATCATGTGTTTTACTTTTCATGTTTAAAACCCCGTGCATGATGTGCCAATCCACATGCCAGGTTGCTCGGTTTTCTTTGCTTATTAACCTGCCAGGTCTTATACATGCTTTAGCACCCATAGCACGATCTTTACACTGTACACCCAAATTACTACTTTCGACAGTGGGGTTAAGACAATGGGGTTTTGATAGTGGGGTTAAGATAGTGAGGACAGTGGGGTTAAGATAGTGAGGACAGTGGGGTTAAGATAGTGGGGACAGTGGGGTTAAGCTAGTGGGGACAGTGGGGTTAAGACAGTGGGTGGGGACAGTGGGGTTAAGAGTAGGCTTTTCAAATTTGCAGATGACACAAAACTTGGAGGTGAGGTAGATAGTAGGGTTGGTCAGGTGACTCATTGGAATGGAAACTATATTAGTGATAGGAAGCAAATTAGGGTGCGTGTGAGTGGGAGGATGTCTTGCTGGCAGGATGTAAATAGTGGAGTACCTTAGGGATCAGTATTGGGACCATTACCCTTGCGATGAGTATAATTTACTGACCAGTGTTTGTGTGTTTGTTTGTCACGCTACTCCTCCTACAGTTCTGGGCTGATTACATCCAGACTTGCTACATCGGATCAGGATGACCCCAATTCATGTTTCGGGGTGTTTTTTATCTTTGCCGGTGGTCTTGGGGGAGGAGAAGGGGAGGAGATGCAAATTCTCCACGTAAATGTGTATCGTGTAGCGCCACCACTAGGTGGGGGAGAGTATTACAAGTCTCCACCATATAAAGTGCAGTATTGCTGTCCCCACATTTTCCAGTGCAATGAGTTGTCAGTTGCCTATACACTGCCCAAATAAAAGTATGCGTCAGAAGAATGTGTTGCATGCTTGGAACAAGATCACCCATAGGGTGGGTAGGTACTCCGCTAATATGTAATCATTTACATCAATGATTTGAACACCGTAGGAATCTTTAACCTCCACGAACTAATGCCAGCACACGGGACTCACAGTTTAATATCTATCCGAGGGACAGCACACACATTTATGCCTTGCCCTGCCTGAGAGACATCAGGAATGGATAACATTCTGGAGCTGGGCATCGAACTCAGGCAGGAGAAATGGATGAAAGGCGAGTGTCCATACCTCTGGTCAAGGCCATCCTGCCAGCTCGCTGTTGTTAGTAAGCGCGCACGAAGGGAAAAGTGGGATTAAGCAATCGGTCGCGTACGTGGTATGTATAACGTATGTATGTAGATGTACTAGCATTCGTATGTATCTGCATTTTGTTAAGAGCATACATTGAAAACCATTCAACGGAGGAAATTGAAACTTTACCACATGTTACATGACCATTTGATATTGTGCATATTGAACATACATCAAAAACCGTTCAACGGAGGAAAATGAAACTTTACCACATGTTACATGACCATTTGATATTGCGCATATTGAGTGTACATCATAAATTTTCTAAGGAAATTTGTACATATTTATCTCAAGTGCAGATAGATACAATTGCAAGTTTGTACACCAGAAGAGTTGGTTCGCGCCCAGGGCCACCGAGAGCAGAATGGGCCCCTTCATCCGGGCACCCTTCAAATGTTTTTTTATTTTATTGTTTTGAAACACCATATATGGAGTTTTCCGCATTTTTGTCGTCAGAAACATACCGTGTTTAAGGGAAATTGGGATGTTATTCACATATTCCTACATGCATATTCGTTTAACACACTTCATCCTGATGGGGTGTGGCTAACACTCCTGTGTTCATTTACGTCATTTGATCATGCCTGATCATGCAGGGAATGTAAATTGTGATTATGTCAATTGTTCCCGCAGTAGTTTATTTTATGAGGGAGGGTGTCATTGTCTCTGGAAATGGCATGCCAGGGAATCACCCTGAGTGACATGAAGGGTGATACAAAATAAAGTTGTCCCCAGTGTTTTGTCATCACAAACAACCAATATGTGAAACAAAAAATTGAAGGAATATTTACGGGTCCCTTTTGGGTCTGAGCCCTGGGTCTGTTCAGTTGAAGTCCCTGCTTGCACCAAGTCCTTCTCAAGGCTGCGTGGGGTAAGTATTCTATGAATACCATATAGTTCTACAAGCGACTGAAGTGGCTACAATGATTTCACTGGTCGGTATAAGCACTTACGTTAGTTTGACTTATAACGCTCTGGGAACTGTTGAACGAGCACAAACATGCAGTTTCAGCTACTGCCAGTAAATATCAAGAGGTGGTCCTTACCATTCGCAGCTTACAACTACACCATACAACTACAAGGAATAACAAGGAACTTTGGTGGAGGAGAAGGCCATTTGGCCCATCATGCCTGCATGACACCAATACCAGATATCACTCGTCGACATGCAAGCTACCGACAAGTGCTGCCAATATCTCTGTATCCATACCTCCTCTACCTCCATTGCTTCTAGGTACCTATCTAATTGTGGTTTAAACCTACCTACTCTTTCTGCTGCCACGACCTTTCCAGTATGACCATGCCGTGCAATAACTACTCTCTGAAAGATGACCTCTTGCCTCATTGCTGTCCTAACTCTCCTCTTCTTTACTCTCAGGTTATGGCCCCTGGTCCCATCACTATCCTATCACATACAGTTCATCACGGTAAATGAAAACGTTTTTGTGGAAACAAAAAACAACTCTGAACAAGTGACTGTTGAAGTGACTGCCGGGCCATTGGAGTTATCGCTGGAATTTGCAAAAATAAAACAAAGCCTAGAGGTTCAACAAGATGGAGTAACCTCCCACACCTCACAGGCCCATCCCACAGCCACATCACATGGACGTCTCGCTTGGTTGAGGGGAAAAATTGCTAATCGTCTTATCAGTCACAGGACTGAATTCCCATGGAACCCCAGATGCCCTGACTTGTCATCGCTGAATTATTTTTGTATGGGACTTGTCAAAGGGAGAGTGGTTCAGTCGAAGCCATCCACAATTGCTAAATTCACATTATCTCGAGTTACACAAGACACCCTTCATATCAGAGAGTGGTGTCACCTGTTGCTGCATGGAAGAAAATCTAGAGAACAGAGGGGAGGCCATACTCTTACTCAGTACTTGCTTTTCAACTTGAGGGTTGTACAAATATTTCACATTTAAAAATTCTTTCATATCTCTCATTGGTGTCGATGTACGATTTCTTTTTTTTTGCTTTACCTTTTTTATGGCCCACCCTAGACAAGTCTGACTCGTAAAATTATCTGTATTCGGGTTAATCATAATTCATGTAGATTGGCCAGTCGTACATTTGGCTGCAAAATTTGAAATAATTTTTACACACCCGGATAGAAGCAACATTTGAGGCTGTTTTTGGTTAGTAAACAGATGCCACCTGCTGTAAATCCTCAGGAAGTGCTCTCCAAATCGATGATTTAAAATTCGTTATACAAATGGTCTTCTGGTCCAATACTCTCCAAGTCGTATTGACATCCATTAGTTAATTACGTCCGACATGGCTGTGTATGACGTTTGCCAAAGCTGTTAGTCAAACAAGTCATGTTTTATATCGTACTGTGTGTGACCTGAAATGAACTCGTGAGTCGTGACCATTGCAATGGTGAGGCATCACGATGCCAACTGGATTGGCTGTCACGGCTGAATAATGAAGTCAATGCGCTGCCATCTGGAGACCCCCCAACAGAAGCGACTACTTCCATTGTTCTCACCAAGCGTCACATGCATATCGTTATGACGTATTAAAATTGATCACCCTGATCATGCAGGGAATTTTTTTAACAAGTCTCATTCTCAAACAGTCGGTGGGCAATGGTGTTTTTATTTTAAACCAGACTCGGTGATGAAAGTGTTAGAATAATGTTTGCTCTGAGTCTGGGAGGTTGATGGTTCGAACTCCAACTGAGTCTACCAAGGACTTTAAAAACAGTATGTGCTGATTCCTTGCTTGGGGATCCACAATTAAAAGGATAATGCAGGGAAAACTATAAGTTGGCAACCATTGCATCAGCTTTGATGCACCTAGTGGCCTCCCTGTGCATTGAAGTTTCTTGTAAGGGAACATACATATGCGGTGTACTTTTTATCGGTGCCAATTTGTTAGTACTTTTACATCATGAACTTTGTTCCATTTACTTGTCCAACTAATGGCAGTCGTGTTAGCCTGGTTTCTTTAATTTGGTTTCTAACCAATCATTTTGCCCCACACTACGATTTGGCTCGAGGACCTCACCCTCAGGGATGGGTGTTGAGAAAGGCTTTAACAGAAACGTGATGACCCCTTCCTGCCTATCAGCTCGCATTTTACACCATCGTGGAAATAACTCATGGACTCGAGTTTCACTGGAGTTAAACCGCAATTGCAGCCCCATCTTCAGCGAGGCATTTCCTCTCTTGACTCATGGAGTTTCTTACCACGTTCCACATCGTGGCTCTATCCTCAGTGGGTTTTCACTCCTTTTAACCTTTAATTTTTAAGGTTTTAACTTTTAAGGTTTTCACTCCTTTAATTACCATCATCTAACCCCTTTTTGGATTGTTCACCAAGAGAGCTGGGTTTAGACGGTCGTGAGACAACTGCCAAGTGCTTCTGTTGCTGTTACGAGTGTATATTTCGAGAGACGAGGGTGTCTTGAGAAGAATAAGGTAAGTGGTGTGTTTTTATCATTTATCATGATGGAGTTGTGCATGTTTTAAGTTCGGGCCTAGCTGACGGGGTTGAGGCCTCGGCTAAATGCTAGGCCGCGCCAGTTTTTTGTTAACTAAGGTGCTTGAATGAATTTTTGCACGCAAGTTATGCATTTCACCACATGCCTGATGTTATATACTGTTAGATTATATAAGGATTGTACATGGATGCTTTAAAAGTCGTGTTTTACAGCATTGGAAAAGAATTTCTCTTGAGAATGCACTATAACTATGTAACTGGTTTTTGCTTCGAACGGCCTCATCAGTGTGACCACTCCTTGGCTTTTTTTCACAAGATCTTGGCTATTCGTTGTTCAGCTTGGCGTATAGGTTTTCTATTATCATCGCTTTTCCGAAACCTTGTGAATTCTTGGCTTTTTTCATTGGCTCACCTTGGCATTTATGAAAATGAGGAGTGGTCACACTGGGCCTCATGCGTTTACTTGAACTTTAATTCGATTTCTGTTTTCATTTTTCACAGTCGATAAGGTAGCGTAACACTCGACTGAAACAAGGTTGGTGAAAATCTGGTGTTTTATGGCGATTTTACGTCGTTTTGTGATTTATACAAGTTACATGAGCTGAGGAGATGCCATGACCATGGGCTTCCAAATGCTTCCAAACGGCCTCATGACTTTATCTTAAGTTTTATTCGATTTCTTTTTTCACTTTTGCTGTTTGTTAATATTGGTTCAGACTCGATTCAAACAATTTCCTTGAAAATCTGTTGAAATTTGATGAATTTAGTTCGTATAGAGATTTTGTATGGTGAATGGTGAGACTCCTTGAGTATTCTGGAGCAGCCTCATTGCTCGTGGCCTTACTCTAACTCCAATTGGATTTCTATTTCCACTTTTTGAAATCGCTGACACAGATTCAAACTCGACTGTAACAAATTGTGTGAAAATCCGATCAAAAACGCCTTTTTCATCAGGAAAATGCATTAAATTTCAAATAACTGACGCCGTTGGGCCTTAAAGGGACACTATATGATGTGCATTCACTTGACCTTTCACCCTGTCCCCCAGGGAGACTGCTTATCCATAGCCTGTCAGATCTGTGTTTATATTTTCAGATGTTTTGCGAGGTGCTCCACAAGGAATTACAGCAAATCTTGTGAAAAACGGACGTTTCAAAATAAAGTTATAACGTTTACACGGGCCACGAGCCGATGTACCATGTGACCATGTGTACAGATGTGCAGGCAAGATGGTGGCTTCTCTGTAATGTTTATTTTATGGGTGATTAAACTTTTCAATGTCTCGAGGGTTGTTCTACATTAAACAGCAACTCTTTTGTATATAGTATGTACCCACACCCATGTGGTATGCACCCACACATTGGCTATGCATTGTGTTAATGTGAGGGACTGCTTGTTCGCAGGAGCTATCCAAGTTTTGTTTACATTTTCAGAAGTTTCGCGAGGTACTTGACAGGTATTCAAAACAAATCTAATGAAAAAATAGATGTTTACACGGACTGTGAGCCGGTGTACCTCGTGATGCGTGCACAGATGAGCAGGCATGATGATGCGTTGCCCACACGGTGCCGGTTACACGCGATTGTGTTTATACTTTATAGATACACTTGGTAAGTTGCACATTCTGCTCACATGTTTGGGGCAATTCTAAGCTGCTGAGGGATTAAACACCATGTTTATATTATATGATTTTCATTCCAAGGCCATGGAGATATCAGTGTATCTCATAGATGGCGTATGCTTTCCTGTTTTAAGGTTGTTTTGCATTAAATTATCACTTCCTTCGATGCTTCCTGTGATCCCCCATGCTGTGTCCCTCGAATAAAGATATCCCTTCCCCCTTCCCCCCCCCCCCCCTCTCCCACTATAGAGGCCTCATTAAATCGGTCTAGGGACATATAAATTATCCTGTACATGCCCTGTTGTAGTGTACTTTGCATCAGTGCCAATTTGTTAGTACTTTTACATCATGAGCTTTGTTCCATTTACTTGTCCAATCAATGGCAGTAGTGTAGACTTGGTTTTTTTAAATCTGGTTTTTAAGTTTTATTCATTTTATCTTTCATCTCTGATATTTCCCATGAGTACCCCTTCTAGAATTACTTTATTGGCCTCTATCCGTTCGTTCCTGTCATTCTTTCATCTCTATTCGTTCTTTCCTCTCCCATTCGTTCATCTCTGTCTGTCCCATCTCCCCTATCTTCTGTGTTACGTCATGGCTCATCTTGCATTCCTTCTTAATTACTGTCGTTTCTCTTTTTACTTCCTTCTGAGCTGCTCTGAAGTCCCGTATCGCCCCCGTATTGCTTTAGATTTCTATTTTTTTATTTTTCCTGCCCTGCTGTAAGTCCTTTTATTTCTGTCTTTATTATATTTATTTATCCCTTCATTCTGGCCTCACCTGCCACCATCTCATCCAAGATACCGCCGATGCACTCCCTTAGTTCGTTTACCTCTCCTCGTACAGCCTCGATCCGCATTTCCATGTCCTTACTCATGGCATCCATATTGTTGCCCATTACCTTTATGTCCTTCCTTTGTTTCTGCCCATCCCGTGTCCAGTTTCTCCCTCATGTCAGCCTGTTCCACATGCAGAGCCCTTTTCTCAGCCTGTCCCACCCCCATTTTTGCCAGCAGCTGTGTCATCGTTAACATCATGCTGGACATTGCTAATACTGCCGACCCGCTGCCCTGCGGAGTTAACTCCATTGGGTGCGTTGCATTTTCCTGGGGATTGGGGTGGTGGTCATCGATCACGATGGGCACTTCGGCTGTGCCTCCCACTACTCCCACTCCCATAATGTCATTCTCAGACGCAGCTTCTTCCATTTCCTCAATCAAACCCACCTGGGCCTGCCGTTTTCGTGAGACATAGCTGCTCTTATTTGAATTTCACCATCACTATACTCCTTTACAATTTTGGGGTGCCACTGATAGCACCCCAGGTCCAATTTTACTCCTGTCGTCGAATATCCTGACACCAAATGTTACGGGCTTGTCGGCTCGGTCCATGAGTGGCTTCTCTTAGACCCGCTTGCCGACCTTTGACCCTGAATTCGACGAGCTGCAGATAACTCTGCAGCATGACAAGTTGCTAAGCAATCACAAGCGCCGTCTGAAATGACAAATTCTGGGAGGATTCTCTCGTCCAAATCCCGTGTTACCTCCCCGGTGAATTATTTACCCCAGATAAGGCCTGTGCTCTTAACGTTTCCATGATTTATTGTTGAGGACGGCTGAGCGATTTACCATCAACAGAAATGTTGGCAACCATCCACTGTAGCAAACCAGTGGGGTGAAACTCCCGTCTATTAATTACATACGACGTCTAACCAATGGAGAAAGACACCCGAGTAGGTTGGAAATAACAGGTCTTGTTAAAATTAAAGTATGTATTTAAAAGGAGGCAGTGTCACACAAGAAAATTTCTTAACCCCAAGCACTCAAAGCCCCTTAGATATTTGACCTTAACACAAAACATGGACATAGGTGCCTCAAACATCCGGGGAAATTAGACAAACAAGGTTGACAGAAAGAGGAAAGAGAAGTCGGTGGGGTATGTTGGCGAAAACGACCTCACCCGTACATGAGCAGGATGGCTCACATGTAACGAACAAGGTGGGAGTTGCAGTGTGGTGCGGTAGTGTATAGAGCGAGTCAATGAGGTGCATGTGCTGGGAGATGTGAGGGTATAAGGTGAGTGTGTAAAGACGTATAAGAGAGAAGTCAGTTCGGAAGAGTTCTTGGTCAGCACTCCTGTCTGGTGCCATGCCCATTCTGCCTGGTGCTTTGGGAACTTGGTCAATCTGGCCAGGTCTTGATCCAGAGGACTCAGGATGTGACCTCTTTGGACTCGGACTCATCCAAAGCTCAGCACATTACAAACTGCGGAACTCAGCACATGAACTCCAGAACTCCACTCTCAGCACTGAAACTCTCCTCTCAGCACCTCACAAACTGCTACATCAGGCTTTTATTGCCCTTCTTGCTGCCTACATTGACGTCTGCCTTTTGGCATCCCGCCACGCCGATTGGTTGGTGTGCTGCGATTCCAGGGATGCGATAGGCGGGGCTGCTGGAAAGTCACTGGCAGCGCTGGAAGCTCAACTTCATGGCGAGAACAACACTGGAAACGTTGATGGCTTGGTGAGACCAATGTTGGTAGTGCTTGAATGCGATTAAATGGTTGAAGTGCCAATGAAATGGATTGTTTTGAAGATGTGGTTTGAGAATGAGTGTTTGAGTATGGAGTTGGGGGGCGAGCATTTGACAATGAGGAAGAGCACAAAGGGGATAGTTCTCACGACATTCACAATGTATCTTCTCCCTTCCATTGATAAGAGAGGGAGGGGTATTTTAGCTGAACACAATTGCTATGGAAATAACTACACGAGAGATCCCTTATGTTTCGAATGTAACTCCCCAGGATCTTCACAAACCACAACACTATATACAGTATTAGTGTAATGGTAGACTATTGTGAGTACAGGTACTTCATTAATATAACTTTTTGACCACCTCTGCTGCCTCTTCAGAAGTTTAAAACTTTTGCAATCCTCTCCCTCATTACTTTGCTTACTTTACCATTCACCACAAAAGCGCACAATTTTTTTTTTTTTTAATTTGGGCGAGTATAGTTTGTTTATTCAAATGTGTGAAGCTGAAAGTGAAAAGAACACAATGTTCAATGTTTGCGAAATGTATTTTGCTCCAAACTCGAAGTAAATGATTAAACCTTTCCCGGTTTATACTCAGCATTAACATTAATTAGGCAGAAGTTCAAATAAACCGTCTGTGACAACCTTGCCCGACTGCCAGCCCTCTGTCTAAAAACATATTCGGAGTAGAAAACGCGCGAACAGCCTTGGATCATTCTCGAGTTGCGTTTTTGCTTAAGAATGCGAATCACTCATGAATGATCACTGCGCCCCAGCCAAGTAAATGGCATTTCACGCTGTGGTGGACAAGTAAACTATCTCGAACTCCTTGAGTGGACAAATTATTTTTTTCGAGGATCGACAACTCAACTCGTCCTTTTCAATGGGATGTGTCTGATTGGAGGCACGATTTGAGATCATCTTGAGTTACTGCTGTGGTTCATTGGAATCTCCCATGATGAAACTGAGTATGTAGGCCGATGGCTCTCACATCGCAGGTCGGTGGTCTTTCTCTTCTACCACCTCATTTCTGCAGATCTTGCACTCTCAACTCTTTCTTCTGTGCTCTGTTCACCCAAGTTTCTGCAGGGCACACACAGTCCACCAAGAACTCAAAATCCAGAATCACTGTTCACCTCAACTCATTTGTTCCTCTTTTTCCCACCTGTGGAATCAACTTCCTCATTCTCTTCAATCTCATTCATCCCTCCAGGGCTTCAAGGCAGCTGTTCAGCACCATCTCAGATCAACCCCTATCCAAAAGTAAGATCTTTCCTACCCTCATTAACCCTTCCCAAGCCCACATCTTTCTCAGTTTAATTTTTCCTTCTTGAGAGTTTGTGGCCATATCTATCTTGTTCAACCCGTGTATCCTCCCCTCACCCTCATTTCTCCAAGTCTCCCTCTATTTTGCCCCACAATCCTGCTGTTGTTGCGTTTGCTCCCCTCTCTTCCTACTGTTCCTTTTGTTCTGTTACAATCTGATCCATTCTATATTCTCGCTCCTCCATGAACCTTGACATTGAATACAAAAATAACATAAGCACAAGTGATGAACATGGACCTTCATGGGGTCATTCACGGTTGTTGAGATCTTGTGCATTCCTCTCTGCTCTCTGCACCCTGGCAATCTCTTCTGCTTTAAAGCTATTAAACTATATCTCGGATCCAACATTCCTTTTATTTTTTCTTAATTTCCATTTCTGCTCATTTAAGCGTCATCAGGTAAAGATCACATCTCTTAATTTGGGTAAATGTGAGATGTCAATATTATGGTGACTCGTATTCTCTTTGAGTGTTCCAAATCAGCTGCTCGCAAAATATTTAATCAGAGTAAAACGTGAAAAACAAAATCTGTTCGTCACAATTTGTAGTAAATCTTTGAAAGGAAGAATGCATCTGCATTTCACATGAAATCATAAAAAAATTGCATTTAGCGGTTCTCAAACTAAGTCAATATGAAGATGGGTTAAGACTGAGTTTTAACATCATCTCACTCTTGATTAACATCATCTATCTTTCGCATGTTCATTAAGAGTGAGTCTGCAGTGGGGACAGACGTGTCCTGGAGCAAGCAGTCCATATTCTTTACATGCCGAACCAATCACAAGGGTAAATATGCATGTTTATTTTTGCTTTACAATTGCAAAGTGTCCATCTTTAAATTTGAGCACACAAGTTCCATCGGTGGATACCTGTTCGGACCGATGCATATCGGCGGAAACATGCGATGTTGCCCCGGTTGATGCAAACCTAAAAGGAAAGCTGTTGCAGTTTTGTTCAAATTTTGGATATAAATGATAGTAAATGATAATCCACTGAGAATGACAGGTGTTACTTTGAGATGTCCATGGGTGGCTTAAATATAGCTGACGAATCGTTATTGGATCCTGGCAAAGCGCCACATTTTCCAGTCCTACCAGTGTAAGCAAAAAGTTTTCATTTATTATTATTATTTTTATTTCTCCTTGTCGATGGGTGTATGTATTATAAAAATAATTAAGTCGAGTTTGTGTGAAGGCACATGTTACAAAGGCAAAATCCATTTTTCGTGAACACTTTTACAACTTACACTACCAGTCAAAAGTTTCAGAACACCCCCATTTTTTCAGTTTTTACTGAAATTTAAGCAGTTTCATGTTTCAATGTACTCTGACATAAAAGCATAGAACAAATAAACAATTGCAGATAAAAATAAATGATGGAATCGTTTTGTTGAACAAAATTTAATCTAAATTAAATTGACTCGTCAAAGTAGCCACCTTTTGCAGATATAACAGCCGAACATACTCGTAGCATTCTTTCGACAATGGAAATCAAATATTGTTCGGAAAGTTCTTCCCAACACTGTTGCAGAAGTTCCCACAAATGTGTTGCACTTGTAGGTTGCTTTGCTTTCACCCTTCTGTCCAGTTCATCCCAAACCAGCTTGATGGGGTTTAAGTCTGGAGACTGTGCTGGCCATTCCATGATTTGAAGCCTACCGTCTTGTTCTTTTCTTCTAAGGTAGTTCTGACATAGCCTGGAGGTATGTTTTGGGTCGTTATCTTGCTGAAGGATGAACCCCTGACCAACTGGCATAGACCAGAGGGTATTGCATGGTGCTGCAAAATACTGTGGTTGCCCTTTTGGTTCAGGGTGCCAGCCACTCTGTGCATGCCGTCGACTCTGGATCCAGCAAAAGAGCCCCAGGTCATCACACTTCCTCCTCCGTGTTTGACAGTTGGTGTCACACACTGAGGAACCATCCTTTCGCCGACTCGACGGCGTACAAAAACCCTGCGTGATGAACCGAAGATTTCAAATTTTGACTAATCGGTCAATAAGACCTTCTTCCAGTTTTCAGTAGTCCACTGGCGGTGCTTCATGGCCCAGGCAAGCCTCTTTTTCTTATTTTGCCATCTTAGCAATGGCTTTCTTACTGCCACTCGACCTGTCAAACCTGCAGCTCGAAGTCTTCTCTTCACAGTTGAAACTGAGACTTCCTTACTTCGACCAGTGTTAAGCTGTGTTTGAAGCTGCTGTCCTGTGAGCCGCCTATCGTGCAAGCTGTTGACTCTCAGAAACTTGTCTTCTGATTGTGTTGTGGCTTTGGGTCTGCCAGACCTCTTCCTGTCAGAGTTTCCTCCAGTTTCCAAGTGCCTTTTCATGGTGTAGGAAACTGTACTCAATGACTCCTTGGCTTGCTTTGCAATTTCTCGAAAGGAAAGACCTACACTTTTCAGGGTTTCATGGTCTGTCTGTCTTCCTTTGTTAATTGTCTTTTTCTCACCATCATGATAGCAATGTTCTACTTCCTGTAGTGCAATATTGTCCAAATAATGCTTCAGAGGGTGCAGCAACACAGTCTGTTCCAACACTGCTTTTATACACACAGAGGGTTTGTAACTAATCAACAAAAGTTGGGACACCTGTAGGAATAGTTTGCAACAACTTTCAAGGCTTAATTTACTTACATTGCTGCAGAACAGCTGCAGTTGCTAATCCATTACTTGTTCCCTGAAAAGGGCCTTTTTTAACAACTCTGAAATTTACATTATTTTTCAGTTTTTGGTGACAACTTTTTTTTTAACCTCTGGCAGTTTACCGCTTAGCTTTTTACCATTTCAGGTAATTCACTGGACTTGAACTGCTTAAATTTCAGTAAAAACTGGGAAAATGGGGGTGTTCTAAAACTTTTGACCGGTGTTGTATGAGCAGATGTGACGTGGACAGTAAATCGCTCCGAATGCCATCATATTGATTGAATGCCATCATAGTTTCATCATAATGCCATCATAATGTCATTGATTGGGCAAATCGCTTGGAGTGAAATCCGACTAAAAATGGAAAATGGAAAGCAAAGGGTGCAGAGCACGCTGTCCTTCAAACGGGGAATGTCCTGTCTGCATCCACGTTTTGGACGTTGAAGCTCTCACACGATCTTTGAAAAAGGGCAAACCATTACATGATAGTCCCTGGCTATATTCCCTGCCGAGGAATTGAACGGAATGTGAAAGTTAATTTAAAAAGGATGTGGATATCAAGCTTATCATTCGAATGGAGTTAATATATTTGAAAAAAGAGGATAACGGGGTGTGATAAAGAAAACCCATCATGGACAAAGTAAATGGTGTCCATCTGTGTTTCACGTGTTGTCTCCACCAACTGCGTTGGCCTGGCACTCTCAATGCGACAACAAATCCTCAACTGCCCACTGCCCAAAGGGACCAAAGTAAAGCCATGATATGTCTGCATGTGTACAGACATAAACCACACGCAAATGACTTTGTCGCCTCGAGAATCCATCACGTTCACCTAATCAGGAAACCCATTAATTACAATTCTGCTTACCTTATGATTATTATTATTGTTATAATTATGATCATCCTTGTGCCGTAAGGCAGAGACAACATGATGCCATTGACCTCTGGCCTGGGCCAGCCTTTCCAGATCACCACTGTAAGTGCAATGTGTTCTGTCATGGTTGAAATGGGTTTTTTGAAGCTACCCTTTGGTCTATCTTTCTTCCTTTTCCCTGTTGGGGTCCATTTCCATGCTCATTTTCGTATTCTGTCATCAGATATTCTGAGGACATGCCCCAGGTATGACCATCCCCTCTTCCTCTCATAAAAATATGACAATGTGAGAACGACAGTAAAAATGTGACAGAGAAACCCAATCACCGCGTGATCAGTGGCTGGGTGTTCGCTGGGTGTTTGCTTTTTCCAGGACCTCTTTATTTGAGATGTAATTGAACCACTTGATGTTTCGTCGTCTCCGCAGACGTCTACACTGAAAGCTTTAAACTTTTCCTTCAATACGCTTGTTGGTCCTCCAGATGTCCACTCCATACAGCAACAATGAGACAACATTGCTGTTGAATAATTTCAGTTTTGCCTTCTCCCTGATGATCTTTGATTTCCACACTTCTCCCTTATACTCCCTGCATCATTATATCTAAAATATGATGTTATTGGATAATAACATTTGCCTCAAGATTAGTTAATTGTCGTGTCCTCGTAGACACGAAGCTTTCATTCAGGCAGACCTTGTCTTCGCAAGGGAAAATCACCGGCCTGTCCAGGAGTAGTAAGGTATAAGTTTCCATGTTTTGTTTTCCTTGCATTTGTTGTTTGCTGCTCACTTTTAACTTCTTTCAGATAATCTTACAACAGAGAAAATACAGGCTGTTTTTAAGATTTTAGTGTCCAATGTGCCTGATATGTTGGAGGGTGTTTTATATCCATTATACCTTTGAAACCCCACCATGACTTTAACTAACATTTCTGTTTGTCAGTTTGTTTAGAGAGAGCGAGAAAAACGACAAAAGTAATAATGTACAAGAAGAGTAAAAGCGCCCAGTAAAGGCAACAAGCATGTGCAGCTGATTGATGTGCAAGCATCAGCGCAGCCAAGCAGCTGAGTACCCGTGTGTGGCCTAGCATGGTGCTTGCATCGATGGGGTGGGGTCCGGGCTGTGAATTGCAAAGGGCGTACGCCATGGGTCAGCGGCAAGCCTAATAGGATGGCGGTGAATTTCTCATGATCTGTCCATAGATTCCCAAAGGTGGCTCGGCTGCACGGAGCTCGATCAAGACTGGGAGAAGAACCCTCCACTCGTTTGTTTTCTTTCGACTGAACACAACATCATTAGTGGCGGCTTGTTCTTGCTTGGGCTAATCACGAGCTGTCTGATAAAATGTGGAAGGAATGCAGCTGATTCTTTAACATTGAGAGCTCTTTATCTGAGCATGAAGGTGAACTTCATACAATCCAGGTGTAATACGTTTTTCAATAAAATATTCTATCGTTTTTTGGGGTTATTTTTGCTACATTTCATTTGGGTGTGGATAGGCTTTTCCTTCTCATCAAAGCAGGCCGTGCAAGCAAAGCACTGACCTCAACGACCAATGGACCAATGTCGCGCCATTTGACCACCATGTCTACGGGTGGCTGACTACGTCAGGCTGATGGAGCACCAACAAATAAACAAGCATTTTGGCCTAATTTTGTCTTTTTCAGTCGTCGCTGGAGCAATATTCTCAATGGCTGGAAGACGGGGAACTTTAATAAAATAAAATAAAAAAGACAGGGTGCTCTTATTTCTCCTGACAAATCAAAAGGACTATTGATTTAAAAAAAAAAAGCATTGTTTCAATCAGATAATAATCTGGCTGGAAATGTAGGAATGTGAAATCCTCGAGGATCGGGTGTAAGGTGCATTTATCACCCCAAACAAATTTTTCTTCATCTAAAATCATTGGACTCTCTAGTCTCTATAGCAATGAGAAAATCCATGTCACAGTCCTTATTTGGACTCAATGAAATTATCTATTACTTTGGTGGCTGTATTCATGAAAATGGGCTTGATAAATTTAATATTAAATATGGGGTGGTCGCTAGACTACCCTTATTCTCAGGTTTTCCATCTGTCTGTATGTATGTAATGGACAGCTCTGGAGGCCAGAGGAGTCAACCGATTTTGATGAAACTTGACTGGTAGGTTCATACCAGGATATAGTTGTATGCTTTTGAGCATCGTTGCTATGGACGCCACCGTTGCCTAGCAACGGGACTTTAAAATTTTTGAAAAAAATCCGAAAAATATATTTTTTTCGAAAATCAAAAATCGGCTTCCGCGCTTTTATGCGCACTATAATCAACCTCTTTGTCAAAAATTTTCAGCCCGATCCGTCAAAAACTGTATGACTATTATGCAATTATATAAATATACATGGAAAGATATATATATATATATATATATATATATATATAATCGTCTCTACCTCCAAAAGTATGAGGCCGATTATGATGAAACTTGGGTGGTAGGGTTATACATTGACCTAGTTGTGTGCGAAAGCGAACCGTTGCTTTGCATCCATCCGTTGCCGAGCAACAGCCGAATAACTCGTAAATATGGAGCCACTGAGAAATTTTAGTCAAGATTGCACCCATATCAGTATTTTCAAATTATCACAGAATGTCACTGAGTCATCCGATCGACACCGGAGAAACAATTTTAGAATCGGAAGAAAATCTAGTATTTTCTAATATAGATATAGTTTGTGGGTTTTGAATCACTTTAAGTTATATTTTGTTTCAGGCATCATCCATATCCTGTCCTATACAGTAATGATGGAATTTAGCCTTTATAGAATCCGACTAGTTTCACCTGAATATATAGGACTAGTACAAAAACAAACGAACAATATTACAAATTATTATTACAATACACAAAATCATAATCAATTTTTACTATATGCTTTCACCCCAACGTTCGCGTTGGGATTCCCTAACGTAGGGTTAGGGAATCGAACACAAATTATGAATGGACAGTTGCTCGTCATGTTCCTATATGGAACAACGAACGGCAAAAATGCCATCTGAGTGCTTCTCTTATCTACATATTTCAAATTCGCCTTAGTCTAGCGACCACCCATGTCGCCTGCCGGCTTGTTATATAATACAATCTACTTTTTATTGAAGGGAGTGACAGTCAAGATATTGTCATGCTGTATTTGTCTCAGGTATGGGAGAGGTCTTCAATTACCAATACAAAATTACTTCTCCCCCCAAAGAGTTCTACAGTAGTAACATGTTTACTAAATGCTCAATGAAATTGGTCTCAAAACTTCAGTTCATTGAACTTGAAAACAATCCTCAAACATGCCATCAGATACTTAATCAGAAGGTTGGCTAGAAAATAGCAATTTCATGGTATTCAGAGCATAATTTCAAATAATCCGATTTTAAAACTCTGGGGCCTATTTCTGGACTTGGCCACATAACAGCTAAAATTGTCCGTTTGTAATGCTCAGTTTGCCGTATCATCAAGAACAATGTCATTGTCAAACGTTTGCTGTATCATCAAGAACAATGTCATTGTCAAGCATTTCCTTTTATAGAGGGGGTGGTGGTAGGTAAGTATGGGCAGCTTGCAGTTAATACTTAAATTTATTTGGACTTGTAGTGCTGCTTGTGCCATTGTAAGCTCCATGAATGCATATAAATATTAAATAGCACAAAACTTTATTTTAAAACAAAGGTCTACTTGTTGAAATCAAAAGAAGTCTGGATAGTGGATCCATGATAACCTATGGAGATCTCTCGTTCTGGAATACTGTGTTAAGTTGACTTCAGAGTGGGTGATGACTCGGAGGTGACCTTCCACATGGCTGTCATGAAGACATCTATATCTGCGTTTCAGCATCTAACCCATGACATCCCTGCACAAAGACGCAGCGCACCAAATGCGACCCAAACTCCTGCCATTTCATTAGCTAAGGGCTCTCGGATCACCCATCCAGTTGGCAACATGGACAATGTTGCGAAGGGAAACTACAACATTGTTTTATCCCGGCCTTGTTAACACGACTTCATCATGCCTGGATAAAATCGACGTCAAAATGTAAGACGGTTGTTCAGTGTGAAGACACGTAAAATCGGGGGAGATATTTTGCAGTAAAAGTCCTGCTTCTGTAACCTTTTATTTCTTTTTTTACTCTTGCACATCCAATTTATCCTGATTAGCTCCCACTGTGAAAACAGCAACGTTTGTTGTTCATCACTGGGTGAAGGATTCTAGGAGAAAGAAAAAAAACCCCACTCTGACTAACTACAAAAACAAAGGGGAGACTGTTGGGGAAATGGGAAGTTAATGGGAAGGGGAATGTGGCATTCAACACAGGAGCATTTGCAAAACGTTACCCCCCACCACTCCCCTTCCTTGCACGATTTTCCTGGATACTTTTGGCACCCACCTTACGTCCTATTTTGTCCAAGAGCGACTGCAGGGGAGGAAGTGTCACGTGCTTTCATCTCCACCAGAGGGGGAAGACCTTATGGAAAGCGATTCTGGAAGCAGTGTACGGCTGACCATGTATACTGCGGTTGCAGGTCTTTGTAAAAAAAAACCCGTACTGAATTGAAAAATGCCCAGTAACAACCCAAACCATTTACTGTACTGATGGAGCTGTGGCTAAAAATGCAGCTCTTACATCAGTTTTATGTTTATCGTTTTTTTTTTTTTGGTCTCCACTTGTCCTCACAAACAGAGGCTTTGTTTATTATCTTGCCAAAACGAAGTTTTTGCAAGATATGTTAGTCAGTCTGTATGTTTTTTGTTTTTTTTTTGTTTGTCTGTAATCACGAAAAAAAAATTCTGCAGAGCACAGTTTTCATTGGAAATTTTTGTAACTTCGCATATCAGAGGCCTATAAGGTCCCTTTCAGCGCATAAAATTTTGAAGGTCAAGGTCAAAGGTCAAGGTCACTTTGTCGAAATCAGGGGAGTCGACGAAACCCTTATTTTTTGAGTAATTTTGATCGGACCGTCTTCAAACTTCATGGGAATATAGTTCATGGTTGGCACTCAGCTGATTAATTTTTGGTGGCGATTGGCCTTGACCTTCATGGTTAGCGCCTAAGGTCAAACATATTTGACCCCAGGTCAAATTTCAAGTTTTAGGAACCATATCGTGTAGTACCTCAAATTGAACACCTCGATGAGTGCTTTCTAGATATGTCAAGCTTGAGACATTATGACGTCATTTGGTGACGTTATGAGGCAAACGCATATTTTTCATGGTTACTCTGTAGAACGATTCTCATCGGAATCTCTCGTAGGCAGATATTCCTCAAGGAGTCGCTCCTGTGGATAGCAGCTCTGTTCACCTCAGTGTGACCTTAAAGAAGTCACACGTGGTCACCTTTTGGCAGATACGGGTCACCCTAAGGGTGACATTGGTTTATTTTTATTATTTTCCTTCCTACCTGTTATTTCAACTTGAAATTACCAAATTTGGAAAATGCAATGCTCTGTCTCTCTGCCGATGGATTCAGGGAGAAGCACATGCCACTTGATGTTCTGAGTTCCACACACTTGTTTAACCTCCAGGAAGTCCCATTTCGGTGAGGAATTATCTGCATAAGCGTTATGCACGAATAACATCAGCATGATTATCATGCCTCCATTGGCCCAGTGTGAACATGCACTGAAAACTTCACTCGTATTGCCGCTTCTACTACACCTATCATGATTGTTTGGTCTCAATTTCCTTTGAAAAGCTGTCTTTACACTTCTTAAAACGCAAGATGGTGTAATTTGTCAAAGTATCTGATTTTGGATGTGGATAGCTAAGCTCTGACGATATCATCAAATCTACATATGAAGAAGAAGATTCATACATTGGTACTCATCAACGACCATTTTATATGCACTGCCCCTCCAACCCCCAAACTCTGCGACACTTCCCCAGTAATGCAGAACTTCTATGACACCCCAAACTCCCACACCCACATCCCAGTCTCCATCCCACATAAGAGTAGCAATGATCCACTGCATTGCCATTGTTGTTCTTCGTTCGTATGCAGCACAAGGCTGTCTGTCTGAGTAGCATCATTGTCTGAGTGCACTGTTCTGCCACTGATGCAATGCCCTCTGCTGGTTAAGGCGGGAATTTGGAATTTGGCCCTGTTGCTGGGGATAGCTCGCCTACTCCTCACGAAGGACACCATGGGATCTTTAACGTACACCAACGAATGCTGGCAGACGGGACGCCATCTATAGACAGCACCATCCAAAGCAACCCGCTGTTTGTGAGGATGCAAATAATTTGGTCACCAGTTCAACATGATAATTATGACAGCATAGGTCATGTGGTTTGAAAGCCATGTTGGAAAAAAGGAAAAACTTTGGACCTCTATCTCCGAAACCAATCCATGGAAAAAATTGAAACTTGGCACATGTGAAGTACTCCCCACAAGAAGCAAGTGAGATTTTTTGATGATGTCATCGGTGGCTTCATTATGAGGTCAAAATTGCACACGTCGAACACTTTATCCGATCAGTTTGAAAAATTTTGAGGGTCATCTCAGACTAAATTGTATGGGGGGTGGAAAAACAAATTGAAGTCATTAGTCACGTGGTTTGGCAGCCATATTGTTTTTAACATTAAAAACCTTCAAAAATCTTCTTTTCCGAAACGGCTGAACAGATCGAGGCGAAACTTTACAGGTATGATCGCCTATCCATTAGTAACAAAAAGTTCAACTATGATGTCACAGGTCACATGGTTTGGTAGCCATATTTGATTTACCATTAAAAAAAATTTAAATCATCTTCTCCACAATGGCTGGGCAGATCGAGGTGAAACTTCACCCACATGTTGCCCAAGTCGGGAATACTAGGGTGTTCATGAATAATTAATTAATAGGTCACATGGTCTGGCAGCCATAATGGATTGAATGACAATTAAAAAAAAAAATTCTCTTGAACTGCATTATCAATCGACGGGAAATGTCAAAATTATGATCTATTATTTATTCATGGGGAATATATGTTTTAAATTTCAAACTGATCGGACATATGGTCTGGCACCCAGAATTATTTAATATTCTGAATCTAGGATCAGGGATTTAAATCGAACTTGGTAAAAGAATGTCAATGATGTAACAATGTGGGCAGTGGCATATCTGGCATAGTCGCAACATTGATGGGCCATTCTCGTTTTAATATATTTCGTAGTTTAAGGTAATTTAAGGTTTGAGGTTAGAGTTTAATATTTATAATTTAAGGTTATAACAGGCCAGAGCCAGATAACTCGAGTTATTTCGTAGTTTAAGGCAAAAGTACCCATCAGTATCGACTCTCTTTATCATTATCATCACTGCACTGGAACCAACTAACCTATCTCTCCATCTCCATCTCCATCTCCATCTCCATATATTCTCTCTCTCTCTCTCTCTCTCTCTCTCTCTCTCTCTCTCTCTCCTCTCTCTCTCTCCTCTCTCTACCACCCCCACCTACTTCCCCAACCCCCACCTACTTCCCCAAATTACTCCTTTCCCAAAATGATTTTTCACCATTGCTTCAATACAAAAAAAACCCATATATTAAAACTATTAACCCACCTCCAATAAATTCCAATCAACTATTTTATTTGTTCTATAGGCCTGGTCTTTCATTTACTTATCCGACCGTTTGCTTTTTTTCCTAAATGAAGCGATAGAAAATTAATCAAGAAAACACGAACCCAAGAAATGTTTTCCTTCCCGTAAAACAGCGTCTGAAAATGTTTGGTATTTAATTAGCCGCACCAAAAGCCTCTCAATAAAAATGAGATCATTTCTATGCACAAACACTGCATTGGAGATCTTGTGATCTTAACTGACATCTCTGTGCACACACTACAGACATACATTGAGAAAGCATGCCAGTTTGTATCGATTCTCCCACTTGTTTAAGGAAATTTGATTTTAAAAAAAT
>CM068961.1:60609948-60621302 GCA_035128595.1 Eptatretus atami
GTCTCTCCTCACAGAACTCGTACCTCATGCTTTCTCTCGCTCGTTTTTATATACCCGGCTGTCTCCACGGGGAGCCGTCCGCACAGCTCACCCCGCCCACTGGGGCACGGTTACCATGATGACCCGTGCGCTCTCAAAAAGGCGGGCGTCGGAAGCTCGCGAAAGAAGTTTGCTGAGGAAAAATGAGGCGGGCTTCAGAGCTCGTGAAAGAATGTGTGTGAACTGTGTCTGTCGTAAAGAAAAAGCTTCCGCATAACAGAGGGGATCTATCCTTTACCCTTCTCAACGCATCAACATTTAAGATTCCCATTAGACATGGGGATGGGGCTAACTGAACATGCATTTAAGAAATAACTGTCTGAGGACCTGGATGTGTGATGCATTCATCAGACCAGAATTCTAAAATCCATAACAATATGTATGTGTGTATGTACATATAGGTATATTATATATGTGAGAAAATGGAATGTATATATATATACATATATTGTTACGAATCTGGCAGCCATTGCACAGTGCACACAACAGCCAGGTCCTATAGATCAGTTATATCGGTAAGTATGTGTTCTAGTTAGGGTCCCGTCCTAGTCTACTGGGAATTAAATGTTCGTGCGCTGTGGAGTTATTTGATAGTCATGTTTTGTTTTCTTTTACATCACTTACAACAACGCCCATCTTCGCTTTCACAACAACAACTCTGTTTTGGCATTGTCCATGCTCTTTGCTGCGCGAGCGAGCGAGCGCGCGTGCGTGGGCGGAGTCTAACATGGGCATGGCTTCCCTCTTTGGCCAATCGGCAGGGAGCGGGCGTCTCACACGCCCCGTCCCCCATCAAAGACCATCGCCATTACGCACGTGTCGGAGATGAGGAGGTAGGCGGAGCTACCAAACGCATCTGATCGGGACTCCACCCAGAATGGTGGAGTTGCCCGCCTACCATGGACCTGTCCAATGGAAGACGACCAGGGAATCTCGCGATGGGTGCCGACCAATCAGGAGGCGAGTGGCCGGAGAAGAATCCCGCTCCCTCCTAAAGAGGAAGAGTGTGGTTGTCGGGGGCGAGCGAAAAGAGTTTGTGCGCCGGGTGTCTAAAAGCGCGTCTGTCTGGGTCTGCGGCGGACTGCATCCTGCGCATCGGAGGTGTCTCGTCTGGTATTACAGCGAGCGCGCGACCGTTTCATCGGGGAGATAACCTCGTCTCGCCTCCTCGGGTTTGGCCCCCTGGTCCGTGCTTTTGGCGACCGGAGCTCGGGAAGGGGTTGACGACCAGCCGCGTGCTCGCGGCCAGGTCGCCAGCCGTTCTACTCCCAGCTGAACTAATCCTCCTCGGCTGGAGAGCCGAATAAAGACCCGGCGGGTCCATTTTCTTTTGGGTGTGGCGTGTCTGTATGCGGGCCTGTCTTGTCGAAGTAGAATTGATAAGTGCTTTTTGTTGTAGCATTGAATTTGCCTTGCTTTTATTGCGGTTATACCTCTGCCTTAACGTGCTCCCCTCGTTCCCCCGATTATTGCAAATAAATTCCGCCTCTTGTTGAATGTCCGAGCGTCGTCCTTGTCCTTTCTAACATTGGTTTGCCACGCTGCGAACGGGAATTAGGAAGGCCGTTGCCGTAGTTGTACATTTGGACCGACGGGCCTCGGTAACCATCCGCTCGGTTACACACGGTTCGAGCAGCAGTAAGCGGCTCGTTCCGCTCGAGGCCTGCCGAGGGTGTGAATTCCCCGATAGCTTTGCCAGTGGATACTTAGGTATATTTGAAGTTGCAATTAATCCTACTCCACGCGGTTGAATTATTGGCAATTCATGGTCCTGTAAGGGACCCGTACTTTCGATTTATCTGAAAGGTACGACCTAAATTCCGGGTGTTCGGTGGAGCCGACTCTACTGCTCCATCTAGCGGTCGTGCTCGCGCACCGAGAACCCGGCCTCACACAATTGGTGTTCAGGAGTGCGATTTGGCCACCTCCACCTCCACAAAATTCACGGTCATTCGGATCAGGGGTGTAGGGAGCAAACCCCCCCCCGCCCCGCCGTGTCCTCACAAATTACGAGCAGTTCAAATTATTCCCAGAACGCAATATGGCGAACCAAGGTGGGTTGGACCAGGTGGTTTAGAGGTAGGGTTAGTGGAACCGCATGGTCCAGGACACCACCCACATGTAAGAACTTTCCCCAAACCGAACTCAGAGGTCGCATTGAGAGCGGGCGGGGGCGGTGGCGTATGACACCCCCCCCCCTCTCCCTCCGTCAAATTCCCCCCTCCCCCCTCCTCGGTCGCGGGCGGAAAATCGGCCTCGTCGGGACGATCTGACTTCGACCCGATTATGGGAATGAAGCTATTGATGCAAAACATGGAAACCGCAAAATGGAGGCGAACAACGCAGGCACTGAGAGGTGATATGCGAATGCAGGGCGAGGGGAAATGCAGAGGCATGCGGGTTAAGCCTGCAGGCGAGCAGACCGGGATGAAGGGCATAGATGGCGCACCACAATGGCAGAGCGACCCGAAACGACCAGAGGGAGTGCAAATTGGTTGTCCCGGCGCCGCGATGGAGACGGGTAAGGTCGAGGGACGAGCGATGCACGACATTATCGCGGAGAAACTAAAAAAAACTCGGACACGAGGGACGACGGAGAATTAACAACGAAGAGAGGGGGACGAATTGAAAATTGAACGTTAAACCTTCTTGCTTGGCGCAGAGAGCACATAGTTAGCGAGAATGGGTTTTAGCTAGTTGGGACCGCCTGCATGGGGGCATGAAGCCATCCGTCCTGGGGGCCGTGGAACTAGATAGTGGGAAAGTAAGATTTAGATTAGTATGGATTTGCGAGACATGGACAGACATTGGAATGTGTAGTGGGAACGAGCTTAGAGTAGATAAAAGGAATGTGGCATTAGAGTAAGGGAGCACGAGATAGTTAGGGGAACATATGGGCCATCAGCCATCGGCTCAGGAAGTGCCTGAAAATCAAGTTTCGTTCCACTCATCGGGGGGGGGGGGGGGTAGACATAAACCTGATGATGATGATTAGATCTATCCAAATACATAATGCATGCAAAAGTTCTCCACTCAAATAGCTGCAGTTGTTGTATTTTCATCTTGAAAATCGAGTGTCTTCCCCGTGTTCTCTCATTTGAATTTTCTCACTCGGATCAGTGTAGGCCATGTGACGCTCGACAGCCAATAGATCGGCTGACATCGTATGCTAATTTCGTCAGACTGTCATGTGACCAGCTAAGTTGTCGCAAGATGGCAGCTTCCTGCAGGGAGGAAATCACCGGCAGCTGATCGGTAATTTTTGATGAATATGGCCAGTGAGGATGCTCCCCAGTGTATTATTCACCAGGACAATGTAGCAACGAAGAAGTCAAACGATTTTACCTCGGTAAGATGGGATAAATGGAGAGAAAGTCAACAAATGGCTCGTCTTAGACGCGTCACGAACGAACATTTAGCCGAGAGTGCCGGCGCGGGAGGACTAACTCGATCATGGGCCTATTGTAGCCGGAGTGCCGACGCGGCGAGAACTAACCATTGTGCACGACAGCGCATCGACCCGTCGAAATGAACGCCATTGACCCTGCCTCGGACAGCTTTATATTAGCCGGTTAGCCACGGCCGGTGGAGCAGACAACTGGGCAGTCAACCAGCGCTGATCGCACACTTTAGGCCACCCCAGTCAGCGCGAGATTGACTTGTTGCCGCATCGCTAGTCGTGTGGCGTCTTCGTCTGGGAAGAGCAACCCTCGCCTCGCATCTCAGGGTGGCCTTGGGCCAGCCCCGCAGGTTGAGTCGATGTAACGGGCGCCGGGCTGGTATCGTGTGGTCGCGGAGAGTTGATTCAATTATATTTATATATTTTACACCCATGTAGTTCGCGTCTCGTGTTGAGGACGTTCCAGACCTCACGGGGTGGGGACCCAGCCTCCTTACCCGTCACCACATCAGCCCCTAGATGCCCCGACTACTACAATAGGGAAAGCGGGGTAACCTAATTTTTGGCTTTCGTGGGAGTTGCAGGTATACAACATGTCCAGCAATGTTCGATGCAGAGCGCAGTTTTTTGGCGATGGTTCATACATACAATCATGAACAATCGCAGAGTCATCATGCATGGTTTGTGAACAAACGTTTCTCAGTCCCACGTATTCTTTTTGCATGATGAAGTGATGGTAGCAAGTGTCGTGATAGCCCAGATGACTAGGGATTTCTTCACACTAATATACACTCATGCACTCTCGGCTAAACGTCGTCCGTGACTGTCTAAGATGAGCCATTTGTTGACACTTTCTCTCCATTTATCCCATCTTAGATATAAAACGTTTGACTTCTTCGTTCGCTACATTGTCATGGTGAATAAATATACACTGGGGGAGCGTCCTCACTGGCCATATTCATCAAAAATTACTGATAAATCGCCGATCAGCTGCTGGTGATTTCCTCCCTGTAGGAAGCTGCCATCTTGGACAACTTAGCTGGTCACATGACAGTCCATACCTGCCAACTCTTTTTTTAAGGAAAAGCGGCAACAGCTGGCGTGCGACGGCAGTGGCACGCGTCCCTAGGGGGTCCGGGGCATGCTCCCCCGGAAAACTTTCAAAAAAATGAAGCAAAATGGTGCAATCTCCTGCATTTTGAGACCACAGTTAGCTGAAATATATCAACATATTTTTAGAGTGAAAATGAGAAAACTTAACATGGTTGATCTACTCACCAATCTTTATTTTTCTAAGACATCATGATCAATCAGTCACGTTTCCATAAATTACTCACTGTCCAAGCTCTACATGTACAGTATGTGCCCATACATGTAACACAAGAGTTTACATAAACTCACTGATACATCTTTATGAATGAAATGACTGCCACTGATTCATAACAATATTTAGTTGCACACATATTTACAGTTTTCAGGTTTGAACAGTTAAGATGCACATTTAGCTATTCAGAGCCTGGTAGTGGCAGATTTGGTCTCTTAAGAGGTCGGCATCTGGCTTCCACGAGAAGCAGCTGACTCCATCCGGCTTGATGTTAATCTTCCCTGCCAGCAAACCACAGAAGTGTTTCTGACGCATGGCTGTCCTCGTACACGCTTTACTTTGGCGTGGACCTTCCCTTGCCGCGTCCCAACGTGCTCCTCTGATCAGTTTGTCATTTTCTTGACCATGCTGAAAAGGGACTCACAGTAGCGTTACTGTGAGGATCAGCAGACGTGTTTGGCCAGTCTACAGAGCGATGGTAAATGGGCTGGCTGGTGCAGTGGCAGGGTCTGTCATCTTCTCCATGGCTGCCCAAAACACATTCCACCCTCTCATCTGGGTCATATGCTGGCAGAGGGTGACATCTGACTGATATGTGCAGAACTCTCTGCACAGCGAGCATCTCTGTTTCTTCTGGGCAACAGATGCAGGCGAGCTGTTCAACCAGTGTAGGTAGGCTCTGCATGGAAGCTGTCTTGGAGGAGGCTGGGTCCACGATGACTGCATTCCTGATCAAAGGTCCTGGAATGGGAATATGTCCGTCATGTAGGTCAGGGAACCAACGTAGAACATTCGGACCTCTGCTCTGAATTTCGTCACTCCACTGGTCACTCTAGCGGCGTTTCTTCACACAAGAGGCTGCATTGCTGGAAACCGACAAATAGCTCCCTGTTCGACCTCTTGGTTGTCTGTTCAGTGAACAGCTTGTTATCCCCATGACTGATGGGAAGTCTGATCGACACATCACAGAAGCAGTCCGTCTCCCTTAACGCCGAAGCCTTGATACACTTGAACTCTGTGTCGCAACTTGGCTTAAACTGTTAACCAGCGTGGGGGTGTTTTTCTTTTCTGTGTTTTGCATTGTTGTCATCCACTGAAGCGATGAGTACTTCTTTAACTGCAGTCTTTTGATCATGGAATGGAAAATGGCGCGTTGTCTTGAAATGAATGCCCGCTGTTTCTGTCGTCCCATGGTCATGCTTAGTTTGGAAGCAAATACCAATCGCTGACGAGATAAGAAAATCGGGGTCAGGCACGAGTTTGTGTAAAGTGTAGAGCAGCCGCGTGTAATACATCTTGGCAGTGAAGAAACGAACGCAAAAACTGAAAAAACACAACTATTTATTTTTTCAATAACAATTTCCAAATGCGGTATGGGTCTGACTAATAAAATATCGGTATGCGTTGCGGGAGCTATTAGAGAAATCGTGTAGGGTTAGTAGAGGTACGGCAGTCTGACGTAATTTGCATACGATGTCAGCCGATCTATTGGCTGTCGAGGCTCACTGGCCCACACGTGATCCGAGGTGGAGGAAAATTAAATGAGATGAGCGCGGGGAATGCATCGATTTTTCTAGATGAAATACCACAATAACTGGGCAGGCTATTTGCAGTGGGAGAACTTTGGATACGTATGTATTTGATATATTACTATCATATTATCAAGGCTTTGTCTACCCCCCCCCCCCCCCCACCCAATGAGTGGAACGAAACTGCACAGATACGCTTACGGCTGATGGCCTAATAGTAGAGTGTGGAAGTGAATTAAAAAAAAAAAAAAGAGAAATATGATGATTGAATGTGTGAATGGAGCGAATGTGGAATGCATGGTGGAATGATAGTGGGCGGAGGATGAATCCCACCAATGTGACCCCAGGGTCAGTGTAATGTTAGTTAAATTTTACCAAAAGAGGAGTCGTTCTGTTGTGGTGGTGTATATGAAGGCCAGCGGAACCCCATTGTAGGGGTGCCAGGAGTCCATGAGACCCGGCGGGGTGTGGCTGTTGAAAGGTGAAGTATCGAGTAAGAGGGACCCGGGCACCGGAGTAGGCGCAAGGTCGGCAAGGACTGGATAGTGTATGGGCATGGGCCCCTCGGACAGGTGACCCGGAGCACAAAATCCACGTGGGCATGGAAGGGGGGCAATGCAGGAAGGCCCCCCGCGTTCATAGGGAGCAGGTAGCTCTGAGGACATCTTCAGGCCCGGGGGTGCCGTGTTGGAGTCCGGCAGGAGAGATCCCTGCAAGTTGGAGGCCACGCTGCCTAGGCCATGGAAATTGTGCAAAAGCATGAGTTGAAAATTTGTGGGCAGCGCTCAAATTAAATAATGGACACCAAACAGGCGACGTGAATGCATGGTTTCTCAGAACGAATAGTTTAAAGTGAGCAGGCGTTTTGAAATCCCCGGGGATAGTTTAAGGTTAATAGAATGCTAGGATAGTTAAGGAAATGTAGCCCATTCCACACCATTCTTCGCCTTTCGCGTCGTCGCGTAGGCCGCTGACGGCCACCTTTGGTAAGATTGCTGACTCTGTGGAAGGCTATTCTGGGGCTTCATTTTGCCTTGGGCGAGACTAGGAATGATAGTACCTCCCTTAGTCCACTCCAAAAAAGGAACTTAGGGGTGGGAGTAGATGGACAGATAGTTAGCCGACAAAGACGATAATGGGGGTTAGGGATAAAGTGATTAATAAGGAAAATAAAATAAAAATATAATAAAAATAAATAAAAGGGGCTAAATTTTGTGTTTTCTTGTTGCAAACTAAGGGAGTGGGTATTGGCCAGAGACAGGCAAAGGTGATAGGTTGGGGGGAGACAGTAGGATAGGTCCAAGCCCGCTTCGGAAGGGCGGCCGGAACACCACACTCCCTAGCCCCACAGAACCTCACGGACCATACCCGAGCGGGCAGCTTCATATGGCCGGCATGGTTGTGCTGCATCGGGCCGGGTCTGGCAATTGCCTTGCTTGACCTTGCCAGCCTGGTTTGCCTGCCTCTGCCATGACGCCATGACTGCTAGCCTTTTTGGGCATTGCCCCTGTGTCCACCTGTCCCATCCATGTGCGCGCGGACTGATCCCAAGCATTTGCAGGGACTGCCCTGGCAGCAGCCCCATCTCCATGTTGTGTTTGCATCCTGTCCATTTCATTCATTCAATGAGCCAGAGACTGGCATGGGGCAGCCTGGCTACCTCTTCAGATGGCTGTGGGACGGTGCATGGCCTGTCTGGTGTTAGGGTAGTTGGGCCTCGCAGGCAGCTGGGGTATTAAATAAATAAAAGAAGAAGGTTCACCTGGCACGAACACACAAGGGGACCTTTTGAGGGCAGGTCTGAGGATGCTTAAGCCTTCAAGCTGCTGTGACTCACCACACAAACTGGTAACATTGGCTGTGCCTTTATCCCACAGATGAACAGGTCCTGGGCGCATGGTTAGTGGGAAATATTAGTTAAGATTGTTTAAATAATTTTAACCCACGCTGTTGTTTGTCTTACGGCGCGGCAATTTTAGTTAGTTGTCCGTGGTGAGTGCTGCCATAAGTTATTACGCAGCGCACTAGGTTATTTTATTTTTTTGGGAGCACGTAAAAAATGTCGCACTCAGGAATCCGGCAAGTAAATCGTACTAGGGGAGAAAACTTACAACATGCTGGTCACACGCAAATTTGACCGACTCAGGACAAGTCTGTAAAATGTGAGGGGTAAGTGTTCGAATCTGGCAGCCATGAGCACACCACCGACAGGTCCCTGTAGCTCGATTATTTTCGTTAAGTATAATGTGTATAGTTAGAATTCGCATCCCTGTGTCTATGGGTTGATTAAATGTCGTGTGCTGTGGAGTTAATTTCATAGTCAGGGTTTTTTTTTAGCATCTTCTTCAGCAACAAACACCTTCGGCCTCACTCCATCTGGACGCCATAATGCTCGTGGTCGGACAGAGTTTCAATGAAGGACTTGGCATCTCTCTCGACCATCAGAGAGTTGCGAGGCGAGTTTTGCCGTCGTTCGCCAATGGGAGCCAACGCAGGACAAATATTAAACTCGTCTTCCTGTTTGAGGGGCGGTCGCCGTGAGCGCCCCACGCCATGCCCGCCCCCCCCCGGTCCAATCAGCGGACTCTTGTGCCCTTTTGGCCAATCACAGGGCAACGAGCGGGATCGCGGCGCCAAAACCGGCCAGTAGGGGGGGGTGGGTTACAAGAGGGAGTCTCCTCCCCACACTGGACCGGGAGTGATAATTGGATCGGCGGTGACCGACTGGGGGGGCAGTTGGGGTTTGCCTGCCGGATTGGTCTCGGATCATCTTGGATCGCCTCGCCTTCGCTGCTGGCCTCGCTGCTTGTCGCCCTCGTGCTGGTTGGCGTCGCGTCCTTTCACCCTCTGTCCTGGTGCTTGGAGTGGCATCGTTGTTGCGTTACGATCCCGCAAGCCAGAACGTCGAGAACCACATGAGGGCGGACAGGTCAAAGCAGTCTGGTCTGCGCAGCTCACCTTTTCCTCAAGCTGGAGGCGCTTCAAATAAAGACCAACGGGTCCCATTTCTGGGTATTTGTGTGTGTGTGTGTGTGTGTTGTGTGTGTGTGTGTGTGTGTGTGTGTGTGTTGTGTGTCTGTGTCGTGTACTGTCTGTTAAGTAGAAATTGTGAAGTGCCCTGTGTTCTTGTGCATTATTTGCTTGCTATATTCGGATCACTCTGCCCTTAACATGCTCCGGCTCGTTCCCCATTATTGTTGTATAAATTCCCTACTTGTTGAATGTCCAAGCTCGTCCTTTGTCCTTTCTACCACTCGTTTGCCATGGTGCGTATTGGGGATTAGGAAGGTCATTGTTGCCGAAATCGGAATCGGACGAAGGATTCTGGTACCTCCGCTCGGGGTACGACGTGGATCCCGGCTCGGTAAGCGGCCGCGGATCGCGCAGATCCTGCCGAGGGTGAATTTCCCGGTAGTTTGGACGTCGTGGGTATTTGGTGTATTGAAAGATTGCAATTGACTCCTACCCACGTGGTGCGACCTATTAGGGATCTTCGCTCTCGATAAAGGGACCCGTGAACCTTTCGGATTTATATGAAGGTACGACCTCAATTCGGGTGTTCGGTGGAGACGACTCTACTGCTCTCCCAAGCGGTCGTGCTCTCCGCCGAGAACCGCGGCCCGCCACAACAGTATCACTGTCGTCAGGACCATCAACTTCGTCACCTTAGGTATTGCAGATCATACTTCTACTATCACCTACAAAATGTATAATTCACCTGCAAAGAAGTTTAACAACTTGAGAAATATGCTTGTGCATGAAATCTGAGTGAGATTAATTTGAAATTTTCAAAAATGGCTTAATTTGCCTTCATTTTAAGCGACGACGGTCAGGCGTAGCGGGAAGGGGGTGCTAAGAGGTGCTGCAGCACCTCCCTAGCTGCGGGGCAGGAGGAGCATAGCACTGCGCTCCTGCCTGCAAAAAAATGTCCTTTTTATATTAAATCTAATATGTTACGAATCTTCGGTCCGCCCGGCTGCGATCGGACACGTAATCGAATCGGCGAACGCGCGTCGCCCACACAAACGGACAATTCAGTCGTGACGCTCCTCCATTGTTTTATTTTTTTTTTTTTTTTTGGAACTATCGCCAGGAGCTAGTCCCGGGTGGGTCTTTCGACCCCACCACATCGTGCGGCAATCGGCAACCCCGTGGCAGGATAGGGTTGTTGCCAGACTCGACCTACCTAAGTACCTGCGGCGGCGTAGTTACCGGCTATGTACCTCGCCGCGGCCGGCCATAGGCACGAACCGCTATAAGCGAGCCCGTTCCGTGCTTCAGTGATAAAGCGAGCGGTGTTATCCGCCGCGGCCGCGACGGACATGATTATTTACGCGGTGCTTACACCCGTTCTACAATTCCTTCCGTGATGCAAGATGGAACTTTAAAAACAAGGAAAGGACGCAACGAAACGGGGAAACAGTTCGACAAAGCACATTTATTACGCACTCAGAACAAGGCAAGCCCGTATTCACAGCCATAAAGTAAGATGCATTTAGCACGCAAGAGTTACAAAACCGAATAAAAGCAATGTTGATTTAAGGGCCACTTAAAACAGTTTCTAGCTACTTTACAAGACACGGCGGCCACAACACGCATTGAAAGAAAGAACCCCTCAAAAGTCCGCCAGGGAGTCAGACCTGCGCCCGGGGCCTAATGCGCGTGGAAACCTGGATGAGCGGCAGCCCACGAGACGAAGGTCCTACCCGCGCCTCGTGGCGCGATGGCGGGCAGCGGCAATGTCAGATGTAAGCTGCGGCCTGGCTTCGTGGCCCTCTGGCTGTGGTCGGCGAGCTCTCTCCGGCGTTCCCGTCTGCCTTTCCGGCGTCGGCTTCGAGCTCCGTCTGCGAACCGACTAGCGACTGCCGCCGCACTGGCAGACTTGACTTCTTCTGCCGACACTCTCCGGCCGCTGCCACTCCCTGCTCCCACTTGGTTCTTGACTTTTTCTGCCGACGTACTGCACCGGAGCTTCGTTGTGCTCGCGGCTTATTAAGCCGCGGGGGAGGGGCGTCTATGTAAATTTCAGGAATCACAGCGGGTTCGAGGCGGGGCTATGGAG
>CM068961.1:60641069-60654388 GCA_035128595.1 Eptatretus atami
AACCCTCCCCCTCCCCCCCTCACAACTCTCTGAATGTCTTATGCAGCTTTTGTGGTTTTAAAAACAACAAAAATGCGATACGCCCTAAAATCTCTTAACCAGAGCCAAATTTCCATTTTTTAACTGCAGAATTGAGCTTAGCAGCATTTCTGACTACTTACAAAGCTAAATAAAATAAATTAATAAAAAAATAGTGTCTCCGGACGTCTTCGTGCAGTGTTTCCTATGACCGGGCATATCTTAAGGACCATTTCAGAAACGTGATTACGTTTAAAAAAAAAAACATAGATGATACAAACACAGCACTTACCTCAATCGTCTTAGGAATCACTTGTCTCTCGAATCGTGTTTCCAAGGCAAGGCATGTTTGAATCGGCTGAATCAAAATGGCGGCTAAAACCCCTGCGAGTGAAGTTGGGCTGACCAAGGATAAGCCTTTCATGGAGTTAAGCCATTAATTATTTCAAAAGGGGTGTTTTAATGAACTCAAACACCCAATTTTCATTCATACACTCCCTTGGAGTTCTCTTGGTATGCATGCAAAGTTTTTGGGCCACTATGTTTCATAGTTTTGGAGTTATGGAGGACACACACACACACACACACACACACACACCTCTGGAAAAATTAAGACCACTGCAAAATTATCAGTTTCTGGTTTTACTATTTATAAGTATGTGTTTGAGTAAAATGAACATTTTTGTTTTATCCTATAAACTACTGACAACATTTCTCCCAAATTCCGAATAAAATATTGTCATTTCGAGCATTTATTTGCAGAAAATAACAACTGGTCAAAATAACAACAAAGATTCAGTGTTTTCAGACCTCAAATAATACAAACAAAACAAGTTCATATTCATTTTAAACAACACAATACTAATGTTTTAACTGAGAAAGAGTTCAGAAATCAATATTTTGTGGAATAACCCTGATTTTCATGCGTCTTGGCATGCTCTCCACCAGTCTTTCACATTGCTGTTGGGTGATTTTATGCCACTCCCGGCGCAAAAATTAAAGCAGCTCGGCTTTGTTTGATGGCTTGTGACCATCCATCTTCCTCTTGATCACATTCCAGAGGTTTTCAATGGGGTTCAGATCTGGAGATTGGGCTGGCCATGACAGGGTCTTTATCTGATGGTCCTCCATCCACACCTTGATTGACCTGGCTGTGTGTCATGGAGCATTGTCCTGCTGGAAAAACCAATCCTCAGAGATGGGGAACATTGTCAGAGCAGAAGGAAGCAAGTGTTCTTCCAGGACAACCTTGTACATGGCTTGATTCATGAGTCCTTCACAAAGACAAATCTGCCCGATTCCAGCCTTGCTGAAGCACCCCCAGATCATCACCGATCCTCCACCAAATTTCACAGTGGGTGCGAGACACTGTGCCTTGTAGGCCTCTCCAGGTCTCCGTCTAACCATTAGACGACCAGGTGTTGGGCAAAGCTTAAAATTGGACTCATCAGAGAAGATGACCTTACTCCAGTCCTCTACGGTCCAATCCTTATGGTCTTTTGCAAACCTCAGCCTGGCTCTTCTTTGCTTCTCATTGATGAAGGGCTTTTTTCTAGCTTTGCACGACTTCAGCCCTGCCCCTTGGAGCCTGTTTCGAACCGTCCTCCGCCGTGCACTTCACCCCAGTTGCCGTTTGCCATTCTTTTTGTAGGTAACTTGATGTCATCCTACGGTTGTTGAGTGACATTCAAATGAGTTGGCGGTCATCCCGGTCAGTGGAAAGTCGTTTTCGCCCTCTGCCAGTCTGTAGCTTTGTTGTCTCCAATGTCTGCTGCTTGACCTTGTTCTTATGAACCGCCGTCTTTGAAATTTTAAGGATGGAAGCAACGTGACGCTCACTGTATCCCTCTGCCAGTAAATCAAGAATTGAACCTCTTTTCCTCACTCAAAACTTTTCTTTTCAACTCTTTTGGCATGGTCAATAGTTATTTTTTGGATTCCAATTACTTTTGAGGTACTACTAGCACTGTTTTGCCATCCAGCTGGTCCTATTGCAAGAGGATAGTGATGACCACAGCAGTGGTTTTTATACTTTTCCTGTTAAATAAGATTCGGTTCAGGTGATCACCTAATCAGTACCTCACTAAGTAGAATGAGGTGTGCCTATGTTGGAATTCAACAGACACTGGAATGGAATGGCTGCCATACATGTAGAGATGCTGATTTAAAATTTTTTTGAGTGGTCTCATTTTTTTCCACAGCTATATATATATATATATATATACTGTATTATGTATATCCACATGTCTATTTGTTTATATGTTCGTTGAATGTTCTCAAATCCCTTGTCCATTTTCCCTGATAATTGCTTTCCTGCATTATTTTTATCCACGCAAAGTCAGCGTCACAATAAAAACTTTCAATTACTGATCAACCTGATTTAAAAACAGAAAGAGGTGGGGTTTTACTTGCACCTCTGTGTTCAAAGGTCGATAATAGGCAACACAAAACACTTTCATAACATTTGAAAAAGGTTGTGGCCAATCGTTATGAAAACATTATTATTTAGTTTTTAAAACATCAGGAAAACATGATCAGAAAACATTGCATGCTTAAAACGTTTTAAAAACATTTCCAGGTGTATTAAGTTAATCTGTAATGTCATGTTTAAAAAATTACCAAACTCATGTTATTCGATAATGGTTTTAGTGTTTAGAAACCCACGAAATAATGTTTTCACAAGTTTGCCATCATGTATGTATGATATTATGACAACATTGTGTTCGCGGTGAAGCTCTTTGAGGAATCGAACCAATTGCATTTAAATATTTTTCTGTATTCTTATAGGCAGAATGGAAATTGATATACAAAGTGTTTAAAGTCTCTGTGGGGCTACATTAGCCTCACGAATGGTCACATGATCCAGTATGACTTTAAACAAGGAAAGGAGGAAGTCATTTGGCTTGCCGTTGCCGTGTTGCACTCGTGTTTTTAGCAACATGAGTGTTCAGTTAATATTTGCTCAGCTTTAACCAATAATCTTCTTGATGTTTTGCTAAAGTCGAAACAAACAGATGTTTATCAGGAAACCCAACTTGTGTATGGACTATTGAGCATCTTATTCCAAGAACTTTTTAATTCCCTACTTACGTATAGCATATTTAGCCCGTCCCCCATGCAACGGGAGCGGGGTTTTTCAATCACTTCTGTGTGTCTGTCTGGGCTGTACCTTTGTTTGTTTTTTTTAACATTTGAGCTTTTGCCATCATATTTTCAACAAAGCCTTATGAGAATGTGGAGAAGACAAATTAATAATTTTGCTAAAATAATTTTCATTATATTGGTATTATTATTATTACAATAAGTATATGTGGAAAAATTACACGCCCAGACCGGAATCTAACCCAGGTCTCTGGTGAAATTATTATTAATTATTATTTTGTGATTCTTAGACTTTTTTGGGGCCTTTTTTTCTTCTCAGTAACCACTTAGCTGAGTGACACAATTTTCAGAGTAGGAGCGACCTTCCATGGAAAAATTGTGATGATAATTGTGATGTCATCGGTCATGTGGTATGGCAGCCAACTTGGATTCAACGCAAAAAATTAAAACATATCTCTGAAACCGCTGTTCAGAAAAATTTGAAACATGGCACTTCTCATTCTACTCCCAATGGGGAATAAAGGATTGTAAGGATGTCATCATCAGTGAAGTGGTAGACCAGCCATAGATGTTTAAATCAAAATCCTTGTTTACCATTGGAATTCAGTGTGTATGTCCAGACCGTAACATTTTTACAGTTGAGCTTTTGTCTTCAAATCTTCAACAAACCTTTATCATGAGATTGTGAGAAACATTAATTATAAAATGTACTTTTTTTTTTTATTGTCGTTTTGTCAAGTTTAGCTCGAGTACAAAGCAGACGGCTTTGAATTTTGCAATGCTTTCTAGTGATTTTATTTTATTTTTGTCACATCCTTAACATGTAACACACATTGAGAGATACCTATGAATAGACCTTTACATCAATGACACACACACACCACACAAGTAGAAAGGAGACTAATATGACATTTAGAAGATTGCTTTGTACAAAAGCTGGGTGAAAATGGTGGAGAGAGAAATTTTATCCAGGAGTAAAACCTGAGAGTTTTAGCATCTGACAATAAGGATCATGCAAGAAGAAAAAACGAATGCTAGGACGTCTGAATGACCATACGCATTGCTCAAAAAACTCCATAAGAGCTGTCAATTGTCATTCATGTCATCCGAAGTGATTTTAAGCTTTCAAAGCCTATTCTCAGTCGCAATCTTAGAACTCGACATCATTCGCAGATATGCGACACAGTTACTCTTTTGAATAACATTTGCAGACTCGCTCGACCTTTTCATTAATAAGGGTAGTTAATCCTAGGTGTACACATATGCAGATGAATAGACACTGTCACAGTTGTAATTGCAACTTTATTGATACACAGTTAGTGTAAGGAACATCAAACCACTAGTAGGAGGTATAGTGATTCGATGATAATAGTGAGTTTTTATACATGTCTGGCGTGTGCAGGTCCATTTACCTTCTTGATTAATCATTTAGTGCAATACGTAGTCAGAACTGAAGAAATGTGCACACTGCTATAGTATAAGTTCAGGTGTAGCAACATGTCCAATCCGACTAGCTAACTGCATAGTCTGCTAATATCCTAGATGCACATTTATACGATTAGGATACTTACTAGGTCGATAATACTTGTAATAGTATCTATCATGTCGGATTCTAAGCTGCAGTGTCCACAAAAGTACACTATGATCCTATCAGAAATGTATACATGACAAACGTTACATATAAACTATGGTGTCACATACTGAAAATGTTCATAAAATGAGATTTCTTTCTCCAGATGCACCTGTTTAAAGCCGTGAAACAGTGTGCCGAATTGTGAGTCCATTTCACACTTGGTGTATATCGAACCCTCTCGGGACTCACCTGCAGCCCCCACCGGTCCTACAAATAGGCGGACTGAACAAGTGCGTGCTTTCCACTCAATCTCTGAGAACTAGCCTCTAGAGGTCCACGGGACGCGGGCGTTGAAAAGCCTCCGTGGGCCTTTGACAAAGTGTATTTGTGAGTTTTTCTGTATTCTTTAGAGCGGGTCAGTGGGTTCTCAGGCCCACTTGAGCAAGCGCGATCGCAAATTTGGTGTCCAATCGGGAAAATGGCGACCCTTTAAAGGTCTGGGAAAAAAGGGTCCCGGGAAATGCACGCTTTTCCTCATGGCACATTGAAGGGCCAGCATGAAGGTGCTGTTGATACAACTGATAGTGAAGATAAAGGCCTGCTTTCACAACAACAAATGCAGTGGTTGTTGTAGATAAATGTTGCATAAGACAAACTCTGTAAGTGTAGGCGACGATGAAAAGAGCCTTGAGAACAAGAAAACTTCACAACTTGGTCGCTGTATCGTGATCCCTTACCGAAACGGGGATGATAGTTTGGGACCTGGGAGGGCTCTGTTCCATCTTCTGAAAACCACATAAGGAGATAGCAATCAATGACACACACCTGTCAGCTGCAGTAGGTTTTTTGCCCAAGTGCTTCACGAACCGGCTGTCCATGACTGACGTTCGACTGAAGGTGCAACAGGAATGTGGAATTTATGGGGAGTAAGTGCTGAAATATACTGTCCGGGTTCTTCCCGACATCTTTGTTCCTTGTTCCTTTCGCATTCTTCTTTAAAATAAATTTCACAATTCTCTTTATTCATTCTAATTCTTGCTTTTCTTCTCTTTTTATCTTTTACCTCTATTCGCCTCCTTCATTCTCCATCTCTCTAAGGAGAATGAATTCTTGCAGAAAACGTTTCTGTAAGGCTCACTTGGCTGCACCTGAATGGTTTTGAGGTTGTCGATTAGCAGCTGAAACCTGAATCCAATCCAGGTTCTTCCTGATGACTCCATATTTGCTCTTGACTTCTTCGGGTTCCTTCTTGGTCTTCCGCTCTGTTGGTTCATGGTTTGGCATTTGCTGTTTCCACATTGTCTGTTTGCATCTGGGCGAATCCACGCGGAGCACGGGTGCCTCACGAGTGGCTAAATATTTACTTATCTTTATATACTGTGTATCCGAAATAGCGCCACCTTTGTGGTAGGTGGTATTAAAATCATATTTATTATATTTTGGGATGAATAAAATTTCTTTCAAAAATGCCGAAAATTATAAAGTGCATTTCCAAGAATGTCCCGCAGCACAATTCCCATGAAGGTGGGCCGAGAGGGTACATACTAATATTGTTACGGCCCGGGATTCGGAGCTCGCTACGAGGGGAAGCATTCCAGTTTATCCCAAACACCCGGTCCTGAGGCCGCCAACCACAGTTAACTCTGCGGTCCAACGGGCCGTAGTTCTTACACAGCTTTAGCTGCTTGACTTAGACAAGAGGCCTAGCAGGGTTACGCTTCGATGTTTCCGCAATACCTTTTAATTGGCACGACAACCTAACTAGAGGTGACACTCACGTGCCACACCTGGTGATCTGTTGAGCATAACAGATAGGTGCTGCACCGGCTCACAGAGCAAATCAGGGGTACAACTTCCTGTCTACTGGTACACTGTGTCGGACCAATAAAGGAAAAGACAACTGAGACAGATTGGAAATAACAACAATAATTATTTATTTACACACACAAAAGCAATCATTTAAAAGCGATTATTTATCAGCAAGAAAGCAGAAGGCACACAAGAGCAAATTTAACCATAAACACGGATTCTTTCTTACACAATCTTACTTACACAAGAGACTTGGCCATCATTCACTCAGGGAAAAGAAGACAACAAGAAGAACTTGAAAAGAAAATGAAGCATGGAGAAAAGAAAAGTAGGATCTTTTCTTTTCTCCCTCACCTCTCACAGCCTGACGGGGTTGCACAAGCCCAAATATATGAGAGAATGGGGAAGATAGACGGAGAAGATGGGCAGTGGTGATGTGGAGCGATAGGATAAGCAGCCGCGTCCTGAAGGTGCCCAGACCCAGTAGGCGAGTCCTCTCCGGCGTCCCTGATATGCCAGCTGCAAGCAACTCCATTTCTGCTGGGCCCCCATGTCAAACCTCGTTCTGAGCTTTCCACACTGCCCTCCTCCACACTAGGGGCTTTCTCTCCCAAGGATGAGGACCAGCTCCGAGCTCCTTTTTTCTCACAGGATTTCACCTTTTTTCGTCTCCCCTCATGTGCTTCTGTCTCTTCTGCTTCATATGTCACTTTTTCCCATCTTGGCTCGTGCAAGCCTCCTCCTTATTGGTGCACATCCAATGGGGGCAGGTCACAATGCGTCCTGTGGATAATGCCACGTCATTCTGAGGGTACTTTCAGTGCAGCCTCCTCCCCCTTCCTTCACGCACACAAGGCTGCGACGAGAGCCCCTGCTCCCTCCCTGCACACGCAAGCATTCATTGGAAGTCCTCACTGTACCACACCTGCGAGATGTGCCGCACCCCACCTGCACGGGAAAAGTGCCCACCTCATGCCACGAACATGCATGTGAGAATGGACACAGCTCCATTTGGTGAAGGTAATCTGATCGACCCGAAGGATTAACGACCGCAGACGGATCGAACGTGCCCAATTAAGCAATGCGCGAATGGAGGGAAAACAGAGAGGGATTCTGCCAGATTGAGGGGTGACCGAACGGCCGCGGGCGCGAAGGTAAGACCGATGGGTGAAGGAGGGATTTTTCAAAATGATTGTTGAAGGGGAGATAATTGGTTTATTGAGAAAGGAGAGAGTGGAATAGACTGATGGTATGAAGAAGGAATGATTGTTGAGAGGAGCAGAGGTTGGAGGGTAAATGGACTGATGGGTGCAGGAGGGAAGATTGAAAGGAATAGGGATTGGGGGGGGGGGAAGACATCATATCGGGGAAATACAAACTAACCAACGCATGTCCCCAGATAACCCCTCGACAATGGCCAATGACTATCAACACGGAGACTAATTAAATAACTGATCCTCTGGTTACCTACCTGTCCATGTCTGCTCTCCTCCTGGGGTAAGTTTCCCAAACCGTAACATTACCCACACCCCCTATTTGACTCGTCCTGAGTCTGTTAACTCTTGTATACATATTAGATGTAGTTCCATCTAATACGATTTACCGCACTTATGCCATGAGTGTGACAATGCATACATGTCCCGCCTTTGAAAATAAGGAAAACTAATGCCTTGGGGGGTTTTTTTGCAACTCTAATACATTCACACGAGAGTTTTAAATGAAATTCTGCACATAACATTTTTCCATTTATTTGCCTTCTTCACCCTGGGCAACAGATTTCCATTAAATGGTCCTTTGCTGTTGAAGACAGTGCTTAGGGGGAAGAGGAAGTTATGGGGGGGGGGGGGGAACAAAACAAAACGTAATTGGGACCACGTGGCCGTTTGTCAGTTGCAGTCTTCATGACCCACGTGGCCCATATTGAAAGATATTCTTTGGCCTGGAGGGCATCATCGCAGGTCCATCATCGGGGGTAGACTACCCTCCAGCCCCTGGGGAATATTCTGCCCCACTTGCCGCAAGTTGATGAACTGTGCCACAACAATAAGTGGTCTTGTGCAAACATTGAAGAACTAGGCCACACAAAAGGGTCCTCGGCACCAATGTCGAAGAACGGGACGACAAGTGGTCCTCGGCACCACTGCCGAAGATCGGGGCACACGACAAGTGGTCCTCAGAACCGATGTCGAAGAACGGCGTAACACGACAAGTAGTCTTTGGCCCAATGTCGAAGACGGGGCCACAAAACAAGGTGTCCTCAGCGCTGAGCCTGGGGAGTGTGACAAGGGTAACGGGAACAGGCGGGGCAACAAGCAACATGGCATCCGTAAATCAGGCTCGGCAGGCATTGCTGGCTGGCCTCTCAGAGCACACAGACCTGAGGGAGGTGGTGGCAGTGCCAGCTGATCTGAGAATGGGTTCGGCTCTAACATAACTGCCCCCCCCCTTAATTTAATGACTATCCTCATCATGGTCCGTGCCTCCAGTCTCTATCCCTAGCCCCCTCTTTAAATGGTCCTTATGTCTCCTAACTACAATATCTGTCTCTTGGGTTCCCCTCAGTCATTGCCAAATTCCTAATAATATTCCTCTCATCCCCTAAAGATCCTGTAGGAAGAAAAAATGGATCTGTGGAACCTCAGCGAAAGTTCGAGGTATGCCTGCAGTTTCCACGGCTTCTCCAGGTGGGTGATCCAGCAGCCAGTGGTTACCTGAGTGGTGGATAGTGTGAAGGGTGCGAAACAACACTCCTAACTACTGTATCCATTATCACCTCAACCATTAAACTTTCCCCAGGACTTACAAATATGTCTCTTTAAACTATGTGGTTCTAACAACCTAATTCACCTGTTGCTTCACGCATTGGTGTTCACACTAGTTCGGGCCTTCCCCTCTGTCTTTCATCCACGCTCCACACTTTCCTAGCTGGCAATGTGGCTCTATTGGCAGGTCTGCACACCTGCGTACTCAAACAATGGCACCCACGGCATGCTCAGGCCACCTCTGAGTTTACCTGCTCCATTCCAAATTATGAGGGGAGCTCTCCCAGCTTTTGGCTCGCTGGTAATGGTGCTCCAAGTCCCTCTCCATGGGTACCTGGGCCCATACACAAATTTAGCATGCCCATCATGTGCTCATGACCTACCCTGGCGAACAGACCCTCGAGCACCGGGGTGCCTTCTTCAACAATACTCACCCCTTGCGAGCCATACCCCTAGCTGGTCAAAACTCATTGCAGACATCAAAACAAACATTTCAACACACCGCACAAACCGTAGAACAACCTCAATGTAAATGTAACGAAATCCCCCGAACTAATCTCTTTAGTAGCCCAGGGTTCCTTTGGCAGGGCTCATGCCTCGCGCAATAATTCCTTCCCACCATGCACGCTGCACTCGCATTCACTTTTGGGCTGCTGACCTGCAGTTTCATTCCATCCATGCGCATTCACATTTTACACATCTCCATTCACATTGAAACCATCTACCTTACTAATTACCATTGACTAACTTGTGCTCACCCCGTCATCCCTTACACTATGCGCGTTCTTTTTAATGCTATGTTCCTAAGCTAGCTACGTCCCCACTAAACGTCAATCGTCTCTCACACTGTGTCTCTAATGCTACCATCTAGTGCAAATCCCCTCTTCTAACTCACGCACCCCTGTGCCCCCATGGAGGCAACTATTTCTAGTGCCCCATGTGGCATAACTATTCTAATACTACCCCCCTTTAACTTAATCTAGCCAGTGCTCTTTGCCTATTGAGGACACTTCTTATGCCCTCGCCAGCATAATTATTTTTACCACTACTCCCCAATAACTTATCTATCACTCGCTAATGCTCCTTTGCGCTGTTGAGGGTCACTTCTAATGCCTCACTGGCATAATTATTTTTGCACTATCCCCTCTAACTAATCTATTACTCGGTAATTCTAATGCTCCTTTACCCAGTGAGGCGGGGGGGGGGGGTGGATTGTTCACCCACACACAACACATGGGTTCAAAAACTCTCTACTCTACTCTACACTACTCTCATGAGCCCCCACACCCGCTGAAGTACTCGGCCTAGCCTCCGCCTCAAAGGTCGGAGTGATCCATGAGGGCATTTTGTCGCCCCTGGAAGGTTGCAGTTGGTTGGCATGGACGATCTGGGGAAGGGCCATGGCCCATTTTGATATTAATAAGCACATCACAGATTTGTGATAGGACGACCCCCAGCCTTTCCAAGGCGAGTTGAGCTTTTGGAATTTAGGGATTGTTCTCCAGGATTGAAGAACCAAATCTTCACCCCAGAGTATACGCTCACCTGACTCCGTGGTCGTACCTGCGCTTTATCTTTATGCCCACCAGGTGGAGTTGGCGGCGCACGAAGGCATGAACCCCTCCCATGCCTTATTCCAAGTGATGTGCATAACCCTCTCTCGGCAGTCTATCAGGGTGCTCTGGCACTGTACCACACAGAGTCCGTAACTCCCATCTGTACATGAGCAGCACTGTGCTACATGCGGTGGCTCTGTACTGACTGGTCCGGTAGGCCATCAACAAATACAGGAGATGTTTGTCCCAGTCATCCTGACGGATGGTGTGGTGAACAAGCCCAATTGTTGGATCAAGGTCTTGTTGAACCTTTCCACATCCTGTCAGATTATTGTTTAAGGGCATTGTCCTGGTTTTCCGAATTTACAAGAGACTGCACACTTCTTTCAGCAAATGGCTTTCAAAATTTCTTCCATGGTCTGTTTGCAGCTCTTCCGGAAGCCCATGCCGACATACAAATCCTTCCACGAAGGCCTGTGCCACTACCTCGGCTTCTAGGTTGGGGAGCGATAGGCCTCCAGCCATTTGGGAAGATACAGTAGAATATGATAATAAGCATATGCGTAAATGTAAGTGGCATATATGTCTGGTGTTGGCTTCATGGCTAGAGTGGTGGGCTTCTGATACTAGCGTCCTGAGTTCAAATCCTGCTTGGCTGTTGAATTAATACCAGGTGGGGTTGATTCAGCCTGTCATCCTTCTGAGGTTGGCAAATGAGTACCAGCTTGCCTGCTTCCTGTGTCAGAGTGGCAACCTGTCCAGGATGTGGCCTATAGCCAAGGAGACTGCTTCGTCAGCATCATGCTCTGCACAGGTATGGTCCCAATGCATGAATAGATAAGTGCATATGCAAAAACAAAAAAATAATACTGGACCTGTAGCTTGACTGGCCTGGCCTAACGTTGTAACTAATTTGGTAACATTATGATTGCTGGTGGGTTGGAGAGGAAGGAAATTTACACTATTTCCCCAAAATATTTACTAGGGCTGCCATTTGCACACACTTCTGGTCATGTGATTGGTTAACCTCTGCATTTAGCATCATGACCCTGTCCTATGTTTGTAACCTAATGCATGCCAGCACAAGTTAACATCCCCACCCTGGCTTAATGTTGTAACCCAAATTTGGTTATGCATTCTATCTCGTAGATCAGGAGAGAATTTGGAAGGAATTTGTGTGACCACCATTTTGGCACTCTTCTAATCACGTGATCGGCATGACCTTCACAATTTAACATCCCACCCTGGCCTAATGTTGAATCCAAATTTGGAAGCATTCGGATTGGTGGGCTCTGGAGAACAAGATTTTTGAGAAGAAATTTAATGAGTCGACCATTTGACCTACTTAAAGCACGTGACCATGAATGACCCTTGCAATGTCTATTGCCGGTTGAGGAGAGGAATGTTGTTGCCAAATTTCACCCGGATCGGCCCAGCGGTTTTGGTCAGAGGAAGTCGAAAATAGGAGACGGACGGTGCATGATGACAATACCTTCTCTGGAATGTAAATTCAAGAGAAGCAAAAAATGAATTAACGAAAATAAAATGACTATCTAAAAAAAAAGAAGTTGCAGGTTCATACAGAATAACCCTTGAGACATTGCAAAGTTCAATCGCCCGTAAATATAAACCTTGCAGAAAAATCCGCCATTTTGCCTGCTCATCTATGCACATGTCACGTGGTACATCGTTCGCGGTCCGCACAAATGTTATAACTTCTTTATAAAAACGTCCGTTTTTGACCAGTTTGCTTTGATTCCCTGCAGAGCAGCACATCGGCAAAACATTCCGAAAAATATAGACGCAGATCTGGCAGATGCTATGGAGAGGCAGTCCCTCTGGGGAAAGGGTATGAGTTTCTTGGCGAGTGAATACATCAAATCATATAGCTCAATGAAGAACGCTGGTTCATTTGTTCACTCAAGTATAATTTCTCCCAAACAGTTGAAAAGATAAAGTTTAATGGTTTGGAAAATTACACATTTTCTGTGTGTATGTATGGAGGAGGAATATAGCCTTGGCTTGTCTCAAAGTATAATAGGTATATTGGCTTAGTTATAGTATGACTTGTTTGATTTCTTAAATATCAGATGTCACTTCCCACATTTGACACTATTAGTTAGTCCGGATGAATATCCCGACCGGCAAAGCTGAATCCATATTTCGAAGTGAAGGTTAATTCGTAACTTCTGTGAGAGTATATTTGGAAAAACGTCATCTCGTTATATGCATGAAATCCGCTTCCAAAGCTCCCTTAATTTGAAATAAAAACTTATAGTACATTACAAAAGCGATATATACACGTTTGCTAGCATTCTCTTATCTTTGTAGGCATCTCTCTCTTTCACACACACACACACACACACACACCTCTGGAAAAAATTAAGACCACTGCAAAATTATCAGTTTTCTGGTTTTACTATTTATAAGTATGTGTTTGAGTAAAATGAACATTTTTGTTTTATCCTATAAACTACTGACAACATTTCTCCCAAATTC
>CM068961.1:60654496-60686353 GCA_035128595.1 Eptatretus atami
CCTCAAATAATACAAACAAAACAAGTTCATATTCATTTTTAAACAACACAATACTAATGTTTTAACTGAGAAAGAGTTCAGAAATCAATATTTTGTGGAATAACCCTGATTTTCATGCGTCTTGGCATGCTCTCCACCAGTCTTTCACATTGCTGTTGGGTGATTTTATGCCACTCCCGGCGCAAAAATTAAAGCAGCTCGGCTTTGTTTGATGGCTTGTGACCATCCATCTTCCTCTTGATCACATTGGTTTTCAAATGGGGTTCAGATCTGGAGATTGGGCTGGCCATGACAGGGTCTTTATCTGATGGTCCTCCATCCACACCTTGATTGACCTGGCTGTGTGTCATGGAGCATTGTCCTGCTGGAAAAACCAATCCTCAGAGATGGGGAACATTGTCAGAGCAGAAGGAAGCAAGTGTTCTTCCAGGACAACCTTGTACATGGCTTGATTCATGAGTCCTTCACAAAGACAAATCTGCCCGATTCCAGCCTTGCTGAAGCACCCCCAGATCATCACCGATCCTCCACCAAATTTCACAGTGGGTGCGAGACACTGTGCCTTGTAGCCCTCCAGGTCTCCGTCTAACCATTAGACGACCAGGTGTTGGGCAAAGCTTAAAATTGGACTCATCAGAGAAGATGACCTTACTCCAGTCCTCTACGGTCCAATCCTTATGGTCTTTTGCAAACCTCAGCTGGCTCTTCTTTGCTTCTCATTGATGAAGGGCTTTTTTCTAGCTTTGCACGACTTCAGCCCCTGCCCCTTGGAGCCTGTTTCGAACCGTCCTCGCCGTGCACTTCACCCCAGTTGCCGTTTGCCATTCTTTTTGTAGGTAACTTGATGTCATCCTACGGTTGTTGAGTGACATTCAAATGAGTTGGCGGTCATCCCGGTCAGTGGAAAGTCCGTTTTCGCCCTCTGCCAGTCTGTAGCTTTGTTGTCTCCAATGTCTGCTGCTTGACCTTGTTCTTATGAACCGCCGTCTTTGAAATTTTAAGGATGGAAGCAACGTGACGCTCACTGTATCCCTCTGCCAGTAAATCAAGAATTGAACCCTTCTTTTCCTCACTCAAAACTTTTCTTTTCAACTCTTTTGGCATGGTCAATAGTTATTTTTTGGATTCCAATTACTTTTGAGGTACTACTAGCACTGTTTTTGCCATCCAGCTGGTCCTATTGAAGAGGATAGTGATGACCACAGCAGTGGTTTTTATACTTTTCCTTGTTAAATAAGATTCGGTTCAGGTGATCACCTAATCAGTACCTCACTAAGTAGAATGAGGTGTGCCTAATGTTGGAATCAACAGACACTGGAATGGAATGGCTGCCATACATGTAGAGATGCTGATTTAAAATTTTTTTTGAGTGGTCTCATTTTTTTCCACAGCTGTATATATATATATATATATATACTGTATATGTATATCCACATGTCTATTTGTTTATATGTTCGTTGAATGTTCTCAAATCCCTTGTCCATTTTCCCTGATAATTGCTTTCCTGCATTATTTTTATCCACGCAAAGTCAGCGTCACAATAAAAACTTTCAATTACTGATCAACCTGATTTAAAAACAGAAAGAGGTGGGGTTTTACTTGCACCTCTGTGTTCAAAGGTCGATAATAGGCAACACAAAACACTTTCATAACATTTGAAAAAGGTTGTGGCCAATCGTTATGAAAACATTATTATTTAGTTTTTAAAACATCAGGAAAACATGATCAGAAAACATTGCATGCTTAAAACGTTTTAAAAACATTTCCAGGTGTATTAAGTTAATCTGTAATGTCATGTTTAAAAATATTACCAAACTCATGTTATTCGATAATGGTTTTAGTGTTTTAGAAACCCCACGAAATAATGTTTTCACAATGTTTGCCATCATGTATGTATGATATTATGACAACATTGTGTTCGCGGTGAAGCTCTTTGAGGAATCGAACCAATTGCATTTAAATATTTTTCTGTATTCTTATAGGCAGAATGGAAATTGATATACAAAGTGTTTACAGTCTCTGTGGGGCTACACTTAGCCTCACGAATGGTCACATGATCCAGTATGACTTTAAACAAGGAAAGGAGGAAGTCATTTGGCTTGCCGTTGCCGTGTTGCACTCGTGTTTTTAGCAACATGAGTGTTCAGTTAATATTTGCTCAGCTTTAACCAATAATCTTCTTGATGTTTTGCTAAAGTCGAAACAAACAGATGTTTATCAGGAAACCCAACTTGTGTATTGGACTATTGAGCATCTTATTCCAAGAACTTTTTAATTTCCCTACTTACGTATAGCATATTTAGCCCGTCCCCCATGCAACGGAAGACGGGGTTTTTCAATCACTTCTGTGTGTCTGTCTGGGCTGTACCTTTGTTTTGTTTTTTTTAACATTTGAGCTTTTGCCATCATATTTTCAACAAAGCCTTATGAGAATGTGGAGAAGACAAATTAATAATTTTGCTAAAATAATTTTCATTATATTGGTATTATTATTATTACAATAAGTATATGTGGAAAAATTACACGCCCAGACCGGAATCTAACCCAGGTCTCTGGTGAAATTATTATTATAATTATTATTTTGTGATTCTTAGACTTTTTTGGGGCCTTTTTTTCTTCTCAGTAACCACTTAGCTGAGTGACACAATTTTCAGAGTAGGAGCGACCTTCCATGGAGAAAATGTTGATGATAATTGTGATGTCATCGGTCATGTGGTATGGCAGCCAACTTGGATTCAACGCAAAAAATTAAAACATATCTCTGAAACCGCTGTTCAGAAAAATTTGAAACATGGCACTTCTCATTCTACTCCCAATGGGGAATAAAGGATTGTAAGGATGTCATCATCAGTGAAGTGGTAGACCAGCCATAGATGTTTAAATCAAAATCCTTGTTTACCATTGAGATTCAGTGTGTATGTCCAGACCGTAACATTTTTACCAGTTGAGCTTTTGTCTTCAAATCTTCAACAAACCTTTATCATGAGATTGTGGAGAACATTAATTAATAAAATGTACTTTTTTTTTTTATTGTCGTTTTTGTCAAGTTTAGCTCGAGTACAAAGCAGACGGCTTTGAATTTTGCAATGCTTTCTAGTGATTTTATTTTATTTGTTGTCCACATCCCTTAACATGTAACACACCATTTGAGAGATACCTATGAATTAGACCTTTACATCAATGACACACACACACACACACAAAGTAGAAAGGAGACTAATATGACATTTAGAAGATTGCTTTGTACAAAAGCTGGGTGAAAATGGTGGAGAGAGAATATTATTATCCAGGAGTAAAACCTGAGAGGTTTTAGCATCTGACAATAAGGATCATGCAAGAAGAAAAAACGAATGCTAGGACGTCTGAATGACCATACGCATGCCAAAAAAATCCAAAAGACTTCACATTCATTTTCATGGAGTGAGTTTTAACTTCCTGAAAGCCATTCCAGTCGCAATTTCTAGACTATGTCGAATAACTGCGAAGTGTCTTTTTGAAACATTTGGTGCTTAGACTCGCTCAACCTTTCAAGTACCACATACTGGGGTTCCTGGTACAAAGGTAGAATGCATGTCCCAGGATGCTTTACTATACACAGTACCTGAATGAGGAGATAGGAACATAATAGCTGGGATATCTTATTAATTACTTCTTTCTTCCTTCCTTTTTTTTATTTCTGAAGTAGGAGGGTGTGAGTCAGGGCTGAGATGGTGTACACTTTTCCTAAGAGCCCCTGCAAAGTTTTTGACATCTGCGAAATTGCCAACGTTGGAATGTTGAGGGGAAAGTCTGGCTACTTCCAGCTATGATGGCAACATTGATCGCCAAACGATTGGGCGGCTCGTGGTTTATAATAATAGTTTGATTAATAGCAGTCCAAAGCATGTCGGATTCAGTGTAAGCTGCAGTGTTCCCCACACAAAGCCCTTTATCCCACTTCATTTTGATTGCATCAGATATCGGTATACACTCACGAACAAAACGGCTTACAATATAAATACCTAGTGGTTGTTTCACTAATCCTGAAAAATGTTCATAAAAATGAGATTTCTCTTCTCCAGATGCGACCTGTTTAAAGCCGTGAAACAGTGTGCCGAATTGTGAGTCCATTTCACACTTGGTGTATATCGAACCCTCTCGGGACTCACCTGCAGCCCCCCACCGGTCCTACAAATAGGCCGGACTGAACAAGTGCGTGCTTTCCACTCAATCTCTGAGAACTAGCCTCTAGAGGTCCCACGGGACACGCGGGCGTTGAAAAGCCTCCGTGGGCCTTTGACAAAGTGTATTTGTGAGTTTTTCTGTATTCTTTAGAGCGGGTCAGTGGGTTCTCAGGCCCACTTGAGCCAAGCGCGATCGCAAATTTGGTGTCCAATCGGAAAATGGCGACCCTTTAAAGGTCTGGGAAAAAAGGGTCCCGGGAAATGCACGCTTTTCCTCATGGCACATTGAAGGGCCAGCATGAAGGTGCTGTTGATACAACTGATAGTGAAGATAAAGGCCTGCTTTCACAACAACAAATGCAGTGGTTGTTGTAGATAAATGTTGCATAAGACAAACTCTGTAAGTGTAGGCGACGATGAAAAGAGCCTTGAGAACAAGAAAACTTCACAACTTGGTCGCTGTATCGTGATCCCTTACCGAAACGGGGATGGATAGTTTGGGACCTGGGAGGGCTCTGTTCCATCTTCTGAAAACCACATAAGGAGATAGCAATCAATGACACACACCTGTCAGCTGCAGTAGGTTTTTTGCCCAAGTGCTTCACGAACCGGCTGTCCATGACTGACGTTCGACTGAAGGTGCAACAGGAATGTGGAATTTATGGGGAGTAAGTGCTGAAATATATCTGTCCGGGTTCTTCCCGACATCTTTGTTCCTTGTTCCTTTCGCATTTCTTTCTAAAATAAATTTCACAATTCTCTTTATTCATTCTAATTCTTGCTTTTTCTTCTCTTTTATCTTTTACTCTCTATTCGCCTCCTTCATTCTCCATCTCTCTAAGGAGAATGAATTCTTGCAGAAACGTTTCTGTAAGGCTCACTTGGCTGCACCTGAATGGTTTTGAGGTTGTCGATTAGCAGCTGAAACCTGAATCCAATCCAGGTTCTTCCTGATGACTCCATATTTGCTCTTGACTTCTTCGGGTTCCTTCTTGGTCTTCCGCTCTGTTGGTTCATGGTTTGGCATTTGCTGTTTCCACATTGTCTGTTTGCATCTGGGCGAAATCCCACGCGGAGCACGGGTGCCTCACGAGTGGCTAAATATTTACTTATCTTTATATACTGTGTATCCGAAATAGCGCCACCTTTGGTGGTAGGTGGTATTAAAAATCATATTTATTATATTTTGGGATGAATAAAATTTCTTTCAAAAATGCCGAAAATTATAAAGTGCATTTCCAAGAATGTCCCGCAGCACAATTCCCATTGAAGGTGGGCCGAGAGGGTACATACTATATATTGTTACGGCCCGGGATTCGGAGCTCGCTACGAGGGGAAGCATTCCAGTTTATCCCAAACACCCGGTCCTGAGGCCGCCAACCACAGTTAACTCTGCGGTCCAACGGGCCGTAGTTCTTACACAGCTTTAGCTGCTTGACTTAGACAAGAGGCCTAGCAGGGTTACGCTTCGATGTTTCCGCAATACCTTTTAATTGGCACGACAACCTAACTAGAGGTGACACTCACGGTGCCACACCTGGTGATCTGTTGAGCATAACAGATAGGTGCTGCACCGGCTCACAGAGCAAATCAGGTGGGGTACAACTTCCTGTCTACTGGTACACTGTGTCGGACCAATAAAGGAAAAGACAACTGAGACAGATTGGAAATAACAACAATAATTATTTATTTACACACACAAAAGCAATCATTTAAAAGCGATTATTTATCAGCAAGAAAGCAGAAGGCACACAAGAGCAAATTTAACCATAACACGGATTCTTTCTTACACAATCTTACTTACACAAGAGACTTGGCCATCATTCACTCAGGGGAAAAGAAGACAACAAGAAGAACTTGAAAAGAAAAGTGAAGCATGGAGAAAAGAAAAGTAGGATCTTTTCTTTTCTCCCTCACCTCTCACAGCCTGACGGGGTTGCACAAGCCCAAATATATGAGAGAATGGGGAAGATAGACGGAGAAGATGGGCAGTGGTGATGTGGAGCGATAGGATAAGCAGCCGCGTCCTGAAGGTGCCCAGACCCAGTAGGCGAGTCCTCTCCGGCGTCCCTGATATGCCAGCTGCAAGCAACTCCATTTCTGCTGGGCCCCCCATGTCAAACCTCGTTCTGAGCTTTCCACACTGCCCTCCTCCACACTAGGGGCTTTCTCTCCCAAGGATGAGGACCAGCTCCGAGCTCCTTTTTTCTCACAGGATTTCACCTTTTTTCGTCTCCCCTCATGTGCTTCTGTCATCTTCTGCTTCATATGTCACTTTTTCCCCATCTTGGCTCGTGCAAGCCTCCTCCTTATTGGTGCACATCCAATGGGGGCAGGTCCACAATGCGTCCTGTGGATAATGCCACGTCATTCTGAGGGTACTTTCAGTGCAGCCTCCTCCCCCTTTCCCTTCACGCACACAAGGCTGCGACGAGAGCCCCTGCTCCCTCCCTGCACACGCAAGCATTCATTGGAAGTCCTCACTGTACCACACCTGCGAGATGTGCCGCACCCCACCATGCACGGGAAAAGTGCCGCACCTCATGCCACGAACATGCATGTGAGAATGGACACAGCTCCATTTGGTGAAGGTAATCTGATCGACCCGAAGGATTAACGACCGCAGACGGATCGAACGTGCCCAATTAAGCAATGCGCGAATGGAGGGAAAACAGAGAGGGATTCTGCCAGATTGAGGGGTGACCGAACGGCCGCGGGGCCGAAGGTAAGACCGATGGGGTGAAGGAGGGATTTTTCAAAATGATGTTTGAAGGGGAGATAATTGGTTTATTGAGAAAGGAGAGAGTGGAATAGACTGATGGTATGAAGAAGGAATGATTGTTGAGAGGAGCAGAGGTTGGAGGGTAAATGGACTGATGGGGTGCAGGAGGGAAGATTGAAAGGAATAGGGATTGGGGGGGGGGGGGAAGACATCATATCGGGGAAATACAAACTAACCAACGCATGTCCCCCAGATAACCCCTCGACAATGGACCAATGACTATCAACACGGAGACTAATTAAATAACTGATCCTCTGGTTACCTACCTGTCCATGTCTGCTCTCCTCCTGGGGTAAGTTTCCCAAACCGTAACATTACCCCACACCCCCCTTATTTGACTCGTCCTGAGTCTGTTAACTCTTGTATACATATTAGATGTAGTTCCATCTAATACGATTTACCGCACTTATGCCATGAGTGTGACAATGCATACATGTCCCGCCTTTGAAAATAAGGAAAACTAATGCCTTGGGGGGTTTTTTTGCAACTCTAATACATTCACACGAGAGTTTTAAATGAAATTCTGCACATAAACATTTTTCCATTTATTTGCCTTCTTCACCCTGGGCAACAGATTTCCATTAAATGGTCCTTTGCTGTTGAAGACAGTGCTTAGGGGGAAGAGGAAGTTATGGGGGGGGGGGGGGGGGGAACAAAACAAAACGTAATTGGGACCACGTGGCCGTTTGTCAGTTGCAGTCTTCATGACCCACGTGGCCCATATTGAAAGATATTCTTTGGCCTGGAGGGCATCATCGCAGGTCCATCATCGGGGTAGACTACCCTCCAGCCCCTGGGGAATATTCTGCCCCACTTGCCGCAAAGTTGATGAACTGTGCCACAACAATAAGTGGTCCTTGGTGCAAACATTGAAGAACTAGGCCACACAAAAGGGGTCCTCGGCACCAATGTCGAAGAACGGGACGACAAGTGGTCCTCGGCACCACTGCCGAAGATCGGGGCCACACGACAAGTGGTCCTCAGAACCGATGTCGAAGAACGGCGTAACACGACAAGTAGTCTTTGGCCCCAATGTCGAAGAACGGGGCCACAAAACAAGGTGTCCTCAGCGCTGAGCCTGGGGAGGTGTGACAAGGGTAACGGGGAACAGGCGGGGCAACAAGCAACATGGCATCCGTAAATCAGGCTCGGCAGGCATTGCTGGCTGGCCTCTCAGAGCACACAGACCTGAGGGAGGTGGTGGCAGTGCCAGCTGATCTGAGAATGGGTTCGGCTCTAACATAACTGCCCCCCCCCTTAATTTAATGGACCTATCCTCATCATGGTCCGTGCCCTCCAGTCTCTATCCCTAGCCCCCTCTTTAAATGGTCCTTATGTCTCCTAACTACAATATCTGTCTCTTGGGTTCCCCTCAGTCATTGCCAAATTCCTAATAATATTCCTCTCATCCCCTAAAGATCCTGTAGGAAGAAAAAATGGATCTGTGGGAACCTCAGCGAAAGTTCGAGGTATGCCTGCAGTTTCCACGGCTTCTCCAGGTGGGTGAATCCAGCAGCCAGTGGTTACCTGAGTGGTGGATAGTGTGAAGGGTGCGAAAACAACACTCCTAACTACTGTATCCATTATCACCTCAACCATTAAACTTTCCCCAGGACTTACAAATATGTCTCTTTAAACTATGTGGTTCTAACAACCTAATTCACCTGTTGCTTCACGCATTGGTGTTCACACTAGTTCGGGCCTTCCCCTCTGTCTTTCATCCACGCTCCACACTTTCCTAGCTGGCAATGTGGCTCTATTGGCAGGTCTGCACACCTGCGTACTCAAACAATGGCACCCACGGCATGCTCAGGCCACCTCTGAGTTTACCTGCTCCATTCCAAATTATGAGGGGAGCTCTCCCAGCTTTTGGCTCGCTGGTAATTGGTGCTCCAAGTCCCTTCTCCATGGGTACCTGGGCCCATACACAAATTTAGCATGCCCATCATGTGCTCATGACCTACCCTGGCGAACAGACCCTCGAGCACCCGGGGTGCCTTCTTCAACAATACTCACCCCTTGCGAGCCATACCCCTAGCTGGTCAAAACTCATTGCAGACATGCAAAACAAACATTTCAACACACCGCACAAACCGTAGAACAACCTCAATTGTAAATGTAACGAAATCCCCCGAACTAATCTCTTTAGTAGCCCAGGGTTTCCTTTGGCAGGGCTCATGCCCTCGCAATAATTCCTTCCCACCATGCACGCTGCACTCGCATTCACTTTTGGGCTGCTGACCTGCATTCATTCCATCCATGCGCATTCACATTTACACATCTCCATTCACATTGAAACCATCTACCTTACTAATTACCATTGACTAACTTGTGCTCACCCCGTCATCCCTTACACTATGCGCGTTCTTTTTAATGCTATGTTCCTAAGCTAGCTACGTCCCCACTACACGTCAATCGTCTCTCACACTGTGTCTCTAATGCTACCATCTAGTGCAAATCCCCTCTTCTAACTCACGCTACCCCTGTGCCCCCATGGAGGCAACTATTTCTAGTGCCCCCATGTGGGCATAACTATTCTAATACTACCCCCCTTTAACTTAATCTAGCCGAGTGCTCCTTTGCCTATTGAGGACCACTTCTTATGCCCTCGCCAGCATAATTATTTTTACACTACTCCCCAATAACTTATCTATCACTCGCTAATGCTCCTTTGCGCTGTTGAGGGTCACTTCTAATGCCCTCACTGGCATAATTATTTTTGCACTATCCCCCTCTAACTAATCTATTACTCGGTAATTCTAATGCTCCTTTACCCAGTGAGGCGGGGGGGGGGGGGGGGGGGTGGATTGTTCACCCACACACACACATGGGTTCAAAAACTCTCTACTCTACTCTACACTACTCTCATGAGCCCCCCACACCCGCTGAGGTACTCGGCCTAGCCTCCGCCTCAAAGGTCGGAGTGATCCATGAGGGCATTTTGTCGCCCCTGGAAGGTTGCAGTTGGTTGGCATGGACGATCTGGGGAAGGGCCCATGGCCCCATTTTGATATTAATAAGCACATCACAGATTTGTGATAGGACGACCCCCAGCCTTTCCAAGGCGAGTTGAGCTTTTGGAATTTAGGGATTGTTCTCCAGGGATTGAAGAACCAAATCTTCATCCCCAGAGTATACGCTCACCTGACTCCGGTGGTCGTACCTGCGCTTTATCTTTATGCCCACCAGGTGGAGTTGGCGGCGCACGAAGGCATGAACCCCTCCCATGCCTTATTCCAAGTGATGTGCATAACCCTCTCTCGGCAGTCTATCAGGGTGCTCTGGCACTGTACCACACAGAGTCCGTAACTCCCATCTGTACATGAGCAGCACTGTGCTACATGCGGTGGCTCTGTACTGACTGGTCCGGTAGGCCATCAACAAATACAGGAGATGTTTGTCCCAGTCATCCTGACGGATGGTGGTGGTGAACAAGCCCAATTGTTGGATCAAGGTCTTGTTGAACCTTTCCACCATCCTGTCAGATTATTGTCTTAAGGGCATTGTCCTGGTTTTCCGAATTTACAAGAGACTGCACACTTCTTTCAGCAAATGGCTTTCAAAATTTCTTCCATGGTCTGTGTGCAGCTCTTCCGGAAGCCCATGCCGACATACAAATCCTTCCACGAAGGCCTGTGCCACTACCTCGGCTTCTAGGTTGGGGAGCGCATAGGCCTCCAGCCATTTGGGAAGATACAGTAGAATATGGATAATAAGCATATGCGTAAATGTAAGTGCATATATGTCTGGTGTTGGCTTCATGGCTAGAGTGGTGGGCTTCTGATACTAGCGTCCTGAGTTCAAATCCTGCTTGGCTGTTGAATTAATACCAGGTGGGGTTGATTCAGCCTGTCATCCTTCTGAGGTTGGCAAAATGAGTACCAGCTTGCTGCTATCCTGTGTCAGAGTGGCAACCTGTCCAGGATTGTGCCCTATAGCCAAGGAGACTGCTTCGTCAGCATCAATGCTCTGCACAGAGTATGGTCCCAATGGATGAATAGATAAGTGCATATGCAAAAACAAAAAATAACTACTGGACCTGTAGCTTGACTGGGCCCTGGCCTAACGTTGTAACCTAAATTTGGTAACATTATGACTGGTGGGTTTGGAGAGGAAGGAATTTACACTATTTCCCCAAATATTTACTAGGGCTGCCATTTTGACACACTTCTGGTCATGTGATTGGTATAACCTCTGCAATTTAGCATCATGACCCTGTCCTAATGTTGTAACCTAAATGCATGACCAGCAAGTTAACATCCCCACCCTGGCTTAATGTTGTAACCCAAATTTGGTAGCATTCTATCTCGTAGATCAGGAGAAGAATTTGGAAGGAATTTGTGTGACCACCATTTTGGCACTCTTCTAATCACGTGATCGGCATGACCTTCACAATTTAACATCCCGACCCTGGCCTAATGTTGGAATCCAAATTTGGAAGCATTCGGATTGGTGGGTCTGGAGAACAAGATTTTTGAAGAAATTTAATGAGTCGACCATTTTGACCTACTTAAAAGCACGTGACCAGAATGACCTTTGCAATGTCTATTGCCGGTGAGGAGAGGAATGTTGTTGCCAAATTTCACCCGGATCGGCCCAGCGGTTTGGTCAGAGAAGTCGAAATAGGAGACGGACGGTGCATGATGACAATACCTTCTCTGGAATGTAAATTCAAGAGAAGCAAAAAATGAATTAACGAAATAAAATGACTATCTAAAAAAAAGAGTTGCAGCTTCATACAGAATAACCCTTGAGACATTGCAAAGTTCAATCGCCCGTAAAATAAACCTTGCAGAAAATCCGCCATTTTGCCTGCTCATCTATGCACATGTCACGTGGTACATCGTTCGCGGTCCGCACAAATGTTATAACTTCTTTATAAAAACGTCCGTTTTTGACCAGATTTGCTTTGATTCCCTGCAGAGCACATCGCAAAACATCCGAAAATATAGACGCAGATCTGGCAGATGCTATGGAGAGGCAGTCCCTCTGGGGGAAAGGGTATGAGTTCTTGCAGTGAATACATCAAATCATATAGCTCAATGAAGCTGGTTCATTTGTTCACTCAATATAATTCTCCAAACAGTTGAAAAGGATAAGTTTAATGGTTTGGAAATTACACATTTTCTTGTGTATGTATGGAGGAGGGAATATAGCCTTGCTTGCTCAAAGTAAATAGGTATATTGGCTTAGTTATATGACTTGTTTATTTCTTTAAATTATCAGATGTCACTCCACATTTCGACACTTATTTAGTCCGGATGATATCCGATCCTCAAAGCTGAAATCATATTTCGAAGATGTATTTTAATTCGTCTGTGAGAGTATATTGTGGAAAAACGTCTCGTATAATGCATGAAATCGCTCCAAGCTCCTAATTTGAAAACTTATAGTACTTACAAAAGCGATATATACAGCGATTTGTAGCTATGATGAACAGGCATTCGAGTGAATGCATTGAATTGTATAGCTCAATAAAGATCGTTCTGTGTAATAAACATTGCAGAAAATTCACCCTGTCCAGTGTCACGTGGTCCATCGGTTCGAGGTCCACGCAAATGTTTTCGCTTTTTTAAAAAACGTCCGTTTTTACCAGATTTGCTTAGATTCCCTGAAGAGCGCCTCGCGAAACCTCTGAAAATACAGGCACAGATCTGGCAGATAGGCAGTCCCTCTGGGAGACAGGGCACGACGTCTGGCAGTGAATGCATTAAATCATGCAGCCCAATGACCTGGTTAATTTTGTAGCGTTCCGAAAGTTTTTGTTCACTCAATATAATTCAGGTCAGGTTAGATCTGTGCTGTGGTTATTGGACACAGCTGTGGCTGTGTCCAATAAGCTGACCCCAATGATAATTGAGGTAACACCGGTCAACGAGCGTATTATGAGATCAAGGATTCGTCACTCCTTAGGTGTCATTTCCCTGGTCTCGTTTATGCTCCGACTGAGGCAAGTGATCTCACCGTGAGGACGCATTCTACGCCACGCTCGAGTCTGTGGTTGATCAGTGCCCCAGACGAGATACACTTCTAGTCTTGGGGATTCAATGCATCGACTGGAACTGATAGGGATGGTTATGAATGTGTGTTGGTCCCATGGGTCAGGAACTATGAACCAGAATAGCACTAAGTTCCTTGACTTTGCAAGAATCATGGACTTAGGGTGCTGCGGTTCATGGTTTCAGCGCCCACAAGCTCATGCTGGACTTGGTATTCCAACGCTGGCGGTGCGGCAAAGGAGATTGACCATGTCCTCATTGACGGTCGCTGGAGGATGATCCAGAACTGCAGGGTCTACCGGAGTGCTCAGTTCCTCAATACTGACCACAGGCTTGTTGTAGCAACTCTAAAGCTGCCACTTAAATCCGGAGAATGGTACCATCCCAGCCTAGGCTGGATGTTGGCAAGCTCAGGGATGACAGAGATAGCTGAGGAGTTTGCGAACAGGCTGAGTGGACACTTGGGGGTCTGGGTGCTTTGGGGGTCCTGAAGAGTTGTGGAGTGCCTTCAAGACCACCATCTTGATGTTGCCGGTGGATGTCTTGGAACTCACCGCAGGGCAAAGAAGAATTTTGTCTCTCAAGGACACTGGATACCATTGACCAGAGTCGCAGGGCCAGGCTGAATGGCAAAGCTGAGCTGTTCAGGAGCTGAGGCGTAAAACTGTACGTGCACTGAGGTGGACAAGGAGGCCTATGTGCGAGGAATCTGTGAGGGGTAGAGCATCACCTGTGGACAGGTGATTCTCGTCCCGCTTACAGGGAATTCGCGCATTGCGTTCATCCAAGCCCATCCCTCGGAGCACTGCAGTTAGAGCAGAGAGTGGTAGGCTCTTGACAGAGGAGTCTGAAGTGAAGGCCCGCTGGGCCGGTTACTTTGAGCGGTTGTACCAAGCTGATGCCCCAGCTGTCGATTGGACGTCAAGGGTGTTACAATCCCTGTTGCTGACCCTCAAATCAACTGTGGTCCACCTTCGCTTGTGGAAACACGGGCTGCGGTGAACGGTTGAAACGGGGCAAAGCTCCCGGATCTGTGGCATCCATGCTGAACTTCTCAAGGCTGGTGGAAATGCTGCACTCGTGTCGTTGCATGCAGTTTTGTGCTCTGCCTGGAACACAGGCATCATCCCAACTGACGGGAAGAGGGGCCTTGTTGTTCCTCTCTGGAAAGGAAGGGTGATCGCCAAGACTGCAACAACTACCGGGGGTGACGCTGCTCTCAGTGCCGGGCAAGGTCTTTGCTCGGATAATTCTTGATAGGGTTCGCCACCATCTGCTTGAGCACCAGCTCCAGAGCAGTCAGGCTTTACACCAAAGAGGTCAACGATTACCGTATCCTTGCTCTTCGTGTCCTCACCGAGCGCAGACGAGAGTTTCGGCAGGGGCTGCTTGCAGCCTATGTTGATCTCTGTAAAGCGTTCGATTCAGTGAATCGGGATGCCCTCTGGAGGATTCTTGGTCTTCGTGGGGTGCCACCAAAACTGATCGATCTGATGTCTGAACTCTACTCTGGTACTGAGAGTGCTGTGAAGTGTGGTGGTACCATCTCTGACTTATTTCCAGTTGTTACTGAGTTCGTCAGGGTGTGTGTACTGCCCCCACACTTTTCAGCACTTGTATGGACTGGATTTAGGAGGATGTCGGAGAGATCAAGCTGCGGTGCATCGTTTGGGAATGTCAAGATCTCGGACCTTGATTTTGCAGATGATGCAGTCATCTTTGCGGAGACTTTAGATATCCTTTTGGGGCCCTCGAGGTGCTGAATGAGGAGTCGGAGCCGCTGGGATTACGGTTCTTGGGTCAAAACTAAGATCCAGGCTTTCGGTGACATCTTGGATGCTGCTGTCCTGTCTGTGTCTGTTTGTGGTGAGGATGTAGAGGTCGTGGAGAGATTCACTTACCTTGGCAGTGATATTCATGTCTCTGCTGGCTGTGAGTCAGAGGTCAATAGACGTCTGGGTCGGGCCTGCGGAGTCATGGATTCACTGGATCATGGGTGTGGCGCTCCGGTACCTGTGCGGGAGGACGAAAGTCCGAGTCTTCAGGTCCTTTGTACTTCCAGTCTTGCTCTATGGATTGCGAGACTTGGACTCTGACCAAGGATCTGAGACGGAGACTTAATTCCTTTGGTACCAGGTCTCTTCGGAGAATTCTTGGCTATCGCTGGTCGGATTTTGTGTCCAACGAGCGGTTGCTGAGAGAGACTCGGATGAGATTTGTTACCTGCATAGTAGTCGTGAGCGTCAGTTGCGGCCTGTACAGTGACATGTGGCTCGTTTTCCTGACGCTGATCCTGCTCACCAGATTCTCTCAGCGGGCGAGTCTCGTGAGTGGAGGAGGCCAGTGGGCCGACCACGTGCCTTGTGGTTGCAGCAGGTTGACCATCATCTCAAGGAGAAAAGAGAGAAGATTGAGCATTTGGGTCCTTTAAGAGATGACAACATGGCTTCCTTGAGGGATGAGACTGTACTGCTACTATCACCCTGTGTACCCCACTATCGTTGAATTGGAAACTCTTCGAGGGTGGTAACAAAGGCACTTTATTTAATAAAGTTGTTAATTAAAGGTACAATTTTAGTTGTAATTAAAATATAGCCCGATCTATGGTGATGCTCCCTTCCTCCCTCACGCTTACCCTCCCAACTCCCTCCCCTCACAACTCTCTGAAGTTATGGCGTTTTGTGGTTTTAAAAAACCAAAATGCGATACGCCTAAATCTCCTACCAGAGCCAAATTTCCATTTTAACTGCAGAATTGAGCTTAGCAGCATTTCTGACTATTCAAAGCTAATATAAAATAAATTAATAAAAAAAATAGTGTCTCCGGACGTCTTCGTGCAGTGTTTCCTATGACCGGGATACTTAAGACCATTTCAGAAACGTGATACGTTAAAAAAAAAAAAACATAGATGAACAAACACAGCACTTACCCTAATCGTCTTAGGAATCACTTGTCTTCCCGAATCGTGTTTCCAAGGCAGGCATGTTTGAATGGCTGAATCAAATGGCGGCAAAACCCTGCGAGTGAAGTTTGGGCTGCAGGATAAGCCTTTCATGGGTTAAGCATTAATTATCTTCAAAAAGGGTGTTTTAATGAAACTCAAACACCCAATTTTCATTATACACTCCTTGGAGTTCTTTGGATGCATGCAAAGTTGGGCACTTGTTTCATGTTTTGGAGTTATGGAGGGACACACCACACACTACACACACACACACACCTCTGAAAATTAAGACCACTGCAAAATTTATCAAGTTTTCTGGTTTTATAATTATAAGTATGTGTTGAGTAAAATGAACATTTTGTTTTCATAAACTACTGACAACATTTCTCCCAAAATCCGAATAAAAATTGTCATTTCGAGCATTATTTGCAGAAAATAACAACTGGTCAAATAACAACAAAGATTCAGTGTTTCAAGACCTCAATAATACAACAAAACAAGTCATATCATTTTAAACAACACAATACTAATGTTTTAAAACTGAGAAGAGTTCAGAAATCAATAATTTTGTGGAAAACCTGATTTTCATGCGTTTGGCATGCTCCTCCACCAATTTCAACATTGCTGTTGGGTGTTTTATGCCACTCCCCGGCGAAAATTAAAGCAGCTCGGCTTTGTTGATGCTTGTGGAACATCATCTTCCTCTTGATCAACATTCCAGAGGTTTCAATGGGGTTCAGATCTGGAGATTGGGCTGGCCATGACAGGGTCTTTATCTGATGGTCTCCATCCCACCTTGATTGACCTGGCTGTGTTCATGGAGCATTGTCCACTGCTGAAAAAACCAATCCTCAAGAGATGGGGAACATTGTCAGAGCAGAGGAAGCAAGTGTTCTTCCAGGACAACCTTGTACATGGCTTGATTCAGAGTCCCTTCACAAAAGACAAATCTGCCCGATTCCAGCCTTGCTGACACCCCAGATCTCACGATCTCCACCAAATTTCAAACAGTGGGTGCGAACACTGTGCCTTGTAGCCTCTCAGGTCTCCGTCTAACCATTAAGACGACCAGGTGTTGGGCAAAGCCTTAAAAATTGGACCTCATCAGAGAAGATGACCCTTACTTCCAGTCCTCTACGGCCAATCCTTATGGTCTTTTTGCAAACCTCAGCTGGCTCTTCTTTGCTTTCCTCATTGATGAAAGGGCTTTTTCTAGCTTTGCACCGACTTCAGCCCCTGCCCCTTGGAGCCTGTTTCGAACCGCCTCGCCGGTGCACTTCAACCCAGTTGCCAGTTTGCCATCCTTTTTGTACGGTAAACTTGATGCATCCTACGGTTGTTGAGTGAACATTCAAATGAGGTTGGCGGTCATCCGGTCAGTGGAAAGTCGTTTTCGCCCTCTGCCAAGTCTGTAGCTTTGTTGTCTCCAATGTCTGCTCTTGACCTGTTTTATGAACCGCCCGTCTTTGAAATTTTAAAGGAATGGAAGCAACGGACGCTCACTGTAATCCCTCTGCCAGTAAATCAAGAATTGAACCCTTCTTTCCTCACTCAAAACTTTTCTTTTCAACTCTTTGCATGGTCAATAGTATTTTTTGGATTCCAATTATTTTGAGGTACTACTAGCACTGTTTTGCCATCCAGCTGGTCCTAATTGCAGAAGGATAGTGTGACCACAGCAGTGGTTTATACTTTCCTTGTTAAATAAGAATTCGGTCCGGTGATCACCTAATCAGTACCCTCACTAAAGAGAATGAGGTGTGCCTATGTTTGGAATTCAAACAGACACTGGAATGGAAATGGCTGCCTACAGTAGAGATGCTGATTTAAAATTTTTTTTTGAGTGTCTCATTTTTTTCCACAGCTGTATATATTATATATATATTATATCTGTATATGTATATCCACATGTTCATTTGTTTATATTTCGTTGAAATGTTCTCAAATCCCTGTTCCATTTCCCTGATAATTGCTTTCCTGCATTATATTTATCCACGCAAAAGTCAGCGTCAACAATAAAAACTTTCAAATTACTGATCAACCTGATTTAAAAACAGAAGAGGTGGGGTTTACTTGCCACCTCCTGTGTTCAAGGTCGATAATAGGCAACACAAAACACTTTCATAACATTTGAAAAAGGTTGTGGCCCAATCGTTATGAAACATTATTATTTAGTTTTAAAAAATCAGGAAAAATGATAGAAAACATCTGCATGCTTAAAACGTTTTAAAAACAATTTCCAGGTGTATTAATTATACTGTAATGTCATTTTAAAAAATAATTACCAAAAAACTCATGTTATTCGATAATGGTATTTAGTGTTTTAGAAACCACGAAATATGTTTTCACAATGTTTCCATCATGGTATTATGATATTATGAACAACAATTGTGTTCGCGGTGAAGCTCTTAGGAATCGAACCAATTGCATTTTAATATTTTTCTGTATTCTTATAAGGGCAGAATGGAAATTGATATACAAAGTGTTTACAAGTCCTGGGGCTACCTTAAGCCTCACGAATGGTCACATGATCCAGTAATGACTTTAAACAGGAAAGAGGAAATCATTGGCTTGCCGTTGCCGTGTTGCACTCGTGTTTTTTAGCAACATGAGTGTTTTCAGCTTAATATTTGCTCAGCTTTAACCAATAATCATTCTTGATCGTTTGCTTAAAGTCGAAAACAAACAGAATTGTTTATAAGGAAACCCAACTTGTGTTTGGACTATTGAGCATCTTATTCCAAGACTTTTTAATTTTCCTACCTTACGTATAGCATATTTAGCCGTCCCAGCATGCACGGAAGACGGGGTTTTTCAATCAAATTCTTGTGTGTTGTCTGGGCTGTACCTTTGTTTTGTTTTTTTTAAAACATTTGAGCTTTGCAAATCATATTTTCAACAAAGCCTTATGAGAATGTGGGAGAAGACAAATTAATAATTTGCTAAAATAATTTTCATTATATTGGTATTATATTATTACAATAAGTATATGTGGAAAAATTACACGCCCAGACCGGAATCTAACAGGTCCTCTGGTGAAATTATTTATTAATGATTATTTTGTGATTCTTAGACTTTTTTGGGGCCTTTTTTCTTCTAGTAACCACTTAGCTGAGTGACCATTTTCAGAGTAGGAGCGACCTTCCATGGGAGAAAATGTTGATGATAATTGTGATGTCATCGTCATGTGTATGGCAGCCAACTTGGATTCAACGCAAAAAATTAAAACATATCTTGAAACCGCTGTTGCAGAAAAATTTGAAACATGGCATCTTCTCATTCTAACTCCAATGGGGAAATAAGGATTGTAAGGATGTCATCATCAGTGAAGTGGTGACCCAGCCATAGATGTTTAAATCAAAATCCTTGTTTACCAATTGAATTCAGTGTGTATGTCCAGAACCGGTAACATTTTTAAAACCAGTTGAAGCTTTTTGTCTTCAAATTTCAACAAACCTTTATCATGAGATTGTGGAGAAACATTAATTAATTAAAATGTACTTTTTTTTTTTAATTGTCGTTTTTGTCAAATTCTGCCGGAGTACAAAGCAGAACGGCTTTGAATCCTTGCCAAATGCTTTCTATGTGATTTATTTTATTGTTGTCCACATCCTTAACATGTAACCCACCATTGAGAGATACCTATGAATTAAGACCTTTACATCAATGACACACACACCATCACATCAAGTAGAAAGGAGAGCTAATATGACATTTAGAAGATTGCTTTGTACAAAAGCGGTGAAAATGTGAGAGAGAATATTATTATCCAGGATAAACCTGAGAAGGTTTTAGCATCTGACATGCGATCTGCAAGAAAAAAACGAATGCTAGGACGTCGAATGACATAACGCATGCCAAACATAATCCAAAAGACTTCACATTCATTTCATGGAGTGAGTTTAAAACTTCCTGAAAGCCATTCCAGTCGCAATTTCTAGACTATGTCGAATGAACTGCGAAGTGTCTTTTCTGAAACATTTGTGCTTAGACTCGCTCAAACCCTTTCAAGTAACCACATACTGGGGTTCCTGTACAAAGGTAGAATGAATGTCCAGGAGCTTTACTATATCACAGTACCTGAATGAGGAGATAGACATAATACGCTGGATATCTAAATTAATTACTTTCTTTTCTTCCTTCCCATTTTTTTTATTTCTGAAGTAGGAAGGGTGTGAGTCAGGGCTGGATGGTGTACCCTTTCCTAAGAGCCCTGCAAAGTTTTTGACGTCCTGCGAAATTGCCACACGTGTGGAATGTTGAGGGGAAAGTCGGCTACTTCCAGCTTATGGATGGCAACATGATCGCCAAACGATTGGGCGCTCGTGTTTTATAATAATAGTTTTGATTAATAGCAGTCCAAAGCATGTCGATTCAGTGTAAGCTGCAGTGTTCCCACACAAAGCCCTTTATCCACTTCAATTTTGATTCATCAGATATCGGTATACATCAACGAACAAAACGGCTTACAATATAAATACTAGTGGTTGTTTCAACTAATCTGAAAAAGTTTTTCATAAAAATGAGATTTCTCTCTCCAGATGCGACCTTGTTTAAAGCCGTGAAACAGTGTGCCGAATTGTGAGTCCATTTCAACACTTGGTGTATATCGACCCTTCGGGACTCATCAACCTGCAGCCCCCCAACCGGTCCTACAAATAGGCCGACTGACAAGTGGCGTGCTTCCAACTCAATCTCTGAAGAACTAGCCTCTAGAGGTCCACGGGACACGCGGCGTTTGAAAAGCCCTCCGTGGGCCTTTGACAAAGTGCTATTTGGTGGAGTTTTTCTGTCATTCTTAGAGCGGGTGCAGTGGGTTTCCTCAGGCCCACTTGGCAGCCAAGCGCGATCCGCAAATTTGGTGGGTCGCAAATCGAAATGGCGACCCTTTAAAAGTCTGGAAAAAAGGGTCCCGGAAAATGCACGCTTTTTTTCCTCATGGCACATTGGAAGGGCCAGCATGAAGTGCTGTTGATACAACTGATAGTGAAGATAAGGCCTGCTTTCCACAACAACAATGCAGTGGGTTGTTGTAGATACAATGTGCATAAGACAACAACTCTGTAAGTGCTAAGGCGACGATGAAAAGAGCCTTGACAAGAAAAACTTCAACAACTGGTCGCTGTATCGTGATCCCTTCCGAAAAACGGGGATGGATAGTTTGGGAACCTGGGAGGGCTCTGTTCCATCTTCTGAAAACGCACATAAGGAGATAGCAATTCATATGACCACACACCTGTCAGCTTGCAGTAGGTTTTTTGCCCAAGTGCTTCACGAACCGGCTGTCCATGACTGACGGTTCGACTGAAGGTGCAACAGGAAATGTGGATTTATGGGGAGTTAAGTGGCCTGAATATATCTGTCGGGTTCTTCCCGACATCTTTGTTCCTTGTTCCTTTCGCATTTCTTTTCTAAAATAAATTTCACAATTCTCTTTATTCATTCTAATTCTTGCTTTTTCTTCTCTTTTATCTTTTTAACTCTTCTATTCGCCTCCTTCATTCTCCATCTCTCTAAGGAAGAAGAATTCTTGCAGAAACGTTTCTGTAAGGGCTCACTTGGCTTGCCACCTGAATGGTTTGAGGTTGTCGATTAGGCAGCTGAAACCTGAATCCAGAATCCAGGTTTTCTTCCTGATTGACTCCATATTTTGCTCTTGACTTCCTTCGGTTCCTTCCTTGGTCTTCCGCTCTGTTGGTTTTCATGGTTTGGCATTTGCTTGTTTCGCACTTGTCTGTTTTGCCATCTGGGCGAAATCCACGCGGAGCACGGTTGCCTCACGAGTGGCTAAATATTACTTATCTTATATACTGTGTATCGCGAAATAGCGCACTTGGTGGTAGGTGGTTTAAAAATCATATTTATTATATTTTGGGATGATAAATTTCTTTCAAAAATGCCGAAAAATTATAAAGTGATTTCCAAGAATGTCCCGCAGCACAATTCCCATTGAAGGTGGGCGGAGAGGGTACATACTATAATATTGTTACCGGCCGGGATTCGGAGCTTCGCTACGAGGGGAAGCATTCCAGTTTATCCCAAACACCCGGTCCGAAGGCCGCCAACCACAGTTAACTCTGCGGTCCAAACGGGCGTAGTTCTTAACCACAGCTTTAGCTGCTTGACTTAGACAAGAAGCCTACAGGGTTTACGCTTCGAAATGTTTCCGCAATACCTTTTAATGCACGACAACCTAACTAGAAGGTGACACTCCGGTGCCACACCTGGTGATCTGTTTGAGCATAACAGATAAGGGCTGCACCGGCTCACAGAGCAAATCAGGTGGGGTACAAACTTCCTGTCTAACTGGTACCACTGTGTCGGACCAATAAGGGAAAAGACAACTGAGACCAGATTGGAAATAACAACAATATTATTTATTTACCACAACAAAAGCAATCTTTAAAAGCGATTATTTATCACAAGAAGCAGAAGCACACAGAGCAAAATTTAACCATAACACGGGAAATTCTTTCTTACACAATCTAACTTACACAAGAAGACTGGCCATCATTCACTCAGGGAAAAGAAGACAAAAAGAAAGAACTTGAAAAAGAAAAGTGAAGCTGGAGAAAAGAAAGTAAGGATCTTTTCTTTTCTTTCCCTCACCTCTCACAGCCTGAACGGGGTTTGCACAAGCCCCAAATAATATGAAGAATGGGGAAAGATACAGAGAAGATGGGCCAGTGGTGATGTGGGAGCGATAAGATAAGCAGCCGCGTCCTGAGGTTGCCCGACTCAGTAGGCGAGTCCTCTCCGGCGTCCCTGATATCCAGCTGCAAGCAACTCCATTTCTGCTGGGCCCCCCCATGTCAAACCTCGTTCCAGCTTTCCACACTGCCCTCCTCCCACACTAGGGCTTTCTCTCCAAGATGAGCCAGCTCCGAGCTCCTTTTTTCTCACAGGAATTTCACCTTTTTCGTCTCCCCTCAATGTGCTCTGTCATCTTCTGCTTCATATGTTTCACTTATTTTCCCCATCTGGCTCGTGCAAGCCTCCCTCCTATTGGTGCACTCCAAGGGCAGGTCCACAATGCGTCCTGTGGATAATGCCCCGTCATTCTGAGGGTACTTTCCAGTGCAGCCTCCTCCCCTTTCCCTTCACGCCACAGGCTGGACGAGAGCCCACTGCCCTCCCGCACACGCAAGCATTCTTGGAAGTCCTCACTGTACCACACCTGCGAGATGTGCCGCACCCCACCATGCACGGGAAAAGTGCCGCACCTCAATGCCACGAACATGCATGTGGACGAAGATGGACACAAGCTCCATTTGGTGAAGGTAATTGATCGACCGAAGGATTAACGACCGCAGACGGGATCGAAACGTGCCAAATTAAGCAATGGCGCGATGGAGGGAAAACAGAGAGGGATTCTGCCAGATTGAGGGGTGACCGAACGCCCGCGGGCCGAAGGTAAGACCGATGGGGTGAAGGCAGGGATTTTTCAAAATGATGTTTGGGAAAGGCGGAAGATAAATTGGTTTTATTGAGAAGGAGAGAGGTGGAAATAGACTGATGGTATGAAGAAGGAATGATTGTTGAGAGGATGCAAGAGGTGGAGGGTAAATGACTGATGGGGTGCAGGAGGAAAGATTTGAAAGGATAGGGATTGGGGGGTGGGGGGGAAGACATCATATCGGGGAAATAACAAACTAACCACGCATGTCCCAGATAACCCTCGACATGGACCAATGACTATCAACACGGGAAGACAATTAATAACTGATCCTCTGGTTAACCCTACCGTCCATGTCTGCTCTCCTCCTGGGTAAAGTTTCCCAAAACCGTAACATACCCCACACCCCTTATTTGATTCGTCCTGAGTCTGTTACTCTTTGTTATACATATTAGATGTAGTTCCATCTAATAAACGAATTTACCGGCACTTATGCCATGAGTTGACAATGCATACATGTCCGCTTTGAAAATAAGGAAAGACTAATGCCTTGGGGGGTTTTTTTGCAACTCTAATACATTCACTCACGAGAGTTTTAAAATGAAAATTCTGCACATAAACATTTTTTCCATTATTTGCCTTCTTCACACCTGGGGCAACTAGATTTCCATTTAAATGGTCCTTTGCTGTTGATAACAGTGCTAGGGGAAAGGAAGTTATGGGGGGGGGGGGGGGGGGGGGGGGGGGGGGGGGGAACAAACAAAACGTAATTGGACCACGTGGCCGTTTGTCAGTTGCAGTCTTCCATGACCCACGTGGCCCATATTAAAGATATTCTTTGGCTGGAGGGCATCATCGCAGGTCATCATCGGGGTAGACTAAGCCAATCCAGCCCCTTGGGGAATATTCTGCCCCCGCACTTGCCGCCAAAGTTGATGAACTGTGCCACAACAATAAGTGGTCCCTTGGTGCAAACATTGAGAAGGCCACACAAAAAAAGGGGTCCTCGGCACCAAATTTGTCGAAGAACGGGAGACAATGGTCTCGGCCCCTGCCGAGATCGGGGCCACACGACAAAGTGGTCCTAGAACCGATGTCGCAAGAAGCGGCGTTAACACGACAAAGTAGTTTGGCCCCAATGTCGAAGAACGGGGCCCACAAAAACAAGGTGTCCTCAGCGCTGCAGCCTGGGGATGTTGACAAAGGGCTAACGGGGAACAGGCGGGGCAAAACAGCAACATGGCATCCGTAAATCAGGCTCGGCAGGCATTGCTGGCTGGCTCTCAGAGCCCACAAGCAGACTGAGGGAGGTGGTGGCAGTGCAGCTGAATCTGAGAATGGGTTCGGCTTCTAAACATAACTGCCCCCCCTTAAATTTAATGGACTCTATCCTCAATCATGGTCCCGTGCCCATCCAGTTTCCTATCCCTAAGCCCCCTCTTTAAATGGTCCTTATGTCTCCTAACTACAATATCTGTCCTTGGGTCCCCTCAGTCATTGCCAAATTCCTAATAAATATTCCTCTCACCCTAAAGATCCTGTATGGGAAGAAAAAATGGATCTGTGGGAACCTCAGCCGAAAGTTTCGGAGGTATGCTGCAGTTTCCACGGTTCTCCAGGTGGGTGAATCCAGCAGCCAGTGGTTACCTGGTGGTGGGATAAGTGGTGAAGGGTGGGCGAAAACAACACTCCTAACTACTGTAATCCATTATCACTCAACAATTAAACTTTCCCCAGGACTTACAATATGTCTCTTTAAACTATGGGTTCTAAACAAACCTAATTCACCTGTTCTTCAGGCATTGGTGTTCACACTAGTTCGGGCCTTCCCCTCTGTTCTTTCCATCCACGCTCACACTTTCCTGCTGGCAATGTGGCTCTATTGGCAGGTCTGCACACCTGCGTACTCAAACAATGGCACCCACGGCAATGCTCAGGCCAACCTCTGAGTTTACGCTGCTCCATTCCAAATTTAATGAAGGGGAAGCTCTCCAGCTTTGGCTCGCTGGTAAATTGGTGCTCCAAGTCCCTCTCCATGGTACTGGGCCATACACAAATTTAGCAATGCCATCATGTGTCATAGCCTACCTGGCGAAACAGACCCTCGAGCACCCGGGGTGCCTTCCTTCAACAATACTCCACGCCCTTGCGAGCCATACCCCTAGCTGGTCAAAACTCAATTGCAGACATGCAAACAAACATTTCAACAACACCGCACAAACCGTAAGAACACCTCAATTTGTAAATGTAAACGAAATCCCCACGACTAATCTCTTTAGTAGCCCAGGGTTTCCTTTGCAGGGCTCTGCCCTCGCAATAATTCTTCCCACCATGCACGCTGCAACTCGCATTCACTTTTGGGCTGCTGACCTGCATTCATTTCCATCCATGGCGCATATCACATTTACACATCTCCATGCACATTGAAACCAATTACCTTACTATTAACATTGACTAACTTGTGCTCAACCGCCCGTCATCCTTAACACTATGCGCGTTTTCTTTTTATGCTATGTTCTAAGCTAGCTTACGTCCCCCCACTACACGTCAATCGTCTCTCCACACTGTGTCTCTAATGCTACCATCTAGTGCAATCCTCTTTAAACTCACGCTAAACCCTGTGCCCACATGGAGGCAACTATTTTCTAGTGCCCCCATGTGGGCAATAACTAATTCTAATATACCCCCTTTAAAATTAATCTAGCGAGTGCTCCTTTGCCTATTGAGGACCACTTCTCCCGCTCGCCAGCAATAATTACTTTTTACACTACTTACCCCAATAACTTATCTATACTCGCTAATGCTCCTTTGCGCTGTTTGAGGGTCACTTCTAATGCCCCACTGCAATCATTATTTTGCACTATCCCCCTCCTAACTAATCTAATTACTCGGTAATTCTATGCTCCTTTTACCCAGTTGAGGCGGGGGGGGGGGGGGTGGGAATTGTCCACCCAACACACACATGGGTTCAAAAAAATCTCTCTCTACTCTACACTACTCTCATGGAGCCCCACAGCCCCGCTGAGGTTACTCGGCCTAGCCTCCGCTCAAAGGTCGGAGTGATCCATGAGCGGCATTTTGTCGCCCCTGGAAGGTTGCAGTTGTTGGCATGGACGATCTGGGGAAGGGCCCATGGCCCATTTTGATATAATAAGCACATACAGATTTGTGATAGGACGACCCCCAGCCCTTTCCAGGCGAGTTGAGCTTTTTGGATTTTAGGGAATTGTTCTCCAAGGGATTGAAGAACCAAATCTTCATCCCCAGAGTATACGCTCAACCTGACTCCGGTGGTCGTTGCGCTTTAATCTTATGCCACCAGGTGGAGTTGGCGGCGCACGAAGGCAGAACCCCTCCCATGCCTTATTCCAAAAGTGAGTGCATAACCCTCTCTCGGCAGTCTTATCAGGGTGGCTCTGGCCTGTACCACACAGAGTCCGTACTCCCATCTGTACTGACAGCACTGTGGCTACATGCGGTGGCTCTGTACTGACTGTCCGGTAGATACAACAATACAGAGATTTTTGTCCCAGTTCATCCTGACGGATGTGGTGGTGAACAAGCCAATTGTTGGATCAAGGTCTTGTTGAAGCCTTCCACCATCCTGTCAAGATTATTGTCTTTAAGGGCAATTGTCCTGGGTTTTCCGATTTACAAGAGAACTGCACACTCTTTCAGCAAATGGCTTTCAAAAAATTTCTTTCCATGTCTGTGTGCAGCTCTTCCGGAAGCCCATGCGACATACAAATCCTTCCAGAAGGCCTGTGCCACTACCTCGGCTTCTAGGTTGGGGACGCATAGGCCTCCAGCCATTTGGGAAGAATACAGTAGAATATGGATAATAGCATATGCGTAAATGTTAAGTGCATAATGTCTGGTGTTGGCTTCATGGCTAGAGTGGTGGGCTCTGAATACTAGCGTCCTGAGTCAAATCCTGCTTGGCTGTTGATTAATACCAGGTGGGTTGATTCAGCCTGTCATCCTTCTGAGGTTGGCAAATGAGTACCAGCTTGCTGCTATCCTGTGTCAGAGTGGCAACCTGTTCCAGGATTGTGGCCCTATAGCCAAGGAGACTGCTTCGTCAGCATCAAATGCTCTGCACAGAGTATGGTCCAATGGATGAATAGATCAGTGCATATGCAAACAAAAAATAACTACTCGGACCTGTAGCTTGACTGGGCCCTGGCCTAACGGTTGTAACCTAAATTTGGTAACAATTAATGACTGGTGGGTTTGGAGAGGAAGGAAGTTTACCTATTCCCAAATATTTACTAGGGCTGCATTTTGACACACTTCTGGTCATGTGATTGGTATAGACCTCTGCCAATTTAGCATCAAATGACCCTGTCCTAATGTTGTAACCTAAATGCATGACCAGCAAGTTAACATCCCCACCCGGCTTAATGTGTAAACCCAATTTGGTAACATTCTATCTCGTAGAATCAGGAGAAGAATTTGGAAGGAATTTGTGTGACCACCATTTTTTGGCACTCTTCTAATCACGTGATCGGCATGACCTTCACATTAACACCGACCCCCCTGGCCTATGTTGAATCCAAATTTGGAAGCATATCGGATTGGTGGGTCTGGAGGAGATTTTTGAAGAAAATTTAATGGTCGACATTTTGACCTAACTTAAAAGCACGTGAACCAGAATGAACCTTTGCAATGTCTATTGCCCGTGAGGAGAGGAATGTTGTTTGCAAATTTCACACCGGAATCGGCCCAGCGGTTTGGTCAGAGAAAGTCGAAAATAGGAAGACGGACGTGCATGATGACAATACCTTCTCTGAATGTAAATTCAAGAAGAAAGCAAAAATGAATTTAACGAAATAAAAATGAACTCTCTAAAGAGTTGCAGCTTCAATCACAGAATACACCCTTGAGACATTTGCAAGTCAATCGCCCGTAAAATAAACCTTGCAGAAAATCCGCATTTTGCCTGCTCATCTATTGCACATGTCACGTGGTACATCGTTCGCGGTCCGCAAATGTTAATAACTTCTTTATAAAAACGTCCGTTTTTTGACCAGATTTGCTTTGATTCCCTGCAGAGCACATCGGCAAAACATCCGAAAATAATAGAACGCAGATCTGGCAAGATTGCTTGGAGAGGCAGTCCCTCTGGGGGAAAGGGTATGAGTTCTTGCAGTGAATACACAATATCATATCACTAATGAAGCTGTTCATTTGTCACTCAATATAATTATCCAACAGTTGAAAAAGGATAAGTTTCATGTTTGGAAATTAACAACATTTTCCTTGTGTATGTATGGAGGAGGGAATATAGCCTTGCTTGCTCAAAGTAAATAGGTAATATTTTGGCTTAGTTATCATGACTTGTTTATTTCCTTTAAATATCAGATGTCACTCCACAATTTCGCACTTATTTAGTCGGATGATACGATCCTCAAAGCTGAAATCAATATTTAAGATGTATTTTAATTCGTCCTGTGAGAGTATATTGTGGAAAAACGTCTCGTATAATGCATGAATCGCTCCAAGCTCCTAATTTGAAAACTTATAGTAACTTCAAAAAGCGATATATACAAGCGATTTGTAGCTATGATGAACAGGCAATCGGTGAATGCATTTGGAATTGATATGCTCAATAAAGAATGTTCTGTGTAATAACATTGCAGAAAATTCACCCGTCCCAGTGTCACGTGGTCATCGGTTTCGAAGGTCCACGCAAATGTTTTCGCTTTTTTAAAAACCGTCTTTTTACCAGATTTGCTTAGATCCTGAAGAGCCGCCTCGCGAAACCTCTGAAATACAGGCACAGTCTGGCAGATAGGCAAGTCCCCATCGGGACAGGGCACGACGTCTGGCAGTGAATGCATTATCATGCAGCTCAATGACTGTTAATTTTGTACGTTCCGACAGTTTTTGTTCACTCCATAATAAATTCAGGTCAGTGTTAGATCTGTGCTGTGGTTTATTGGACACATGCCTGTGGCTGTGTCAATAAGCTGACCCCCAATGATAATTGAAGGTAAACGGTCAACGAGCGTATTATGAGATTAAGGATTCGTCACTCCTTAGGGTGTCATTTCGCCGGGTCTCTGGTTATGGCTCCGACTGAGGCGAGTGATTCTACCGTGAAAGGACGCATTCTAACGCCACGCTCGAGTCTGTGGGTTTGATCAGTGCGCCCAACGAGATACACTTCTAAGTCTTGGGGAGATTTCATGCATCGACTGGAACTGAATAGGGAGATGGTATATGAGATTGTGTGTGGTCCCCATGGGTCAGGAACTATGAACAGAATAGCACTAAGTTCCTTGACTTTGCAAGAAGTCATGGACTTAGGTGGCTGGTTCATGGTTTCAGCGCCCACAGCTCATCGCTGAACTTGGTATTCCACGCTGGCGGTGCGGCAAAGGAGATTGACCATGTCCTCATTGACGGTCGCTGGAGGATGATCCAGAACTGCAGGGTCTACCGGATGTGCTCAGTTCCTCAATACTGACCACAGCTTGGTGTGCAACTCTAAAGCTTGCAACCTTAAATCCTGGAGAATGGTCCATCCCAGCCTAGGCTGGATTGGCAAGCTCGGGGATGAAGAGAGTAGCTAGGAGTTTGCGGAACAGGCTGAGTGGACACTTGGGGTCTGGGTGCTTTGGGGGTCTGAAGAGTTGTGGAGTGCCTTCAAGACCACCATCTTGATGTTGCGGTGGATGTCTTGGAACTCACCGCAGGGCAAAGAAGAATTTTGTCTCTCAAGGGACACTGGATACCATTGACCAGAGTCGCAGGGCCAGCTGAATGGCAAAGCTGAGCTGTTCAGGGAAGCTGAGGCGTAAAACTGTACGTGCACTGAGGGTGGACAAGGAGGCCTATGTGCGAGGAATCTGTGGGGGGGTAGAGCATACCTGTGGACAGGTGATTCTCGTCCCGCTTACAGGGGAATTCGCGCATTGCGTTCATCAAGCCCATTCCCTCGGAGCACTGCAGTTAGAGCAGAGAGTGGTAGGCTCTTGACAGAGGAGTCTGAAGTGAAAGGCCGCCTGGCCGGTTACTTTGGACGGTTGGTACCAAGCTGATGCCCCAGCTGTCGAGTTGGACGTCAAGGGTGTTACAATCCCTGTTGCTAACCTCAAAACACCTGTGGTCCACCTTCGCTTGTGGAAACACGGCTGCGGTGAACCGGTTGAACGGGGCAAGCTCCCGGATCTGTGGCATCCATGCTGAACTTCTCAAGGCTGGTGGAAATGCTGCACTCGTGTCGTTGCAGCAGTTTTGTGCTCTTGCCTGGAACACAGGCATCATCCCAACTGACGGAGAGGGCCTTGTGTTCCTCTCTGGAAAGGAAGGTGATCGCAAGACTGCAACAACCTACCGAGGGGTGACGCTGCTCTCAGTGCCGGGCAAGGTCTTTGCTCGGATAATTCTTGATAGGTTCGCCACCATCTGCTTGAGCACCAGCGTCCAGAGCAGTCAGGCTTCACCAAAGAGGTCAACGATTGACCGTATCCTTGCTCTTCGTGTCCTCACGAGCGCAGACGAGAGTTTCGGCAGGGCTGCTTGCAGCCTATGTTGATCTCTGTAAAGCGTTCGATTCAGTGAATCGGGATGCCCTCTGGAGGATTCTTGGTCTTCGTGGGGTGCCACCAAAACTGATCGATCTGATGTCTGAACTCTACTCTGTACTGAGAGTGCTGTGAAGTGTGGTGGTACCATCTCTGACTTTTCCAGTTGTTACTGGAGTTCGTCAGGGTGTGTACTGGCCCCACACTTTTCAGCACTTGTATGGACTGGATTTTAGGGAGGATGTCGAGAGATCAAGCTGCGGTGCATCGTTTGGGAATGTCAAGATCTCGGACCTTGATTTTGCAGATGATGCAGTCATCTTTGCGGAGACTTTAGATATCCTTTTGGGGGCCCTCGAGGTGCTGAATGAGGAGTCGGAGCCGCTGGATTACGGGTTTCTGGGTCAAAACTAAGATCCAGGCTTTCGGTGACATCTTGGTCTGCTGTCCTGTCTGTGTCTGTTTGTGGTGAGGATGTAGAGGTCGTGGAGAGATTCACTTACCTTGGCAGTGATATTCATGTCTCTGCTGCTGTGAGTCAGAGGTCAATAGACGTCTGGTCGGGCCTGCGAGTCATGGATTCACTGGATCATGGGGTTGGCGCTGCGGTACCTGTGCGGAGGACGAAAGTCCGAGTCTTCAGGTCCTTGGTACTTCCAGTCTTGCTCTATGGATGCGAGACTTGGACTCTGACCAGGATCTGAGACGGAGACTTAATTCCTTTGGTACCAGGTCTCTTCGGAGAATTCTTGGCTATCGCTGGTCGGATTTTGTGTCCAACGAGCGGTTGCTGAAGAGAGACTCGGATGAGATTTGTTACCTGCATAGTCCGTGAGCCGTCAGTTGCGGCTGTATGGACATGTGCTCGTTTTCCTGACGCTGATCCTGCTCACCAGATTCTCTCAGCGGGCGAGTCTCGTGAGTGGAGGAGGCCAGTGGGCGACCACGTGCCTTGTGTTGCAGCAGGTTGACCATCATCTCAAGGAGATGGGGTGGCCCTGGCATCTGCCTGGGGATGGCCAAGACGGAGGCCCCCTGAGA
>CM068961.1:60686378-60699943 GCA_035128595.1 Eptatretus atami
AATGGGGATGGGCCTGGCATCTGCCTGGGGATGGCCAGACGGAGGCCCCTGGAGTACCGGCGGAAAGTGGACGCAGCAAACCGCTGTTCTGGCACATGCTCCCATACCTGACCTGACCTGAATATAATTCTCCAAACAGTAGAAAAACATAAGTTTAATGGTTTGGAAATTACACATTTTCTTGTGTATGTATGGAGGAGGGAACATAGCCTTGCTTGTAAAAGTAAATAGGTATATCGGCTTAGTTTAAGATTTTGATTTCCTTAAATTATCAGATTTCACAACAGATTTTGACACTTATTGAGTCTGAACGATATCCGATCGAAAAAGCGAAATAATATTTCGATGATGTACTTTAATTAGTCCGTGAGAGTAGATCGTGAAAATCGTCTCATATAAAGCATGAAATCACTCCATGCTCCTAATTTGAAACCTTATAGTACTTACAAACGCGATGTACACACAATTGTAGCTATGATGAACAGGCATTCAATATGAGTGGGGAAAGCGAAAAATAAACTTTATCATTAAGAAATCGTTGCGCCTGTTCCAAGTCAAGACATGGTTGAGCAGGCCCAAAAACATGGCGGCTCAGACCCCGCGAGGTTACGCAGGAAACGCCTTCAGACCCCAGACAGCGAGGGGCTGAGGGTCACCTGATGAAGGATATCATGAAATAAGGCCGTTAATTATCTTCAAAATTGGTGTTTTAATTAACCCACCACCCAATTTTCACTCTTGCACTTCCTTGGAGTTTCTTAGTGTACGTGCAAAATTCAGGCAGCTAGGTTTTATGGTTTTGGAGTTATGGAGGAGACGCACACCTGACACATTGACACAACATACCACATACAACACAACATACACACATACACACACACACACACACACACACACACACACAACACTTTTATTAGTATAGAGGATAATATGGAATAGGCAAAGCCTAGAAGCGAACGTAGAATTCTTCCTACATTCGCTCTGACTTTACATAAAACTTGTTCACAACTGTATACTTGCCAACTATACCGTGGTACATGTAGCGCCGCACAGCTGATGATTTTGATGCAATTTCCGGTTACTTCGGCCTGGATTCGGATCAGCGATCAAATAATGTAAATCACGATTAAAAATTATTTTTTGATGTTGGGGATATCTTTATTAAAATTAACTTTGGGAAAAAAAATAATTGAATAAATAAATAAATAAACGATCACTTCTGGTCAAGAATAAAAATAAATTAAAAGTTCCGGAAAGAGTTCAAAATCACTCCGGTAATGTTAATACAAAATAACACTTCCTGTCATGAAAAAATCACTTTGGAAGTATAAAATTAACTTTGGGAAAAAAATAATTGAATAAATAAATAAACACTTCCGGTCATGATCTCCGGCATGCATCATTCCCCATGACAAAAACCGGAAACAAAAAAAACCAGAAACAAAACAAAAACGGAAGCAAAATGGTCATAGCCAACGACACGGATTCAAATTGCAAGGGTATTGTGTTGTTTTGTTGTTTCCTATTCTCTCATGTGCACGGCGTTAAGTAATATTACAAGATAGAAATAAAACCCAATCGTGTTTATACACTGCACAGCGTTTAACAACAACCGGAAGCAAAAGAATGATAGCTAACGACACGGATTCCAAATAGCCAGGGGGATTGTGTTGTTGTTGTTGTTGTTTCCTATTCTCTCATGTGCACGCGTTAAGTATGAAGCTACTGCGTTCGCTATATAATATATTTGTGGCCTGTTCTCTGCCCTCTCATCAAGTGCTCTGCTGTACATTTTCTCCAATCAGATTAGTGCAGCCCCATGAAGCCGAGTGTCATTCATCGGTACTTTTATAATCGATAATAAAAGCCATATTTTTAAAAGAGAGTACTCGTGATGAAGAACATGAGTCGTGCGTAACGAAGCCAATGGAGCAGGCTCGGAGCAATTTCAGCGATGCTTTACTAATTCCCCATAAAAACCAGTGCACCTAATTTTGACTGTTGCAAACTTTCAAGAGCATAGACAAAAACTGGTAGCGAGAAGCGTGGTAATAAGGGGCTAATGTTTGAATTGTTGGAAATAATCAAGCAGCCTTTCTCTGAGGTCCATCTGGAAACCCTAATCGCGCACGTAGCCGAAGTCGGGTCGCCAGGGGGAGACCACAGGGGGGGGGTTGGGGGGGGGGTAGGTCTTGAGATCAGGATTGGAGTTGGGCGATCAAGAGGGGCACAGTAGGTGGGAGATACATGGGTATGCCGTTGTATTATGGGAGAGGCTCGAAAAAGTGCCACACGTGGGGGTAATTATAGCTTGTAAATATGTGCACTGCGTGGGGTTTCGCGCCCCGCCCCTCTCTCAACCGATTTTCCCTTTTACTGTGACGTGTTTGGAGAAAAGACAAATAAGGCGAACACAGGTCACGATAACACGAAATGGTTACCAGTTGCTTTGTAAAAATAAAGTGAAGTCCTTGGCAAGAACGTGCTGCACATTTTGGACATTTATGTGCAATACCTTGGTAAATGCAATCTCGTCAGGAATTTTGTTGGTGTTGTTGTTGTTACTAGTACGTGCCCGTACGTGCAAAAAATAAAATAAAAAAGAGGAAGAATTTGTGACGTCGATTGGATGTCATAGCACCGTGTCCTGTCATTGGTTTGATAAATAATGGCCATAACTTGGAACCACTTTCCGATTAATATCAACCTTGAAAAGGCAACATACTCAGGTCCCCAGCAATATACCTGGCAAGTTTAAATTCGATCGGACCAGTGTTTGTCGAGAAACAGTGGTCACAGACAGACAGACGACAGACAACACAGAGATTGCTGGAATTATAGATAGATAGGATGTTGTTAGTGGACATTACACTGGGATTTCGAATCTCATTCCAGCCTGCTAGTTGCATCATTATTAAGTTGTGCTGCACCGCTGGTCTGTTAATGCACGACATTATAATTTGTTCAGGTGCCGGCGATAACTGGCATTCTCTTCGCGAAGGACAACCGTGGATATTTTAACATCACAACTAATAATGTCGGCAGACGGGACAGGCAGTTCATGTCGATATACGAGTACAACATGTTATATCAGGACGTTGGTCCAAACTTTTTGGACATTCTCGTGGTGATGTGGAGAAGAAAACGAGAAATCCTGAAATAAAAGTTGTAATAGCGAAAATATTCAGAAAACTATGATTTTTAGATCCTCGTGGAGGATCTCTAAGTCTTACTCACGTTGTTGTTCTTCATCTTCTCTTGTGGACTTTTTTGTTTCAACAGCCTACAGTTTTCATCGAAACTTCCTGAAACTTGGCATATATATGTAGAATAACCCTGCACAGACAGCAACCATCTCCGATTTTGAAAATTCCTCCGATAAAAAAAAAGTTATGACGTCAAAATATCTCCGCTAATGGAATCGCCTAAAAATTAACTCCCGAAACTAGGCAACCTTTTTGAATTCTGTTTGTGGGAATCGAACAGGCATTAAGCAGAAATGAATACCGCACATATGATATAACATCACTATGACGTCATATCAATTTTTATGACGTCATTCCTATTTTTTGACATTTTTTGTTTCACAGCCCGGGTTTTCATCGGTCTTCGTGAACTTGCCATGTATATTGCATAAAGCCCACGCGCAGGCAGTAACCATCTCCGATTTTTGGAAATTCTTCTAAAAAAAAAGTTACGTCATAATTCGCCGCTAATGGAAATCGCCTATTCATTATCTCCGAAACTAGGCAAGCTGTTTGAATTTTGTTTGCGGGAATCAAGCCGGGCATTAGCACAGATAATTTATCGCAAACCTGATACCTCACAATGACGTCATATTCGTTTTTGACGTCATCATTAAGAGGCGAGGATCTTAGCTCATTTGAGCTTGTTCTCAAGCTGTTTAGATCACGTATGAACGACCAAATGAATGCTCTTGATACACATGATTTAATTTCACATCATCAACAATCAACCGCATGAAAGTGAATTCCTTGTGAAATGGATTTTGCCTAAGATGGAATATCTTCGACAAATGGCTAAACATAAACACGAATAAAATAAAAATGGAATATTAACCCTGGAACTTTCACAGGGTATGATTTAAGAGCACATCCGTGCAGGTTCCAGCGTGCACTGTCTCGGTACGAGTTTGAGAGACCAGCATGAATGAGCTCCGGCCCGAAGGGACTGCAGGGAAATAGCCGCCAGTTGTTTTCTCGGCCTTGTAAATCAGGCCATAAAAACACAACTCTGCTGATTTCATGATTTTGGAAACACAGGTTATTGGGTTCAGTACGATCGGGGTTCCAAGAGAGCTTGCCACCGGACGCTGCATCATGGTGTGAATGACCACAATTAAGAAAGCACACAGTGTTAATGGAGGCAGATATGATCGCTATTTATGAGCCCTGAATTTCGGACATGTTTGACTACAATATCGACTGACTATGCAGAAGCGAAGTTCACCAGGAGGTGCGCGTGAGACACCAGGATACGGTCTGAGGAGTGCGTCTGTGACGTCATGGTGCATTCTCGGTGAGTAAGCGTGTTTTGCGTCATTTTACCTGAAAAAATTTATTGAATCGTGTTTATACGTATCAGGTAGCCTGGATGTATGTATGTTTTTACCATCGACGTACAAAGTGTGTTGGCATATAGGATAGCCTGGATGTATGTATGTTTTTACCATGTGAAGTACGACACTTGTTGGCTTTGTAGGATAGCCTGGATGTATGTATGTTTTACCGTGTGAAGTACGACACTGTGTTTTTTGGCTGGTAGGATAGCATATACCAATGTGAATTTTCAACACTGCGTTGTGGGCCCGCTGGTAGGATAGCCTCGAGGAATCCACACTCTGCTTAACTGGGTTTGAATCGCACCCAATCTGGACTTTCCAAATTAGATAATCCACCCTGAATGCTCAGTATGCATGTGACAGAAATCCCTAGAAACGGCGGTGCTCGGGGCCCATGAAGTATATCGTGTATGAAAAATAGATTGTTCCCTAAAATGGCTCACAAGCTTCTAAAAAAAAAAAAGCCAAAAATGTTTGGAAAGTACTTGAAGAGAAAGGGCTGTGCTCTCTCTCAGCTCGCCAAAAGGGGAGCTGCCCATATACAAACTCCCTATGATGTGGGCCGGGGAATGGAAGGCCCGAGTTGATGGCGTGTGCAACCAAAACATCCGGCGGATCCGTGACCAGTGAATGGAGTGAATGGAGTGCACGTGCGTGTGCTTGTGGTTGCTCGCTTGTATTATCTGGAGATCCTCTGCCACGGATATTACATATATTTCCATGAGTCCAATTTGCATCCAGGAACCCACAATTATGCTTCCCAATTTTGAATTGCCACTCTTTCTTTTGAAAGGTCAAAATTATGTGAAAGACTATTTCAATTAACAGATTCTGCACTAGCTATGCCAGGTTAAAAGTTATCCCAATTCGTTGAAGTGAGTCACTGAAACTGCAAGCACAGTGCATGTGTGAAAGGTCTCGTTAAGCATTCATAACATCAATTTCGAAAGTTCCGTGTTATAAACTGTAATCCTGGCGTTTCGCATGCAGGTGAGGCATCAAATGTATGTGCCATCCAATCGGATGTATGTTCAGCTGGGTGTCCCATCTGTTAGCATTGGTTAAATATCACATTGGTGTCTTTCATGAAGAGGAGGCGAGCTATCGCCAGCACCCTAGCAAATATCCTTGACCAGCCTCAGTGGTGTAATGGTTAGAATGTCCGTTCTGAGGTCGTTGTTTCGAATTCGTCCAACCTCGACCAAAGACTTTAAAATGGTTTGTGCTGCTTCCTTGCTTGAGCGTCAGCATTTAGAGAGTACTAGATGACCCGTGAACCCATTGGGTTCCCGTTGTGACAGCGTTGATGAAAAAAAAATCATTTCAAGAAAAAAAATATAGCTCCAGCGAACTATACCCCTGAGGTTGTTTGCATTGATCAAATACTCCGGAGAGTACTTGACTGAATCAGGAATTGATTTTTAAAATAATTTTTTCGTTGCCCGATTTGAACGAAACTTGATACTGCACACCGTATGAGAATGGTGAGTAAGGTGGGTCAAAAATTTTGCCTGTCGTGTTCCGTTTGGCTGTATTTTGGGAACATACATACATACATACAAGATGAGAGTTTTAGTAATAATATAAATGTATATATATATATATATATATATATATATATATATATATATATATATATATAGATAGATGAGCACAGACAAACAAACAGAAGTCGCTAATAACAGTACAGGCTATGATCGGCCTCATGGCTTCCTCTTTTGTTGAAGTTCCTTTTCAGGAACTCATATTTAATTTTATTGATTTAAAACAAAACCTGCAGGGACACTGCATCAGTGGCACTTCCCTTTCCTTCCACATTCCTGGAATAATACAACGATATCCCCTTTCCATGCGTACATAATAAATAGATAGCCGTAATCAAAAGCAACCTCTAAGACTTGGCGTTACAAACTTTGGTTGGCATTTGTTAATGATTGTAATGCTTTGTTTTTAGCATTTCCATGTAAGGGGTGGGGGTGGGTGAGCCCATCAGCCCTTTTCTTGCACCAGAGTTAGTTATTCATATTTCTAAGTAACCCTGCAATGTTACATGTTCAAGTAATCCTGGTGAATCCTATTAATACCCGAACCCAATCATTCATATATTAGTACTCTAGATAATATGGAAAACGCCTTTTTCTTTGGAAAGGATTATTGTAAAACGTTTTCCACCAACAGGAGCTTATTTGTGGTTTGTCCATTTGGGTCGTAAGGGTAGGTTAGGCCTGTCAGGGAATCATTTGAAAAAAAATATAACAAAACCCAGAGGGAATGTGGCTGTAGTGTTTACATAAACTATTCGCTCCAGATGGCAATCACTCAGGGTGCTTCATGTTACTGAAAATACTTATACGTATACATTGCCCTGCCATAATAAAATGAACACGCCTGATTGTAAACAAACTTAATTTTAACAATCGTTGATACGAACACAATCAAAGGACTACGTATATTAGTATCGGTAGCATGTCCTTTTGCATCATACGGTGCTTGACCCACAAGGCATCAACTCAATGATATTCTGGATGACAGCCTGATCTCGATTTTGCCAAATGTGGAGTATATTTTGTTTCAGCTCTTGGGTATTACTTGGCAAAGTTTGCCTTTTCTTTAGCTCCCAATCCATATGCTCCCAGACGTGTTTGAGGGCGTTCACCTCGAGATTCTGTGCTGCCTGGACAAGAAGCTGCAGCTCGCTAACATCTTCTTCCGGGAAGAGGTGGTCGAGATGTATGGCACATGGCCACATCTTCCTCCAGTAAATATGCTCCATACTGACAATGAGAACGGCACTCTGGACGTCGCAAAGTCCACCAGATTATTACATCATTATACATACTTGCCACCAAAGTTTGATTTTAAAAAAAAAAAATCCCTCAGTTGTTCTTAAGTATCACATTTTTACTTGACATGACCTCTAACCCTCTTTAACCTCTTGATTCCGAAATTCGAATCAGTTCATGTTGCATCATCATATATACTTACACCAAGTTTGGTGAAAATCCCATCACTGGTTCACAGTTAGCACGGTAACATAATTTTTACCTACCTGGGCCTCTGACCTTTAACCTTTGACCTCTTGACGCAAATCTAAACAGTTCATATTTGCATCATTTAAAATACTTTAAGTTTGACTTTGATCCTTCAGCCATTCTTAAGTTATCGCGGTAATGAAAACATGACAGACACAGAGTCAGCCGGATGGACAACCCAAAAACATGTTTCCGGCAATTAATCAGTGGAGGCATAAAAATGCTTCTGCATATGTAATATGTAGATAAATGTAGACGCACCTGGAACATTCCATGTTTTTGTTCTTTGTCCTCATTAAAAAAAAAATCTAATATCGTACAAGCACTGGTATGTCCACACAAAAACAATACATCACAAGCAGTAGGACTCATAATCATGTGCTGAGGAATGTATATTTTTGTGCACAAAAATGAGGCTTGCGGAAGAATGAGGTGGCAAAGTATAAAGTCAATGCACAAACAGTGTGGCTACAGTGCGATGCAACAAGCAAGGGAATGAAGTAACAATAAAAGAAGAGAGGGAGAGGAGGGAACGAACACAGTAACTTGCAAGAAGAAGTTTGGGTTGAAAGGAGGGACAAAAGATCATGATAGGGATGGGGCGATGACATGAGTTGTGTACATGTCCAACATGAACCCTGGAGGAAGAGTGTGATCGACGCATTCCAGAAGGCGGTTCACAAACGGTGGAAAAGCAACAAAAGAGTGGGAAGTGAGGCAATGAGGCTGAATGTTTCGTTTGAACCAGGAAGGGGATATTAAAAAGAATGTGCATCCTTTGGAGTTGAGTGGATGGCAAGAGAGCAGAGGTAGAAACCCTTTTGAAATACCCGTTGGAACCCTTAGGCCAAGAGAGCAGGCCAGAAGAGAGGCAAGAAAACAAGATGGCCGCTAACCCATCTGTGATGAGAGAGCAACAGGCCTGTGCTTCATCTCATTGCGCGAGATGTCAATGATGTTGAGAGCATTTGATTCCACAGAATCCAGGAGAGTCAGGTGAAGTGGGCGTGCCATTCCATAGGGAGCAATACTCCATCAAGCTCCAGACAAAGGCCTTGTAGGCTATGTTCAGTAACGTCTTATCTATGTACAATAACAAGTTGACAGTCAATTTCTATCCATCTGGCATCATTGAATAGCATTCAATCCTATCCATCCCGGTAAATCTGTAGTGAGGCAATTGCGTTCATGTAACTTTCTATGTAGATGGAAGGCTGCCTCAATTAACTGCAACATTAAGTCCTTCCTTAAGGCAAGCAACAAGTGTGTGCATCCTTGGCAAAGTCAGAAAGCATGATCTTGCAAATGTCATGGCTGAACTCTCCAACCAGTCTCCTTCCTCAGAGTCATGGTGGACTTTATCAAATCTGGCATCAACACAGATGTCTCTGCTGTATTCTCCCACTCTATCTCCTCCCTCACCTTAATAGCATCAACCACGACTCTCTCCAAGATGTGAAGAATATCTCAACTCGATGTTTGCTCCAAATCTTGTATACAAAACCGTCCTGATCTGTCCCTATGTTACCCCCTCGTACCCACTGTCGACTGGACTCTGTGTCCTTCTTTCCAAAGAGGTAGGCGAACTTACATCCAATCTCGATGCTGCATTGGTGATGTCCCAGATGTTATCAGTTCCCATGTTCTTAAATTACTCTGGTGTTGTTTATCCTCAATCTGTGCTCATCAGCTTGTCCTTCTGGGTCGGGCCACCTCTCATCCACTTGGAAGTCAGGAAACATCACTTCATCCACAATGTTAGGAAAATAGATCCTATAAACTAACACACAGTAAGCCTCCTTCTAATTACGTATAAGCAAAGTCGTGTAATTCGTCATTGAGGCTGACATCAAGTCTTTCCATTTTCAAACAACCTGATCTCTGACCATCAATTTCGATTCAGTTCCCAGTCACTCAATTAGGACATACTGCTGGTCCTCTCTCTCAGCAATGGTTGTGGCCCCCAGATCTCTAAGAAGAGGTCAGAGATATTTTTTGGCATTCGACATAGTTTGGCAACTTGCTCTGACTGGCAAGCTCAGTGCCTGTTTCATACAAACTCACCTTCATACCTGATTTATCACTGCCTTTACTCAACATCATCACATTGCAACTCCACATTCATCAAACATATCATTGAACACTCTCCTCTCCAGTGGAGGTTGGATGTTCATAGTCAGCGTCTTTGGCCAGTCTTGTTCCTCATCTATGATGACTCTCCAGTACCTGGAAACCCCTTCCTTTTGTAGATGTGACTCATTGTATATCATACAATAGCCCATCTCATGTAGACACACAGTAGCTGCATCCACTCACTGTTGGCTTGAATATCGGAAGTTTGTTCGACAAATGTAACAACAGTATAATAAAGGAGCTGTGCGTGTGTGCAAGTTCTACAATTGGTTGGACAGTTTGCCTGACTCTGTCCACAATTTCTATATTTTACATTTTCGATCCATTTATAATTACCCCTTAGAACTTTAGAATTTACCGTTTAGAACCCTTCATTACCCCGTTAGAACTCCTTAGAATTACCTGTTTGGAACTCTTTATAATTACCTATTAGAACCGTTTAGAATACCCGTTGGAAACCTTTACAATTACCCATGAGAACCCTTTAGAATTACCTGTTGGAACTCCATTATAATTACCATTAGAACCGTTTACATTACCCGTTGGACCTTTAGAATTACCCGTTGGAATCTTTGGAATTACCCGTTAGAACCCCATAGAAATTACCCGTATCGAACCCTTTAGAATTCCCGTTGGAAACCTTTACAATTACAACTTTAGAACATTTAGAATTACACTTTAGAACCCTTTAGAATTACCCAGTAGAAACCTTTTAGAATTATCCGTTGGAACCCTTTAGAATTACCCGTTGGAACCCTTTAGAATTACACTTAGAAAGCCTTGAGAATTACGTTGGAACCCTTTAGAATTACACTTTAGAACCTTTTAGAATTACACTTTAGGAATTACCCGTTGGAACCCTTCAGAATTACCTTTTAGAACCTTTGGATTTACCTTTGGAACTCTTAAAGGGGAACCCAAACACTCAGATTACCTCGATGATAATCTATCCCTTGATACCCTACAAAATAGACATGATGTGTCTTTTTCTGATTTTCCCCAATTATAAAGGGGTGTGGTGGTCGTATGGCAGCTTAGCTGCCGGGTAGCTATCATTTCTTGAGCGCGACTGTGTCGCTGATGCAGTGCCCTCTACCAGTACCACACTGGAAACTGGTACTCATTTCGCCGACCTCGGAAGGATGACAGGCTGAGTCAACCCCCTGGTGTATTAATTCAGCGGCCAAGGGCTTGAACTCAGGACCCTGAGATCCCACGCCACCACCCTAGCCACTGGCGCAACACCAGGCTACATAAAGGGGGTTAAATTTGGCGATTAAAAGTCAAATCTTCTTCTTCTTCAGATTAGTCATGACGTCGCAACCGGATGTAGACCACCATATTCGTACTGTGTACGGGTTACATCGTGGTATGAATTTTAACTCAAACAGCGAACAATTTTTCGATTTTCCAACAATATGCTGAGCCGATGCGTCCTTGGTACTTATAAGTAATACAACTGAGATGGTTTCATTGTATACCAATGCTGAAAGACCCTAAGTTTGCCAGAAATTGGATGAGGTTTGTCCGAAATACCTGCATGTGGATCGGGCTACAATATGTTCGCTGTTGTGCTCGAAACATGTTACAGAATGCATTATGAAACAACAGAGATGGCTAGATCTTGTGGTCATCCCGCCACGATTGAGAGCGGATGCCATCCCCACGATTAAGCGGAAGAAACAGCCATCGCTCGAACTAACACATCTCTACCCAGTTACAAGCACATGCACACGGGCGATTTCAGTGGTGAATCAAACACCAGTTGCCATTGCCGGCACTACCACAGAGCACCTGAAAATATTATCTATTACTAGCAGGGTTACCGGCATTGTCCGGGTGGGCAATGCCGGGTAACACCCAACGTCAGCTTCTACTTGTTTCCACGGTAGTTAGCATACCTCAATCAACGTTCTGTTGATTAATCCATTGTTCCACCTGTCTGCCAATGCTTCTACCAGCAAGACCAGTTTTTCCTTTCATTCAGAAGTACTCACACCTTCAAGACCAAGCTCAATGGATTACTGCTCTCCCTATGGGCTAGGGGCTCAGCAATCACATTTATCGAACCTGAATTCTGAGGAATCTAAAGCTCTTAACATGTTGGTATCGCCATATGAGGCCGAAGCACAAAGCCTGTTGTCCTCAGTACCGGCGGAAAGTGGACGCAGCAACGCGCTGTTCTGGCACATGCTCCCATACCTGACCTGACCTGAATATAATTCTCCAAACAGTAGAAAAACATAAGTTTAATGGTTTGGAAATTACACATTTTCTTGTGTATGTATGGAGGAGGGAACATAGCCTTGCTTGCTAAAAGTAAATAGGTATATCGGCTTAGTTATAAGATTCTTGATTTCCTTAAATTATCAGATTTCACAACAGATTTTGACACTTATTGAGTCTGAACGATATCCGATCGGAAAAAGCGAAATAATATTTCGATGATGTACTTTAATTAGTCCGTGAGAGTAGATCGTGGAAAATCGTCTCATATAAAGCATGAAATCACTCCATGCTCCTAATTTGAAACCTTATAGTACTTACAAACGCGATGTACACAACAATTTGTAGCTATGATGAACAGGCATTCAATATGAGTGGGGAAAGCGAAAAATAAACTTTATCATTAAGAAATCGTTGCGGCCTGTTCCAAGTCAAGACATGGTTGAGCAGGCCCAAAAACATGGCGGCTTCAGACCCCCGCGAGGTTACGCAGGAAACGCCTTCAGACCCCAGACAGCGAGGTGGCTGAGGGTCACCTGATGAAGGATATCATGAAATAAGGCCGTTAATTATCTTCAAAATTGGTGTTTTAATTAACCCAACCACCCAATTTTCACTCTTGCACTTCCTTGGAGTTTTCTTAGTGTACGTGCAAAGATTCAGGCAGCTAGGTTTTATGGTTTTGGAGTTATGGAGGAGACGCACACACTGACACATTGACACACATACACACATACACACATACACACATACACACACACACACACACACACACACACACACACACACACACACACACTTTTATTAGTATAGAGGATAATATGGAATAGGCAAAGCCTAGAAGCGAACGTAGAATTCTTCCTACATTCGCTTCTGACTTTACATAAAACTTGTTCACAACTGTATACTTGCCAACTATACCGTGGTACATGTAAGCGCGCACAGCTGATGATTTTGATGCAATTTCCGGTTACTTCGGCCTGGATTCGGATCAGCGATCAAATAATGTAAATCACGATTAAAAATTATTTTTTGATGTTGCGGGAGATATCTTTATTAAAATTAACTTTGGGAAAAATAATTGAATAAATAAATAAATAAACGATCACTTCTGGTCAAGAATAAAATAAATTAAAAGTTCCGGAAGAGTTTCAAAATCACTCCGGTAATGTTAAATACAAAATAAACACTTCCTGTCATGAAAAAAATCACTTTGGAAGTATAAAATTAACTTTGGGAAAAAAATAATTGAATAAATAAATAAACACTTCCGGTCATGATCTCGGCATGCATCATTCCCCATGACAAAAACCGGAAACAAAAAAAACCAGAAACAAACAAAAACGGAAGCAAAATGGTCATAGCCAACGACACGGATTCACAATTGCCAGGGTATTGTGTTGTTTTGTTGTTTCCTATTCTCTCATGTGCACGCGTTAAGTAATATTCACAAGATAAGAAATAAAACCCAATCGTGTTTATACACTGCACAGCGTTTAACAACAACCGGAAGCAAAAGATGATAGCTAACGACACGGATTCCAAATAGCCAGGGGGATTGTGTTGTTGTTGTTGTTGTTTCCTATTCTCTC
>CM068961.1:60723485-60735803 GCA_035128595.1 Eptatretus atami
CCACAGGCAAACAGGCCATAAACGTTGTGGCCTTCTAATCAAAAATGATCAAAGCAATTACCAACGAACTGAGCCACTTCCTCCACCGAGCTGTGTTTGTTGCAGTTCATGGGGGGGCAATTCGTGGCACAAGAACTTGAGCAGGCTGCATGAGGCTGATATGAGCTGTATGCGGCTGGTATGAGGCTGGTATGAAGCTGGTACGAGGCTGGTATGAGGCTACAGTAAGGGGGAAGTCGTTAGTGTTGGTACAATGCTGCTTCGGTGAATGCAGTTCAAACAAATTAAAACCACCATGATAATTGGAACGGTGTCACCTGGTATGAGGCTGCAGTGAGTGGCAGTCACTTGAGCAGGTGATGGTGGTGGAGCAGCCATGGCACAGGGCAGCAATTAGATGCCGTCCACGAAACAAGCAACTGTGCACCATAGGCCACAGAGCAAGTGTCCATCACGGTGCATGGACGTGGTCCAACAGCAGAGGTGAGTGGTCACAGGCCACTAAACAAGTGTTCAGTGATAGTGAGCAGGCAACAGGCATTGGATGAGTGGGCCCGGGACACTAAACAAGTGGTCCATCACGCTAAGCGGGTGACATGCCAGCAAACGAGTGGTCACAGGCCACTGTGCAAGTAGTCCATGAAGGGCATGAGCAAGCGGTAAGGTAAGTGGTCCATTGTTGCAGCTAGATGTTGGTTGGTCTTGTTGGTCCATTGTTGGTCCTGGGTCAGGTCAGACAGAAACAGCAGGCAACAAAGAGAAAAGCCCACAGCAGGAAAATAAAAGGTAAACCCAGGCAATGCAATCAGAACCAGCACCAGGTCTGACCAACTTGGTCAGCCGGTCCCTGATGTGCACATACCTGAGACAATGGTGGTGGTGACGGTAGAGGGGAGCTCGAGTCGGCCCTACAACTCCGCACCCCATCATCTTCTATTTACACTAACTAGTCCTTTACAATTCATCACGACGTTTTGTTCCTCTTTGTCTTGTCTCCTATGGCCAAATTCCTACCCAATACCTGGAAAGGAAAAGCAGAATTACAGGAATGCAACAATACTGCATGAGTCATTGTCTTTCTTCCAGGAGGGTAAGTCCAGCAGCCAGCGATCATCCCAGCGGTGGATGGTGCAAAGGGTCTTCATCAATCCTAACTACACTACCATCTTTATTACACATTAAACTATCCTGGGATCGTACCCTGCCAACAGGCCTTCGTTAAACTATGGGTTCTAAAAACACGAATTCCGTCGCCCATGCATTGGTACTCTTACAAATTGGGCCTCACCCATCAATTTTTATCTCTCTGTGCCATCAACAATTTCGGGGCTGGGCAGGTGTGGCTCCACTGGCAGGTCTGCCCACTTACATACTCACCGTCAGCACCCCCGAGATGCTGGAGCCAACTCGGAGCTTACCTGCTTCTCTTCACAATTGGGGGATGCCCTCCTCAGCTCTTCCCCTGACGATGCCCGCTATGGCATTTGATGCACTGAGCCCAGCCTCATCGGACACTCGTGCCCACAATATTAATCAGTAGCCAGGACCCCTACGGCCTCACCTGGCCGATGAGCTCCCAGCGCCCGGGGTGCTTGCTTCATCCATACCTACATTCACAAGCTACACTCCCAGCCGGTCCATTATCTTCTGCACCCCGCAAAAAAATAACAGAAGACACTTTCCACAATCAGCACCAACTGCAGAAGGACATCCATATGTAAATTTGCCTAATCCCCTATCTAACTTTAAACTAACCCCCAGGTTTCCTGGGTGGGACCACTATCCCCATTTAATCCTACACACCATGCATTCCGTTACTCGCATCATACTGGGCTATTGCCCTGCCCTCACACTCATAATTCTTCAACCACACACAAACATTTCATTCACCTACACAGCATCACCTAACTAATTTCCACGAACTAACTCTTGCACCCTCGTCTTCCCATATACTAAGCACGCTCCCTTTTAACTCACCCTCTATACCTCTCTACAATCCCCACTACATGTTCATTGACTCTACTTAACACTGTCCCTATTGTCACTCGAGATCTCTAAATTTATCCTCACCCTCCCTCATGGTCACTGCTTTGTACCCACATGGAGGCTACCATCACTGGCACCCCCATGTGGGCCAAACAATGCCATCCCCCAAAGGCTAGTGCTCCTGGGCCCCCATGTGGGGCAGTTACACAACCACACCCCCACGTGGGCACCACACTCACCGTCCTATTCACATGAGTCCCCCGACCACAGAAGTGCACTGTGGATCATGCGTCCATCCATCCATTGGGACCATACTCTGTGCAGTGTTGGTGCTGCCGAAGCAGTCTCCTTGGCTATTGGGCACAATCCTGGACAGGTCGCCACTCCGACACAGGATACCAACAAGCTGGCACTCCCTTTGCCGACCTCGGAAGGATGACTTGCAGAGTCAACTCCACCTGGTATTAATTCAACAGCCGAGTGGGATTTGAACTCAGGATACTAGAATCCCAAGCCTATCACCCTAACAATGAAGCAAATACCAAGCATGCTCATGCGTCACCTGCCAATTAATTTTCCATTTTCGGCTGGGCTCTGGGGATTTCCCCACGGCGAACCCAGCCGCTTTCGTGTGATGTATCAGTAGTTTATCCAAATGCAGGGAGGATGATTGGGTAGACTACAACGATCGACTGAAGCAGTACTTTGTGGCAAACAAAATGAACACCGATGAGGATGCTGAAAGGTGGCGAGCTGTATTACTGACCGTATGTGTGCCCCCATGTACAGCCTCATCAAAGATCTTCTTGCCCCAGCAAACCTTCTGACAAGTGGTATGAAGAGCTCGTCAATCTCGGGAAAAGACATTATCACCCTAAACCGGGTAAGATTGTCTCGAGATATAAATTTATACCCACCATTGTCAAGATGATCAGTCAGCATCCAAGTTCGTGGCCGATTTACGCCGACTCCCCGAACATTGTGAGTTACAGATAAACTCGGAGATGTTACGTGATTCCTTTATAAAAGGCATCAATGATGACTCAATTCTGTGGAAACTCCACTAGCCCTTACAAGATCAGCTCGTGTCTGTAAGCCTCCTGAGCATCTTGATTTGTAAAAAAAGAAAAAAAAGGGGGGTGGGAGATGAGATGTTTCAGTAGTTTATGATAATGCATACATGGCACACCGGAGCATGGTTAAGGACATCAGGTGACTCGCCCATGTTCTGATGCTGTGTTGTGCCCGTGTCGGAATTAAACCTGTTGTTCCCACTTCAGAGCCTTCGTCCCTGTCTATCGAGTACATTACACACAGAAACGCTGAACCAGTCATGGTGCCACTCCAGCTGCAGTACAAACTAGAAGGGCACTCGTAGAGCGCTACCTCTGCCCATAATGCCTGATCTATGAGAACATATCGGGCCCAATACATTTTTGAAATATCATGCTATATCGTTTTTGGTCCTATCTCTCAATGGTGAGAATCATTTTAAATAATTCTCGTATCCAGATCCGGAAAATTACAGACCAATCAGCCTTCTCCCAATCATCAGCAAGGTTATGGAATCCATCATCGCTTCAGACATTAAATCCTTCCTCTTCTCCAATGGCTTGATTTCTGATCATCAATTTGGTTTCAGACCAGTCACTCTACCCTGGATATGCTGCTTCTGCTCTCCCAACAATGGATGGAAGCCCTCAATGCCAGACAGGAAATCAGAGCCGCATCCCTGGACATATCACGTGCTTTTGACACAGTCTGGCACTCTGCCCTGCTCACAAACTCTCTTCCTATGGTATCCAAGGCCATCTCCACTCATGGTTCGCAGACTTCCTCACCTGTCGCGGTCACCGTGTGGCCCTAAATGGAGTACTTTATCCCCATTCCGTCCAGGCTGGAGTTCCTCAAGGTAGCGTTCTGGGCCCTGTTCTTTTTCTGGTTTTCATCAATGATCTCTCCGACTCTCTGGAAAATCCTCTATATCTCTTTGCTGATGACTCCACCATCTTGCCGTACCATCGGTCATCCCTCAGACCGGCAAGCAGCAGCTTCTTCGCTCACTGCTGATCTTGATAAAATCACAAACTGGTCCAACACGTGGAACATGTCTTTCAATCCAGACAAATCTCACACTCTCACTATGTCTCTTCGAAAGGACCGATTAGAACCCCCCCCCCCATCCACTTTCTCAATCCTCTGAAAGAAGTCCTTTCTTTCAACTTCTGGTTTCACTATCTGCCATGACTTTCCTGGGAAAGCCACATTTCAAACCTTACCTCCAAAGCCAGTCGCCGACTGGGAATCCTCCGTTGTGCAAAGTCCTTCTCGGCCGACCTGAGCTCCTGACCACTTACAAAGCTTTTGTCCGCAGCCTGATGGAGTACTGCTCTCCCCTCTGGGCTGATGCTCCTGCCTCCCACCTTTCTCGCTTCACGCTGTATTAACCAAGGCATTTCGGATCATTGGCATCTCCCGCAATGAGGCTGAGCCTCTCACTCAATCACCGCAGGTTGTCGGTGGTCTTTCTCTCTTCTACCGTCTCCTCTCCAGCCTCGCCCCGCCTGCTCTCTCTGCGATTTGTCCCCACCACATTTCTGCAGGGCGCTCAAGGTCGCCAACAACCCCTTCTGGTAAAACTACCTTTATTGGAATTCTGGTAAAAGTCTGTATATATATGTATATATACGTACATATGTGTGTGTGTGTATATATAAATATATATATATATATATATACATATTAATATATATATTATATACATATATATATATATTATATACATATATACGTATATATGTGTATATATATGTATATATGTATATACACATATGTATCATTGTAATTTCTGTTTCTGTCGTCTGTCTGTCATCAATCGAATCAGCCCCCCAGTAGTACACCCATCATATTGCATTCCGTTGGAATCCTCTTGGCAAATGGAGATGCAAGAAAACATTTTCAAACCTTGCAGGGTAGGGGATTCAGGGTGGGGAAAGACCCAATTATTTTCATGTAAACGTGTATCTTATTGCACCACCTGGTTGTAGACAGTCTTACAAATCATCTTATCTATATCCCCAAGCTCACAATTCTGCACCTAATAACCATACTCGAATGTTGTCCACCCAGACACATTGCAGTAATCATTATTGTGTAGTATTGCCTTCTTGTATCGCATTATTGCCTGTTTTGCAAAATTATATGTAATTAATTAATTGCAATTATACATAGTACCTGGCTCTCTTTTCCTAAGTTCTATGTTCCTTCCACACAAGGTGCGGGTACCTCTGCTAGTATTGTTGCGGGCCGGGCATCGGCGCGAGCACGACCGCTAGATGGAGCTGCAGAGTCGGCTCTACCGATCGCCCGGAATTTAGATCGTACTTCTTCAGAAAACTCCGGAAAAGTAGGGGTCCCTGATTGGACCGAAGTTCGCAATAGACAGAGCACGTGGGTAGGGTCGATTGCCAATTTCAATTTACCTAAATACCCACGTGGTCCAACCTACCGGGGAAATTCACCCTCGACGGCTCCTGTACGGAACGAGCCGCTTAGCGTACTTGTTCCGTGTGCGATCCGAGCGGTTGATCGCCGAGATCCGTCGGTCCCAAATATCCCGTTACAACGGCAACGGCCTGGCTATTTTTCAACACGCAGCACGCTAAGTCAATGGAGGAATAGACACGAACGAGTTGAAACGTTTAACAAATGGGGATGTTTATTTACAATGGGGGGATGAGGGGAGCACATAAGGGCAGAGTTAAACTGAATATTAATAAATGCATGTATATACAGGCAAAAAGCACTTATACAATTCACTACTTAGCTGACGGGCCCACGGACACACACACGCACACACACCCAAAGAATCGGACCGAAATTGTCTTTATTCGGACCTCCAGCCCGGAGGACAGTTGGGCTGAAGACCAGGGTCTGTCTTGGACCTGTCCACCTCGTGTGGTCTTCGAGCTGACTCGGTCCGGGCGCCAGCGGGAGGTGAGCCAAATCCAGGCACCGGTGAGCGACCCTTGCGGGGATAGTGTCTCTCAAGCTCGCCCGTTCGCTGATAGAGACACGGTGCCCAACCCTTGCGGTCCTTGTGGGGATGGTGTCTCCCGAGCGCTCGATCGTGCGGCGGAGGAGTAGGAGGAAGAAGATGACGACGATGACCAAGACCAGACCAGACAGACTCGACCGCCTGTCCCGTTTATTTCTATCCTCCGCCGCACGATCGAGCGCTCGGGAGACACCATCCCCCACAAGGACCGCAAGGGTTGGGCACCGTGTCTCTATCAGCGAACGGGCGAGCTTGAGAGACACTATCCCCCGCAAGGGTCGCTCACCGGTGCCTGGATTTGGCTCACCTCCCGCTGGCGCCCGGACCGAGTCAGCTCGAAGACCACACGAGGTGGACAGGTCCAAGACAGACCCTGAGAAGAATCGGACCGAAATTGTCTTTATTCGGACCTCCAGCCCGGAGGACAGTTGGGCTGAAGACCAGGGTCTGTCTTGGACCTGTCCACCTCGTGTGGTCTTCGAGCTGACTCGGTCCGGGCGCCAGCGGGAGGTGAGCCAAATCCAGGCACCGGTGAGCGACCCTTGCGGGGATAGTGTCTCTCAAGCTCGCCCGTTCGCTGATAGAGACACGGTGCCCAACCCTTGCGGTCCTTGTGGGGATGGTGTCTCCCGAGCGCTCGATCGTGCGGCGGAGGAGTAGGAGAAGAAGATGACGACGATGACCAAGACCAGACCAGACAGACTCGACCGCCTGTCCCGTTTATTTCTACCCCCCCCCGTCGAGGCGGGGGCACGCGTCTCACCCCTCCGCGCACCTCATTCGCCGGGAATTCCGTTGTCTCGCCTTCATTGGTCGGGGGGCGTGTCGGGCGCTTGATTCCCGTCCGTCCCAATCGGCTGAGGATTTGTGAGAGAGATGTCAGGCCTTCGTGAACTCCGCCCAGTTCGTGCTGACACGCATGTGAGCGATGGCGTCAGTGGGAAGAAGCGAGATGAATGTGAAACGATGCTGGCGTTGTTGTAGTTGTTGTTGTTGGTGTAAATAAACGAAAAGAAAACCTGCATATTAAAATAACTCCACAGTGCAGGAACATTTACTTACCCATTAGACCAGGGACGGGACCCTAACTGGCAACATGTACTTACCGATATAACTGATCTATAGACCTGCATGTTGTGTGCTCATGGCTTCCAGATTCGCAACAGTATTTATACAATTGCATTGTATATCAGTATTGTTTTTACTTAACCCACACATAATAAACTAAAACGATAGTGTCAAAGTTTGACGTTTCTTTTTCATAACAAAAAGAAAACTTTAATTTTCGGACTTCTCGTGCATATGAAGTTGTGACTGTATCTAACCCCCCACCACCACCACCCCCCCCACTCCCATCACCACCCCCACTCCATCACCCCGAACCCCATTATCCCTCACCCCCATTTCAAAGTCCAATTTCATACTGTCGTAGTCAAATTCTGGTTAACATACAGTGATATAATCTAATGAAGCCTGAAAATAAGTTGCACAGAGACAAAAGCTGGATATTTAAGTGTGTTTATAAAATCGAAAGCTACAAGTAACGATTGCATATAATATGTACTGTCACGCTTTAATTCACCCACACAGCTTTGCTTTTTTGTACGAGATGGGTTCAAAAAGTTCTGTTAACGAGATTCTCTCAATAGTCACAAAAGTTTTTTTTTAAATTTCACATTGCACAAGTATATATATATATAATATATATTCAATTGATAAAATATAAAATGTATTTTTATTCATATATTCACCTCATTTTAATTTTTTTGGGCATGTCTTGGATTATTGCGAGTATCTCCTTCGGATAACTTTTTGAACGTGCCACGGATATACGACCATGGAGTTGAGTTCATAAGGGATTTGCCTGGCTTTTGCATCTTAATATGGCCATGGGTTTCCAATTATATTCTCATATCAAGTGGAGTCATTTCAAGAGTTGCCTTTTGGCACAGTTTTAGACAAGGAGTTATTGCCTCTCTGTAGGATTTTGCAGAACATGTGGGAGTGGGAGAGGAAAAGTGAACTCAGCTGCTGGTCTTCTCTGTCTCTCTCTCTCTCGTTTTCTCTCTCTTCTTCTCTCTCTTCTCTCTCTCTCTCTCTCTTCTCTCTCTTCTCTCTCTCTCTTCTCTCTGTCTGTTCCTTTTCCTCCAGCATTTCTAAAACTCCATTATAAACAATATAATAAGCCATTGATAACCAATGTACATCACAAATGAATAGGTTACAAACATTGACTCTGATGTTCTTGGATCATGAACTTGTTTAGCAACAGAACCTTTTGATTTTGGTCCCACGAGTCTCACCATAGTCACATGAGTAGTTTGTACTGCACAGTTGCTAGCATGCCTTGCAATGTCAGAATTCAATAAGGATGTCATAGCAAAGAAGTATTGTATTGTTCCACTCGAGTAAACAATGCTTTAGCAGATAATGCTGTTGCAATTACTGTACAGCTATGACTGAGATTGCAAATATTTAATAGGGCAATGTAAGCTGATATAGTGCAGTGGAACTTGAGCCTGGGCCAGTGAAGGATCCGGAGAGCATTCAAACAAATATTTCCTGTTACCAACATGTGTAATCCAAGGAAATTGCCATGTGTTTTCATAGAAATTTCAGAGAAATTATGGACTATTTTACCTGGAGCAGAGCCACGTGTGATCTGTCAAAGGTACGCAAAACAGAGCGAAGGGTGGCTGCATACCAGAATACTGGATTTCTAAAACATACATTTTTATGGATTAGGGATGAAATGAGGTGTGTTGCTTGCTCGAGACTCTACTAAGGAAGAGCGAATGAACCGTCTTGGGAAGGCAGTTCCACAAATAGGAGAAAACAGGGACACAAGAGGGAAGGTGGGCAGAAAGCCTGCATTTTGAAGGTTGAACCAGGAGATGATTACTTGAAGAATGTGTGTGTCCTGGAGGAGATGGTGAGAGGTGGATAGCTGAAAGAGCAGAGAGAGCAGACTAGAGGCCAGTAAAAAGAAAAACAGAGGCCATCGGACAGTCTGTGATGTGAGACAACAGGCTTTGTGCTTCAGCCTCATCATTGGCGATACAAACATGTTAAGAGCTTTAGATTCCTCAGAATTCAGGTTCGATAAATGTGATGCTGAGCCCCTAGCCCATAGGGGAGAGCAGTAATCCATTGAGCTTGGGTCTTGAAGGGTGAGTACTTCTGAATGGAAAGGAAAAACTGGTCTTGCTGGTGAAAGCATTGGCAGACAGGTGGAACAATGGATTAAATCAACAGAACGTTGATTGAGGTATGCTAACTACCGTGGAAAACAAGTAGAAGCTGACGTTTTCGGTGTTACCCAGCATTGCCCCACCCGGACAATGCCGGGTAACCCTGCTAGTAATAGATAATTATTTTCAGGTGCTCTTGTGGTAATTGCCGGGCAATGGCAACAGGTGTTTGATTCACACTGAAATCGCCCGTGTGCATGTGCTTGTAACTGGGTAGAGATGGTGTTAGTTTCGAGCGATGGCTGTTTCTTCCGCTTAATCGTGGGGATGGCATCCGCTCTCAATCGTGGCGGATGACCACAAGATCTAGCCATCTCTGTTGTTTCATAATGCATTCTGTAACATGTTTCGAGCACAAAAGCGAACATTTTGTAGGCCGATCCACATGCAGGTATTTCGGACAAACCTCATCCAATTTCTGGCAAACTTAGGGTCTTTCAGCCATTGGTATACAATGAAACCATCTCAGTTTGTATTACTATATAAGTACCAAGGACGCATCGGCTCAGCATATTTGTGGAAAATCGAAAATTGTTCGCTGTTTGAGTTAAATCATACCACGATGTAACCCGTACACAGTACGAATATGGTGGTCTACATCCGGTTGCGACGTCATGACTAATCTGAAGAAGAAGAAGATTTGACTTTCAATCGCAAATTTAACCCCCTTTATGTAGCCTGGTGTTGGCGCAGTGGTTAGGTGGTGGCTGGGGATCCTAGGGTCCTGAGTTCAAGCCCTGTCGGCCGCTGAATTAATACACCAGGGGGTTGACTCAGCCTGTCATCCTTCCGAGGTCGGCGAAATGAGTACCAGTTCCAGTGTGTGTACTGGCAGAGGGGCACTGCATCAGCGACACAGTCGCGCTTCAAGAAATGATAGCTACCCCGGCAGCTAAGCTGCCATAACCGACCACCACCCCTTTATAATTGGGAAAATCAGAAAAAGACACATCATGTCTATTTTGTAGGGTATCAAGGGATAGATTAGCTCGAGGTAATCTGAGTGTTTGGGTTCCCCTTTAAGAGTTCAAAGGATAAATCCCAAAGGTTCTAAAGGTAATTCTGAAGGGTTCCAACGGGTAATTCTAAGGGGGTTCTAACGGGTAATTCTAAAGTGTAATTCTAAAGGGTTCTAAAGTGTAATTCTAAAGGGTTCCAACGGTAATTCTCAAGGGTTCTAAAGTGTAATTCTAAAGGGTTCCAACGGGTAATTCTAAAGGGTTCCAACGAATAATTATAAGGGGTTCCACGGATAATTCTAAAAGGTTCTACTGGGTAATTCTAAAGGGTTCTAAAGTGTAATTCTAAAGTGTTCTAAAGTGTAATTCTAAAGGTTCCAACGATAATTCTAAGGGTTCTAAGTGTAATTCTAAAGGGTTCTAACGGGTATTTCTATGGGGGTTCTAACGGTAATTCCAAAGAGTTCCAACGGGTATTCTAAAGGTTCCAACGGGTAATTGTAAACGGTTCTAATTGGTAATTATAATGAGTTCCAACAGGTAATTCTAAAGGGTTCTAATGGGTAATTGTAAAGGTTCCAACGGGTAATTCTAAACGGTTCATGGTAATTATAAAGAGTTCCAACAGGTAATTCTAAGGGGTTCTAAACGGTAAATTCTAAAGTTCTAAGGGGTAATTATAAATGGATCGAAAATGTAAATATAGAAATTGTGGGCAGAGTCAGGCAAACTGTCCAACCAATTGTAGAACTTGCACACACGCACAGCTCCTCTTATATATATTTGTTACATTTGTCGAACAAACTTCCGATAATTTCAAGACCAACAGTGAGTGATGCAGCTACTGTGTGTCTACTAGTGGAGTGGGGCTATTGTATGATACAATGAGTCACCATCTACAAAAAGGAAGGGGTTTCCAGGGTACTGGAGAGGTCATCATAGATGAGGAACAAGACTGGGCCAAGACGCTGACTATGAACACTCCAACCTCCACTGGGAGAGGAGAGTGTTCAAATGATACCCGTTGCAATGTGATGAATGTGCGAGTAAAGGCAGTGATAAATCCAGGTATGAAGGTGAGTTTGTATGAAACAGGCACTGAGCTTGCCAGTCAGAGCAAGTTGCCAAACTATGTCGAATGCCAAAAAATATCTCTGACCTCTTCTTAGAGATCTGGGGCCTACAACCATTGCTGAGAGAGAGGACCAGCAGTATGTCCATAATTGAGTGACTGGGACGGAATCGAAATTGATGGTCAGAGATCAGGTTGTTTGAAAATGGAAAGACTTGATGTCAGCCTCAATGACGAATTCCACGACTTTGCTTATACGTAATTAGAAGGAGGATTACTGGTGTGTTAGTTTATAGGATCTATTTTCCTAACATTGTGGATGGAAGTGATTTTCCTGACTTCCAAGTGGATGAGAGATGGCCGACCCAGAAGGACAAGCTGATGAGCACAGATTGAGGATAAACAACACCAGAGTAAGATTTAAGAACATGGGAACTGATACATCTGGGCACATCACCAATGCAGCATCGAGATTGGATGTAAGTTCGCCTACCTCCTTGGAAAGAAGGAACAGAGTCCAGTCGACAGTGGGTACGAGGGGTAACATAGGGACAGATCAGGACGGTTTTTTGTATACAAGATTGGAGCAAACATCGAGTTGAGATATTCTGTCTCATCTTGGAGAGAGTCCGTGGTGATGCTATTTAAGGTGAGGGAGGAGATAGAGTGGGAGAATACAGCAGAGACATCTGTGTTGATGCCAGATTTGATAAAGTGCCACCATGACTGAGGAAGGAGACTGGTTGGAGAGTTCAGCCATGACATTTGCAAGATCATGCTTTCTGACTTTGCCAAGGATGCACACACTTGTTGCTTGCCTTAAGGAAGGACCTAATGTTGCAGTTAATTGAGGCAGCCTTCCATGTCTACATAGAAAGTTACGTGAACACAAACTGCTCACTACAGGATTTACCGAGGATGGATAGGATTGAATGCTATTCAATGATGCAGATGGATAGATTGACTGTCAACTTGTTATTGTACATAGATAAA
>CM068961.1:60735828-60748009 GCA_035128595.1 Eptatretus atami
CCACAGGCAAACAGGCCATAAACGTGTGGCCTTCTAATCAAAAATGATCAAAGCAATTACCAACGAACTGAGCCACTTCCTCCACCGAGCTGTGTTTGTTGCAGTTCATGGGGGGGCAATTCGTGGCACAAGAACTTGAGCAGGCTGCATGAGGCTGATATGAGCTGTATGCGGCTGGTATGAGGCTGGTATGAAGCTGGTACGAGGCTGGTATGAGGCTACAGTAAGGGGGAAGTCGTTAGTGTTGGTACAATGCTGCTTCGGTGAATGCAGTTCAAACAAATTAAAACCACCATGATAATTGGAACGGTGTCACCTGGTATGAGGCTGCAGTGAGTGGCAGTCACTTGAGCAGGTGATGGTGGTGGAGCAGCCATGGCACAGGGCAGCAATTAGATGCCGTCCACGAAACAAGCAACTGTGCACCATAGGCCACAGAGCAAGTGTCCATCACGGTGCATGGACGTGGTCCAACAGCAGAGGTGAGTGGTCACAGGCCACTAAACAAGTGTTCAGTGATAGTGAGCAGGCAACAGGCATTGGATGAGTGGGCCCGGGACACTAAACAAGTGGTCCATCACGCTAAGCGGGTGACATGCCAGCAAACGAGTGGTCACAGGCCACTGTGCAAGTAGTCCATGAAGGGCATGAGCAAGCGGTAAGGTAAGTGGTCCATTGTTGCAGCTAGATTTGGTTGGTCTTGTGGTCCATTGTTGGTCCTGGGTCAGGTCAGACAGAAACAGCAGGCAACAAAGAGAAAAGCCCACAGCAGGAAAATAAAAGGTAAACCCAGGCAATGCAATCAGAACCAGCACCAGGTCTGACCAACTTGGTCAGCCGGTCCCTGATGTGCACATACCTGAGACAATGGTGGTGGTGACGGTAGAGGGGCTCGAGTCGGCCCTACAACTCCGCACCCCCATCATCTTCTATTTACACTAACTAGTCCTTTACAATTCATCACGACGTTTTGTCCTCTTTGTCTTGTCTCCTATGGCCAAATTCCTACCCAATACCTGGAAAGGAAAAGCAGAATTACAGGAATGCAACAATACTGCATGAGTCATTGTCTTTCTTCCAGGAGGGTAAGTCCAGCAGCCAGCGATCATCCCAGCGGTGGATGGTGCAAAGGGTCTTCATCAATCCTAACTACACTACCATCTTTATTACACATTAAACTATCCTGGGATCGTACCCTGCCAACAGGCCTTCGTTAAACTATGGGTTCTAAAAACACGAATTCCGTCGCCCATGCATTGGTACTCTTACAAATTGGGCCTCACCCATCAATTTTTATCTCTCTGTGCCATCAACAATTTCGGGGCTGGGCAGGTGTGGCTCCACTGGCAGGTCTGCCCACTTACATACTCACCGTCAGCACCCCCGAGATGCTGGAGCCAACTCGGAGCTTACCTGCTTCTCTTCACAATTGGGGGATGCCCTCCTCAGCTCTTCCCCTGACGATGCCCGCTATGGCATTTGATGCACTGAGCCCAGCCTCATCGGACACTCGTGCCCACAATATTAATCAGTAGCCAGGACCCCTACGGCCTCACCTGGCCGATGAGCTCCCAGCGCCCGGGGTGCTTGCTTCATCCATACCTACATTCACAAGCTACACTCCCAGCCGGTCCATTATCTTCTGCACCCCGCAAAAAAATAACAGAAGACACTTTCCACAATCAGCACCAACTGCAGAAGGACATCCATATGTAAATTTGCCTAATCCCCTATCTAACTTTAAACTAACCCCCAGGTTTCCTGGGTGGGACCACTATCCCCATTTAATCCTACACACCATGCATTCCGTTACTCGCATCATACTGGGCTATTGCCCTGCCCTCACACTCATAATTCTTCAACCACACACAAACATTTCATTCACCTACACAGCATCACCTAACTAATTTCCACGAACTAACTCTTGCACCCTCGTCTTCCCATATACTAAGCACGCTCCCTTTTAACTCACCCTCTATACCTCTCTACAATCCCCACTACATGTTCATTGACTCTACTTAACACTGTCCCTTTGTCACTCGAGATCTCTAAATTTATCCTCACCCTCCCTCATGGTCACTGCTTTGTACCCACATGGAGGCTACCATCACTGGCACCCCCATGTGGGCCAAACATGCCATCCCCCAAAGGCTAGTGCTCCTGGGCCCCCATGTGGGGCAGTTACACAACCACACCCCCACGTGGGCACCACACTCACCGTCCTATTCACATGAGTCCCCCGACCACAGAAGTGCACTGTGGATCATGCGTCCATCCATCCATTGGGACCATACTCTGTGCAGTGTTGGTGCTGCCGAAGCAGTCTCCTTGGCTATTGGCACAATCCTGGACAGGTCGCCACTCCGACACAGGATACCAACAAGCTGGCACTCCCTTTGCCGACCTCGGAAGGATGACTTGCAGAGTCAACTCCACCTGGTATTAATTCAACAGCCGAGTGGGATTTGAACTCAGGATACTAGAATCCCAAGCCTATCACCCTAACAATGAAGCAAATACCAAGCATGCTCATGCGTCACCTGCCAATTAATTTTCCATTTTCGGCTGGGCTCTGGGGATTTCCCCACGGCGAACCCAGCCGCTTTCGTGTGATGTATCAGTAGTTTATCCAAATGCAGGGAGGATGATTGGGTAGACTACAACGATCGACTGAAGCAGTACTTTGTGGCAAACAAAATGAACACCGATGAGGATGCTGAAAGGTGGCGAGCTGTATTACTGACCGTATGTGTGCCCCCATGTACAGCCTCATCAAAGATCTTCTTGCCCCAGCAAACCTTCTGACAAGTGGTATGAAGAGCTCGTCAATCTCGGGAAAAGACATTATCACCCTAAACCGGGTAAGATTGTCTCGAGATATAAATTTATACCCACCATTGTCAAGATGATCAGTCAGCATCCAAGTTCGTGGCCGATTTACGCCGACTCCCCGAACATTGTGAGTTACAGATAAACTCGGAGATGTTACGTGATTCCTTTATAAAAGGCATCAATGATGACTCAATTCTGTGGAAACTCCACTAGCCCTTACAAGATCAGCTCGTGTCTGTAAGCCTCCTGAGCATCTTGATTTGTAAAAAAAGAAAAAAAAGGGGGGTGGGGAGATGAGATGTTTCAGTAGTTTATGATAATGCATACATGGCACACCGGAGCATGGTTAAGGACATCAGGTGACTCGCCCATGTTCTGATGCTGTGTTGTGCCCGTGTCGGAATTAAACCTGTTGTTCCCACTTCAGAGCCTTCGTCCCTGTCTATCGAGTACATTACACACAGAAACGCTGAACCAGTCATGGTGCCACTCCAGCTGCAGTACAAACTAGAAGGGCACTCGTAGAGCGCTACCTCTGCCCAATAATGCCTGATCTATGAGAACATATCGGGCCCAATACATTTTTGAAATATCATGCTATATCGTTTTTGGTCCTATCTCTCAATGGTGAGAATCATTTTAAATAATTCTCGTATCCAGATCCGGAAAATTACAGACCAATCAGCCTTCTCCCAATCATCAGCAAGGTTATGGAATCCATCATCGCTTCAGACATTAAATCCTTCCTCTTCTCCAATGGCTTGATTTCTGATCATCAATTTGGTTTCAGACCAGTCACTCTACCCTGGATATGCTGCTTCTGCTCTCCCAACAATGGATGGAAGCCCTCAATGCCAGACAGGAAATCAGAGCCGCATCCCTGGACATATCACGTGCTTTTGACACAGTCTGGCACTCTGCCCTGCTCACAAACTCTCTTCCTATGGTATCCAAGGCCATCTCCACTCATGGTTCGCAGACTTCCTCACCTGTCGCGGTCACCGTGTGGCCCTAAATGGAGTACTTTTATTCCCCATTCCGTCCAGGCTGGAGTTCCTCAAGGTACGTTCTGGCCCTGTTCTTTTTCTGGTTTTCATCAATGATCTCTCCGACTCTCTGGAAAATCCTCTATATCTCTTTGCTGATGACTCCACCATCTTGCCGTACCATCGGTCATCCCTCAGACCGGCAAGCAGCAGCTTCTTCGCTCACTGCTGATCTTGATAAAATCACAAACTGGTCCAACACGTGGAACATGTCTTTCAATCCAGACAAATCTCACACTCTCACTATGTCTCTTCGAAAGGACCGATTAGAACCCCCCCCCCCCATCCACTTTCTCAATCCTCTGAAAGAAGTCCTTTCTTTCAACTTCTGGTTTCACTATCTGCCATGACTTTCCTGGGAAAGCCACATTTCAAACCTTACCTCCAAAGCCAGTCGCCGACTGGGAATCCTCCGTTGTGCAAAGTCCTTCTCGGCCGACCTGAGCTCCTGACCACTTACAAAGCTTTTGTCCGCAGCCTGATGGAGTACTGCTCTCCCCTCTGGGCTGATGCTCCTGCCTCCCACCTTTCTCGCTTCACGCTGTATTAACCAAGGCATTTCGGATCATTGGCATCTCCCGCAATGAGGCTGAGCCTCTCACTCAATCACCGCAGGTTGTCGGTGGTCTTTCTCTCTTCTACCGTCTCCTCTCCAGCCTCGCCCCGCCTGCTCTCTCTGCGATTTGTCCCCACCACATTTCTGCAGGGCGCTCAAGGTCGCCAACAACCCCTTCTGGTAAAACTACCTTTATTGGAATTCTGGTAAAAGTCTGTATATATATGTATATATACGTACATATGTGTGTGTGTGTATATATAAATATATATATATATATATATACATATTAATATATATATATATATACATATATATATATATTATATACATATATACGTTATATGTGTATATATATGTATATATGTATATACACATATGTATCATTGTAATTTCTGTTTCTGTCGTCTGTCTGTCATCAATCGAATCAGCCCCCCAGTAGTAACACCCATCATATTGCATTCCGTTGGAATCCTCTTGGCAAATGGAGATGCAAGAAAACATTTTCAAACCTTGCAGGGTAGGGGATTCAGGGTGGGGAAAGACCCAATTATTTTCATGTAAACGTGTATCTTATTGCACCACCTGGTTGTAGACAGTCTTACAAATCATCTTATCTATATCCCCAAGCTCACAATTCTTGCACCTAATAACCATACTCGAATGTTGTCCACCCAGACACATTGCAGTAATCATTATTGTGTAGTATTGCCTTCTTGTATCGCATTATTGCCTGTTTTGCAAAATTATATGTAATTAATTAATTGCAATTATACATAGTACCTGGCTCTCTTTTCCTAAGTTCTATGTTCCTTCCACACAAGGTGCGGGTACCTCTGCTAGTATTGTTGCGGGCCGGGCATCGGCGCGAGCACGACCGCTAGATGGAGCTGCAGAGTCGGCTCTACCGATCGCCCGGAATTTAGATCGTACTTCTTCAGAAAACTCCGGAAAAGTAGGGGTCCCTGATTGGACCGAAGTTCGCAATAGACAGAGCACGTGGGTAGGGTCGATTGCCAATTTCAATTTACCTAAATACCCACGTGGTCCAACCTACCGGGGAAATTCACCCTCGACGGCTCCTGTACGGAACGAGCCGCTTAGCGTACTTGTTCCGTGTGCGATCCGAGCGGTTTGATCGCCGAGATCCGTCGGTCCCAAATATCCCGTTACAACGGCAACGGCCTGGCTATTTTCAACACGCAGCACGCTAAGTCAATGGAGGAATAGACACGAACGAGTTGAAACGTTTAACAAATGGGGATGTTTATTTACAATGGGGGGATGAGGGGAGCACATAAGGGCAGAGTTAAACTGAATATTAATAAATGCATGTATATACAGGCAAAAAGCACTTATACAATTCACTACTTAGCTGACGGGCCCACGGACACACACACGCACACACACCCAAAGAATCGGACCGAAATTGTCTTTATTCGGACCTCCAGCCCGGAGGACAGTTGGGCTGAAGACGGTGTGTGTGCGTGTGTGTGTCCGTGGGCCCGTCAGCTAAGTAGTGAATTGTATAAGTGCTTTTTGCCTGTATATACATGCATTTATTAATATTCAGTTTAACTCTGCCCTTATGTGCTCCCCTCATCCCCCCATTGTAAATAAACATCCCACGGCTGGCTAATTTTCCAACACGCAGCACGCTAAGTCAATGGAGGAATAGACACGAACGAGTTGAAACGTTTAACAAATGGGGATGTTTATTTACAATGGGGGATGAGGGGAGCACATAAGGGCAGAGTTAAACTGAATATTAATAAATGCATGTATATACAGGCAAAAAGCACTTATACAATTCACTACTTAGCTGACGGGCCCACGGACACACAACGCACACACACCAAAGAATCGGACCGAAATTGTCTTTATTCGGACCTCCAGCCCGGAGGACAGTTGGGCTGAAGACCAGGGTCTGTCTTGGACCTGTCCACCTCGTGTGGTCTTCGAGCTGACTCGGTCCGGGCGCCAGCGGGAGGTGAGCCAAATCCAGGCACCGGTGAGCGACCCTTGCGGGGATAGTGTCTCTCAAGCTCGCCCGTTCGCTGATAGAGACACGGTGCCCAACCCTTGCGGTCCTTGTGGGGATGGTGTCTCCCGAGCGCTCGATCGTGCGGCGGAGGAGTAGGAGAAGAAGATGACGACGATGACCAAGACCAGACCAGACAGACTCGACCGCCTGTCCCGTTTATTTCTACCCCCCCCCGTCGAGGCGGGGGCACGCGTCTCACCCCTCCGCGCACCTCATTCGCCGGGAATTCCGTTGTCTGCCTTCATTGGTCGGGGGGCTGTCGGGCGCTTGATTCCCGTCCGTCCCAATCGGCTGAGGATTTGTGAGAGAGTGTCAGGCCTTCGTGAACTCCGCCCAGTTCGTGCTGACACGCATGTGAGCGATGGCGTCAGTGGGAAGAAGCGAGATGAATGTGAAACGATGCTGGCGTTGTTGTAGTTGTTGTTGTTGGTGTAAATAAACGAAAAGAAAACCTGCATATTAAAATAACTCCACAGTGCAGGAACATTTACTTACCATTAGACCAGGGACGGGACCCTAACTGGCAACATGTACTTACCGATATAACTGATCTATAGACCTGCATGTTGTGTGCTCATGGCTTCCAGATTCGCAACAGTATTTATACAATTGCATTGTATATCAGTATTGTTTTTACTTAACCCACACATAATAAACTAAAACGATAGTGTCAAAGTTTGACGTTTCTTTTTCATAACAAAAAGAAAACTTTAATTTCGGACTTCTCGTGCATATGAAGTTGTGACTGTATCTAACCCCCCACCACCACCACCCCCCCCACTCCCCATCCCACCCCCACTCCATCACCCCGAACCCCATTATCCCTCACCCCCATTTCAAAGTCCAATTTCATACTGTCGTAGTCAAATTCTGGTTAACATACAGTGATATAATCTAATGAAGCCTGAAAATAAGTTGCACAGAGACAAAAGCTGGATATTTAAGTGTGTTTATAAAATCGAAAGCTACAAGTAACGATTGCATATAATATGTACTGTCACGCTTTAATTCACCCACACAGCTTTGCTTTTTTGTACGAGATGGGTTCAAAAAGTTCTGTTAACGAGATTCTCTCAATAGTCACAAAAGTTTTTTTTTAAATTTCACATTGCACAAGTATATATATATATAATATATATTCAATTGATAAAATATAAAATGTATTTTTATTCATATATTCACCTCATTTTAATTTTTTTTGGGCATGTCTTGGATTATTGCGAGTATCTCCTTCGGATAACTTTTTGAACGTGCCACGGATATACGACCATGGAGTTGAGTTCATAAGGGATTTGCCTGGCTTTTGCATCTTAATATGGCCATGGGTTTCCAATTATATTCTCATATCAAGTGGAGTCATTTCAAGAGTTGCCTTTTGGCACAGTTTTAGACAAGGAGTTATTGCCTCTCTGTAGGATTTTGCAGAACATGTGGGAGTGGGAGAGGAAAAGTGAACTCAGCTGCTGTCTTCTCTGTCTCTCTCTCTCTCGTTTTCTCTCTCTTCTTCTCTCTCTTCTCTCTCTCTCTCTCTCTTCTCTCTCTTCTCTCTCTCTCTTCTCTCTGTCTGTTCCTTTTCCTCCAGCATTTCTAAAACTCCATTATAAACAATATAATAGCCATTGATAACCAATGTACATCACAAATGAATAGGTTACAAACATTGACTCTGATGTTCTTGGATCATGAACTTGTTTAGCAACAGAACCTTTTGATTTTGGTCCCACGAGTCTCACCATAGTCACATGAGTAGTTTGTACTGCACAGTTGCTAGCATGCCTTGCAATGTCAGAATTCAATAAGGATGTCATAGCAAAGAAGTATTGTATTGTTCCACTCGAGTAAACAATGCTTTAGCAGATAATGCTGTTGCAATTACTGTACAGCTATGACTGAGATTGCAAATATTTAATAGGGCAATGTAAGCTGATATAGTGCAGTGGAACTTGAGCCTGGGCCAGTGAAGGATCCGGAGAGCATTCAAACAAATATTTCCTGTTACCAACATGTGTAATCCAAGGAAATTGCCATGTGTTTTCATAGAAATTTCAGAGAAATTATGGACTATTTTACCTGGAGCAGAGCCACGTGTGATCTGTCAAAGGTACGCAAAACAGAGCGAAGGGTGGCTGCATACCAGAATACTGGATTTCTAAAACATACATTTTTATGGATTAGGGATGAAATGAGGTGTGTTGCTTGCTCGAGACTCTACTAAGGAAGAGCGAATGAACCGTCTTGGGAAGGCAGTTCCACAAATAGGAGAAAACAGGGACACAAGAGGGAGGTGGGCAGAAAGCCTGCATTTTGAAGGTTGAACCAGGAGATGATTACTTGAAGAATGTTGTGTGTCCTGGAGAGATGGTGAGAGGTGGATAGCTGAAAGAGCAGAGAGAGCAGACTAGAGGCCAGTAAAAAGAAAAACAGAGGCCATCGGACAGTCTGTGATGTGAGACAACAGGCTTTGTGCTTCAGCCTCATCATTGGCGATACAAACATGTTAAGAGCTTTAGATTCCTCAGAATTCAGGTTCGATAAATGTGATGCTGAGCCCTAGCCCATAGGGGAGAGCAGTAATCCATTGAGCTTGGTCTTGAAGGGTTGAGTACTTCTGAATGGAAAGGAAAAACTGGTCTTGCTGGTGAAAGCATTGGCAGACAGGTGGAACAATGGATTAAATCAACAGAACGTTGATTGAGGTATGCTAACTACCGTGGAAAACAAGTAGAAGCTGACGTTTTCGGTGTTACCCAGCATTGCCCACCCGGACAATGCCGGGTAACCCTGCTAGTAATAGATAATTATTTTCAGGTGCTCTTGTGGTAATTGCCGGGCAATGGCAACAGGTGTTTGATTCACACTGAAATCGCCCGTGTGCATGTGCTTGTAACTGGGTAGAGATGGTGTTAGTTTCGAGCGATGGCTGTTTCTTCCGCTTAATCGTGGGGATGGCATCCGCTCTCAATCGTGGCGGATGACCACAAGATCTAGCCATCTCTGTTGTTTCATAATGCATTCTGTAACATGTTTTCGAGCACAAAAGCGAACATTTTGTAGGCCGATCCACATGCAGGTATTTCGGACAAACCTCATCCAATTTCTGGCAAACTTAGGGTCTTTCAGCCATTGGTATAACAATGAAACCATCTCAGTTTGTATTACTATATAAGTACCAAGGACGCATCGGCTCAGCATATTTGTGGAAAATCGAAAATTGTTCGCTGTTTGAGTTAAATCATACCACGATGTAACCCGTACACAGTACGAATATGGTGGTCTACATCCGGTTGCGACGTCATGACTAATCTGAAGAAGAAGAAGATTTGACTTTCAATCGCAAATTTAACCCCCTTTATGTAGCCTGGTGTTGGCGCAGTGGTTAGGTGGTGGCTGGGGATCCTAGGGTCCTGAGTTCAAGCCCTGTCGGCCGCTGAATTAATACACCAGGGGGTTGACTCAGCCTGTCATCCTTCCGAGGTCGGCGAAATGAGTACCAGTTCCAGTGTGTGTACTGGCAGAGGGGCACTGCATCAGCGACACAGTCGCGCTTCAAGAAATGATAGCTACCCCGGCAGCTAAGCTGCCATAACCGACCACCACCCCTTTATAATTGGGAAAATCAGAAAAAGACACATCATGTCTATTTTGTAGGGTATCAAGGGATAGATTAGACTCGAGGTAATCTGAGTGTTTGGGTTCCCCTTTAAGAGTTCAAAGGATAAATCCCAAAGGTTCTAAAGGTAATTCTGAAGGTTCCAACGGGTAATTCTAAGGGGGTTCTAACGGGTAATTCTAAAGTGTAATTCTAAAGGGTTCTAAAGTGTAATTCTAAAGGGTTCCAACGGTAATTCTCAAGGGTTCTAAAGTGTAATTCTAAAGGGTTCAACGGGTAATTCTAAAGGTTCCAACGAATAATTATAAGGGGTTCCACGGATAATTCTAAAAGGTTCTACTGGGTAATTCTAAAGGGTTCTAAAGTGTAATTCTAAAGTGTTCTAAAGTGTAATTCTAAAGGTTCCAACGATAATTCTAAGGGTTCTAAGTGTAATTCTAAAGGGTTTAACGGGTATTTCTATGGGGGTTCTAACGGTAATTCCAAAGAGTTCCAACGGGTATTCTAAAGGTTTCCAACGGGTAATTGTAAACGGTTCTAATTGGTAATTATAATGAGTTCCAACAGAGTAATTCTAAAGGGTTCTAATGGGTAATTGTAAAGGTTCCAACGGTAATTCTAAACGGTTCATGGTAATTATAAAGAGTTCCAACAGGTAATTCTAAGGGGTTCTAAACGGTAAATTCTAAAGTTCTAAGGGGTAATTATAAATGGATCGAAAATGTAAATATAAGAAATTGTGGGCAGAGTCAGGCAAACTGTCCAACCAATTGGTAGAACTTGCACACACGCACAGCTCCTCTTATATATATTTGTTCATTTGTCGAACAAACTTCCGATAATTTCAAGACCAACAGTGAGTGATGCAGCTACTGTGTGTCTACTAAGTGGAGTGGGGCTATTGTATGATACAATGAGTCACCATCTACAAAAAGGAAGGGGTTTCCAGGGTACTGGAGAGGTCAATATAGATGAGGAACAAGACTGGGCCAAGACGCTGACTATGAACACTCCAACCTCCACTGGGAGAGGAGAGTGTTCAAATGATACCCGTTGCAATGTGATGAATGTGCGAGTAAAGGCAGTGATAAAATCCAGGTATGAAGGTGAGTTTGTATGAAACAGGCACTGAGCTTGCCAGTCAGAGCAAGTTGCCAAACTATGTCGAATGCCAAAAAATTCTCTGACCTCTTCTTAGAGATCTGGGGCCTACAACCATTGCTGAGAGAGAGGACCAGCAGTATGTCCATAATTGAGTGACTGGGACGGAATCGAAATTGATGGTCAGAGATCAGGTTGTTTGAAAATGGAAAGACTTGATGTCAGCCTCAATGACGAATTCCACGACTTTGCTTATACGTAATTAGAAGGAGGATTACTGGTGTGTTAGTTTATAGATCTATTTTCCTAACATTGTGGATGGAAGTGATTTTCCTGACTTCCAAGTGGATGAGAGATGGCCGACCCAGAAGGACAAGCTGATGAGCACAGATTGAGGATAAACAACACCAGAGTAAGATTTAAGAACATGGGAACTGATACATCTGGGCACATCACCAATGCAGCATCGAAGATTGGATGTAAGTTCGCCTACCTCCTTGGAAAGAAGGACACAGAGTCCAGTCGACAGTGGGTACGAGGGGGTAACATAGGGCAGATCAGGACGGTTTTTTGTATACAAGATTTGGAGCAAACATCGAGTTGAGATATTCTGTCTCATCTTGGAGAGAGTCCGTGGTGATGCTATTTAAGGTGAGGGAGGAATAGAGTGGGAGAATACAGCAGAGACATCTGTGTTGATGCCAGATTTGATAAAGTGCCACCATGACTGAGGAAGGAGACTGGTTGGAGAGTTCAGCCATGACATTTGCAAGATCATGCTTTCTGACTTTGCAAGGATGCACACACTTGTTGCTTGCCTTAAGGAAGGACCTAATGTTGCAGTTAATTGAGGCAAGCCTTCCATGTCTACATAGAAAGTTACGTGAACACAAACTGCTCACTACAGGATTACCGAGGATGGATAGGATTGAATGCTATTCAATGATGCAGATGGATAGATTGACTGTCAACTTGTTATTGTACTAGATAAA
>CM068961.1:60777298-60791631 GCA_035128595.1 Eptatretus atami
TTTGTACGCATGAACCGGAAGATGAGGATGAGAGAGAAGAGCGAACCTCCGAGAAGTTTGCAGAGTTCTTTGAAAGAGTGTCATTTTTGAAGAATACCAGCAGGAATAACTTTCCATGTTGCCTTCGTGCTAATTCCCGTTATCTATATAGCCAGTACATTGGAAACTTATAGAGAACACTGCCACGAGTTTCACCACATGAGAAGGTTGTTATGTGTTGGACTTTCTACTGTACCATTTCGCACAAATAATAAAACCAATCGTCACAAGTTTTAAACTTGTTCTTGATAGGCTTTAGAGAACCTGGACAACATATATATGCGTGGATTTTATCTGTTACAAACACTCCAATAATCCTTGATGTTTGTCTCCACTTAATGCTGAGATTTGCTAATTGAAACGAATATTGGCACCATGCAAAATAAAAAGTATCATTTCAATTTGTTTCAGTTCCAATTCTATAGCGATGGTTAATTGATAATATGACAGAGTGATTGATATTCATATCCGTGTGATAATGGAGCAGCATCTGAATTTAATCTGCCTCTTAGTAATAAATCCAATTAGTCGGAGATGATGTGAGAAAAAGCTCAAAATTATCATTTTCTGTCTATGACGTACACTGTACGTCTATTTGATCTTTTGGGTCAATTAAATTTTCTTTCAATGTTTTTATAAAGAACAGCTTTCAAATACCGAAGCATGGTGAAATTCAGTAGGCATTCACTCAAAAGTACACAAGAATAATAGCAAAATCTCACCCACCCCCCATTCCAAAATTAATCAAAAATTGCTTCCGTCAGCAAGGTACAGTTAACATTAGCTATACTTTTATTCCACCAAAATTCGCTTGCAGACAAGCTAGATTTCAAAAAGACATATAACAGGCTATTCAAAAATGATAGTCTGCCAAAAAAATCCCCGGGGGGGGGGGGGGGGGATGCGTTTCTGACTATTGGCCCATGGTCTATTTATGCATACCCACCTCTGAGCTGTCTTTGCCTGTCGGTTTGAATCTAGCATCCAGCAAGGAAATGTATCCAGCTTGTTTCACAAGCAAAGCGAGCTAAGTATCAATGTGGCATGCTCCCCCCGATGGACATTACCCTTCTGCTGGCATGATGTTTGCTGGGCGTTAAATAACTCCCACGGTATCTTTGGAGAATAGGAGGCGAGATACTAGCCTGGCACCCCGGAGCCAAATTTACACAAATTGCTTCGCCTGGACTGTCGGTTAGCCAGTGTCTGGTCTTCTTGAAGGGTTCCATGACACAAGATTAGACTAGACTACTTGCTATTCTCAGAGTACAGTCCTGTCTGCAGCAGCAGGCCTCATCTCACTACTGCACCATAAACAAAATGGCGACGCAGGGTAAGTTCCACGGTTTCATGTGCAAATAACCTTCTGGGATTAAATGCGAACCAATACATGTTATTATGCTATGTGTATGACAACAGATGTGCAAAGGTCCGCATGGGAGGGAGGGCATGCCACATCTGATTGCCTCCTTTGGCCTGTGAAACACTTGGAATGACATTTCCTTGCTGGATCTAGATTCAAACTCAGGTGAGTGTGCGAACACTGTACCTCTCCGCGAACATATGCCAGCACCTTCCGTTTGGGCTGGTCTCGTTTGATGTTTCATATCATGACCCAACTATAAACTGTCACATTGGTGCCATCGCAAGCTGCAGGTATAACATCAACTGGGCTATAACAATCCGCCATTCCCCTCAGTTAGACTGAGTGAGTGACCTTCTGCTGGTCATTATTTGTCTTTAAATTATCCCCTCCTCCCACCCCACCACCAGTCTGTCTTCATAGGAGTAAGCACAAATACCACAGTAACATAAATTCCGAATAACAAATTTCCTGCTTTAACTGCTGGAAAAACAAGTTGTCTGCTCTTTCTCAGACCTAATCCAGTTACGTAACTGCTTGGTTTCTTCAAATGTATGTGAAGGTTCTCCATTGGCCAGAGTCCTCCCCAATAAACAAGATCTCACCACCAGGTGTTTGAATGCATGTGTGAACCTAAGAGCATACGCATTGACAAAATCATTGATTAAATTATTAAATTTGTGCGTGTATGTTACGAATACCATAATATAACGGTAATATTGTTACCGGCGTGTGGAAATTCGCGAACACATATTAGGCTTCCCTAAGATTCAGGTATCCGCGTAAGTCTGTGTTTCAGTTAGATTTCCCCACCGTGGTTTAATGGGAATTTATTCGTGTTCACCGTGGCTGTGGACCCTATTTGAGATAGTGTTTTTCTTTATTCTTCGTTATTTTGAACCACCATTGCAACAAACCCTCCACGCCAACAACGCGCCACCACCAACTACGCCCACAGAGCGCCAACCACCGCGTAGCAATACACATAATCCTACAGACAACCACCACCCATCTTCGCACTACGCTGCCGCTTGCGAATGCCATTCCTCATCGGACCACGCTACAACCCCCTTTTCCGGTCGGAAACCGTCCGAGAACGTGAGGAGGGAAGGCAAGAAGGATCTCCGATGCGCGCGGCTTCTCCGCCTGATTTTCCCGCCTATTTTCCCCGCGCTTGGTATGGGAAGTGCGATCCGAGCCGGGGGTCAAAGGTGAGAAAAGGTGGAGGCCTCTTTTTGGGGGAATAATCCTGGACCTGAGCCCAAAAACCGACTTCCCCCGTCCCCCGCACGGCGCGATGCGGGGAGGGGCGAGAGGGCACGCCCCTTTTCGGAGGCTTCTCGAAACGCTCGAAGGGAGGTTGTAGCCGAAAAATGGGGTGGGCGAGCGGGGTAGCACGCTGATGAAGGGCGGAGTCCCCCGCGCTATAAAGGTCGGCACCGTTACGCGGAGGCTCAGCTCTCTCTGAGAGATCTCCCTGCTGGTTCATGACCTCTTCCCCTGTCTCCCAGTAGTCCATGCCCTGCTGCTTCTTCCGGCTCTTGTGTACACCTCGCCTGCCTTTGGTGGTCCGCGTGCTCGTGCTTCCTGTGGTTCAGCGCTCTTAGGGTGTTCAGACTGTTCCTGTGGTCGGTCCGGTGGGAGGGCCCGTGCATCCCGGGACCGGACGGAAGTGCGCAACTCTGCCGGCTGTGTGGTGTGACCTGCGCGTCCGGGACGAGGAGTGCCGGAGGAGAGTTCGCGCGCCACGCGGGAGGGCCCGGAAACCAGGCGCGTCCACGCTAGCTGTCGGGGCGGGAGCGGACGTCACGACTCGACAACTACTTAAGGGGGGCAGGTAACCTGCCACGTCTCGTGGGCCCATTCGGTCAGCCAAGGCCTACGTATTAAAAGGTCCCCGGACCCCGTCTACCTCCCTGCCTATGGGGAGGTCTTCCTTTTTGTTTTTGTATGCATGCTGTGGCGCCCGTGTCTCCTGTTAGTAAGCGACTGTATAAGTGACTGTGCTGTGAAAAATAATTATAGTCGGTCGTTATGGCTTTTGTCATTCTGTTTGTACTTGTATATTGCATGACTGCCCTTGCTTGTGTTGTGCTGTACTAGTGAATAAATGTCCTTTGTGTGCAATGTACTACACGTTCGTCGTGTCCTATTTCCTCTTTTGATAAGCCAATCTTGCAGTCGTTGAATGAGTAGTGGGTTTTGAACGCCCGGTAAAGAAGAGAATCGGATCCATCGGAGTCGGCGCATAACACCGCTCGGTTATCACTGTAGTACGGAACGGACCCGCTTAAGCGGTTCGTGTCCCAGCCGCCGACCTGCGGCGCGGTGCTAGCCCCTCGGACGGTTAGCGTTATCCCGCGGCGGTACTTAGGTATATCGATCATCGGCGATTCCACCCTAATTTCGCGCGGGTAGAATGCGGACTGCGGCTGTGTGAGGTTAAACCCCCACCGTGACTGGTTTCTGGCGATAGCTTCCAGGAGGGTCACGACTGAAGTGTCCCGACCGGTGGGGGCGACGCGTTGCGATTAGAGGTACGCGGCCGATCGCACGCGCGGGCGCGAAATTCGTCTTATCATTAATTATAATATATATATATAGTATATATATATATATATATATATATATTATATTATATTTATTATATATATTTCTTATTTTTACAGCTTGTCGCCTGTCTTTGCCAGTGGCATAATGGACCACATTTTAGACTCTTATTTACACTGCAGTAGTCAAACTGTGTATCTATACAGGAAGTTATAAATTTTCATTCATGAACAAATAATCAATTCTTCCAAAACTGTTTGTGACTAGGTTTACAATCCTGGACACTTCACACTCTACTCGTATCCGAACATGTGTCAGCGGCAAGAAAGGTTTAAACTTTAACAAGGTACAAAATGAGTGTAATAGGTTTCATATGTATGTAATCAGTGGTTTAACTCAAAAATTAAGCTCCCACACTCACCGAAGGAGTTTTAAGCTAGCAACACACTTGATAAAACAACAAGGCAACACAGAAGACCAAGTAGCTTTCCAAAGAATTCAGACAAAAAGTTGTGGAGAAGCACCGTCAGAAGAAGTATAAGAAGATTTCCAAAGGTCACTTCATTATTCCTTTGAGTACAGTTGAGATCCATCATTAAGAGTGGGAAGATGTATCATACCACCCAGACTTGACCCAGATCAGGTTGCCCATCCAAACTCAGCAGCTGGGCAAGCAGGAAAACTGGTTTGGGATGTTCACTGTAAATCCAACACATGACTGAAAGATCTGCAAGCGCTATATGTCCGAGATGTGGGGTCAGTGTTCATTAATCCAACAATATCCCAGTCCATTCACAAAGCTGGCCTCTATGGACAGGTGGCAAGAAAGAAGCCACGACTGAAAAATATTGCATCTACAAGCCCATATGGAGTTTGTGAAAAAGCATCTTCATGATTACTGCAGGCAGTAGACAAACGTTTTGTGGTAAGACGAGACAAAAAATTGAACTTTTTGGTGTAAATCAAAGCATACGTCTGGTGCAAACCTAATGCTGCCACTTCACTCAGTCAACACCATCCCAAACTTGTCAAACATGTGATGTAGCATCATGTTGTTGGGCTGCTTTTCATCAGCAGGACTGGCAAACTTATTACGATAGAAGGGACAATGGATGTGCAAAGTACAGGAGAATACCTGATGAAAACATTGCTTGAGTCAGCCTTAAATCTGAAACTGGGTAGGAGATTCACATTTCAGCAGAACATGATCCGACGCACAAAGCTAAAGACCACACTGGAGAGCAATTTCACATGAAAAATGGGCCAAAGATCTTCCACCATCCTCACTGTGCAAAGCTGGTAGAGATCTCCCCAAAAAAACAAACTCATAGCAGTCGCTTGCTGTAAAAGTCGTTTCCACTAAGTACTTACTAAGGGGGATGAATATTTTACAACCAGCAATCTTTGATTTGAACATGTTTTTTTGCAGGCTATTCCTGACATGTAACCTCCTTTCAACTATAAGTGTTTCCTTTGATCTCTTCTGTTATGAATGAAAACTTAATTGGAAAAAAATGGTTTCTCTGTAATTTCATAAATCATCTAAACTGTGACAATATTAGAAGGGGGTGAAATATTTTGGCAGGCCACTGTGAACATATACATGTACACACAGGGAGATCCGAAAGTCATGTGCAATGCTTGAACTGGTATCTATAACGTTGTTTTGATGTTCATTGAAAGAAACAAACTATGAATGGTTGCCTGAACTTCTCATCTCCTGGTAAGAAAGAAAACAAACTATGAACTTATAGACAGCCCACAGACACACACACACACACACACACACACACACCACACACAACAGAAACGACCCCAATGGTCTTTATTGAAGGCGTCCCACCAGAGCGGATTTAACCATTAGGCAGACAAGCATGTGCCTTAGCAGCCAAAAATTCGGGCCAGCAAAATATTTAGGCAACTTTTTTTTTTTTTTTACATACAATTCTTATTGGTCTAGTAATATTGTTACGAATTTGGAATATCTATCGCATACAACATACAGTCTCCTTTAGCTCAGTTATCTCGGTAATACGTCGTTTATAGATAGCTTCCTCCCCCTGGTCTAATGGTGAATAAGTGTAAATGCGCTGCGATTTGTTATTGGAAATACCCCATCTTCCCGCAACAACAACGCCATCTCACAGTCCATCCTGCCACGCTATGACGCTCGCGGCATTTCTTCGTGCGCACGTCAGCCAGCAGGCGCGTGCGCCATGCTGGGCGGAGTCTAGCGTGCGGCATTGGGTCCCTCCTTAGGCACATCGGCAGGGAGCGGGCATCTTCCCCACCCGCCTCCGACTCCGACACTGTCTGCCATGAGGCGACAGTGGTCGGAGGTGAGTTAAACACTGTAAGTGTTAATGTGGTTTTATCTTATAAAAAAGGTTTTAAAACTAGTACATCTGATGTTCTATTTGCAGAGATTCAATCACATCGTATATGTCAGGATGCCAAAGGTGGCTGTGAGACGAGCTCAGGAGTTGCAGAAAAAAGAAGCATAAGGAGGAATCAAACACTACTCAAGAAGACTCATAATTGACATCGTTTTTCCATGTGGTGGAGAAAGATGCTGGTGTTGGTGGTGCGATGATGATATAGATTCAACGAAGAACCCCTTCAACATCCCCCGCAGTGATCCTGTCGAAGACAGGCCGGCGCGACGATGGTGGCACTAGGGCGAAGGTGCTTCAGTATCGACTCCCACTGATTCCCAACGATGTCGGGTTGTTTCGTGTAACATCACAGACAAACACGCGCCATGTGTGCATCAGCTTGGGCACTGACCATTTTCGGAACTTGGATGACAGTTATCCAGAACGAAGCGCGAATACTCTGTCGAGTGAATTACTTTCTTAATGCCAGTGCTTCAAACGGGTTTTGCCAAATGGGGAGTAGCTGATCGTGATTGGTTGGTTTATTCTCCTTCCAAAGCTTGCGTTTTCTGTTTCCATGCACTCGTTTTCCTCTGACAGAGGTGCACAAGCTTTCTGGCTCGTGTGATTTACTGATTGGAAGGATACGCGTCATACTTGAAGGGCCATGAAATCAGCCCAAGGCCCAACCATGAAATTCTATGAAGGCACATAGAATCAGTTCTACACATTTGTCAGTGGAGTGCTGATGCCGGTCGAGTTGATAAGCAATTGCATCAAAACACTGCTGGAGCAGCGCAACTATTGGAAAAATGTGTTGACACGTTGTGTTTGCCACAATTACTTTTCTTTTGCGAGAGGGTCAGTCGTTTCGAGGTAGTAACGAAATGTTGGCTCCAGCAAGCCAATGGTAATTTATGGGCATTTGGAGTTGATTGGCCAGTTTGATCCGTTTTGGTCCCAGACATCCATTACCATGCCAATCAGGGTCACGGTCACACATCTTATTTGTCAAAAGCCAATCTGCGAAGAATTAATTGCTATGATGGGCAAGCCAAGTACTTGGTCGCATCAAGGATGAGATTTCGAAGTCGCGGTATTTCTCCGTTTCAGTGGACTCCACACCAGACATTGCCCATACGGACCAGCTCACTATCATCCTCTGCTACGTCAACATGACAGATCACAAGCCTGTTGAGCGTTTCCTCACGTTCATTAGTATCTCTAGTCATACAGGTCAGAATCTTGCTGATACTCTTCTCCAATACTTGAAGGACCATGACATCGAGCTTTGACAATTGCCGCGCGTCAGATGTATGACAATGCTAGTAATATGTCGGGCAAGTACAATGGTATGCAGCAAAGTTGAAGAAACAAGAGATCAGTTTGGTTGATTACATTCCCTGTGTAGGTCACCTCTTGAACCTAGTTGGTCAGTCCGCGGTGGATTGTTGCATTGAAGCGCGTTTCATTTTTGGGGTTGGCAGCGCCTGTATGTGTTTTCTTGTGGCATCCACGCACCGTTGGTTCCTGCAGACCCATGTGGAACAGCAACCTGGGTGCCTTGTTCTGAAACACCATCGGATAACCGGTGGTCCTGCCCGAGCTGATGCCACTGAAGTTTTTATTATTTTTTTTTTATTTTTATTTTTTTGTATGCCATGTCCAGGCTCGTATGAGAGCTAACACACAACGCACAGCAAGGGCATGAGACAAGAGGGCGGGAGTGGAAGGGACAAAACAGTGGGGAACAGACACATTAGGTGATCTGTGAGGGAGAGTATGGGGATGGACGGGGAACATGGGAAGAGAAGATGGACATTACAAGGACTTTCAGGAAGGAAAGCAGGGAATTGAAGGAAGTGGGCTTGGGTGGATTATCGGGGGTAGAAAAGATCGAGATTTGGATGGGGATGATAAGAGGTGGTGGTGAACAGCTGTTTTGAAGCCTGGAGGGAAGAATGGGAAAGAATAGAGTGAGGGAGTTTATTCAAGGCGGGAAAAAAGAGGAATGAAGGAAGTGAAGTGAGCAGTGTTCGTGATTTTGGTAGTTTTACCAGAAGGGGGTTGTTGGCGGACCTTGAGCGCCCTGTGCAAATGTGGTGGGACAAAATGGCAGAGAGAGCAGGGGGGCAAGGCTGGAGAGGAGTCGGTAGAAGACAGAAAGACCACGACCAACCTGCGGTGATTGAGTGAGAGGCCCAAAGACTCAGCTTCATGCGGGAGATGCCGATGATCCTAAATGCCCTGGTTTCGACAGCATGAAGCCGAGAAAGGTGGGAGGCAGGAGCACCAGCCCAGAGGGAGAGCAGTACTCCATCAGGCTACGGACAAAAAGCTTTGTAAGTGGTCAGGAGCTCAAGAGGCCGAGAAGGACTTTGCACGACGGAGGATTCCCAGTCGGCGACTGGCTTTTGAGGCGAGGTTGGAAATGTGACTTTCCCAGAAAGTCATGGCAGATAGTGAGACCAGAAGCTTGAAAGAAAAGACTTCTTCCAGAGGATTGTTGAGAAAGTGGATGGGGGTTTTCTAACGGTCCTTCAAGAGACATAAGTGAGAGTGTGAGATTTGTCTGGATTGAAAGACATGTTCCATGTGTTGGACCAGTTTGTGATTTTATCCAGATCTGCAGTGAGCGAAAAAGCTGCTGCTTGCCGGTCTGAGGATGACAGATGGTACGGCAGAGGGTGGAGTCATCGGCAAAGAGATATAGAGGATTTTCCAGAGAGTCGAGAATCATGAATGAAAACCAGAGAAAGAAAACAAGGCCAGAACGCTACCTTGAGGAACTCCAGCCTGCACAGGAAGAGGGATGAAAGAACTCCATTTAGGGCCACACGTTGACTGCGACAGGAGAGGAAGTCTGCGAGCCATGAGTGGAGATGGCCTTGGATACCATGGAAGAGAGTTTGGTGGAGTAGTGCAGGGTGCCAGACTGTGTCAAAAGCACGTGATATGTCCAGGAACACTGGACATATCAGGGCCTTGGGACATATCAAGTTCTGTTCCGCGGTTACCGCCAGTTCCAGAGTGCTCTCGAAGAGATCTCTGCAGATGAAAATCAGAACAGGGAGACACGAAATGAGGCGGATTATTTGGCAGAAAAGATGGGCACCATCGAAGTTGCCCTGATGTGTGAACTTTGGATGATATTTTGCAGCGCTTCAACTGCTGCAGCAAGTTGTTGCAAAGTGCCACCAATAGAATTAACACCGGCTATTTGTCTGCTGAAGAGTTTGAATGAGTTTTTACATGCGCGCAGAGAAAATTTTGATTTCTATGAGCAAACAAGCATGTGATCGCTGCGGCAACAGCACTTACAAATCCGAAAGTCGGCGAATGCCCAAGCGTAAGAAGCGTGACAATGATGGAAATGCGACTGATGCCACAGAAGGGATGACGGGCAACAAAAATTCAAAGTTAATACATTTTATGTCATCATTGACCAACTGCGAAGTGCATTGCAGAAATGCATAGAGGCGTATTCTGTAGTGCTGCAGCGTTTGGCGTTCTGACAGAGTTTGACTCTATGACCGACGAGAGATATCAACACTGCTATTACAGGGCTTGCCAGTGTGTATCACAAGGATCTGAATACTGATTTTGCGTCAGAGTTCCGTCAGTTCATTTGCTGTATAAAAACAAACTGCCCTCAAGTTCCCCTCAACAGGGTGTGCACAGCATATGTTTGCGCTGCTGCACACCACTGGAGTTAATGCAGCCTTTCCAAACATTGAAGTGGCTCTCCGAATATACTTAGCACTGATGGCCACCAATTGTTCAGGAGAACGCTCATTTTCGCAGCTAAAGAGAATCAAAGATGTGAAGCGTTCTACCATGCATCAACAGCGTCTTGGTGCGTTGGCCCTTTTGTGCATTGAAAGTCATTTGCTCTGAGAACTGGACTTCAGTTCCGTAATTGAAGAGTTTGCAGTTGTAAAAGTGCACAGGTTATCTAAGGTGTAGTAAACTGTAAAGCAAAGTGCCAATCTATACTGTTTTGTCATGCATATATTCATACACTGCAAATTGTATAGAGGGATTAAATAAACTATTTCTTTTCACATTAAATATTTGTCTTTTTTGAATTAAATATTTTGTTTCTTGAATCAGTTCATCTTTTGTCTGGGTCCATTTCCATGAGCCCGAGATCTAATTTAAATTTTCAGGCCATTCTCTAAAATTTCAAAATGTGCCTTAGGGCAGCCGAGGCTTAATCCGGCACTGCCTCCAGCTCGAGGACAGGGAGCTGGAGACCAGAGCCTGCACTTGGACCTGTCCACCTCGTGTGGTCTTCGGCCATCCGGCTCGACGGGACTCGAACCCGCAACACGACGCTGCTCCAAGCACCAGGACGGAGGAAAGCGTCGGACGCCAGGTGGACGAGACGAGAGACGACGGAGCACTGCCAGCGACCAGACGAGTCGATCTCCGGCACCTCGAATCTGATCGCTGCCAAGCCGACCAGACCAGATGAGTCGATCTCCGCACCGCGAACCCGATCGCTACCAAGCCGACCAGACCAGATGAGTCATCTCCGCACCTCAAACCCGATCGCTGCCAAGCCGACCAGACCAGACGAGTCGATCTCCGGTACCTCGAACCCGATCACTGCCAAGCCGACCAGACCAGACCCAGACGCAGTCGATTTCTGGCACCTCAAACCCGATCGCCCAACCCTAACGCTGTTTCCAAGGCCTGGCGTTTCTTATATTGCATTTCTCCTGCGGGCTGGGGTTCATGGGGAGGATCGCCGTCTGAGACGTCTCGCCTCCCATTGGTCCGGGGTTCGTGAGAAAGTCGATGTCTAAGACGTCTCACGCCTCCCATTGGTCGAGGGTTCGGAGAAAGTCGATGTCTGAGACGTCTCACGCCTCTCATTGGTCGAGGTTCGTGAGAAAGTCGATGTCTAAGACGTCTCACGCCTCTCATTGGTCGAGGGTTCGTGAGAAAGTCGATGTTGAGACGTCTCACGCCTCCCATTGGTCGAGGGTTCGTGAGAAAGTCGATGTCTGAGACGTCTCGCCTCTTATTGGCGAGGGTTCGTGAGAAAGTCGATGTCTGAGACGTCTCACGCCTCCCATTGGTCAGGGTTCGTGAGAAAGTCGATGTTTGAGACGTCTCACGCCTCCCATTGGCGCAGGGTTCGTGAGAAGGTCGATGTCTGAGACGTCTCGCCTCTCATTGGTCGAGGGTTCATGAGAAAGTCGATGTCTGAGACGTCTCGCGTCTCATTGGTCGAGGGTTCGTGAGAAAGTCGATGTCCGAGACGTCTCACGCCTCCCATTGGTCGAGGGTTCGTGGAAAGTCGATGTCTGAGACGTCTCGCGCTCTCATTGGTCGAGGTTCGTGAGAAAGTCGATGTCTGAGACGTCTCGCCTCTCATTGGTCGAGGGTTCGTGAGAAAGTCGATGTTTGAGACGTCTCACGCCTCCCATTGTCGAGGGTTCGTGGAAAGTCGATGTCTGAGACGTCTCGCCTCTCATTGGTCGAGGGTTCGTGAGAAAGTCGATGTTTGAGACGTCTCACGCCTCCCATTGGTCGAGGGTTCGTGGAAAGTCGATGTCTGAGACGTCTCACGCCTCCCATTGGTCGAGGGTTCGTGGAAAGTCGATGTCTGAGACGTCTCACGCCTCTCCATTGGTCGAGGGTTCGTAGAAAGTCGATGTCTGAGACGTCTCACGCCGCCATTGGTCGAGGGTTCGTGAGAAGGTCGATGTCTGAGACGTCTCACGCCTCCCATTGGTCGAGGGTTCGTGAGAAAGTCGATGTCTGAGACGTCTCACGCCTCCCATTGGTCGAGGGTTCTTGAGAAGGTCGATGTTTGAGACGTCTCGCCTCCCATGGTCCGGGGTTCGTGAGAAGTCGATGTTTGAGACGTCTCCCTTCATTGTCGAGGGTTCGTGAGAAAGTCGATGTTTGAGACGTCTCACGCCTCCCATTGGTCGAGGTTCGTGGAAAGTCGATGTCTGAGACGTCTCACGCCTCTCATTGGTCGCGGGGAACATCCCATCTCTCGGGGCGGAGTCGGAGCTCTGGTGGCCGAGGAAACTCCGCCCACGTACGTGGTCGGACGCACGTATACAATGGTGTCGGTGTTGAGGAAGCGAGGTGAAGGCGTGTTGTTGTTGTTATAAGGGTGTAAAAATCCTAACTATTAAAATAACGCACAGCGCACGTACATTTAATTCCCATTAGACAAGAGAAAAGGGAGTTATCTATCCACATTTACTTATCGATATAAGTGAGCTATAGACCTGTATGTTGAGTGCCGATAAACTTCCAAATTCGTAACAGTATTTGATCAATGCAAACACCGCAGTGGAAAAGTTTGCTGGAGCTATCTTGTTTTTTTTTGAAATGATTTTTTTCATGAACCGCGTCACAACGGGAACCCAAAGGGTTTACGGGTCGTCTAGTTATTCTTTATAAACAGTTGCGTGTGGACGGGTGGAAAAAATATTTTCTCGGTAATGTAGAAAACACGATAATGCGGCAAACGGCTCGTAAATCGTGTATTATTTCAAATAACCACTCGCTCAGGGTGACAGAGCAGGACCAGTCACTCAGGTGACAGAGCATGAACTACTCGCTAGGTGACAGAGCACGAACCACTCGCTCAGGGGTGACAGCACGAACCACTCGCTCAGTGACAGCACACGAACCACTCGCCAGGGTGACAGAGCACGAACCCTCGCTCAGGTGACAGAGCACGAACCACTCGCTCAGGGTGACAGAGCACGAACCACTCGCTCAGGGTGACGCGCACGAACCACTCGCTCAGGGTGACGGAGCAGGAACCCACTCGCTCAGGGTGACGGCGCGACGAACCACTCGCTCAGGGTGATGGCGCACGAACCACTCACTCAGGGTGACAGAGCACGAACCACTCGCTCAGCGGTACAGAGCACGAACCACTCGCTCAGGGTGACAGAGCACGAACACTCGCTCAGGTGACAGAGCACGACCACTCGCTCAGGGTGACAGAGCACGAACCACTCGCTCAGGTGACAGAGCACGAACACTCGCTCAGGGTGACAGAGCACGAACCACTCGCTCAGGGTGACAGAGCACGAACCACTCGCTTCAGGGTGACAGAGCAGAACCACTCGCTCAGGGTGATGGCGCAGAACACTCGTCGAGGTGATGGCGCACGGACCACTCGCTCAGGGATGGCGCACGGACCACTCGCTCAGGGTGACAGAGCACGAACCACTCGCCTCAGGGTGACAGACACGAACCACTCGCTCAGGTGACAGAGCACGAACCACTCGCTCAGGGTGACAGAGCACGAACCACTCCTCAGCGTGACGAGCAGAACCACTCGCTCAGGGTGATGGCGCACGGAACCACTCGCTCAGGGTGATGGCGCAGGAAACACTCGCTCAGGCGTGATGGCGCACGAACCACTCGCTCAGGGTGATGGCGCACGGACCACTCGCTCAGGGTGATGGCCACGGACCACTCGCTCAGGGTGACAGCACGAAACCACTCGCTCAGGGTGACAGAGCAGGAACCACTCGCTCAGGGTATGGCGCAACGGACCACTCGCTCAGGGTGATGGCGCACGTACCACTCTCGACCAATGGGAGGCGTGAGACGTCTCAAACATCGACTTTCTCACGAACCCTCGACCAATGAGAGGCGTGAGACGTCTTAGACATCGACTTTCTCACGAACCCTCGACCAATGAGAGGCGTGAGACGTCTCAGACATCGACTTTCTCCGAACCCTCGACCAATGGGAGGCGTGAGACGTCTTAGACATCGACTTTCTCACGAACCCCGGACCAATGGGAGGCGAGACGTCTCAGACGGCGATCCTCCCCATGACACCCCAGCCCGCAGGAGAAATGCAATATAAGAAACGCCAGGGCCTTGGAAACAGCGTTAGGGTTGGGCGATCGGGTTTGAGGTGCCAGAAATCGACTCGTCTGGTCTGGTCTGGTCGGCTTGGCAGTGATCGGGTTCGAGGTACCGGAGATCGACTCGTCTGGTCTGGTCGGC
>CM068961.1:60827470-60837838 GCA_035128595.1 Eptatretus atami
CACATGAATGGCCGGACCCAGGGTTTCCCAGCAGAACATTTCCCAGAGCATCACACTCCCTCCACCGGCTTGTCGTCTTCCCACAGTGCATCCTGGTGCCATCACTTCCCCAGGTAAATGGCGCACATGTACACTATCATCCACGTGATCTAAAAGAAAATGGGACTCATCGGACCAGGCGACCTTCTTCCACTGCTCCAAGGTCCCGTACCGATGCTCGCGTGCCCATTCTAGGCACTTTTGACGTGGGACGGGGTCATCATGGGCACTCAGACCGGTCTGCGGCTACGCAGCCCCATACACAGCAGGGTGCGATGCACTGTGGATTGTGACACATTCCTCCCATGACCACCATTAAAATTTTCTGTAACTTGTGCCACAGTAGGCCTTCTGTCGGTTCGGACCAGACGGGATAGCCTTCGTTGCCCTCGCGCATCGATGAGCCTTGGGCGCCAAACCCTGTCGCCGGTTTGTGGTTTGTCCTCCTCGGACCACTGTCGGCAGGTACTCACCACTGCTGACCGGGAGCACCCACAAAGCCTTGCCGTTTCAGAGATGCTCTGACCCAGTCTGGCCATAACAATTTGGTCCTTGTCAAAGTCGCTCAGGTCTTTACTCCTGCCCATTTCTCCTGCATCCAACACATCAACTTCAAGAACTGACTGTTCACTTGCTGCCTAAAAAATCCCACCCCTTGACAGATGCCATTGTCACAAGACAATCAATGTTATTCACTTCACCTGTCAGTGGTCATAATGTTTTGGCTCATCGGTGTATGTTTCGAAGGGTGAACCTCTTTAAGGCAGGTACAGTAGCTTGGCACACCTGGCATAGGCCCATGCATCGACGTGAATGGAAACCTTATTGAGGATGAAATGTTCGTTGCTTCTGAACATTTGTTCTTTGAAAAAAATATTTGGGTGCAACTGGTAGCGCACTGCCTTTGAGTTGTTTTGTGTGGGTTCGATTCAAACCAACGATAAATTGTGGAATTGGTGATTAGCAGGCAGGGCGTTGCATCACAAAGTACACCGTCTCTCGGACGAACGTAAAATGCGTGTTCCATCTGCCTGTGTTAGTTGATGGACGTTAAGGATGCCATTGTTTCTTTCATGAAGAGAAAGTGAGTTATCGCCGGCACCCTGAACAAATTACAAGTTCCTGGCCAGACTTGGAAAACTAAGTACATCTCCCAATTTTAAGCTCTGACACCCTGACCCAGGCAGTACCTAAAACATAGCCTGAATAAGTACCAACAATACACAATCTTTGGGTCGCTGTGCTTTACAGTCTCCATACTGTAAGTAAATGTGCTCTTCCACATTCAAAAGACAAGCAGCATCATATATATATATTATATATATATATATATAGATACATACACACACACACAACACACACACACACACACACACCACACACACACACACACACACACACACACACACACACACACACACACACACACACACACACACACACACACACACACACACACACACACACACCACACCTGGTGTTGGCTTCATGGTTAGGGTGGCGCGCTTTGGATCCTAGGGTCCTGAGTTCAAATCCCGCTCAGCTGTTGAATTAATACCAGGTGGGGTTAACTCGGCCTGTCATCCTTCCGAGGTCGGCAAAATGAGTGCCAGCTTGCTGGTTTACTGTGTCGGAGTGGCGAACCATCCAGGATTGTGCCAATAGCCAAGGAGACTGCTTAAGCAGCACCAACGCTCTGCACAGAGTATGGTCCCAATGTCCTCTCCTATATATATATATATATATATATAATATATATATATTTATTTTATTTTATTTGTTGTATTTTCTGTTGTGTCTTTCTGTCAATCAATAGAATTGGCCCCACCAGTAGTAACCCATCATATTGCATTCTGTTGGAATCCTCTTGGCAAATTCAAATGCAAGAAAAACATTGTAAAGCCTGCAGGGTAGGGGGATCAGAGTGGGGGGAAGACCCCAACTCTGTCTATGTAAATGTGTATTGTATAGTGCCACTCAGTGGTAGGCAGTCTGACAAATCATCATCTTATATCGAAATTCTAAATTCCTTCCGTGCAGGCAGAAATAATTTTCTTTTCCTGGTACCTCTGCCAGTTAGTTATGCAATATGATAACATGGTTTATCATGCATACATCAGGGTTTATAATGTGCATACCTGGGTTTGTAATGTTCATACCATCCATCCATCAGGACCATACTCTGTGCAGAGCGTTAGTGCTGCCTAAGCAGTCTCCTTGGCTATTGGGCACAATCCTGGACGGGTCTCCACTCCGACACAGGATACCAGCAAGCTGTCACTCATTTTGGCCGACCTCGGAAGGATGACAGGCAGAGTCAACCCACCTGGTATTAATTCAACACCGAGTGGGATTTGAACTCGGATCCTCGGATCCCAAGGTCCACCACTCTAACCATTAAGCAAACACCAGGCATATGTACATACCAGTGTTTACAATGTACATACCATGGTTTACCATATACAGATCAGGGTAAATAATGTACATTAGCCAAACCCGCGCTCCGCGCGAAGTTTCGAAAGTGAGGGTTCGTTAGGGCGTCAATATATCCAGTGTTCACAATGTGATTTATAGATTTTCTTTATATACAATGTTTCTTGTTACATTTTTTGTGTCAAATGCACCTGCTGAGATAGTCAGCATGTGCACAAGAGGGTTTTACATTGCAGACGCTGTTTTCTAGGAGTGGCATTACGTCTCTCAGCGGTGATGGTCTGTCGACGACAGACGTAATGACGTCAGGGAATGACCGATGATGTCATGACGTCATAACGCCTCTCAGCGGTGACGTCATACGTCGCCATGCAAACGAATGTAAAAATTAGAAAATCGCCAAAAATTCCCAAACCTGTCAATCTGGCGTGATCTCACATAGCCCATGCTGTTCATTAGACCACAGAGCACCCGCATGCCAAAAGTGGCGACAATCCGTCCGGCAGTTTCGGAGGAGATATGTCCAAAAAATATGGCTTAGCGTATTAATATAATAATAATATCAGGGTGTATAATGTACATACTGAGGTTTATAATACACATACCAGGGTTCCTAATGTATATATCAGGGTTTTTAATGTCCATATCAGGGTTTATAATGTTCATATCAAGGTTTATAATGTGCATATGAGGGTATATAATGTACATATCAGGATTTATAATGTGCATATCAGGGTTTATAATGTACATATCAGGGTTTATAACATACATATCAGGGTTTATAATGTGCATATCACAGTATAAAATTTACATACCAGGATTTATAATGTACATATCAGGGTTTATAATGTATATCAGGGTTTATCATGTGCATACCAGGGTTTATATATGTATATCAAGGGTTAATAATGTATATCAAGGATTTTCATGTGCATACCAGCGTTTATAATGTACATATCAGGGTTATATCATGGGTTTATATGTATATTCAGTATATGTTTTCAGAGTTTATAATGCAACAAACCAGGATTTATAATGTACAGTACATATCAAGATTTATCATTTATATCAGAGTTTCTCATGGAAATCAGGGTTTTTTCATATGCATACAGGGTTTATAATGTATATATCAGGGTTTATTTTGCACAAACCAGGATTTATAATGCACATGCCAGGGTTTATAATGTATATCACAGTTTGTAATGCACATATCAGGGTTTATAAAGTCCATATCAGGGTTTATAATGTCCATACCTGGGTATATAATGTACATATCAGGGTTTATAAAGTCCACATCAGGGTTTATAATGTACATATCAGGGTTTATAATGTACATATCAGGGTTTATCATGTACATATCAGGGTTTATAATGTACTATATATACTATTATCATTGTTTTATAATATACTAATCAGTGTTTATAATGTACATATCAAGGTGTGTACTGTGCATATCAGGGTTTATAATGTGCATATCAGGGTATATAATGTACATATCAGGATTTATAATGTGCATATCAAGGTATATAATGTACATATCAGGGTTTATAATGTACATATTACGGTTTGTAATGTGCATATCAGGGTATATAATGTACATATCAGGATTTATAATGTGCATATCAGAGTTTATAATGTACATATCAGGGTTTATAATGTACCTATCTGGTTTATAAAGTCCATATCGGGGTTTATAATGTCCATATCAGGGTGTATAAAGTCCCTATCAGGGTTTATAAAGTCCATATCAGGGCTTATGAAGTCCATATCAGGGCTTATAATGTGCATATCAGGGTTTATAAAGTCCATATCAGGGTTTATGAAGCACATACCAGGGTTTGTCATGTTCATATCAGGGTTTATGAAGTCCATATCAGGGATTTATAATGTCCATATCAGGGTTTATAATGTTCATATCAAGGTTATAATGTGCATATGAGGGTATATAATGTACATATCAGGATTTATAATGTACATATCAGGGTTTATATATACATATTAGGGTTTATAATATACATATTAGGGTTAATAATGTGCATATCAGGGCATATAATTTACATACAGGATTTATAATGAACATATCAGGGTTTATAATGTACATATCAGGGTTTATAATGGTCATATCAAGGTTTATAATGTGCATATCAGGGTATATAATGTACATATCAGGGTTATAAATGTTCATTTCAAGGTTTATAATGTACATATCAGGGTTTATAATGTGCTATATCAGGGTATATAATGTACATATCAGGATTTATAATGTGCATATCAGGGTTTATAATGTACATTACATATCAGGGTATATAATGTACATATCAGGGTTTATAATGTTCATATCAAGGTTTATAATGTGCATATCAGGGTATATAATGTACATATCAGGATTTAATATGTGCATATCAGGGTTTATAATGTGCATATCAGGGTATATCATGTACATATCAGGGTTTATAATGTTCATATCAAGGTTTATAATGTACATTTAGGGTTTATAATGTGCATATCAGGGAATATAATGTACATATCAGGATTTATAATGTGCATATCAGGGTTTATAATGTACATATCAGGGTTTATAATGTTCATATCAGGGTATATAATGTACCTATCTGGGTTTTAAAAAGTCCATATCGGGGTTTATAAAGTCCATATCGGAGTTTATAATGCACATAACATGGTTTATCTTGTATGCAACAGGGTTTAACATATTTACTTTGTTGTCAAATTCCTCATCATGTTTCATGCCCAGGTATTAAAAATATGAACAATATAGAATCAAATTAAGCTATTTTCAAATCTTGACTTGTCTGAAGAATTGCTCAAATGTTTGTTTTGTTTTTAAACAAAAGAAGTCAATAATGTGTTTTTTTTTACGTACTCACCCCTCTGAGTTGTCTGAGTCTGGTTCAAATCCTGACCCAGTATGACATGTAGTTAATAAACTGTGCCCCTGGTGTTTCACATGCAGGGCGAGGAATCAAAGCATGCACACTCCCTCGGATGGACGTAAAGCCGGAGGACGCATCTGCCAACTTTGGATGTTAGTTGGAGTTAAGAATCAAATGGGGTTTTCCGTGAAGAGTAGGCGACTTATTGCCGGAACCCTGAACAGATGACAAATTCCTCCCCAAATCACGTCCACTCGAACGTCAGGCTTAACAGCAGGTTTGTGTAGAACTTGGGCCAAAAACTATCCCGAGCTGACCCCACAAGGTGGGAATTATTGGGATATATATATATATAATATATATATATTATATATATATATATATATATATACATACATATACACACACACACATACAGATGTATGTATAATCAGTCGGAAAAATGTAAATGATTCTACTCGTATTTTTATTTTATATATTGTACAGTACTTCTTTTAGGTCTGTTTTCGAGCACTATTGTGATGAGTATATCTTGTTTGTATCATTTTTGTAACACCCATGTGTATATAATAATTCCCTTCCAGAAAATGAGATTGGAGAACCAGATAAATAGATTCCATACTTCCATCATCACGTATTTATTACCAGTGGACAGAGGTTATGTTACCCCAGTTTGTGAGCACGATATCTCAAAAATTTATGGATGGATTCGGAGGAAACTTGATGGACTGGTTGGGTATGTGACAAGGACAAATGGTTTAGATTTCAGTGAAGATCCTGATCTGTATAGTAGAATTTTTAAACGTTTTAAGTGATTCTTCAAAATTAAGAGATGGGGCCAAAAACGATATCTCGCATGATATCTCAAACCGTTGTGTACGAGTTATGACAAAACTTGGTGATGAGTTAGTTCGGTGACAAGAACGAGCTGATTCGATTTGGTTCAGGTCCAGATCAGATCCGGCCTATCAGTGGATACAAAACGTAAAGTGTTCAGCCTGGTGGAGGTTGGCACCCTCCCGATTGTCGTTTCTAGTTATTATACAATACATACACTTTCAATATTTTATTCCACTTTCTGTTCATCGTCATGCAAACACACCCATCAATGAATACTTTATATCGTCTAAATGTAGAAGAGCTGATAAGCACGATGTGGTGAGGAAGAGGAGCTGGGGAGGGGTGGGGGGTGTTGGGGTGGCTCAGTGAGGAATGAAAAGCTGTTCGGGGCTCGGTGAGGGGATAAAGGGGGGTTGCTGGGATGCAATGTCCGCTGGAGAACTCACATCGTAGGCAGAAATGATGCATGAACGTCAAGCCAAGGCATATTCTGCTTCTCGTCTGTATTGAATAATCCATTGAATAAAAATTAACACAAACCATGTATGATTAAAACTGTGACATTTGAACAATCAATTTTGTTTTTCATCGAAGGACAGATGTACATACAATACAATACAATACAATACAGATTTGGTGATTGAGACACCAGGAACACTCTCCTGTCTTCATGGATCATATTATATATATATATATATATATATATATATATATATATATATATATATATATATATATTATATATATGTGTGAAATTTACAGCTGAAGAATATACAAATAGCCATCGCATTGTCCCGTCTCGTTTGTCGGGACTTGATGTGCTTCTCTTGGTCGAGTTGTTCCCCCTTGGATTAATATAATGAGGTGATCAACATGGTGCTCATCGATTTGAAAAAAAATGTCGATGGAGAATCCCACGAACTTCCTGCAAGTTGGATGCATTGAGTTTTGGGGATCAAGGGGTGCACCCACCGTCTATCCTCCATCCTCAGGGAATTCATGCACAACACGAATCAACCAAGATCCATAATCGGCTTTCATCTCCTGGAGCACACACACATTCACTTAGCACAAGTGCAAAATGACATCCCGTGGCTGGTGTTTACACATATTATGATTTAACATGAAATATCCAATTACCTTTACCAACCCCGTGACCCTCAACACACACTTGGAACATTCTACTCCCTCTACCTTTGCACATTCATCCATCTTTTATCCTTCCACTGCATGACATACTTCCTCCGGACCGCTTCCCTCAAGATCCTTCCACTGTTTAGTGCTCCATACACTCCCATTTATCCAAGATATGTGACCCACCTGTTGGTCTTGCAAATTTACCATATGAGGGAGAGAGAGAGAGAGAGAGAGAGAGAGAGAGAGAGAGAAGAGAGGAGAGAGAGAGAGAGAGAGAAGAAATTAGGGCCACTCTGTGGAGCAAGCGAGGTGTTTGTGGCCGGTGCAGTATAGAAGTGTAGAGTGCAGTGAGCGCTCTTTGCTCGAGGAGGAACAGCAGGAGAGGGAAGGAGGCTAAGCTCAAACCAAGGAGGAGGAGAAGGAACTGAGGGTGGAGGAGGAGGGGGGCGCGGCAGTGAGGTCGGAGCGCCTCCCACGGCAGCCGCTTCATAATGGCCTGGAGGGCAGGGCGGAGCAGCCCGCCCGGCTTGTCGTCTTCCCACAGTGCATCCTGGTGCCATCACTTCCCCAGGTAAATGGCGCACATGTACACTATCATCCACGTGATCTAAAAGAAAATGGGACTCATCGGACCAGGCGACCTTCTTCCACTGCTCCAAGGTCCCGTACCGATGCTCGCGTGCCCATTCTAGGCACTTTTGACTGTGGACAGGGGTCATCATGGGCACTCAGACCGGTCTGCGGCTACGCAGCCCCATACACAGCAGGGTGCGATGCACTGTGGATTGTGACACATTCCTCCATGACCACCATTAAATTTTCTGTAACTTGTGCCACAGTAGGCCTTCTGTCGGTTCGGACCAGACGGGATAGCCTTCGTTGCCCTCGCGCATCGATGAGCCTTGGGCGCCAACACCCTGTCGCCGGTTTGTGTTTGTCCCTCCTCGGACCACTGTCGGCAGGTACTCACCACTGCTGACCGGGAGCACCCACAAGCCTTGCCGTTTCAGAGATGCTCTGACCCAGTCTGGCCATAACAATTTGGTCCTTGTCAAAGTCGCTCAGGTCTTTACTCCTGCCCATATTCCTGCATCCAACACATCAACTTCAAGAACTGACTGTTCACTTGCTGCCTAAAAAATCCCACCCCTTGACAGATGCCATTGTCACAAGACAATCAATGTTATTCACTTCACCTGTCAGTGGTCATAATGTTTTGGCTCATCGGTGTATGTTTCGAAGGGTGAACCTCTTTAAGGCAGGTACAGTAGCTTGGCACACCTGGCATAGGCCCAATGCATCGACGTGAATGGAAACCTTATTGAGGATGAAATGTTCGTTGCTTCTGAACATTTGTTCTTTGAAAAAAATATTTGGGTGCAACTGGTAGCGCACTTGCCTTTGAGTTGTTTTGTGTGGGTTCGATTTCAAACCCAACGATAAATTGTGGAATTGGTGATTAGCAGGCAGGGCGTTGCATCACAAAGTACACCGTCTCTCGGACGAACGTAAAATGCGTGTTCCATCTGCCTGTGTTAGTTGATGGACGTTAAGGATGCCATTGTTTCTTTCATGAAGAGAAAGTGAGTTATCGCCGGCACCCTGAACAAATTACAAGTTCCTGGCCAGACTTGGAAAACTAAGTACATCTCCCAATTTTAAGCTCTGACACCCTGACCCAAGGCAGTACCTAAAACATAGCCTGAATAAGTACCAACAATACACAATCTTTGGGTCGCTGTGCTTTACAGTCTCCATACTGTAAGTAAATGTGCTCTTCCACATTTTCAAAAAGCAAGCAGCATCATATATATATATATATATATATATGATAAAAAACACACAACACACACACACACACACACACACACACACACACACACACACACACACACACACACACACACACAACACACACACACACACACACACACACACACACACACACACACACACACACACACACCTGGTGTTGGCTTCATGGTTAGGGTGGCGCGCTTTGGATCCTAGGGTCCTGAGTTCAAATCCCGCTCAGCTGTTGAATTAATACCAGGTGGGGTTAACTCGGCCTGTCATCCTTCCGAGGTCGGCAAATGAGTGCAGTTGCTGGTTACTGTGTCGGAGTGGCGAACCATCCAGGATTGTGCCCAATAGCCAAGGAGACTGCTTAAGCAGCACCAACGCTCTGCACAGAGTATGCGTCCCTGTCCTCTCCTATATATATATATATATAGTTGTATTTTCTGTTGTGTCTTTCTGTCAATCAATAGAATTGGCCCCACCAGTAGTAACCCCATCATATTGCATTCTGTTGGAATCCTCTTGGCAAATTCAAATGCAAGAAAACATTGTCAAGCCTGCAGGGTAGGGGGATCAGAGTGGGGGGAAGACCCCAACTCTGTCTATGTAAATGTGTATTGTATAGTGCCACTCAGTGGTAGGCAGTCTGACAAATCATCATCTTATATCGAAATTCTAAATTCCTTCCGTGCAAGGCAGAAATAATTTTCTTTTCCTGGTACCTCTGCCAGTTAGTTATGCAATATGATAACATGGTTTATCATGCATACATCAGGGTTTATAATGTGCATACCTGGGTTTGTAATGTTCATACCATCCATCCATCAGGACCATACTCTGTGCAGAGCGTTAGTGCTGCCTAAGCAGTCTCCTTGGCTATTGGCACAATCCTGGACGGGTCTCCACTCCGACACAGGATACCAGCAAGCTGTCACTCATTTTGCCGACCTCGGAAGGATGACAGGCAGAGTCAACCCCACCTGGTATTAATTCAACAAACCGAGTGGGATTTGAACTCGGGATCCTCGGATCCCAAGGTCCACCACTCTAACCATTAAGCAAACACCAGGCATATGTACATACCAGTGTTTACAATGTACATACCATGGTTTACCATATACAGATCAGGGTAAATAATGTACATTAGCCAAACCCGCGCTCCGCGCGAAGTTTCGAAAGTGAGGGTTCGTTAGGGCGTCAATATATCCAGTGTTCACAATGTGATTTA
>CM068961.1:60841802-60854017 GCA_035128595.1 Eptatretus atami
GTGAGGAAATGAAAAGCTGTTCGGGGGCTCGGTGAGGGGATAAAGGGGGGTTGCTGGGATGCAATGTCCGCGTGGAGAACTCACATCGTAGGCAGAAATGAATGCATGAACGTCAAGCCAAGGCATATTCTGCTTCTCGTCTGTATTGAATAATCCATTGAATAAAAATTAACACAAACCATGTATGATTAAAACTGTGACATTTGAACAATCAATTTGTTTTTCATCGAAGGACAGATGTACATACAATACAATACAATACAATTACAATACAGATTTGGTGATTGAGACACCAGGAACACTCTCCTGTCTTCATGGATCATATAATATATATATATATATATATATATATATATATATATATATATATATATATATATATATATATGTGTGACATTTACAGCTGAAGAATATACAAATAGCCATCGCATTGTCCCGTCTCGTTTGTCGGGACTTGATGTGCTTCTCTTGGTCGAGTTGTTCCCCCTTGGATTTATATAATGAGGTGATCAACATGGTGCTCATCGATTTGAAAAAAAATGTCGATGGAGAATCCCACGAACTTCCTGCAAGTTGGATGCATTGAGTTTTGGGGATCAAGGGGGTGCACCCACCGTCTATCCTCCATCCTCAGGGAATTCATGCACAACACGAATCAACCAAGATCCATAATCGGCTTTCATCTCCTGGAGCACACACACATTCACTTAGCACAAGTGCAAAATGACATCCCGTGGCTGGTGTTTACACACTATTATGATTTAAACATGAAATAATCCAATTACCTTTACCAACCCCGTGACCCTCAACACACACTTGGAACATTCTACTCCCTCTACCTTTGCACATTCATCCATCTTTTATCCTTCCACTGCATGACATACTTCCCTCCGGACCGCTTCCCTCAAGATCCTTCCCACTGTTTAGTGCTCCAATACACTCCCATTTATCCCCAAGATATGTGACCCACCTGTTGGTCTTGCAAATTTACCATATGGAGGGTGAGAGAGAGAGAGAGAGAGAGAGAGAGAGAGAGAGAGAGAGAAGAGAGAGAGAGAGAGAGAAGAGCAACGAAATTAGGGCCACTCTGTGGAGCAAGCGAGGTGTTTGTGCCGGTGCAGTATAGAAGTGTAAGAGTGCAGTGAGCGCTCTTTGCTCGAAGGAGGAACAGCAGGAGAGGGAAGGAGGCTAAGCTCAAAGCCAAGGAGGAGGAGAAGGAACTGAGGGTGGAGGAGGAGGGGGGGCGCGGCAGTGAGGTCGGAGCGCCTCCCACGGCAGCCGCTTCATAATGGCCTGGAAGGGCAGGCGGAGCAGCCCAAGCTCGGACCGTACGTGGAGAGACCGAGGATCTTCGCGGCACTTTCCAGGAATCTCTGCACTGGTGAAGAGGTGTTGAGGTAGCACCCGGTCCCTGCAGACAATGTTCGAGCCCTCCCCAGGGGGGCTGCGCAAACTGGGGGCGACTCACTGCAGCAAACGCGCACCTTCGACTGAGCCAACGGGTACGTCGTCGCTCCCACATTCCCTTGGTCTTTCATGGTCTTTTGTAGCGGACCCGTGAGGAGCTGTATGTTCCAAAAGCGAACGTTTATCAAGTACATCTTCCTCTTGTTTGCTGCCTCGTTCCTTCGCAATTGCTCTCCATGCCCCACTTGCGTGTTGGAATAGTCAACCACATTCTCCTTAACTTTACTTGTAGCCAGATCGATAACCTTACACTCTTTCTTTCCTCTCGTTCTCTTGACTTTTCCTACAGCTCGTGTAAGCATGTAAGCAGGAGTAGTTTGCAAGTTCTCATGAACTTTATAAGTTCAAACAACATTCCTTGTTTCTCGTTTTGGTTATGTGTAAGTGGGTATCAAATGTTCGTACAAGTCAGGATCAGAAGTTCTTTTTTAGTGGTTATGAAAACAACGTATAAGTGGGTATCAAAACATTGTGTAAGTAGGTATCAAATGTTCATTTGGAGGGGGTATTAAAATTTTGTATACGTGGGTATTAAAACTTCGTTTAAGTATCAAATGCTCGGGTAAGTGGGTATTAAAACTTTGTTGAAGTAGATAACAAAAGTTCGTACAAGTGAGTATCAGACGTTAGTGTTAGTGAGTATCAGACGTTAGTATAAGTGGGTATCAAAAGGCGGAACGAGTCCCTTTCAGGGACCAAAGGATTTGTGTTCATTTTTTTCGAGTTATATTTCAAAGACCAAGATGTGATGTTTTCAAGCTTAAGCTTATGAGGAACATTTGCAGGTGTTCCATATCCTAGCTTCTGTACTCCAAGGGTTCTTTTAAGGATTGTCCCTGAACCCCAGACCTACAGCTGGAGCCGATTTGGTTGTGATATCTCCTAGTATCTCTCTCAAATATTCCGTGAGGTTTTTTTTTTTTTTTAAACCAATTTGAGTCGCTCCTACTATTACTACTGGTTGATATATGAGGACGATCTCTCCATGTGAATTGCAATGGAACTACAAACGAAGTGAACAAGCTTTGGCCATAAAAGACAAAACATGAACAGTGTGTGTGTGTGTGTGTGTGTGTGTGTGTGTGTGTGTGTGTGTGTGTGTGTGTGTGCACGCGCGCGCGTGCGTGCGGTGACTTGGCTCTTGAACTAGGTAAGCTTTCCTTAACATGAGATTATCTATGATAACTCCTTTAGAAGATCTTTTGAAGTTACCCATTCATAGTTGGTGGATTGGTGAAGTTGAAGATAAAAGTCAGCAGAAACTATATCAGATTAAAATTGTGATACTGTATTTGTATAATCTAATCCCATTGGCATGAAAATGAAAGTAACTTATGTGCAAGTGTTGTTGAGAAATTACTGTTAAAATATTAATTCCAGGTGCTTGCAGTCATTGACGAATAGTGAGTGACAAATGTATGTCTTTAGTTGCATTTTTAACATCAATGGTTTTGGATATTTGATGGAATTTATAATTGTCGAATTTATAATATAAAATAAATAATTTTGCTTTCTAATAAACTATCGAATTTTCATTTACTTTCATACAATATACAATGTGGGCCAAAAAAAATGTACCCGATTTCAAAATTCATTAAAAGTTAAATGAACTCTGACATGAGTGTGAAACAAAAAAACCAAATAATATAGGGATCTTTCAAGTTTATTTCCATCAATACAGATTTTCAAAATGTCTTCTCTTCCATCATTCTGAGCACACATGCGAATACACGAAGCATAGTTGCTGATTACAGCTCACAGTGTCTCCATTTCAATGGCCTCCCACGTCACCAGATCTGTCCCCTTTAGATTTTGTTGTATGGAGGTCCCTTAAAGAAAAAGTATTTCAGGAGAAGCTAAGAACAATTAGTGATCTGAAAGGATTTTGTGATTACAACTATCACCAATACTGGGTGTGAGACGCTGCAATTGGGTACATTTTTTGGACCACACTGTATGTGTAGGTTCATATATTATATATATATATATATATATATATATATATATATATATCCGTGTGTCCCATGTAAGTGTCATAAGAACAGGACCGAGGGTCAAAGGTTAACAGGTGGGAAGGCAAAAATACTGATGTACATGGTATGCGCATGTTCAGTTTGTGACAGGTAGACACTGTGGGAAGCAGGTGGACGTGTATATGGAACATATGGATAAGTTGAAAGAGTAGAAAATATTAAGGGTTCGCCATATGGTGGAGGGGCACGACAGTGATGTGCGGTTCAAGGTGAACTCGAAGCAATAATTATATTCTTGACCTTTAACTTCATGCAGGTTTGAGGTTGACATTCACGTGGTACTTGTGTCTGTGTGCTCTTACACTAATTGGAAAACATAACTTCTGCGGGCTATGGACACGCAGGAGTATGGAGTGGTTTTGTGTGTGTGTGTGTGTGTGTGTGTGTGTGTATGTGTGTGTGGTGGTGTTGTGGTGTGTTGTGTACTAATATATATACAGGGTAGCCCGAAAGTTACTTTACCCTGATAAATTTCTCGCACTTCCTCCGTCCCTTCCCCTCTGCCCTCGCCCGCTATGGTATGTGGAAACACAGACTCAGAAAAATGATGGAGCACATACAGATACATGAAAAATTAATTATTGTAAGTACTGTACAATAAAACCTGTATATTAAAAGAGTTCAAGAACAATGCTTCACTGGAAGGGGTAAAGTGACTTCCAGGCCACCCTGTATATACAATATATATATATATATATATTATATATATATATAATATTATGTGTGTGTGTGTGTGTGTGTGTGTGTGTGTGTGTTTTGGTGCTGATTCAGCAGTTGCTTAGCAAGGGTTATACTGGGTGTAGTTTGCCATTGCTTCCCAGCATTGTTGCTCATGCTCTATCCTTTTAAATGCTAAGCCTTAAGCAAGGAAGGAGTGAGTACAATTTTTTTAAGCTTTGGTATGAACTTGGATGGGGTTTGAACCGCTGACTCCAGACTCAGAGTGGGTGTGTGGTGTGGTGTGTTGTGTGTGTTTGTGTGTGTGGGTACGTGCACTTGCGTGTGGGCACCCTATAATCACCTTCTGAAAGTATTGGGACAGTCCCGTTTCTTTTCTTTTTTTTAATATAAGGTGTTCCTGTAAATAACCTTTGTAGTGAATGTTGGTATTTGTTGTACTGTATATTGAAAAAAAATGTACATAACAAATTCCCAGACAGGAATCGACCTCTCACGTCTTTTGCTAACAAGACTCTCAGTGAAATCAGATACAATGTTACACCATTCCTCCTTCAGTGTAAGTCCAGGTTCACTGCTGAGTTATGCTTCTGCTGACTCTGACCCTCAGGCGATGGTCCAAGACGTCCCACAGTGGTTCAATTGCATTTAAGAACATACAAGAAGCATTCAAAAAACTGATCACACGTTTAAGGTTTTTGCTATTTTATGTTCAATGATAACACTCTACTTCTTAAAGTGAAAGTTTGGAATAACTTGTGAAACATATAATATATCAAGGGTAAGTTTAGTGGAGTTTCCTCATTGAACCTGTATGACGGATGGGTGGCGTAGTCTACAAAATTGTTCCTGAACCTTACACTCGGATTGGGAACAGCAAACAGAGTGAAAAATGTTCGTGCACGCACTTACAACCGTACAACCTCATGCATGCATTTACAACCATACTCCCTCGTGCATACACTTACAACCGTACACCCTTGTACATACACTTACAACCATACAACCCCATACATGCACTCACAACTGCACAGCCCCATTCATGCACTTACAAACGTACAGCCTCATACATGTACTTACAACCATTGGGCCTCGTACTCTCGTATGTCCTCGTACACGCATTTGGATGCATGTATGGCCAAACACATTTGTGCATGTATGTATAGCCATATATTCACATATAAGCACATCTTGCCATATTTTTGGCTCGTACACTTATTTTCACTGGGTGTAGTACTTCTCACTCTCAGAAGATTGAGATTGGTGGTATAGGGGTGGTGGTGTGGTGGTGAGTCACCTGGTGGAGATTGAAAAGGTGGTTCACATGGAAGTATTATGTCGTTCAATTTTCACAGGGTTTCAAATACAAGGGAAGGAGTGAGGGGTTTGTTGGAGATTAAAAGTGGTGGTGGTAGTGAGGGACAAGATGGAGATGGAAAGTGATAGTCTGGTGTTAGGGGATGGGTCAAGTGCTTGGTGAGAGATTGAATATGATATGGTGGTAGGGGATGAGGGGCTTGGTGAGAGATTGAAAGTGATGGTGTCACGGGGGTGGGGGGATAGTTGGTGAGGGGCTTGTTGTGAAGTAGAAAGTGTAGTGGTGAGGTGGGTCAGGGGTTTGATAGGAGAATGAAAGTGCTGGTTTGGGGGGGGGACAAGTTGTTTGTTCGAGATTTATAGTGGGGGTGGGGGGGAGAACCTGGTGTCAGATTGAAGGTGTTTGGGGAGAGGGGTGTGTAGGACTGGTGGCAGAGTTAAAGTGGTGGTAGGCATGGGTGAGGGGGTTTGGGGGAGAATGAAAGTGCTGGTTTGGGGAGGGGGGACAAGTAGTTTGTTCGGAGATTTATAGCGGTGGTGGAGTGGGGGGGGAGAACCTGGTGTCAGATTGAAGGTGTTTGGGGAGAGGGGCTGTGTAGGACTTGGTGGCAGAGTTAAAGTGATGGTGGGCATGGGTGAGGGGTTTGGAGGAGAATGAAAGTGATGGGGATGGTGGTGAGGGAACTGGCAGAAACGAGAGCGGTGGTGTAGGGGTGGGAGTGAGGATCGTGGTGGGAGATTGAAATTAGTGGGGTGAGTGGTAAGGTGATGGGCTTAGATGGAGATTAAAAATAGTGGTAATGGAATATGGGGTGAGGCGTTTGCATGATATTGAAAGGGTGGTGGCGGTGGGAGTAGAAAGGTGGTTGTGTACTGGAAGTGATTTCGGTGGTCTTTTCCTTCTAACCTCTTCGAGGAGGTCACGGCAGAAGACAATATATTGGTGACTCCTCTGTGACGTTTGTTCGTTAATGTGTCCGAGAGGAGGGTCGTCCTTGCCCATATATGGGGGTATCACACCACAGAAACCCTAATTACGATTAATGTAACTTGAGGAGTGCGACAAATCCAACCCGGGTTTATATATTTATCATCAAAACTAACGTAAATAACCATAACTAACGATAATTCAATGAGTGATAGCATCTATCGATCTGAGAATGACATTTTAAATTCCATTCTCGTTTCAACAACAATAGATTGTGACTTATTCATTTCATCGCTTTAATTATAAAACGAATTTCCTCAGACAAGAAGGCTAAATTTCCTTAGACATCGCACAATGTCCGAATCCTGAAAGACCTTGACAAATACCACAACGAACAAGGAAGTTCATAGGCTAATGTAGATCAATGATAAACGGTGATATAAATGTTTAGTACTTTCTAGGGAGCCAGGAAAAAAAAATCACAAAACTGTCTGTGAATGTTGGAAAATGAAAATATCCGAAAACAAAGTCAGCTGGTGGAGCCTCGCTCCTGCTTACAGAGGGTCACGTGACCAAAGGCAATGGCACGTCACCTGATCTTGCATGGGCATGATCGCTCACAGGTGTTTCTATGTTTTATTGCAGTACGATTTGAGAAATTTCCGTGGGGTTTTATCGTTTACAGAAGCTTTACACCAGTAGAAAGTTGTAAACACTCATCATTTAAAGATGGTGTACAGAGCTAAGTTACAGTGCATATTTTAAGTATTGCATGTTTACATATACAGTTGGACCTCTGCATTAACAATCCACATTGCTGGAAAAACCAGCTATAAAGATCGCTTTGTACCAGCAAGTTGAATGCAAACCAACAAGGCCCTGCGTTAGAAAATTGTCGAAATACAGATGAGATTGCCAAAAAAATTTAATCAAAAACATCAAAAGAAACAATCATTTTATTATTGCATACATTTTTGCATTGCCGTGGTGGTGAAATACATCTACCAGGGATCCCACGGAGGAAATGGAGCGAGATGTTCAGCAGGGTGAAGCTTGCTAGAACCCTTGGAACAGTCAAGGGAGGAGGCTTGGAGAAAACACAAAACGGAATTTAGGTTTTTTGGAAACAGAAGTAGTGGCGTGCGCGCCTGTAATCCGGCTACTCGGAGGCTTGGTTGGAGGATCGCTTGAGGACGGGAGCTCTGCGCTGGGCCGCGCTATGAGAGGGTGTAGGGCAGCCCGGAATCATGGCGAAACCCAATCCTTATCCCTGTGTCGTAAGAGGTGACCAGGGTTGCGTCAGGAAGGGAATCCGGCGTAAAACCTGTGCCAAATCAGTGTGCGGATCATAACGGATGATCCGCTGTGGCGACCCCTAACGGGAGCAGCCGAAAGAAGAAGAAGAAGAAGAAGAAGATATGTATTGTTTGAAAATAGCTTATTAATTGTGGAGTATGCTGTTTTATTTCTCCATTTCACAGTTTTAAACGACACTCTCAGCTCCTCTATTTCTGTAATAAGTGTGACGTGATGGATTAGATTTCACACAATTCTGTAACAGATGTTTTGATGAAACTTATGGTTTCATGTGAATCTGCTGCATCCAGATAACATGGTAATAACTATTGGATCATTATTATCGTTATTATTTCTTATAAGTGATGATGTAAATGGTGCCTCATTAATAACGACATATTGAAGGAAAGAGCATTTCATTTTGGAAATTTCAATTCTCACAAGTTTTATGAGTGAATCTCTTTTAAACACAACAAACAAGCTCAACAATATAGTGTTGGAGTAATAATTAACTGTAACCTTCAGTTTTGGCCACAGATGACATAAAATACATGCAATCCAGAGATCACCACCTTTCAAATATCTGTGGCCTGTTATTTGTCTCACTTAGTCTCATTACCATTAACTGAGTCCACTTAACCAGAACAACTATTAGAATCTTCATTACTATTAACCGACTCTGCTTAAATAGAGCATTTATTAAACTCCTTATTACGATTAACCGAGTCTGCTTAACCAGAGCGCTTATTAGACTCCTCCTTACCATGAACTAAGTGTGTTTAACCAGAGGGATTATTAGTCTTAGGCTCGTTACCATTAACTGAGTCTGCTTAACCATAGCATTTACCAGACCGCTTCATTACCATTAACTAAGTCTGCTTGTAAAAGCAGATCGAACTGTGTGCTTTAATCGCTGTACATGCTTGGCGTCCACGGAAAGCATTCAAATGCCTTACATTATATACTGTAATACATGATTTGCCTAGCAAGTCCAAATATCATAATATCCAAAAAAGCCTCAAATAATACGTTTTATGCATTTTTGTTATTCTTCAGTGCATTGATACTTTAGCATCACATCGTATTATATAAATTAAGTAACATTTGACTATTATAACGTCATGAGGTAATATGTCTGATGACTAAGGTTATAAACTAACTTGTAGATATATAACATTAAACATTTGTTGGAGTATATTACTTACAATATGACTTTGTACAAGTAGTCTTTGGGTAATATAAAGTATATAACCTTTCAATATTATAACATGTAAGTTATAAGGTTTAGTTATTATCATGGAACATTTGATTTTTTAACATTATTAATTGCATGTTCAGCTATTATGTCCTGATTATATAACATTAGAAAATTAGAATGTCTTGTGAAATAACATTTTGATATCATCACTTTGTCCTTTCTAACAATTGTTTATTATACCAATATGAAGTAACTTAATGGTCTATAAATGTTTGGCTCATAAAAACATCTTGTATTGTATAATTTTATGTTTTGATCTAATGTCATTAAAGTTAATGCTTTGATTTTATGGACTTTGTATAATGGATATTACAGAATTTGTCCAATGGATATTATAATCTGTTTAATGGATATAATCGTTTGTAGAATAGGTATTATGAAGTTTGTAGAATGGTTATTATAGAGTTTGTAAAATAGATATAATGGAGATTGTATAATGGTTGATATATCGTTTGTGTAAAAGAAAAAAAATCGAGATTGTATAACGGATATTACAAAGTTTGTAAAAATATAAAATAGAGATTGTATAACTGATGTTATTATATAGTTTGTGTAAAATATATAATAGAGATTATGACAGATATTGCAGAATTTGTAAAAATAAAGATATAATAGATATTGGATAACGGATGATATTATATAATTTGTGTAAAAGATAAAATAGGGATTGTAAAACGAATGTTGTATTATGGATATTATATATATAGTTTGTGTAAAATATACAATAGAAATTGTATCATAGATATTGCAGAGTTTGTATCATGGATACTATAAGAGTTCGTATAATGGATATGATGGAGATTGTCCGTTGCATATTATGGAGTTTGTATCATGGATATTATGGAGCTTCTATAATGTAAGTTTAGAGCAGATAACGATCATAGGGAGCTCTAAAGACACCACAACAAGGTATGTCAAGTATAATCGGACGAGACAGGCAGGAAAGAACAGACATGCTGTGGAGCCACAAGTCTCGTCGTGGATCTCATCCCTCGTCATAAAATGGCTGAGAAACTGCGTTTCATGCCTTGTCATTTCTCATGAACAGCTTGGATAACAAGACGAAATAAACAACACATCCATCATTCTGCACCTTTCACAGTGGAACACACATCGGAACATCTTACGGTGGAGTGTAAACTCCACGGTGGAACTTGTCTCCTACAGCAGTGTATACTTCATGGCAGGGTGTGTGCCAAGGTTGGGGGAGAATACAAACTCCATCACGGAGCATGTACCTGAGGGAACAGCATATATATGTAATGGTGGAACTTATACCCCAAGTACGTACCTCATTGCCGAATGTATACAAATATAGAAACGTTTGTAGTATTTGCGGGAAAGGGTATAAAAAGTAATAACGTCAATAGTAATTGAAGTGTAAAGCATAAATTTGCAATATACAATATAAGGTATAAGAGTTATAATTTTTGGCGTATTTGCAGAAAATAAAGTACACAATAAATAATGCATAAAGATGAAAGCATTTTAAATTAAAAGATAAATTACAATAAACGCTAAATAATTGAAACATCGGAATATAATTAGTTTATCGTAACGTTTTAAAGGTATAAAAGCGTAATACGCACACAGGCGGTAATTTAAACTCGTCGGACAAATACAGACCCCGCAAATGCTCGACGGGGGGAGAGGGCGGGGGTGGTTGCGGGTTTGTGGGGATTAACCGAATTCGGGTTAAAGCCAGGAGTCGCTGCTCAATGTCAATGGCGCCGTAAAGTGTCTGGAACTGAAACCACCCTCCCTCCCCTCCCATCCCCTTCGGAGGTCCCTGGGCGGGGAGTCGTTACGGACATTTACTCAACCATTTGTGCATTAAAGAACGTTTCTAACCGTTTGAAGGAGAACGAATGCGCATGAAGCCGTAAATAGTCTCATTGTTAGTCTCACATGGAGCTGCGGGGAAAAAACTGGAACTACCTGGAACTACCTAATACTGTAACTACCTGTTACACGACGTAAAATGATGTCACGCCTCACCTGAGGCACTATTGGCGGTGCTATGGTGAAATACCAGTTTCACGTCCTGGTATCCTTTAATACTCCCAAAACAAATGTCATTACACCTTGTTGATAGGGTTTTATACCACGTCTGCTATAAACATGGAGACCACAGCAAATACTTCGTATCATGTACCCATTTATTTACTTTGTTATTAATTTAAATAAGGGCTAAATGAACATTATCGAGACAATTACACAGGACATGTTGTATTCCTTCTACAAACTTATTGATTTACCTGTAAGCTACTGAACTTTAAACGGTCGCATGTGATTGGTTCCAGGTCCAGATCTAGAGGAATATGTTTTGAGTACCACTGTTGGTATTTTAGTATTTGGGCACTGACCTTCGGTGGTCATGATCTCCCCCTCAGCCCTGGTAAGTGAAGTACAGGATTAATAAACGCACAGTTTTTCTCGCCCTTAGATCCCGTGCGAAGACTGGTCTCCCAGCTTGCCACCCCGCCACCGACACCCCTGAGCATGGGCAGCAAAACGTTGGCTGCACCCATTCCCATCAACCCGGCACTCCACCTCAACTACACCTTCTTACAGGCGGTGGGTGCGCTTCCCCCGGGGCTCGACCCACTGCCAGGTCTGTATGCGGGCTTTGGGCATCTTCATGGCCTGCCATTCCACCACTGGGCGCTTGGGCTCAACGGGTATCCGAGGATGCTAGAGCACACCCGTATCCAACTGTCGTCCCGCGTCTCCGACAAGGCGCAACTGGTGGTGGGCTCCGCGCTCAGAGAGAAACCCCGGTTCGATTTCGCAAACCTCGCGGTGGCGGCGACGCGACCTGAGGGTGCGGACGAACGCGGGGTGAAGACCGCAGGCACCGGACGCGCTTCGGGGGAGGCTCGCAAATCGAGCAGGGGTCGGGTCCCGAGTAAAGCCAAGAAAGAGTTTGTGTGCAAGTTCTGCTGCCGGAGATTCACAAAGTCTTACAACCTGCTGATCCACGAGCGGACACACACGGACGAACGGCCGTACACCTGTGACATCTGCCACAAGGCTTTCCGGAGACAAGACCACTTACGGGATCACAGGTAACGGCGGCACACCTGCCCATTCCTCGAGCATCACGTGTGTGTGTGTTCCTGTCATACTCTTGCCCTTTTTTTTGATATCGTCTTTGTACAGATGTCCTACAGCATAGCAAGAAGTACGGTATGGAGATCATAGTCTACAGAGGCCTCCTCACACACACCGTGCCCCC
>CM068961.1:60854027-60868544 GCA_035128595.1 Eptatretus atami
AGGTACATCCATTCCAAAGAGAAGCCGTTCAAGTGCCAAGAATGTGGGAAAGGGTTCTGCCAGTCACGTACGCTGGCCGTGCACAAAACCTTGCACATGCAGGTAAGTCGGTTCACTCGTGTACTGCAACATCCAGCCATGCAACGTCAGCACGTTATCTATTTATTACGTACGCAAATATTACGGATGCCTCTTTGACACCCCCTTCGTCGTACGCCCGCACGCACGCACACGCACATTTCCGAGGCTTTCGGTAATACATCACATTCTTGGGTTGTCTGTTCCACACCAGGAATCACCGCACAAGTGTCCGACGTGCGGGCGGACGTTCAACCAGAGGAGTAACCTGAAGACACACCTGCTCACCCACACGGACATCAAGCCGTACAACTGCGATCAGTGTGGAAAAGTGTTCAGGAGGAACTGCGACCTGCGAAGGCACAGCCTCACACACAACCCGAGACTGGTGTTTTGACCCGATCGGGTCACGGGCTCCTTCCCAACTGAGCAGTTTAATTTTTCGGGGAAAAGGGGGGTAGAGTAGTTAGTAGGGGGTGGGGGTGCAGGGACGGTGTGCCACGTGCGTTCCGCGTTCGCCGGGAATGTTCATTTAACCGCGGAAAGCCATAAACATGATGTAAACTATGGTTCAATCATGACGTACGTTACGGAAGTAACGTTACACGTACTGCGGAGGACAGGTGCAACGTCAGCACTAAAAAAAAAAATGTGACGACTACCTTTATTAACTAATAAAAGATTCCTTTCTGCAAGTATGGGGGATGTACAATGTTAAACCGTGCATATAATTAGCATGCATTTGCATATAATTAGCATGCACTTGCGTTGCCACGTACAAACGAGGTGCCGTTCACGTGTACGGATTTGTGCTCGTACTGCACGGTAACTGTACAGTGTAAAGTGCAATATATAAAAGACAATCGTTATATTATAATGGGGGCCCCAGATGCATTATGTATGAGAAGCTTTCTTTGACGTTTTAAACGTGCGTGCCGTGACGGAGGCACGTTTTCCCAACGCATGTTCGTAATAAAGACATTATTTAAACTGTTTACCGTTTCGTGTGTGTGTGTGTGTGTGTGTGCGTGTGCGAGCCTCGAAGGTGAGAACTTTGTCGGTGTTGGACAAATCTATCTGAACGTTTTAACGTAAGCGGAGTAAGAGGTCCTGTAATGTGACGTCATAGCATTACACGGCTTTATTATTACGCGGAGCGCGCAAAGCGGGGTTCGGCAATTGGTTCACCGTCTGTCTGACAGGCGTCAATCGATGATCAAGGAACTACTTTATTGAAGTTTAATTTTACACTTTGAACAGTAAGAACGTGAATCGGAACACGAAACTGCACTTTGGCACGACTTTGCCTCTGAATTTGGTAAATATTGCACCGTCTCGTCCCGAGCACGCATGCGCACTCGCGGTATAGCAATTACCTGATTTACCTCAGTCTGTCTGGCAGTGAAACGTCGTAAAGGATGCAATCAACACGCACGAAGAACGAATCTTCTTCTTCTTCTTCTCCTCGTCTTCCCTTGATAAAGCGTGAGGTCTGACGTCAACAAGCTTCTGCTTCCAAGTGGTGACGTCATCAAGCGTCACCAACTCCCTCCACTCTCCAAGCAGCCTTACCTGACGGATATTCCTCCTCACACAAATCCTACCATCTCAACCTCGGTCTACCTCTTCCCCCTACCTCGCTCCTCCAATCCGCACCAAGTGTCCGACCCATCTCCTCCCTCACTTGATCAATCCTCCTTCTCTCCCCTCCTCTTCACTCCACAGCAATCCTCCCTGACGCAGGTGTTCTCGCAAACCTGCAGCCTCTGTTGTTGTCTCTTGTTGTCCCCAGCTAGAAACTGTCCTCCTGGTGTTTCACAGGGAGGATGATGCATTCCCTCAGGTGGACGTTAAACTTGGCGTCCCACGTGCCGGAATTTGTTTGGTGGACGTTAAAGATCCCACGGAGTCATTCGTGAAGAGTAGGCGAGCCATCGCCGGCATCCTGAACAAATTCCATCCTGCCCATCCAACTATCGCTGGGAAAGAAAGAGAAAACCACCCAGTTCAGTTCAGTTCAGAACACTGAACGTTCCTTTGAGCAGAATACCAATCCGAATAGGTTGGGAAATCATGGAGATGTTTCACCTCCTCCGAGGTGAAGGAGGTGATGTTTTCAGCCCCTCTCTGTATGCTTGATTTTTCTGTCTGTGTGCAGGATATCTCAAAAAGTTGTGGACGGATCGGGATGAAATTTGATGGGCAGGTTGGGTGTGTGACAAGGACCAACTGATTCGATTTTGGTGAAGATCCGAATCCGGATCCGCATACGAGAATTATTTAATTTTTAAAGTGATTCTTCACCATTGAGAGATCGATTATTCACCATTGATATAGCATGATATTTCAAAAATGTATTGGGCCCGAAATGTTCTCATGGATCAGGCATTAACGTGGCAGAGGTGTGCGCTCTACCTCGTGCCCTTCCAGTTTAACTATTAATCTATTTTGGGGAAAGTTGATGATGTTTGATAATATTTTAACGCTGTTGGAATTTATTTTATTTCCCAGACTTGATGGTGCATTGATTGGAGCGTCTGCCTTGAGTCTGGGAGGTCGGTGGTTCGAATCCCGTTTGTAGACATACCAAAGGCTTTAAAAATAGTCCCTGCTGGTGACCTACTTGATGCTCAGCATTTAATGAAGGATTGAACACAGGCAAACATCAATTGTTGCGCAGGCTTGATGGACCGAATGACCTCCAGTGTTGATGAAATTCGATGTGAACGGAAATTAAAAGTGCACGTTGTACACATTGGTAGATCGAGATTCTCGAGCTAAGACATGGATATATAAAAGGGAAGGGTCCTCTATTGATTTATGTAAATATATCTACATTTCGGAAACATGGACATCACATTCAATAATCCGACGATTGAACGTGTTTTGACGGTAACGATTATTATTATTGCCCAACACATCAAATTGTTGCGACACCACCTATTGCGCTTATGTTGCTGGGTTATTTATTTGTTAATTGCCGGAATCCTTCGGATTTCGGCCATGGTCCAACTTAGACACTTGTCGTTTTTGGTGAATCTAGGTCAAAGGTCAAGGTCAAGGTCACCGAAAAACCGAAATTCTTATTTTCGCAATAACGTCCGCTAAAATGGTCGTATCGACTTCAAACCAAATCCAAAATGTGTATCTTCCAATTCTGTATCCAACCATATGTCTCATCGAGGTGTCACACCAACACCCTTCTTAGCGGTCAGGGGTCGAATGTCAGGGGGGGGGGTCAGGTCAAAACTTTCAAATTGCGATAAAAACGCCATTTCAAGTCCGATTGACTTCCAAGTTATGATTATGACCAAACTAAGTGCTTTAACCCATTAAACAGTAACACTATCGACTTGTAAGAACCAAATTGTTTTCCAGGTTTTTGTTTTTTCAGAGGTCATGGAGCTATGACAAAGTTATTCCAGCAATTCTTTGCTCAACGAGCAATTTCATTTGTTTGTTTGTTTGTAGCCTGTGGATGCTTGGCTGCATCATTTTCTGGGCGTGCAGCTGTGCCACTGGGTGCACTGCCCCCCTGTTTCCAGTAAGCTGGTACGAACTGATTTTGCCAGCCTCAGAATTATGACAGGCTGAGTCGACCCACCTGGTGTTATTTAAACGGCGAGACAGGGGCTTGAACTCAAGACCCTATAAGATCTTAAGCCAGCCACCTTAACCGTTAAGCCAACATCAGGCTTGCTAGGTATTATAATGGATCCCGTTCTCTGCTTTTGAAATCCTGGACTCCTTATCCACCCAAATCACATGAAAACATCTTCGATCTCCCTCAGTGGTGTAACAATGTCATTGGACGTATCGACATTCAAACTCCCGACTTTCAGATAAGATATTGATTTGATTATCCATCCTGCAATCAAAGGGCTTTGAATGTGATGTAATTATTAATTGTCAGTGGGCTGAAAGGATGATCTGGAGGTATGCGCACTCTCACCTCTAAGCTGTCTTGCCTGGGTTCAAATCCCGACCCAGCTATAAACCGCCATCCCGGTGTTTCACAGGCAGGGTGATTCATCAATGTGTGTGCCGTCCCTCGGATGGACGTTAAACGGGTGTCCTGTCTGCCAGCATAATTTGGTGGTGTTAAAGATCCCACGCTGTCTTTCGTGAAGAGTAGACGAGCTATTGCCGGCACCAAGAACAAATTCCAAATTCCTGTCCTAACTAGCAGAGGGTACTGCATCAGCGGCACAGCCATGCCTTCAGCCAATGATGCTACCCCACAACCTTGTGCTGCCTACGAACGAAGAGGTTTGTCAGTAAAATACACCAGCAGCGCTGTTTTGGGTAATAAAATAAACCAACAATATATACATACAATATACGGTAGGAAACGATTCAAATATACATGCCCAAAAGTATGCAGACACCTTCTAATTAGTGGAATTGGCTATTTCAGCCACACCCATTGCTGACAGGTGTATAAATCAAGCACACAGCCATGCAATCTCCATAGACAAACATTGGCAGTAGAATGGGCCATACTGAAGAACTCAATGACTTTCAACGTGGCACCATCATAGGATGCCACCTTTCCACCAAGTCAGTTCATCAAATTTCTGTCCTGCTAGAGCTGACCCGGGAAACTGCAAGTGCTGTTCATGTGAAGTGGAAACGTCTTGGAACAACAGCTCAGCCGCAAAGTGGTAGGCCACACAAGCTCACAAAACGGGACCGCCGAGTGCTGAAGTGTGTAGCGTGGAAAAATCGTCTGTCGTCGGTTGCAACACTCCACTACCGAGTTCCAAACTGCCTCGGAAAGCAACGTCAGCACAAACGCTGTTCGTCGAGAGCTCCATGAAATGGGTTTCCATGGCCGAGCAGCTGCACACAAGCCCAAGATCACAATGCGCAATGCCAAGCGTCGGCTGGAGTGGTGTAAAGCTCACCGCCATTGGACTCTGGAGCAGTGGAAACGCGTTCTCTGGAGTAATGAATCACGCTTCACCATCTGGCAGTCCGACCAATGAATCCGGGTTTGGTGGATGCCAAGAGAACGCTACCTGTCCGAATGCATAGTGACAACTGTAAAGTTTGGTGGAGGAGGAATAATGGTCTGGGGATATTTTTCATGGTTCCGTCTCGGCCCCTTAGTTCGAGTGAAGGGAAATCTCAACGCTACAGCATACAATGACATTCCAGATGATTCTGTGCTTACAGCTTTGTGGCAACAGTTTGGGGAAGGCCCTTTCCCGTTTCAGCATGACAATGTCCCCGTGCACACAGCAAGGTCCATACAGCAATGGTTTGTTGAGATTGGTGTGGAAGAACTTGGCCTGCACAAGAGCCCTGACCTCAACCCAATCCAACACCTTTGGGATGAATTGGAACGCTGACTGCGAGCAGACCTAATTGCCCAACATCAGTACCCGACCTCACACATACTCTTGTGGTTGAATGGAAGCAAATCCCCGCAGCAATGTTCCAACATCTCGTGGAAAGCCTTCCCAGAAAAGTGGAGCCGGTTATAGCAGCAAAGGGGGACAAACTCCATATTAATGCCCATGATTTGTTTGGAATGAGATGTTGGACGAGCAGGTGTCCACATACTTTTGGCCGTGTAGTGTGTATGTAGCATTGCCCCCAAATTATTGGCATTGGAATTGTTGTTGATCAGCATACATTGGTGGCATTGGTGTGGTGCAGGCATGATGGGCTGAATGGCTACTTGCTGTGTATCGTTTCCTTATTGGTCCTTTTTATCTGCAGCATTTGTTCATCATAGTATGACATCAGGGCTGGCAGGATGGCCTAAAGGTGTGCACACTCACTCTAAGCTGTCCACCCTGGCTTCAAATCTCGACCAAGCTGTAAACTGTCATCCCGGTGTTTCACAGGCAGGGTGAGTCATCAATGTGTGTGCTGTTCCTCGATGGATGTTTCACTGGCTGCCCTGTCTACCGGCATCAGATGGTGGACATTAAAGATCCCATGGTGTCCTTTACGAACAGTAGGCGAGCTGTCACCGGCACCATGAACAAATTCCAAACTCCTGTCCTAACTTACAGAGGGCATTTCATCAGCGGTGTACAGCCGCACCCTCAGTTAATGATGCTACCCCGTAGCCTTCTGCTGCATATGAAAAAAAGTAGTGGGGCATCAGAGTGGGGTATCATAGAGTCTGGTATCACAGCCAGCCAATTTAGGAAACATCACACTAAAAAAATCTTAATATTTAACATCTTTTGATGATTATGATCATTGCCTAATGCATAAAATTATTGCTACACCACCTATAGCGCAATTGTTTCGAGGTATTATAATGGATGCTGTGCTTTCATTTTCAAGTCCTGGATTACTGGACTGAGTGTACCACCGGGGAGACACTAACAGGAACCCTGACCGATATCTCGGGTAAGAGGTGAAAGACAGGTGCCGATAAAAACTAGAAAGCCAAGTGCAAGTGGTATTTTCGATGCTCAGAACACTGATCTCAGAAGACAAACATGGTGTAAGGAGGTCTTGCTATCGTCCACTGTGAGGGACCTCTGGACTTGACTTGACAGAGAAGAACGGCATTACACGGTTCGGTTTGGGACGAGTAATCATGAGGCAACATCGTATGAGTTGCATACCAGGCCGAGTGCAAAGAAAGTTACACCCCGGCCGTGGGTTGGTGCACAAATAATTGAAGGACGGAGCAGTAGTACAGCAAGTGCTGCACCTTGGGAGTGGGCCTGTGCACTCAGGGACCGAAGCAAGCACTTTTAAAGGCTGATAAACCAAGTGGCATTTGGTGGTGTAGGCCAGTTAACTGAGTTAATCTTATCTGGGGCCTTGTTACGAGGGGGGAAACAACTGTGTATGTATGCACAACTAACTGATTTTCAGTACACATTTCCCTACCCACGTCGACAGCAAAACTGCAGGACGCCCGGCTTTTGTGGGTATGCCACTTCCTGACCATGTGCTGCAGACGACCGTGTGCGAGAGCAGCTGAAGAGAGGGATGTGACCCTTGGGGGATACTCCTGTCCCCCTCATCTCTTTCCTTCACTTGGATGTCTTCCTTAGTTCCCGCCTCTTATTCTAACCATTCCTTAGGTCTGTCTCCACTGATCGACAAATAATCCAAGTTTGCTGAATCCTGTCTGGTCTACGTTACATTATTGTGTTGGATGTAGTTTGGACGGATTGGCCTTTGCGATAGTCCCTCCCACCCATCATAACATTGATCCATCAGTAGTCAGTCTTGTGGGCTCACACAGACTTCAAAGTTTTGTATAATAAATCGTACAAAAAATACTATGTACTGTATTATTGCCTCCAAAAAAATATACATGTATATCTATCTATTTATATATACGTATTGCTATTTTTGTTATTAACGAGACGACCCGTGAACCCGTTGGGTTCCCGTTGTGACAGCGGTTGATAAAAAAAACATTTCAAAACCAAAAAAAAAGATAGCTCCAGCGAACTGTACCGCTGAGGTTGTTTGCATTGATCAAATAATCCCGAAGAGTACTTGACTGAATCGGGAATTGATTTTTTAAATAATTTTTTTCGTTTCCCGATTTGAATAAAACTTGATACTGCACACCGCAGGAGAATGGTGAGTAAGGTGGGCCAGAAATGTTTGCGCTATCGTGTACCGTTTTGGCTGTATTTCGGGAACATACCTACATACATACATACATACATACATACATACAAGATGAGAGTTTTAGTATTATATAGATGTCAACAACCATAAATACACGAGTAAGCCTGTGGACCCCAGGGACAACTTTTTGTTGTGGTGTTTGTAGTTCATTTTTTTTTTTGAGATTCAAATAATGGGAAACAGGTATATTAAGGGTGTATGCTGTCACTTGGCAGGAGCCAATCACAGTGCACTTAGCCTCACACAGCCAATCAGCAGTGTTTTGCGACTTGTCACCAAGCCAAGCGAAGCATTGTTCATGCTTGCTTTGGCTGTGCACTTATCGATGTGAAAAATGAAAATGTTTTTCTCCAAATCAAATTTTTTATTGAGCCTGCACTGCCCTGATTCATGGCGATTGGGATGATACCATTTTCAATTTTGTGTGACCAGTGGTTTAGGAGGAGATGCAAAACTGACACACACATCGGACATTGGATCTTATATATTACCAAAATGAACAGTGTCCGTCCGTCACTGTGTCCATCATGATATATTCTAAAGGGTTCCTGCTGTCGTAGAATAAGTTTTTAAAATGGTACTTTTGGAAAGCTAATAATCGATTTGCTTGGAACAAAAATGTCAAAGTTGTAAACATCGTGTCTTTAACTGTTTGAGTGCTGTTGGCCATGATCGTGGCCTCACTGGAACGTGCTGTGGGCCACGATCGTGGCCCGTGTCATTGTTCAACAATCTGCATTGTTTGTTCCGACTTAAGTGTTTGTTCCTATGGTTGCTTTATAAACAATGGACGTTCTTTTCGGTTTGCCTGAAAAAAATACAATATTTTCATATTGCATACTGGAAAAATTAAACACTCAAACAGTTAATCATTAAAAAAAAATCCTTTTAGCATGACTTGAACCTAAATGTAGTGGTTCCAATTCCAATGCTACCATTTTGTTTGCTTATCTGGAACTTACATTTCAGAAAAGGTATTGTCATCGCACAACGTCCGTCCGTCTGTCTCCTTTTTTGACTTCTCCGGCCAAACTGCTGGGCCGATCCGGCTGAAATTTGGCAACGTTTCTCTCGTGACAGCTAACTGGAATGGCAAATCTCATTCCAATCACATGACTTTAAGTGCGTCAAAATGGCCGACTTAGTAAATTTCTTCAAAAATCTTCTTCTCCAGACCCACCAGTCAGAATGCTTCCAGATTTGGTTCACAACATTATGCCAGGGTAGGGATGTTAAATTGCAGAGGCCATGCTGATCACTTGACCCGAAGTGTATCAAAATGGCCGACTTGGTCAATTTTTGGAAAAATCGTGCTAATTCCTTCAAATATCTTCTTCTCCAGACCCACTAGTCAGAATGCTACCAAATTTGGGTGACAACATAAGGACAAGGTCTTGATGTTAAATTGCAGAGGCCATGCTGATCACATGACCAGAAGTGTGTCAAAATGGCAGTTGTGCAAATTCCTTTCAAAATCTTCTTCTCTAGACCCACCAGTCAGAATGCTATCAAATCTGGGTTGCAACATAAGGCTAGAGAAAGGATTTTAATTATATTGCGGAAGTCATGTGGATCACCTGACCGGAAGTGTGTCAAAATTGCCGACATGGTCAATTTTTGGAAAAATCGTGCTAATTCCTGCAAAAATCTTCTTCTTCAGACCCACTTGTCAGAATGCTACCAAATTTGGGTGACAACATAAGGCTAGAGAAGGGATTTTAATTATATTGCGGAAGTCATGTGGATCACCTGACCGGAAGTGTGTCAAAATGGCCGACTTAGTCAAGTTTTAGGAAATTGCATAAATTCCTTTAAAAATCTTCTTCTCCAGAACCACCAGTCAGAATGCTACCGAATTTTGGTTCCACCACTTCTTAGAGACCAGAACATTCTCTGCCCTGGCTGACCACAAACCTTTAAGTTTTGTTCTCTCCAACCATTCGGACTTTCACTCTCCTCACATACTTTACTTCGTCAACTCAGAACTATATCTCACAATTCACCACCGACATCCGGCAAATCAAAGGAATCGTGAACTCGGCGGCCGACGCCCTCTCATGCATCGAGAAATTGGCGTTGTCTTCTACCAGGACACTGGCCATCTATTTTAATGCACTTGCAGCTGCCCAACGGGAGGACACAGAGCTCCACCGTCTACAGTCTGCAATCACTTTGTTTACATTTTGCGAGGTTTCTCTCCCAGGGACAAACACTACCCTCGTGTATGATACTTTGACAAGACATTCATGAACCTTCGTTCTTGTGGTATTCCGTTAGACAGTCTTTGACACTGTTCACTCACTCACACTGTCACGCACCCATGTATTCAAGCAACCCAGCGACTCATCACCACACGGTATGTCTGGCCAAGCAGCAATGCCGACATGCACTGTTGGAACAAGCAATGTCTTCAATGTCAATGTCCTGAGATCCACCGTCATACTGTCACACCACTGGGTAGCTTTTCAACACCAGATAGGCGTTTCAACAGGGTCCACGGGGATCTTGTCAGTTCCCTACCACCTTCAAACGGGCACTGATATTTACTGACTTGTGTAGACTGCTTCACCGTTTGTCTGGAGGCGACACCGATAGCTGACATCACCACACCTACAATCAACAGGATTAGGCTAACAGGCTAACAGCCTTTGTCCACACCTGGATCGCACAATTTGGTGTTCCATCAACCATCACTATGGATCATGGAAGATAGTTAGAATCGGCTCTATTTCTCAAGCTGACTCAACTCCTTTGTATCAACTGTGTGCGAACCACTGTTTACCACCCAGCAGCGAATGGCATGTTGGAGCGTTTCCACCACCAACTCAAGTCTTCCCTGAAAGCGCATGAAAACACCACACACTGGGCAGATGGTGTACCTATGGTCCTGCTTGCTACTTGAGCTGCTCTAAAAAACGGCTTTGGATGCTTCACTGCAGAGCTAGTGTATGGTGCACAACTTCGTCTCCCAGCATAATTATTCTCAGCGTCTAATGACACCTTACCCGATGCCTCTAACCATGCCAACCAACTTCATTCAGCCATGCAGGGCCTCCGGGCACCTTTGGCATGCCCAGTTTTTATTCCTCAGGAATTTTCTACGTGCACCCGCGTATTCGTACAGCATGACGCCATCCCAAAATCCTTGCAGCAACATAATGATGAACCTTACAAAGTTATACAATACTCTGATAAGACCTTCATACTCGATATTAACGGTGGCCGTGAATGTCTTCATAGATCGTTGAAGCCATCTTTTCTTGATGCAGCACCAGAACCGACCCTCCTTCTCACCAACGGGTCGACACCAACTACAACAATACCCTTACCGTCTACGACTCACCCTGGGCATCATGTGCACTTCCCAGCACGATATTTATGAGAGTACATTTTGCTTGTTCACCATTTCTCTCTACTGTGACTTTAATTTTTTAATTTTTACATGTACAGTCTACATCTCTTATTGTACACCATATTGTATTTTGTTTGTACCTTCGGTTCGATTAATATACTCGGAGGGGGAGTAGTGTAATGACATCATTTTGCCTTTAGTTTTGCAATGTGCGAACACGTTTTAGCTTTGGTTTCACAGGGTTTCCTGGCAGGGGTTAGGAGAGGTTTGACCATTGCGGTTTAACAAAGAATTAACTCGGAATCCCAACGTCTCGGACATCTTTTCTTCCACACTAAAGTAGCATCGCCATCCCTTCATACCTTTTGTAATTTGTTTATTATGCTTTTTACACTTTAATACATACAAACATATATATATATATATATATATATATATATATATATATATATATGAAAATATTATCAACTCAAACACAACAGTATTTCATGTTTTATTGGTACATAAATGTTAAGTACGAATTTGACATGTCTGGTACTGATACTTACAAGAGTTGTACGTTCCAAACAACATTGTTCATCAAGGGTCATAAAAGGATGTTTAAAGACCCATTACGATGGAGTCGTAAAACAAGTTTTTCATCACAATCAAAATGGACACGCCAGTGAAGCGTCCATCATACACCCGTGAAAAGAAGATTAAGATTGTCGCGTTTTACAACTCTGGTAAGAAGCAGTAACAGACGTGTAATAAATTCGGACTTAACACGAGGATTTTGATGTGAATGGTGAAGAATGAGGAAATCATTGTGCAGAGTGTGAAAGTTCAAAGATGGGGAGCGGAAGACGGGACTTTTACATGGACATGGAAAACAAACTTGTTGCGAAGTTCAAACAGATACGTGCTCGAGGACTAAAAATGTATTAAGTATTTGTTTTCGAGGTACGGACGATTAAAATTGCAATGATATAGAAACTGACATCTATGCAGCCAATCAGAAGAACATTTACCATTATAAATTCGGTAAATTGCACGGAATGTCGTGCCGAGTGCGCATGCGCACTCACAGTAAAGCAATTGCTTCAGTCTGTCTGGCAGTCAAACAAAATTAAAATTCATTCCTAACAGGAAACTCACTCTTTTTTAGGGATGTTACAAAGGCCACAAACAACAGGTATGAAGAACTAACGTAACATGTTCAATAAGGTTGCGTAAAAAATGGTGCGTCAATGGCGGTAAACTTCTGAATAAATGATTTGTTTTGTTTTCTACAGCGTTTAAAACTTTTGTTTTTCTTCAATTTACTTATATCGTTGAACACAAATCACCTTGCTTTCACTTTCGAAAACCTTCAGTTTAGTAGGACGTGAACAAATGTTGTGCCGTATCGACCAATCAAATTTGTCACACACTCTGACGGAGGAGTAACTGTGAGAGTCAGACAAAAGTGGTGGCACCTAGCGATGCAACCACAGAGCTAACTTGGTCCAAAAGATCTGTTTGGCAAAGTGCGTGTTTTTCTCAAAGATCGTTTCCGAGAAGAGTTGGCAGAAGCTTCAGCTCTGGATTGTTACTTACCATTGTGCATGTTATTTAAAGTTTACGAAAAAAGCTAATGTATTATGGATTGTGCTCGTAAACGCAAAGTAAGAGTTTAAAAGACCCTTCCTATGTCCTTTTTTTATCAACACTGTGTGGGGGTAAGGTGTTCTATGAACTCTCTAGTTTCATTTGTGTCACACAGATTTCATATAATTTCTCTATAATCACAATATATAATCCCAATAACTCGTCTGCTCTTGGCAAAAGGCAGTAGGATCCTCACTGTCCACCAGCTAATGTTAGTAGATGTGACATTGGGAATGAATATTGGGAATCAAACCCAGACTCGACGTCTCAAAGTCAAAACTCTGCACCATCCTGTCGCACATTTTCAATGTAGAAATAAATACAATTGGAAAGAGAAAATTTCTTTACAAACGAAATTGACTTGAAAGTTGAAAGACAAAATCGTTCGCATGTATCGGACTAGTGTGCCGAGTCAAGAGGTACGCATGCGCGCTTCTAAGCTCTCTAGCCTGGGTTCAAATCCCAACCCAGCTACAAAACTGTCATCTCGGTGTTTCACAGGCAGGGTGATTCATCAATGTGTGTGCTGTCCTTCGGATGGACGTTAAACCGGATGTCCCGTCTGTCGGCATGAGTTGGTGTATGCTAAAGATCCCATTACATGGTGTCCTTCACGAAGAGTAGGCAAGCCATCGCCGGAGTCATGGCCAAATTACAAATTCCTGCCCTAACTAGTCGAACGTCAGGCTTGACCATCCGTGGGTTTGTGAAAGACTTGGACCAAGCTTCCCCCAGCCAAATCCTGCAAGAATGTGCGAATAATTGTGGCTGGTAAGGAAGAAGATTTATTGGAATAGTCGCAGTTCAAAACGTTGTATATGCAGTTAATATATAGCTGCACCAAATCGGGGGTCTTCAGTTGACCCCATTAGGTATATTATCAACCCACATGATGTTTCCTGCAATGTGATCATTTCTACTCTCTGGACCGGATCACGACAGTCGATTCATCTCTGGCTGGCAGCGACGTCACTCGCTGGGATCTTTGGAGATATGGACGCGCACCTCTACGTACATACAGTATACTCACCTGAGATTACCACGAAGCATCCCAGATGCAGGTAAAGCTGATTAAAGCATAAAGTTGGACAATAGAAGACAGACCCTCGTACATGAAACGGAAACAGGCGTACAACAAAATTGCACTGCAAACGAGTTTGTAACCGACATTCCAACGATCATTTATTAATAATCCAAACATTCCCACCGACTTATTACAATCATGATGTAAGGAAGCTTCAGATATGTAAACAAGGGGGCCAAGCGGGATGGAGGTATTTAATTAATTAAAAAATTCCGACTCGACAAACTTGGTGTCTGTTGTCCGACTTTTATTGAAGAAGTCTTTAAAAAAAAAAAATATCCTGACGTTAATATAAAGAAATGCGACATTTCTTGAATGTCATCATTTTGTGATGACATCACTTTTTAACAGAAACAAAGCTCGGTCAGAAGTGCACAGACAGCAAAATACGTGAGCAAACAAAGTACTCGCTTTAATAACTAGAACCAGCACTCGGTAGAGCACATACCTCCGCCAGGCTGACCAGTTTACGTTTTGTATCCCACTGAGAGGCCGCATCTGGATTCGGAGCTGAACCAAAGTCAAATCGGCTTGTCGTTTCTCGTTACTTCGCCAACTTTTCCACCAAGTTTGATCAAAATGTGTCCAGAACTTTTTGAGATATCCTGCACACAAACAAACAGGCAGGGGTGAAAATGTTACATCCATCGCAGATGGCGGCGACAAAAAATTTGCAATTTTACTTGTAATCGTACAATGACGTGCTCGACGGAGCAAAATCGTACGAGTCTTGGTAAGTGCGAGACTCCGA
>CM068961.1:60871710-60890006 GCA_035128595.1 Eptatretus atami
CAGGCAAAGAAGAACTTTGTCTCCCAAGGGATACTGGATACCATTGACCAGAGTCGCAGGGCCAGGCTGAATGGCAGAGCTGAGTTGTTCAGTGAGCTGAGGCGTAAAACTGTACGTGCACTGAGGGTGGACAAGGAGACCTATGTGCGAGGAACCTGGGAAGGGATAGAGCATCACCTGTGGTCAGGTGATTCTCCTCCTGCTTTCAGAGAAATTCATGCATTGCATTCCTCCAAGTCTGTTGACTCGGTGTACTGCAGTTAGAGCGGAGGGTGGTGAGCTCCTGGCAGAGGAATCCGAAACTTTGAGCAGCTATAACAGGCTGACCCACGAGCTGTTGAATTGGATGTCAGGGGTGTAATTATCCTTATTGCTGACCCTTCAATCAACTGTGAACCGCCTTCATTTGTGGAAACCCTCTCTCTCTGCCACTCCTCACCCTCTCTCTCACCCCTCTCCCTCTCTCTCTCCCACCCCTATCCCTCTGTGTCTGTCTCCCACCTCTCTCCCTCTGTCTCCCAACCCTCTCCCTCTGTCTCCCACCCCTCTCCCTCTCTCTCCCACCCTCTCCATCGCACCCTTCTCCCTCCCACCCCTCTTTCTGTCTGACCCTTCTCCTTTATATCTGCCACCCCTCTCTCTCTGACCACCTCTCCTTCTCTCCTCATCTCCGCACCCCTGCTCTTTTCGCCTCTCTCTCCCACCCCTATCCCTCTACAACCCCTCTCCCTCTGCAACCCCTCTCCCTCTCACCACTCCATCTTTCTCCCACCCTCCCCACCTCCTCCCCCACCAACACCCTCTGTTTTGGGGGACTGTTAAGGACTGACGGTTTAATTTTGAACTTAAAACGGCTTCCCCAGAGTCTAGTATGTACGAATCTGATTCAGAGTGAGTCGATCAGAAGGGTGCAAAGGTTGCTGCATGTGCGAGCATGAATGCATGCACAAGCAGGCCGGCCTTTGCGAGGTAGAAAGGATAGTGTGGGTTTTAAATGCTCCTGCCCAGTTTTATGTGGAACCCGGCAGTTAAAAAGAAAATGTTGCTATTTGGGCGCGTTTTATCACCCTTCCCTTCCCTGTCCCTCATGCCGCCTTCTCTTCCTCTCATACTGCCTTCTGCTCCCGTTGCGCTGTCCTCCCTTCCTCTCCCCTCACAATGCCTTTCCTTCCCATCACACTACCTTCCCTCATGCTTCCCTCCTCCAAAAACCCCTCTCCTTTCCATCCCCAATGGACATCTCTGGGTGGTCTCCGCATGCTGGATTAACGTGCTATTTTAATGTACCCCATTTCATTCAATCCTATACTATCCACCCCTTCTCCACAAGACAAGAACGCTTCTCCCCCCAAGTCCCCCTACCAAAGACAAGTCCAGAACCCCCTCCCCTCAAGCATACCTCTTCCCAAAAGAATTACTTTGTGGAAATGCCAACATTTTAAATTGGCCACCGAAGGTGGGCCATTCTCAGTATATGTAAAGCTCTTTCTAACCATTGACTCACTCACCCATACAAATGTTTGGTACTTTCTAGGTGGGCTGGAAAACTGAAATTTTTCATGCTGATGTAACTCAAAGCCAATATTCCAGGGGGATAAAACACAAAACTGCCCACAAATATCTGTAAACAAAAGTCGGCCAGTGCAGCTTGTGACCGAAGACACCTCTCAAGTTCACCTCTCTAGTCCTCCTCTGCTCTCGGGTCACGTGACCGAAGGCAAAGGCACTTGTGCTCCCCAAGGAGGTTGGTGTTTCTAGGTGTTCGGGTGGTATGGTTAGAGAGGTGTCAGTGGGTTTTATCGTTTACGGATGATGTACAGTGAGTGGGACGAAGTCGTAAACATTTATAGTTTACAGATGGTGTACAGTGACAAGTGTAACAGAGAATATATTTCAAGTATCGCATGTTTACATACACAGTCGGACCTCTTTATCAGGCACCCTGGTTATTATATAAGAAACATTCAGAATATACTGTAACGGTCACGGGGCCTCGAAACACCAACACGTCTGCCAGGCGGGAATGGGTCAAATCTGTCCCCTCTTCTCCGATAAATTTGTGTCGACGCTGAAGGTTAAAAACCATCCAGCCATTACAAATTTGCCGACAGTGAATAGCCGAACGGAGCTTTGCCATCAACTTGTCTTCTTATGGTGCCTTGATGCGCACCGAATCCCAATTGACCCGCATACAGGTTTATCATCAATCTATTACACACTATGGACGTTTCGTTCTGTACTGGCCACCAGGCCACAGGTTTGTATTTACAAGGATTTATTCACAATAATAAATAGGGTCAGGGGGAGCAGGGCTGAGAAAGGCATGGATCCTAACGGTCATCACAACTGACTAATCAATGAATAAAACAAAAATCTCATGCCCATGATACCAACGACGGATTTATTTTTCGATCTTAAAGATCTCACTCACTTTGGTAAAAGGACAGAAAGAGATAGAAGACGGAGGATAAAATAGGGTGGCGATTGTTTTCTCCTCAAACAATACTCGGAGCACGAACCAGGAGGGTTCTGGTTCCGGAGGACGTCCCAGGCTGAGAAGGAAATAGCTCAAAGTGCGGAGGAGGGCAGGAAGAAAGCCCAGACCGAGGCTTGGTTCATGAGGAGCTGCTGGGCCATAGGTAGAGCAGAAACGAAGCTGCTCATCCCCTTGCTACTCCACCACTCATCTTCCCCATCCTTTCCCCTCCCCCAATATATTTGGACTGGCACAGCCCCATTGTGCTGTGTGACATGAGGGAAGGAGTCGACCCTAAACTCTATACTTTTATTTTCTTCTCAGTTCTTTTCTTCTTCTCCCCGGATTGAATGATGGATATATGTCTTTTGCATAAATAAGATTGCATAAGAATATGTGTTAGGGTTAAATCTGCTCTTCTGTGCCTTTTGCCTGTAAATACTCACTTTTAAATGATTGCTTGCTTGTGTGTGTGCAAATAAATAATTGGTTGTTATTTCAAATCTGTCTCAATTGTCGTTTCCTTCATTGGTCCGACACAGTTGTTACGCGCAGCCACCGTGCTTCAGGACGAATGCCCCGCAAGTACCCGGAGGGGAGCGTGGCAGACAATTAAAACGATCACTGTAAACTTTTCTGTCTCTTTATAACCAGGTGACACCCGTGCACGACATTAAACAGAAAGATATTTAAAAACGCAATATTTATTAATCCCTACTGTCTCCAGTTCAAGCACGAATATCATTCAATAAGAATTCCATCACAATTATTCATCACCAACCCTCAATAATTCTAAAATTCCCCACAGGAATACAGGTCACATTCAATGCTTTTAAAACTCCCCCCAAAGTTACACACATAATGTTTCAATGCAGTTTTGAATATTCCTACAACTCTTAGAGAGGCAACTTTACACTCGTGTGTTTTTAATACAACACTTTGTTAGGATACGTGCTGTGAATCAAAGTCGTTATCTTGCACTGTCGAAACAAGTGTGTAGGCTTCGGATGGCATATGGATGCTCACAACGTGCATTTGGTGACAGGCCAGCCGTGTGTGGTGAGCGAGCCCTGCGGGTGAATTTCCTCACAGCAAAGGATCATGCTGCGCCCAGCTGTGCCGTGCAGTGCCATGAGGAGAAGGGTGGGGTGACCTTGACGCGAGATGCCCAGAGAAGTTGTCAGCGTGGAATGTCAGCGTGGATGACACCAACAGTGTTGCGTTGGTTCCTCGTGAACTCAATCAGCCAGCTGACAGGAAGAATCCACACATGCGAAGGTGCAATAGGTTACAACCGGGTCTGTGGTCAACGTGTGCCCCATGGTACAAGGTTGACGGAACCATCACAGCAAGCCCCCCACCGTGCATATCTCGCTTTGGAAAAACGAACTTGACCACACTCAGCCGCTCCAAAGGCCCCGCACTCTGCTGGAGCTGGATCTCTGGTTCACCTCTCAAGTCCTCCTCTGCTCTCGAACGCTCACCACTCACCGCTCACCTTATATGGTAAGGACACGAGGTCAATCCCAAAACCAGGTGACAGACAGTCTGGATTCCCACACTGATCAAAAGCTTGACCATTGGCTCAGAGCATCGTGTTCCATAACAAATCTTTCACCCAATCCATTTCACTCCAATGTAGGAGTGTCGCTGTCATGTCACTCGAACATTGCAACCTCATCAAAAGTCATCCTCATAGTTCTGTTGACAATCCATCACGGTGCTGAGATGCCACGGACGCATTCAGCTATCTGCACACGTATCCTTTCACCCAATACCTACAAGACTTATTTAATTCAAGTTGCCTTTTACACAGTAACTTCCATATTTATTTAATTCACGTTTCCTTTTTAAACAGAACACCATCGCATTTCCACTTGTATAGGATTCACTAATCCGTAATACAGTGTACAAGCATAGTTAGATGGGAATTTGTACCCCACCAATCGGCTCTACTCGTTAGCCAGCGTACACTCACTGTGTCGCTCGGCAGTAGCCCGAGTGTGCGCTGAGGGCACAAAACTCGGTAAATTTAGCCACCTCCTCAGGTAAGTGGAGTCCGACAGATAAACCTGTTAGAGTTGGCGAGGTTAATTGACAGTTGTGGTTGCTTAGAACACCGCCAGATGGATATGTTCTGTGCGGGTGGTGGCTTCATGACCGGGCATTCGGAAGGAACCCGAGGGCTTTCCCTCGTGGCAAACACAAAACTCCGGGCCGTCACAATATATATGTATGAATATAAATATATATACAGTATAATATATATATAGTTACGGGTCGGCGGGTCAGATGAGAAGACCACAAGGTGGGGAAAGCTACGTCGATTCCCATCAGACTCCCGGAATTGTAGGCCGTCGCTCACGGATAATTCCGTGATGCGGCGGGTCGCTTAACCGACCGTGGACGCCATAACTCAACCGCGTGACCTAGGGTCCTCCCGCCTATGGAATCGGGTTACCTAATTAACACACAGTTTAACCACCAGGGAACCACGCCTCGTATGCCTTGTCTGAACCGGATCACTCTACCGGATTGGATGCAGCCGAGCGACACTGCCAAGGACGTACTGGCTAGAAGGAACGGACGTGGGAATAAGACCCGGCTAAACCTGGATTCGACCATGCTGGACCAATGAGGGAAAAGACAAAGGCGAGCTGGGAACATTTCTTCAACAATTATTTATTTACAGCAAGCGAGGAAAAGCATGTGGCATAACAAAGGTTTATTGGGTATGTAACGCAGGGAAAGAGGAGAGGGGTGTGAGGGTGCGACATTTATACAAGCAACTTACAAAGCAGACACAGTGCAGACATTACGCGAGATTATTCACAGTAACAACAATAAAAGATCTTCTACAGGCTTACTTAACAGACAGGCGCAGCACACTCAAACACAACACACACACACCACACACACACACACACACACACACACACACACACACACACACACACAAAGAAACCCCAATGAAGAAAAGGACTTTTGCAGCCAGGGAGGGAGGGGGTTGAGGTTATAGTTCTTGGTACCTTGGTGTTTCGGGGGAGGGATGCTCCGTGGTGCGGCACCCGACATAGCCACGTCGCTCTGGCCACAGCCGCACGTGTGGAGATCGTGTTCCGAACCAGAGGAGCTCGAGTGGAGAAGGGAGGAGTCCAGAGGGAGGGTGGAGCAATAGGCGGACCAGGCAGGAGGCGATTCGTTGAGATTGTGTGGGTGGGGACGAGATGCAGGAACACTAACTTCTTCTACAATTCTCAACAACTTCACTCGTCCTTCAATTCCTCAATTCCTTAATTCCCTTTTTACACGGAGGATTTCTCCGTGCTTTATAGAGCCCGAGGTTCGGGAGGGGCCATGCCGAATCCGATGTCATCGTCCGAGTCGGGCATTCCGACTGGCTCTGGCCTCATGTGGTCCGCCTTCCTGGGCCGGGCTTCGGCCAGACGCCGTTACACTCCGCCCACCTGGGTGCTAAGCGTACGTGACTCACCGCCCACGTCTGGTTTGGAGTAGACGGTGGAGCTAGAAAAGCGCTTGTCCAGCCCAAAGTGCACGTCGGGATTTTGGCTCAGGAGTGATCGTTGAAGAGGGCACCGTGGGTCGTCACGCTGGGGTAAGCGAGACGAGGGGAGCAAGCGAGGCAGAAGGCACCATGGGAAAGAAAAGGTGGGAATAAAAAAGGGACAAATGATTTAATAATCCTAACTAATAGCCCATCGCAACACACTCCCTTGTCTTCCCACGACACAAAAGGAAGGGGAACTTTCTACACGTACAATAATGGCATAACTAACTCGGGACAACTATCTGTTGTATGCCATGCGCGTTCCGAGAACCGCAACAATATATTGTCGCAGGGGTAGCGTCCAAGGTTAACCCCCCCCCCCGCCCCGACCCAAGTTGTGGTGAAGGGCGGTTAAAACCACCAGCCCCCAAGACGACCGAGCAATACTTTATTAATAGGAGGGGGACACGGAGCTGGTCTTTGTGGAACTGGAATCGCACTCCTATCACATGCTGCAGACACACACAAAATGGCGCTTCTCTGATAGCGGGACAAACGTACGCCAAGCAATCCAAGAGCGGCACTCAACACGAAGGCTCAGAGCCCCAGTGCAGCTGCTTATGACATACATGAGGCTTGGGGTCCGTTTCTCACGACTCAACCAAGAGGCAAAGGCCAGCGTCTTGCTTCACCATGCGAGGTAAATCACCTCAACACGCATACAAGGGTCATATCATCCTCCTCGGCATGCTCTCACCCTCCGCTCTCGCCTCTCCAAACAATGCGCCTCGTTCCTCCGCTCTCGCTTCTTCAAACAATGCGCCTCGTGCCTCCGCTATGACCACGGCTCTCCAAAAATGCGCAAGGTCTGAACTCCCGCCTCTGCTTTTCTTCCGAATCAACTCTGCCTCGTATGTTCTTCACAGTGACCTTGTGTGTGGGCTCTGCCGATCTCTCGTCCAAGACAGTGGGAAGCCTCCCATGCCCTCTTCCTCTTCAGGCGTCTTCCGAACAATCCTCCGCCTCTGGGAGGATACTTTAACAGGATACTGCTCGCAGGAAACCTGGGAAGGCGATGCCTCTGCCTGCTCAGCACGCCTGGCTTTCGGGAAATGTTCCCCACCTTTATTGCCGATCTTGAAATATAAAAATAAAGGGAAAAAGCACAGAGGGGAAATTACATACTGGGGAAGTCTATTCTTAAACCCTAGCTAATTAACAACACAACACCACCCCCTTCGTGTGGTGACTCGTTAACACTTAGCTCACAGGTTCCCCAACTAATCCATTATATATATATATATATATATATATATATATATATTATATATATATATATAATATATATAATATATACTAGCAGGGATTACCTGCTCCGCCAGGGAATCCTGTGGATGAAGGTGGATCTGAAGGAGTATATGTCAGAGTTGATTGTGAATTGTAGAGGCTGCCACCGTTATTATTTTTTTCATCACCACTATAATATATATTTTCCTGCCATGTTTTATATGCAGAAGACTCGAGTTCAAAAATGTTAAGATTTATTTGCCGCATCAGATAAAAAACCATAATGCCTCAACAATGTGAGGCTGGTTTCATTCATCATATTGCGACTTAATATATACGTCGGGCATAACCCAGCCTGGTCCCAGCGTATTTGATTTATTTTACGTCTGTTATCCTGATAACGTTCAAAATTATAACCCTTCTTGAGTAAGAATTGGGAGACGTGTATTATGAAAACGGGCAATACCTCTGAACGCCTCTGTCGCTGTTGCCGTGCGCGTGCAGTTCGAGAATTTAAATTTGTTCGCTTCGCAGTGCGCATAATGTTTTGGTTTCTAACCTGTTTATAACAGGAGGAGAATGTGTATGTTTAAAAAGTCAACGAATACGAACATTTTGTATTTTCAAAAAACCTAGCTTTTTAACATGAAGCCTTTTGTTACGTTAATACGCTGGCGCACTATTCGAAAGCCTTTTTTTAATGGAATTTTTTTTTTTAATATATATATTTTTCATTTTTATGGAAAGCCCACTTAGCGCATCCTGGGAGCTGAATGTTAGGTCTATATGTGTGGAAGCCTTTTGTTACGATTAATATGCCGGCGCACTATTCGAAAGCCTTTTTCTTCTTTTAATGGAATTTTTTTTTTTTTAATATATAGATTTTTTTCATTTTTATGGAAAGCCACTTAGCGCATCTGGAGCTGAAGGTTAGGTCTATATGTGTGTAAGTTTCATCAAGATCGGTTCACTGGTCTAGGAGCTTATTGGTTAAAAAACAAAGATATACAGACAGACAGACACAACAGACAGAAGGACTGCCATTTATATAGTAGATGAGCAGATATATCAGCAGTTAAGACGACTCTCTCTCTCTCTCTCTCTCTCTGCAGCTGACTCCGCTTGCCTGGCTCTTCATTTGAGCAGATTCGTTCAGCAGTTAGCTGTTGCCTGTGCGCGTGCAGTTCGAGAATTCAATAAACAGAGGAGAATGTGTATGTTTAAAAAGTCAACGAATACAACATTTTGTATTTCAAAAACCTGCGTTTTTAACCATGAAGCCTTTTTGTTATGATTAATACGCCGCGGCACACTATTCGAAAGCCATTTTTTTCTAATGGAAATTTTATTTATATTAATATATATATATATATTTTATATATATATTTTTCATTTTTTATGGAGAGCCACTTAGCGGCATCCTGGAGCTGAATGTTAGTTCTATATATGTGTAAGGCATCAAGATCGGTTCACTGGTCTAGGAGCTTATTCGTCACAAAAAAACAGACAGACAGACAGACACAGACAGAAGGATGCCATATATATAGTAGATATATATATATACAGTATATATATATATATATATATATAATATATATATATATATCCATTTGGGACCATACTCTTTGCAGAGCATTGGTGCTGCCGAAGCCAGTATTCATTGGCTCTTGGGCCACAATCCTGGACAGGTCGTCATTCCAATAAGGATACCAACAAGCTGGCACTCATTTTTGCCGACCTCAGAAAGATGACAGGCAGTCAACCCCACCTGGTATTATTCAACAGCCAAGTGGGGATTTGAACTCAGGATCCGAGGATCCCAAGCACACCACCCCAACCATTAAGCCAACACCAGGCACATACATATACATATACATATACATATTCACATATATATATATATATACACACATATAATATATATACATACACATATACACATACATATACATACACATATACAAATACAAATACATAAACAAACACATATACTATATACATATACCCATACACATACATGTACAAATACATATACAAATATACATAAACACATAATATATATATATATATATATATATATATATATATATAACATACCTACACATAGACAAATACTATATATATATTATATATATATATATTATATATATACACATACACATACATACAGATACACACACACAATATATATACACACATATACAGAAACATATATTATATACAAAACATATACACATTCACATATAACATACATATATATATATATATATATATATATATATATATATATATATATATATACACACATATACAAAAACATATACCACATTCACATATACATAACATATATATATATATATATACCACATATATATATATATATATATATATATATAATATATATATATATAATATACATATATACATATATATATATATAATATATATATATATATATATATATACACACACAACAATATAAACATATAACAATATCATATACATATACATATACATATACATATACAGTATACACACATATTATAATATATATATATAACATATAATATACACACTCACATATACACACTCACATAATATTACACATACACATATACATATACACATACATACATATATAATATTATATATATATATATATATATATATATAATATATATATATACATACTACACACACAAATACTGTATTATATATATATATATTAGTATATACTATATATATATTATATATATATAATATATTAGTATATATATATACATAACACACACACAACACACACGCAACACACCTGACCTGTTAGTATGAGATATTCAAATTGAAGAAACTAACAAGCCCACATTTTTAGACATTCGACTAAACATTCTAAAAGGGAATTTTAATAAATAAAAGTTGTTTTTCATGTTGATAGTTTTGTCTTTGAAGTTTTATCCTGTGTACCTCCTGTATATCGAGTAATAGAAGTCGCTTGAATTTCCGTGAATGAAACCTGGAACCTTTTTAAAACGCTCCCGACATCCGTTATCGGCGGAAGTTGCTTTTTGTCTCCTGGAGTTTTTCTCCGTGCTGTAGGGAGTTACGCGTCGAATCAGCCGGATAGTTGTAGCGGTAATTGTGAAGCTTTCCATCTTATGCAACCTGGACGACCTCTGCGGTTTTCCAATGGACGACAACACAATACTCCTTTCGCTCTTTTGTCCCGTTCTGTGCTGGACTCTCACCCAGGATTAGCGTCGACTTGGCGGACACGGATCGTCTTCTGAAGCAGTTTTCGCTTCGAAGGTGATGTGAGTGATGGAGTTAAAAAATATGGTATTGGATATTTTTGAGGAGGCTTAGGGACATTTGGACTCGTTTTCGCTCGAAAGTCTTCTGCAGTGGCGATTGCAGCACACCAGTACAGTTACAGCACGACAGCACCCTGGCACGCACAACACAAGCACAGTTACAGCACAGACAAGCACAATTTGGCCACCCCCCACAAAACCCAACCCAGCACGAACACCATACACCACCACTTTACTTCACCACACCGCACCTCAATTACCCTACACTTCACTACACCGCCACCTCCATTCACTTCACCAGCAGCCACCTCAATTACCCTCACTTCACTACACCACAGCCGTTCATTTCACTTCACGGCACCACACCTCAAATACTCTCACTTCACCACACCGGCACGCTCATTACCCTCACTTCACTAACACACACCTTCGTCATCATTCACTTCACGGCACAACACCTAAAATACTCTCACTACCACACGCACGCTCTCAGTTCAACCTCACTTCACCAACCGCACCTCACGTTCACCTCACTTCACACACCGCACCTCAATTACCCTCACTAAACTATAACCGCACTCAGTTCACCACTTCACGGCACACACACTAAATACTCTCACTTCACCACGACCGCACCTCAGGTTCACCTCACCTTCACTACACTTGCACTCAATTACCTCACTTCACCACCCGCACACTCAATTACCCTCACTTCAACTACACTGCCCTAATTACCCTCACTTCAGCCACACAGCACTCATTACCCAACTTCACTAAACAACGCACTCAATTACCCTCACTTCACTGCAACGACACCTCCGTATTTTCACTTCCACACACCCGCACCTCATACCCTCATTTCACTACACCGCACCCTCCGTCTCACTTCATTTCACTACACCCGCACCTCCCGTTCACTCATTATCGCACCCTTCCACATCCGACACCCTCGTTCACTTCATTTCACTACACGCACCTCCTTCATTCATTTCCTACACCAGCACCTCCGTTCACTTCATTTCACCTACACTCGCACCTCCGTTCACTTATTTCACTACACCGACCTCCGTTCACTTCATTTCACTACAACCCGCACCTCGTTCACTTCATTTCATACACCGCACCTCCGTTCACTTCATTTACAACTTACACCGCACCTCCGTTTCACTCAATTCACTAACCACTCCGTACATCACTACCACTCCGTTCACTTCATGTTCACTACACCGCACTGCCTCAATTACGCTCACTTACTAACCGCTTCTCCAATTTCACTCTCACTTCACCACACCAGCACCTTCAAATTATCGCTCACTTCACACCACCGCACCTCAATTACCCTCACCTTCACTACACCGCACCTCCATTCACTTCACTTCACCACACGCACCTCAATTATCCTCACTTCACTACGAACGCACTTCCGTTCACTCACTTCACCACCCGCACCTCAACTTACCCGCACTCACTACACTGCACCCCCATTCACTTCACTTCACCACACGCACCACATCCTCAAATTACCCTCACTTCACTACAACCGCAACTTCAGTTTACTCATTTCACTACACCGCCCTCATTAACCCTCACTTCACCACACGGCACCTCAATACCCTCGTTCACTACACCGCACCTCCGTTCACTCTCACTTACCACAACCGACCTCAATTACCCTTCAACTTCACCTACACCGCCACTCAATACCCTCACTTCACTACACCGCACCTTTCAATTACCCTCATCTTTCAACTACACCGCCCCTCGTCACCTTCACTTCACCGCACCTCATTACCTCATTCACAACACCGCACCTCCAGTTCACCACTTCCACACACTGCACTCAATTACCTCTTCACCACGCAACCTCATTCATCCACACACGCCAGCCTCACATTCACTTCACTACCACACGCACCTCCTCACCTCACTTACCACTACACAGCACCTCCGTTCACTCACTTCACTGACAACCCGCACCTCCGTTCACCTCATTACGAACACCCGCACCTCCGCTTCACCTCACTTGACGACTCGTCACCACTCACGCACCTCCGTTCACTCACTTCTCACGGACACCGACCTCCGTTCACCTTCACTTCACGACACCGCACCTCACGTTCAACCACTCACTTTCACGACACACGCACCTCCGTTCACCTCACTTCACGACACCGCACCCTCCGTTCACCTCACTTCACACACCGCCACCTTCGTTCACCTCACTTCACGACACGCATCCGGATCACTTCACGACACCGTACACTTCACGACACCTGCACCTCCTCACTCACGACGCACTCCGTCCACTCACTACAACTCGTTCCCCATTCAAGGCACCGTCACCACTTCTCACCAGACACCGCACTCCGTTCACCTCACTTCAACGACACGCCCTCCGTTCACCTCTACTTCACGCACCGCACCTCCGTTACCTCACTTCACTACACCGCACCTCAATTACCCTCACTTCACTAACACCGACCTCCGTCACCTTCACCACGCCACCTGCACCTCATTACCCTCAACTTCACTACAACGCCACCTCAATTCCCTAAACACCGCACCTCCCGTTCACTTCACCACACCGCACTCCGTTCACTTCACCACACCGTACCTCCGTTCACTTCACTTCACCACACCGTACCTCCGTTCACTTCACTTCACCACACCGTACTCCGTTCACTTCACCACTCGTTCACTTTCACTCACCACCGCACCTCCGTTCGCTTCACTTTCACCACACCGCACTCCGACTATTCACACAGCATCCTTCACTTCACTCACCAACACGCACCTCCGTTCACTTCACTTCACCACAGCCGCACCTCCGTTCAACTTCACTTCACCACACCGCACTCCGTTCACTTCACTTCACCACCGCACCTCCGTTCCTTCACTTCCCACACCGCACCTCCGTTCACTTCACTCACCACACCGCACCTCCGTTCACTTCACTCACCACACGCACCTCCGTTCATTCACTCACCACACGCACCTCCGTTCCTTCACTTCACCACACCGCACCTCACGTCACTTCACTTCACCCACACCGCACCTCGTTCACTTCACTTCACACACCGCACCTCCGTCACTTCACTTCACCACACCGCACCTCCGTTCACTTCACTTCACCACCGCACCTCCGTCACTTCACTTCACCACACCGCACCTCCGTCACTTCACTCACCACCGCACTCCGTTCATTCACTTCACCACACCGCACCTCCGTTCCTCACTCACCTACACCGCACCCCGTTCACGTTCACTTTCACCACACCTTCACCTCGTTCACTACTCACCACCGCACCTCCTCACTTCATTCACCACACCGCACCTCCGTTCACTTCACTTCACCACACCGCATCCTCCGTTCCCTTCATTCACCACACCGCACTCCGTTCACTCACTTCACCACACCGCACCTCCGTTCACTCACTTCACCACACCGCACCTCCGTCCTCACTTCACACACCGACCTCCGTTCACTTCACTTCACCACACCGCACCTCCGTTCACTTCACTTACAACCGCACCGCACTTCCGTCACTTCACTTCACCACACCGCACCTCCGTTTCACTTCACTTTCACCACACCGCACTCCGTTCACTTCACTTCACCACTCCGTTCACACTCAAACCGCACCTCCGTTTCACTTCACTTCACCACACCGCACCTCCGCTCACTTCACTTCACCACAACCGCACCTCCGTTCACTTCACTTCACCACACCGCACCTCCGTTCACTTCACTTCAACCACACCGCACCTCCGTTCACTTCACTTCACCACACCGACCTCCGTTCCCTCACTCACACACGCACCTCCGTTCACTCACTTCACCACACCGCCACCTCCGTTCACTTCACTTCACCACACCGCACCTCCGTTCACTTCACTTCACCACACCGCACCTCGTTCACTCACTTCACCACACCGCACCTCCTTCACTTCACTTCACCACACCGCACCTCCGTTCACTTCACTTCACCACACCGCACCTCCGTTTCACTTCACTTCACCACACCGCATCTCTCCGTTCACTTCACTTCACTCACACCGCACCTCCGTTCACTTCACTTCACCACACGCACTCTCCGCCCACTTTCACTTCACCACACCGCACCTCCGTTCACTCACTTTCACACCACACCGCACCTCCGTTCACTTCACTTCACTCACACCGCATCTCCGTTCACTTCACTTCACCACACCGCACCTCACTACACCGCACCTCAATTACCCTCACTACACCGCACCTCAATTACCCTCACTACCACCGCACCTCCGTCACTTTCACTTCCCACACCGTACTCCGTTCCTTCACTTCACCACCCCGCACCTCGTTCCTTCACTTCACCACACCCCACCTCCGTTCACTTCACTTCACACACCGCACTCCGTTCAGCTTCACTTCCCACACCGCACCTCCGTTCACTTCACTTCACCACCGCACCTCCGTTCACTTCACTTCAACCACGCACCTCCGTTCACCTTCACTTCACCACACCGCACTCCGTTCACTTACTTCACAACCGCACCTCGTTCACTTTATTCACCACACCGCACCTCCTCACTCACTTCATCTCACCCCGCACCTCCGTTTCACTTCACTTCACCCTACACGCACCTCCGTCCTTCACCCACCCGCCTCCGTCATTTCACTTCACCACCCGCACCTCCGTTCACTTCACTTCACACACCGCACCTCCGTTCACTTCACTTTCACCACACCGACCTCCGTTCACTTCACTTCACCACACCGCACCTCCGTTCACTCACATTCACCACACCGCACCTCCGTTCACTTCACTTCCCACACCGCACCTCCGTTCACTTCACTTCCACACCACCGCACCTCCGTTCACTTCAACTTCCCACACCGCACCTCTCCGTCACTTCACTTCAACCACACCGCACTCCGTTCACTTCATTCACCACCACCGCACCTCCGTTCACTTCACTTCACCACACCGCACCTCCATTCACTTCACTTCACCACACCGCACCTCCGTTCACTTCACTTCCACACCGCACCTCCGTTCACTTCACTTCACCACACCGCACCTCATTACCCCTTCACTACACCGCACCTCAATTACCCTCATTTCACCACACCGCACCTCAATTCCCTCACTTCCACACACCGACCTCAATTGCCCTCACTTCACCACACCGCACCTCAATTACCCTCACTTCACCACACCGCCACTCAATTACCCTCACTTCACCCACCGCAACTCATACCCTCACTTCACCACACCGCACCTCCTCAATTACCCTCACTTCACCACACCGCACCTCAATACCCTCACTTCCTACACACGACCTCAATTACCCTCACTTCACCACACCGCACCTCAATTACCCCTTACCACACCCACCGCACTCAATTACCCTCACTTCACCACCGCACCCAATTACCCTCACTTCACCACACCGCACCTCCAATTACCCGTCACTTCACTACACCGCACCTCAATTACCCTCACTTCACCACACCGCACCTCATATTACCCTTCACTTCACCACACCGCACCTCAATTAGCACCTCAGCTTCACCACACCGCACCTCATTACCCTTCACTTCACCACACCGCACCTCAATTTACCTCACTTCACCCACCGCACCTCAGTTCACCTCACTTCACCACATCGCACTCAGTTACCCACTCACCACCGACCTCATTACCCTCACTTCACACACCGCACTCATACCTCACTCACTACACCGCACCTCAGTTCACTCAGTTCACTACACCGCACCTCAGTTCACCTCAGTTCACTACACCGCACCTCAATTACCCTCACTACACCGACCTCCGTTCACTTCACTCACACACACCGCTACCTCTCGTTCCCTTTCACTTCACCACCCCGAACCTCCTTTCACTTCACTTCACACCACACCGCACCTCCGTTCATTCATTCACTACACGCACCTCAATTACCCCTCACTACACCGCACCTCCGTTCACTTCACTTCACCACCCGCACCTCAATTACTCACTTCACTACACCGCACCTCAATTACCCTCACTAACACCGCACCTCCGTTCACTTCACTTCACCACACCGCCACCTCCGTTCACTTCACTTCACCACACCGCACTCCGTTCACTTACTTCACCACACCGACCTCGCGTTCATTCACTTACCACACCGCATCTCGTTCACTTCACTTACCACACCGCACTCCGTTCACTTCACTTCACCACACCGCACCTCAATACCTTCACTTCACTACACCCACCTCATACCCTCACTTCACCACACCGCACCTCAATTACCCTCACTTCACACACCGCACCTCAATTGCCCTCACTTCCCCACACCGCACTCAATTACCCTCATTTCACTCACACCGCACCTCAATTACCCTCACTTCACCACACGCACCTCAATTACCCTCACTTCACCACACCGCACCTCAATTACCTCCCCCCATCACTTCACCACACGCACCTCAATTACCTCACTTCACCACACCGCACCTATACCCTCACTTCACACCGCACCTCAATCACCTCAATTACCCCACTTCACCACACCGCACCTCAATTACCCTCACTTCCACTTCACCGCACCTCAATTCTCACTTCACAACCGCACCTCATATTCCTTCACTTCACCACACCGCACCTCAATTACCTCACTTCACTCACCGCACCTCATTACCCTCACTTCACCACACCGCACCTCAATTACCTCACTTCACCACACCGCACCTCAATTACCCTCACTTCACACACCGCACCTCAATTACCCTCACTTCCCCACACCTGCACCTCAATTACTCACTTCACACACCGACCTCAATTAACCTCACTTCTCACCACACCGCACTCAGTTCACCTCACTTCACCACATCGCACCTCAATTACCCTCACTTCACCACACCGCACCTCAATTACCTCACTTCACTACACGCACCTCGTTACTCAGTTCACTACACCGCACCTCAGTTACCTCAGTTCACTACACCGCACGTCAGTTCATCTCAGTTCACTACACGCACCTCAGTTCACCTCAGTTCACTACACCGCACTCAGTCACCTCACTTCACTACACCGCACCTCCGTTCACCTCACTTCACCACACCGCACCTCAATTACCCTCACTTCACTCCACCGCACCTCAATTATCCTCACTTCACCACACCGCACCTCAATCCCTCACTCACCACCACTGCACCTCAGTACCTCACTTCACCACACCGCACCTCATTACCCTCACTTCACTGCACCGCACCTCATTACCCTCACTTCACCACACACGCACCTCACATTATCCTCACTTCACCCACACACGCACCTCAATTACCTCACTTCACGACACCGCACCTTCCATTCATTCCTTCACCACACCGCACCTCAATTCCCCACTCCACTACACCGCACCTCCAATTACCTTCACTTCACCACATCTCACCTCATTACTCACTCACCACAGCACCTCGATTCACCTCACTTCACCTACCACCGCACCTCTTCACCTCACTTCACTCACCGCACCTCACAAATCTTCTCATTCTCACCCACACCCACTCTTCACCTACCAAGTACTCGTCACCTCACTTCATACACCTGCCCCTCGTTCACCTTCACTTCACCACACCGCACCTCCAGTTCACATCTCACTTCACCACACCACCTCCGATTCCCCACTTTCAACTACACCGCACCCTCCGTCACTCACTTCACTCACTTAATCTCTCTCT
>CM068961.1:60891006-60918253 GCA_035128595.1 Eptatretus atami
ATTTATTAATATAAATATATTATATATATATTATATATATATACACACACACACGCACACGCACCTAACCTGTTTACAAGTGATCGATATACCAAAATTGAGAAACTACAAGCCCCACATTTATACATTCGACTAAAACATTATAAAGGGAATTTTTAATAACATTAAAAGTTGTTTTTTGATGTGATAAGTTTTTGTTTTGAAGTTTTATCCTTGTGTACCTTCCTGTATATCAGGAGTAATAGAAGCGCTTCAATTTCCGCGAATGAAAACCTGGAACTTTTTAAAACGATCCCGACATCGGTTATCAGCGGAAGTGCTTTTTGTCTCCTTGGAGGTTTTTTTTCCCGCATTGCTGGAAGTTACGCTCGAATAGCCGGATAAGTTGTCGGGAATGGTGAAGTTTCCCATCTTTCTGCAACCTGGACGACCTCTGCGGTTTCAATTGGAGACAACCACAATATTCCTTCGTCTCTTTTGTCCCGTTCTGTGCCTTGGACTCTGACCCAGGATTAGCGTCGACTTGGCCGGGACACGGATCGCTTCCTGAAGCAGTTTCGCTTCGACAGAGTGATTGTGAGTGATGGAGTTTAAAAAATGGTATTGGATATTTTGAGGGGGCTGGAGCCGGACATTTGGACTCGTTTCGCTCGATTAAGTCTTCTGCAGTGCGATAGCAGCACCACCTGCACAGCCATAGTACAAGCACAGCCACCACCCGCAACACAAAGCACAGCACCAGCCACCAACACAGCACAGCACAGTACAGTACAGTGCCGCACAGTGCCGCACAGCACAGATTGCATTATAGTACAGTGCTGCAGGGTGACACACACAAACACAACACAAAACACACTTCACGGCACCACCACCTCAAATACTCTCAAACTTCGCTACACTGCACCTCAATTTCCCTCACTACACTACACCGCACCTCCATTCACTTCACCACACCGCACCTTCAATTACCCACACCACCACATCACACCTCAATTATCCTTTCACTCGGCTACCACCGGCACCTCAATTACCCCATCTTCACCACACCACACCTCATATTACCCTCACGTTTACCCACACCGCCACCTCAATTACCCTCAGTTCACTACACCGCCACCTCAATACCCTCCCTCACTTCACCGCACCTCAAATTCTCACTTCACCACACCACACCTCAATTACCCTCACCTTCACCACACCGCACCTCAATTACCTTCACTTCACCACACCGCCCCACCTCAATACCTTCACTTCCACCACACCGCACCTCAAATTACCCTCACTTCACCACACTGCCCACCTCAATTACCCTCACTTCACTACCACCGCACCTCCATTTCACTTCACTTCACCACACCGCACCTCAATTACCCTCACTTCACGACACCGCACCTCAATTACCCTCACTTCACTACACCGCACCTCCGTTCACCTCACTTCACGGCACCGCACCTCAATTACCTCGGCTTTCACGACACTGCACCTCGGTTCACCTCACTTTACCCACACCGCACCTCAGTTCAACCTTCACATTCACCACACCGCACTCAGTTTCACCTCACTTCACCACACCGCCCAACCTCAGTTCACCTCACTTCACCACACCGCACCTCCAGTTCGACCTCACTCACCACACCGCCCTCAGTTCACCTCCACTTCAACCACACTGCACCTCAGTTCACCTCACTTCGCCACACCGCACCTCCAATTACCCTCCACTTCACCACACCGACCTCCGTTTCACCTCACTCACCTCACTTCAACCACACCGCCACCTCAGTTCACCTCACTTCACCCACCACCGCCACCTAGTTCACCCCCACTCACGGCACCGCCACCTCAATCACCCTCACTTTCCCACACGCACCTCAGTTCACCTCATTCACCACACCGCAAACCTCAGTTCACACTCACTTCACCCATCCAGCCAACCTCATACCCTGCACTCACACGGCACTCAATTTACCCTCACTTCACACATCACCAGTCACCATCACTCACATTGCACCCTCACTTCACTACACCCCCGCCTCCAGTTGACTATACACCACACTCAGTCACTCCTCAGTTCACCCACTTCACTCACTTACAACATCGCACCATCAATTACCTCTTCACTCCGCCTTCAATATCTCACCGTTCACCATCCGTTCATCATTATACCAATCTTGCAACTCGTACCGTCATTCACTCAATATTACCCTCCACTATCACCGCACCGCACCTCAATTACCTCACTTCCTACACATCGCAACCCCCTATTCACCTTCACCCACCGACCTCAATTACACCTCACTTCACTACACGCACGCCATTCACTTCCTACACAGCTATACACCATCACCAGAAGCCTCAATTACCCTACTTCACCAAACGCACCTCAAATTACCTCACTTCCTTACACCGCACCGTCCATCACTTCACTTCACTCATCTCTAACCAGACACCTAATTACCCTCACTTTCACTACACCGCCCTCACTCATTCAAGACATACTCACTTCACCCACACATACCCCATTCACTAGCACCCCACCACTCAATACCTCACTTCACTACACGCCCCTCCAGTTCCTACTTACTTAGCACCTCAGTACCACCTCACATACACCTCACCTCTTCCTCACCACACCCGCACCTCAATACATCACTTCACCTGCACCGGCACCTCCTTCACTTCACTTCACACCACGCCACTCATTACCTTCACTCCTACACGCACCGCAATTACCCTCACTTCACTCACTTCAACTCAATTATTACCTCACTTCACCACCCGCCTCATTTACCCACTTCACTCAACGCACCAATTCCTAACTTCACTACATCACCGCACTCAATTACCCTCACTCACTCACACCGCCCTCCTTCACTTACTTACGCCTCCGCACCATTCAGCTGCACTACCGCACCTCCATTCATTTGCTTCACACAGCCCTCAATTACCCTCTTCACTAACGCATTACTCAAATTACCCCTCACTCAATCATTCACACCGCACCTCAATACCTCATTCACTCACACTGCAATTCCTCGTCAAACTTCACTTACACCGCCATCCTCACTCACTTCACCACCCGCGCCTCATTACGCGCTCAACTTCACTACACCGCCAACTCCCGTTCTAGCTCACTTCACCAACCGACCTCCGTTACCTCACTTCACTCACCCGACCTCCGTTCACTTCCACTTTCACATACAACGACTCGTTACACCTCAACTTCACTACCCGCAACCTCACGTTACCCTCCATTCACTACACCGCACCTCCGTTCCCTTCACTTACGCACACGCACTCAGTTCCCGTACTTCACCACATCCGCCACCTCATTCACCTCACTTCACTGCACCGCACCCTCAGTTCTTAACCATCTTACCCTCCACTTCACCACACCGCAAGCCATTACACCTCATTCACTCACGCACACGTTCGCCTCAGCATCAAATCCTGTCACTCACTACACCACGTTCATTACTCACTCACTACACCGCACTACCATTCCTGTTCACTTCACTCTACACCGAATTGAACAACTCATATTCACCCACTTCACACACCGCACCTCAATTCACCTCTCTTCACCGCACGCGCACTCAGTTCACTATTCACCCCTCACTTCACTCACATCAGCGGCACCACTTCAATTCACCTCACTTCACTGACAACATCGTCACTCCCACTTCACTCACCAGCACCAGTCACCTCAACTTACACCTCACTCTACTACACCCACCACTCGCTATTCCTCACTTCTACAACTCGCACCTCAATTACCTCACTTCACTACACCGCACCAGTTCACGCTTCCGCACCTCTTCACCTCACTACACCGCACCTCATACTCTTCCGCCCACCCATTAGCACTATTACCCCCACACTCAATCGCACCAGCTAGTTCACCCTACTCAGCACGCCGCCTCCTTCACTCTCATTCACGCAACAACATCAATTACCCTCACTTAACTAAGCCGCACCTCCATTCAACTTCACTCACCCACACCAGACAGCCCTCAATTACACCTACGCACCTTCCTCACACCTCAGCTCACGAACCAATTCATTACCCCACTTCACACACCGCACCTCAATTACGCACTTCACTGCACCGCACCTGTATTACTCATTTCTACACTACACCGCACCTCAGTTTACACCTCCACTTCACCAAAGCACCTCAACTTACCCTCACTTTGACACATTTCACTCACCCGTCACCTCGTTTCACCTCACCTTAACGCACATCTCAAGTACCTCTACTTCACTATACCGCGCAACTCAATTATACCACTCACTTCACCACACGACGCATTCCCTCAATTAAACCCTCACTTCACTCACTCCCAAACCACATCCGTTCATTTCTCAACTCCACACGCACCTCAATTACTCTCACTTCAACCACACCTCCTCAAATTACCTACTCACTACCACTACGACCGACACCTCCATCTCACTTCACACATGACTCATTACTACGCACTCTTCACTAGAGCACTGCACCTCATTACCCTCACCATTCCTCACGTCTACACCTCTCACCTACCATACATTACCCTCATACTCATTCACCACAACCAGACTCAACCCTCAGTTCACCTCACTTCCACCGCCCTCAATTACCCTCACTTCACTACACCCCCCTCTGCTTCACTTTCACTTCACCGCACCTCAATTACCCTCACTTCACCACACCGCCTCCTTCAATTCTCTCACTTCATCTACACCGGCACCCTCCGTTCACTCCACTTCACGGCACCGCACCTCAATTACCCTTCGCTTCACTACACCGCACCTCAGTTCACCTCACTTTACCAACACCGCACCTCAGATTCACCTCACTCACCACACCGCACCTCAGTTCACCTCACGTCAACACACGCACCTCAATAATTACCCTCACTTCACTACTCCTCCGTTCACTTAATTTCACTACCACCGCACCTATTTACTCCTCACTTTCACCACACCGCACCTCAATTACCCTCACTTCACTGCACCGCACCTCCGTTTACTTCACTTCACTAACACCGCACCTTCAATTTACCCTCACTTCTCTTCACCGCACCTCATTATTCTCACTTCACCACACCGCCACCTTTCATTTATTCTCACGTTCACCACACCGCACCTCATTTATTCTTCACTTCACCACACCGCACCTCAATTACCCTCACTTCACTACACCGCACCTCCATTCACTTCACTTTCACCACACCGCCACCTCAATTACCCTCACTTCACTACACCGCCACCTCATTTTCTCACTCACTAAACCGCACCTCCATTTCACTTCACTTCACCACACCGACCTCAATTACCTCAACTTCACTACACCGCACCTCCATTCACTTCACCACACCGCACACTCAATTACCCCTCACTTCATTACACCGCACCTCCATTCACTTTCACTTCACCACACCGACACCCAATTACCCTCACTTCACCTCCTCCTTTCACTTCACATTCACCACCACCACAATCCTCTAATTACCTCAGTTTTCGACTACACCGTCATACACTCAATTACCCTCACTTTCCACTACACCGCACCTTCTTTCACTTTTCACTTCACCAACATCACACCACAATTACCCTCAGTTCACCACACCGTGACCTCAATTACCCTCACTTCACTGCACCGCACCTCCCATTCAACTTCACTTCACCCACACCGCACCTTCAAATTTATCCCATCAACTTTCACCACACCGCAACTCTCAATTACCTCTTCACTTCACCACACACGCACCTCCAATTACCCTCACTTAACTGCACCGCCACCTCCATTCACTTCACTTCACCGCACCTCAAAATTTCCTCACTTCACTACACCGCACTCAATTACCCTCAACTTCACCACACGCCGCACCTCAAATTACCCCTCACTTCACCACAGCCGCATCCCTCAATTAACCCTCAACTTCACTAACGCACCTCAATTACCCTCACTTCACTACAACCGCACCCTCCATTTCACTCACCACACGCGCACCTCAAATTACCCTCACTTCACATACACCGCACCTCCGTGACTTTCATTTCACTACACCCGCCACCTCAATTACTCTCACTTCACTTACACTGCACTTTCAATTTAACCATCACTTCAACCACACCGACCAATCCTCAATTACCCTCACTCACTTACAACGCACCTCATTACCCTCCAGATTCACCACCCGCACCTTCCATCATTTCACTTGCACCGACACCGCACCCTTCAATTATCCTCACTTCACTACACCGCACCGTCCTGTGACTTCATTTCATCTACACCGCACTCAATGATGAGCTCCCACTTCCACTACCCGCACCGCAATTAACCCTCACTTCACTTTCACCGCCACTTCACGAGTACCGCTCACCACCACACCCGCAATTACCTCACTTTCATCTTGCACCGCCACCTCCATTCATCTTCACTCACCACAACCGCACCTCAATTACTGCTCACTTCACCACACCGCACCTCACTTATCATTACTTCACCACACCGCACCTGCAATATATCATTTACTTCACCACACCGCACCTCAATTACCCTCACTTCACTACACCGCACCTCAATTACCCTCACTTCACTACATCTCACCTCAATTGCCCTCGCTTCACCACACCGCACCTCAGTTCACCTCACTTCACCACACCGCCACCTCAGTTCACCACACCGCACCTCAGTTCACCTCACTTCACCACACCGCACCTCCGTTCACTCACTCACCCAACCGCACCTCCATTCCACCTCACTTCACACACGCACCTCCGTTCACCTCACTTCACCACACGCACCCATCCGTTCACCTCACTTCACCACACCGCACCTCCGTTCACCTCACTTCACCACACCGCACCTCCGTTCACCTCACTTCACCACACCGCCACCTCCGTTCACCTCACTTCACCACAACCGCACCTCCGTTCACCTCACTCCCCCGCACCTCCGTTTCACCTCACTTCACCACACCGCCACCTCCGTTCACCTCACTTCACCACACCGCACCTCCGTTCACCTCACTTACCACACCGCCAACCTCCGTTCAAACCTCCAACTTCACCACACCGCACCTCCGTTCACCTTCACTCTACCACACCGCACCTCCGTTCACCTCACTTCACCACACCGCACCTCCGTTCACCTCCACTTCACCACACCGCACCTCCGTTCACCTTCACTTCACCACACCGCACCTCCGTTCACCTCACTTCACCACACCGCACCTCCGTTCACTCACTTCACCACACCGCACCTTCCGTTCACACTCCTACTTCACACCGCACCTCCGTTCACCTCTCTTCACCACACCGCACCTCCGTTCACCTCACTTCACCACACCGCACCTCCTTTCACTCACATTCACACACCGCACCTCCTTTCACTTCACTTCACCACACCACACTCGCAATTACCCGTCAGTTCACTACACCGCACCTTCGTTTCACCTCCACCCACCACACCGCCCTCCGGTTCACCTCACTTTCACCACACCGCACCTCAATTACCCTCACTTCACTACAACCGCACCTCAATTACCCTCACCTCACTTCACCGCACCTCAATCTCACTTCACCACACCGACCTTCAATTACCCTCACTTCACCTCACCCGCACCTCCATTACCCTCACTTCACCACACCGCACCTCCGTTCACCTCTCTTCACCACCACCGCCACCTCCGTTCACCTCTCTTCACCACACACGCCACCTCAATTACCCTCACTTCACTACACCGCAGCCTCATTACCCTCACCTCACTTCACCGCACCTCAATTCTCACTTCACCACACCGCACCTCAATTACCGCTCACTTCACCACACCGCACCTCCGTTCACCTCTCTTCACCACACCGCACCTCCGTTCACCTCTCTTCACCACCACGCACCTCAATTACCCTCACTTCACTTACACCGCACCTCAATTACCCCACCTCACTTCACCGCACCTCAATTCTCACTTCACCACACGCACCTCAATTACCCTCACTTCACCTCACCGCACCTCCATTACCTCACTTCACCTCACTTCACACACACCGCACCTTCAATTACCCTCACTTCACCGCATTGTACCGCATCGTACTGTACCGCCACTATGTGTATTGCCACCCTTGTTGAACTCTCTGTACTGTACTGTATTAGTCGGAATCTCCAATGAACACAGCAGTTTTATTGTGTGCACCGTTGCCCGCAGCATCTGTGTTGTACTGTACTTTACACTCATCAGCTTTATTAACTCCACCACCAAACATGGATCGAGGTTATGTTTTCACACCTATTAGTCTGTTTGATTGTTTGTTTGTGAGCAGGATATCTCCAAAAGTCACACGTACAGATTTGGAAGAAACTTGGGTGACTGATTGGGTGTGTTACGAGGACAAAATTATTCGATTTTGGTGGAGATCCAGATGCGGATACTAGAATTTTAAAAGTGATTCTTTATAATTGACATGGCTAAACAGGATATCTAGCATGATATCTCAAAAGGTTGTTTTGACAAAACTTGGTGGATTAGTTGGGTAGGTGACAAGAACGAGCCAATTCGATTTTGGTTCAGGTCTGGATCCAGATCCGGCCTATCAGTGGGATACAAAAGGTAAACTGTTCAGCTTGGCGGAGGTGTGTGCTCTATCGAGTGCTGATCTACTTTGATCCTGTACTGTATACTTAACACTTGTATTGCGTACTCAGCCTCCGTATAATGCTGTTTGTTATACTTGATACCCACGGACCTGGCGAGCTACTGTCTAATTAGCCTGCTCTCCAATATCTCTTTTATTATAATGGAGCAAACGTATGTCTGTATATTTGTGACCAAAACGTCGTCTTCTTCAAATTTTCTTTAACAAACTCCGCCATGTTGTTTATATATACCATACTGTCTCAAACAAACTTAAGAAACACATTTGTGACTTTCCTCTATTCATCAGCGCAAATTTTTTTTGTTACTTTGACTTGACTAATCGAGATTGAGATATGGGCAAAAGAAAATATAAGACTTAAAAACCCGTCCAAGTCCAAGGGAAGCGGTGTATTGGGGGCACGTCTGCTCTGTTAGGCTGGCAGTTCCACTTTCCCGTCCAGTTTTGATAAATTTGTGTTGACCTTCCCTTCCAGCTCCGACTGATGATTAAAAATAAATATAAATTTGTGCTCCGTTCCTTTTTATTTGTACGTGTTTGGCTCTGACTTCTGATTTACAGTATATATTCAATCAGAGCACAAAATAAGTTTGGCCGACCTTCTCCACCATCCCCACAACCCCTGATCCACCATCAATCCCACTAACCCACACCCACCATTCCCCCCCCCCCCCCTTCCCTCATTCCCAGAGAAAGTGGGCATAGTCGAAGATGCCTATGTCTCTGCAGCGATGTGCGGTGAGGTGCATGAAGTGTGCTGATGCACGCTAGATAATTATACAATGCTCAAACAAGTTGTCAACTGAATGACGATGGATCTAACCCTCAGTGACATCACAAAGTATTTATTTTTGCAAAACCTGTAATCGACTTAATTTCCTGGTAAAAACTGTAATAGTCCATGAAACCTTGTTCTTATGAGGACATATGTCACTGTTATCAGTACACTGTGATGACTTAAGGTAACTATTATTTTACCAAGAACTTATAAGTTGACAGGATTAACTTTTCACAACAACAATAATTACATGCGTGAGGTGAGGTAGTCAAATCGTGCACATTCTTCCGCAGTTTCTGCTCACAGCCATCTTCCTCGATCACCTGGCTGATTGCGGCAATAACCGAACACCTTGTAGTGGCACCGTTTCACCTCTCTCTCCTTTTAAATAAGTCGCAACGAAAAAGTAAACCTGGCAGGCCCAAAACAATTCGGCATAGGACTGTGGTAGCTGAGTTGGTCGAGATGGGTCGATCATGGTGTGAGGCACAGAATGAAGCTAAGGATAGAGAGAAATGTTGAAAGCTCGTAGCAGCCTAATGTCCCATTGGGACAAAGAGGATAAGTAAGTAATGTCTGCTATATTGAAGTTTAATGTCTGACACTAACCTTGACTGTGTCACACAATTCCTTATGGTAAATGTGTTCTGACATCATTAGATATGGGGGGGGGGGGGGGGGCATTAAAATGGACAATAACAAACCACGTGAGCAAGCTGGTTAGCTGGTCTTGCAAGTGCACACTAAGCAATGGATTGACTTCAAATATATCAGATTCTGGAAAAACCGGAAGAAATTAAATTGTCCTTGTGCCGAACATGGTCTTCGACAGTGTGGATGGCTATGTCGTCATATAAGCTCTTCCTGGCCGAACACTCAACACCGGGTATATCAACATATGTCGTGGTCTAGAGTGGGGGAACATTGACCTTCATACTGCACCAAAGTAGTGACAAGATCAACATCTAAAAAGGTGTCGGACATGGTGATGCAAACTCCTCTCAATTGTTCACTGCATACGGAGGAGGAGTATTTGATTGGCGAACAATAAATAAAGGAATAAATGTCAATGGAGGAAAATTAAACCAGTTATGATTCACAAAAATGTGTTTATTTCAAACCACACTGAAGAACTGAAATTTATGACGGCAGAACTAAATTTGGATTGTCAGAAGATTAGATTATAAACGAATATGACAAATGTATGACATGAAATGTAGTCTCTGCCAAAGACGATGGAACAGAGACTGATCACCATGGCAAGAGCCTTGGACCGATGCTGTCTTCGTACAAGCTTGAGACAATACAAGCAGAGAAGCTCATGATCAGACAAAAAAAATTCATTCACCAACTATTGATGAGAGTATATAGTACTGGGCTGGACAGATATCAAGAAGAACCTATAGACTATAAGGGTCATAAACTGGCAACCTAGAGATTAGAATGACTTCATCCAACAGGATGGTAGAGAGGTAGTGCAGTTACCTGGATGGTACAGATATAGTACACTTACCATGCTTTTGAGGTGTCTTGTCTGGGTTCAATTCCCAGCACAACTGTAACCTGTTGGATTGGTGCTTCGCAGGCACCAATCCAACAGATTGCATCATTGCATGACAAAGTCTGTCATCTCTTGTTGTACTGCAGATATGTAAATAAATTGTACATTTGATGACAGAAGCATGAAACTTGGCACACTGTTAGAATATACTTTAAGCAAGATTTTTGACGATAGGGCCATCGCAGATTTGCCCTGTGACAAAAGTGACAAAAGATTTGTCCATTTTCCAAGATGGCCACCATCAACTCTTGTACTACCTTTGATATGGTAGATCAACTCCATTGTAGGGTGATTTATTTGTATTATGTAACTACTATGGTAGATAATGCCAAATATCGTTATTGGGGGGTAAAGCATTACTTTTATTTTAAGTGGGGACAACTTCACTTAGTTAGGGAATTTTAGCAAATTGTATTGACCATCTGTGAAAAAATTGCTTACAAAAAATTTCTTCACTAACGTATTCATCTAGGTGTCTACTAACACCTATCAATTAGTGCAAACCCAAATCCTTGTGGAAAATTCTGGGGAGCCAATCAAAGTTCGGGTGCTCAGAGGCCTGCGCGAAAAAATCGGAAAAATTAACTTTTTCCAATATTGACTTGTGGGATGTCTAAATAGGGGTTTTTTGGGGTGCTGAATTGATTCCAACCATTATTTTTGAGAAAAAAACACTCCTTGATCATATAAAATGTATTTTATTGACATTACAAAGAACTGTGCTCAATGGAAATGTTGCTTCTCAGCTTTTACAACCTTATTCATCAAACTCCCAGTATCTTCCTCACTCCCTTGTCATCCAGCTGGTTTATGTTTAGGCAAGAGTTACCATGACAGATGCCGCAAGCAGAAATACACTTGACTCCTTGCTTTTTACAGCAGCACTGAGTGAGCTGCAGTCCCGCACAGTTGCAGCTGGCAAACGTCAGGAGGTAGTCTGGTGCAATGGGGTCTGTAGAAGGGACTGGTGCATATTCTTGCTCAGTGAGTTGCCATCCATAGTCCCGGGCATCCAACGATGGACTTTGCAGCATCAGCCAGTCTCTAGTCTGGAGGTAAGCTCGGAGAGAGTGCTGTGCTGCAGCTTCTGTTGTCGGGGGGAGTTTCTCAGGTTTTATGCTCCAATAGCAGCTCGCTTGCTGAAGATGTCGAATCTCAAGTCTTCCAAGGTTTGGAGGATTTCCCATGGAACATGAGCATGAAAAGATCACAGCCTGCTTTAATGATATCACCTTCTCAGCTCGGATGTCCATAAACACGTCCATTGCCCTCTCTGCTTCATCAGTCTTGCAGAGCTTGCTTAGCAAAGTTGGTTTGCTAAACCCAAAAATTGCAGACACTGTATCGCAGCCAGAGAAGCTGTGCAAGAAGATGAGATACCTCCGGTATATCTCTGGGAGGGCCTCCCGATCTTTCCGACATCGTAAGATGTTTCTTTGGCTGTCGTGAGGAAGATCGGATGGTCTGCAACATGATGAATCAGCATAACCAGGACGTCTGTGTCCTCAGCCCTCACCTCGACAGGGGACTCTCTTGCCTCATCTAGAGCTGCGCAGACTGGAGGTGTCGGCATCATCGGAGCATTGCTGTACACTGATTCCATTCCTACTAAATGTCTCAGCAAGGAGCAGAACGAGCTGGGCTTTGTTGTTCTTGTTATCGAGGAACTTTTCTCTTGCAATGACGATTTTGAGATCCAGACGAATCTGAATGTCACAGCATGCATTCTTTGTTCGTCTCAAGTAAAAAAAAAAACTTACGATTAGCTGTTTCAGTTGCAGTGGATATATCTTCTCGCACGACTGTACAACTCTGTTTTACAATCCACATGTAGCTCAACTTGCTGTCTTCTCTGTTGTTCCAGTCCTCATTTAGTCTCCCGATCAACGCCGCATCGCCCACAAGCTCAGAATGTGATAAGATCCGTGGGTGGCCTTTATTGGGACTTTTGAGAGCGTATGCTTTTCAATCCCGGAACCACCACAGATGAAACACCTCAAGCCAGGTTCAGTCACATCCTTGTCCATACTGTCCTAAAAAATAGACTTTTTTGTAAACAACAGACAGGACATGAAATTTTGACACAAAACAGACAGAACACACATACAGTGATGTGTTTTAACATTAATAGGTCCACTTACGTTGAAATATTCAACTTCTATTGAGTCCGGTACCACATAATTTTATAGCTAAAAGCTCTTAGCTAACGTCAGCTAACACAGAATTCTACTGAGCATGAGCACAAGTATAACCAACAATATAGCAGTGGTTTCAAAAATGTTGTATGCGTGGTTCAGCAAAATTTGAACAATCTGAATCAATTGAGCCAAATTACCGCAAAACACAGTCTGAGATATCTAAAAAGATTATCGTATCAATATTTTACGGCCAGGTATTCATTTTTCCTCAAATCTAATGGTTGGAATCAATTCAGCACCCCGAAAAACCCCTAGTTAGACATCCCACAAGTCAATATTGGCAAAAGTTAATTTTTCCGATTTTTTGCGCGCTCAGCACCCAAACTTTATTGGCTCCCAGAGATTTTCCACAAGGATTTGGGTTTGCACTAATTGATAGGTTAGTAGACACCTAGATGAATACGTTAGTGAAGAAATTTTTTGGTAAGCAATTTTTTCACAGATGGTCAACTACAATTTGCTAAAAATCCCTAACTAACTGGAACAATTGCCTTTCTAGTTACTAATGAGCACACATTCATTAAAGGGACTTGTTATGTTTCAGTTTACAGCTCAATGTGTCCAATTCATGTCCCATACATCTTGTGACCATTGTTACCTGTCAGTCAGTCAGTGCAAAGTCCACCGCAGAGACAAAGAGCAGTGTACTGCAGAGCAGCTTTCCAGCACTTGCAGTGTCCTGTGCAGTCCTTCTTGCAGCCAAAACATATGAGTTCCCTCCAAGCTAGCGTGGCTTCTGGTAGGGTTGTCCAGCATACTTCCCAGCCTTCCTCGACCTTCTTGTTCTACCCCAATTCACTTGCAGAAAGTGCTCGCGAACCACCTGGAAGGCCCTCGCGTACCACAGGTTGGGAACCACTGAGCTAGACTCTTTTGTTCCTAATTTAACTGGACGCCTGTTCTACAGCTGTTCTTTCCAACACTTCCGTCCAGGGCTTCAAGCAGGCCGTCCTTTTATCCCCATCTTGACCCATGATCTATATTACCCCAATGAACCCTTTGTAAGCCTGCCTTCTTACTTGTTGGTTTCAATATTTCCTCCCCTCTCCCGCTACACCTCTGGTAATTTAACCTTATTCTTCCATAAGCCTCGCTCTTGTAGAAACAAACCAAAAAAATCTACACATTTATTGCATTATCCAGTACAGTACTGCATTGTGCATTTTACAATTTTATGATATCTTCTTGCACTGTACAGTGCATTTCACATACGTGGTCGATATTTAACTCTACCACCAAAGCTGGATTGAGGTTGTTTTCACCCCTGTTTGTCTCTCACAGGATATCTCAAAAGGTTATGGATAGATTTCGGACAAAACTTGGTGGACAGGTTGAGTGTGACAGAGGACAAATTGATTTGATTTTGGTGAATATCCATATCCGTTTCCAGATCCGAGAATTTTTACATTTCTTAAGTGATTCTTCACCATTGAGAGATGAGGCTAAAAACCGATATACATTCGGAACCCGCTCTTCGCGGATTCGCTATTCACGGACCCCATGTACGCGTGAGTCATAAAGTGTGACCTGCTTTACAATTGTGCTTCGCGTATTTGTATTTTTATTTTTACACTTCAGGACTGGTCGACTATAACCACCTGGGAAATTGGAAATCGGTCAACATCACAGCGTTGCATAAAAAGATGCAAAAACGGATCCCCATAACTCCAGCCCAATTAGCTTATTGCACTTCCAATCATCAGCAAGGTCACAGAATCCATTATCACAGTTGACATAAAATCATTCCTTTTATCCAACAGTAGATCATCAATTTGGATTCAGACTTGGTCACTCTATCTTCGATATGCTTGTTCTACACTCCCAATTATGGTGGAGGCCCTCAATATCAGACACGAGATTAGGGCCATCTCTCTGGATATATCTCGAGCTTTTGATATAGTCTAGCATCTGCCTTGCTCTCCAAACTGTCTTTCCATGGAATACAACACCAACTCCTCTCTTGGATTACTGACTTCCTCCACTCTCATAGTCAACATGTGGCTCTCAATGTAACCTTTTCATCTCTTCTCCTTGCAAGGCTGGAGTACCCACGGCAGTGTTCTGGGCCCCATGTTATTCCTAATCTTCATCAATGATCTCACTGACTCTGGAAAATCCTCTTTAACTCTTTGCTGATGACTCCACTCTCTGCCTTGACATCTCTCATCCTTCTAACAGACAGGCAGCAACCTATTACCTCTCCTTAGTCCTTGACAAAATCACAAACTCAGGTCAGGTTTGGGAGCATATGGAGAAGTGTGTTGTTGTATCCACTTTCCGTCTGGCCACCCCCCGAGGCAGATGCCTGGCCCATTCCCATCTCAATGAGATGCTGAACAACCTGCTGCAACCACGAGGCATGTGGTCGGCCCATTGGCCTTCTCCACTCACGAGGCTCCTTCGCTGAGAGAATCTGGTGAGCAAGATCAGCATCAGGAAAATGAGCCACATGTCCATACAGCCACAGCTGATGCTCACGGACCATGCAGGTAACCAATTTGAGTCTCCCTCATCAACTCCTTGTTGGACACAAAGTCCTAACAGTGATAGCCAAGGATTCTCTGAAGAGACCTGGTGCTGAAGGAGTTAAGTCTCCGTTTCAGATCCCTGGTCATAGTCCAAGTCTCACATCCGTAGAGCAAGACTGGAAGCACCAAGGATCTGAAAACTCAGACTTTTGTCCTCCTGTACAGTGCACAGGTACCGAGAGCACCACACCCCATGATCCAGTGAATCCATGACTCCCCAGCCCCGACCCAGAACTCTGGCTCACAGCCAGCTGAGACATGAATATCACTGTCAAGGTAAGTTAATCTCTCTGTAACCTCAACATCCTCACCACAAACAGGTACAGACAAGATAGCAGCCTCCAAGATGTCATTGAAAGCCTGGATCTTAGTTTTTACCCAAGAAACCCATCATCCCAGTGGCTCCGACTCCTCATTCAGCACCTTGAGGGCCCCCAAAAGGATATCCAGAATCTCCGCAAAGATGACTTTATCGTCTGTGAAATCAAGGTCAGAGATCTTGACATTCCCAAACGATGCACCACGGCTTGATATCTCTGACATCTTCCCCAGAATCCAGTCCATACAAGCTCTGGAAAGTGTGTGGGCCAGTACACACCCCTGACAAACTCCAGTAACAACTGGAAATAAGTCAGAGATGGACTCACTACATCACACAGCACTCTCAGTACCAGAGTATAGGTCAGATATCAGATTGATCAGTTTTGGTTACACCCCACGAAGGCCAAGAACCCTCCAGAGGGCATCCTGATTCACTGAATCGAACGCTTTTCAGAGATCAACATAGGCTGCAAGCAGGTTCTGCTGAAACTCTCATCTGTGTTCGGTGAGGACCCGAAGAGCAAGGATACGGTCTATCATTGACCTTTTTGGTGTAATGCCTGACTGCTCTGGGCGCTGGTGCTAAGGCCTACGTCGCATTTGCTCTATGGCGAGGATACGGTGGCCGTACGCCCTCTGAATTGACAGAAACGTGCGGTGGCCGCAGAGTTTCTGCGGTGGCCTCAGGGTGGCCCTACGCCGTTTGGCTATCTTTTACAGGCCGTAGGGGTCGCCGTGGAATTATAACGCGGAGTTATAACTTTTTTCATTTCTACGTTCGCCGTAGCAATTCGACAAGCCGAAAAAAAAAAAACTGGTTAAAAAAAAAGAATGAACCCACTCGTTACCGTCCGGCTGGCCGCACGTTCGCCTTAGGGCCCCCCTGCGGTCGCCTTGCGGGCACCTTGAGGCTACCTTGCGTCTGCCTTGAAAATTCTATGGCCGCCGCAGGGCCCCCTTAAGGTCACCATGCAACATCAAATCAAAGACCGTACGGCAACCCCACGTTTTCGGTCTCCACAATTTCTAAATACGCCGTGCGGCTCCCCGAAAAATAAAAACATGTGACTGCTACATTGTGTGACCGTGGAAATACTGCGGCCGCCGTATAATTGCTAGTGGCCGTAGATTTTGGAGACCCCACGGCCGCCGTGGCAAATGTGACTTAGGCCTAAAGCAGATGGTGGTGAACCCCATCGATAATTATCCGAGCAAAGACCTTGCCCAGCACCGAGAGCAGCGTCACCTCTCTGTAGTTGTAGCAGTCCTGGCGATCATCCTTCCCTTTCCAGAGAGGGACAGCAAGGCCCCTCTTCCAGTCAGTTGGGATGATGTCTGTGTTCCAGGCAGAGCACAGAACTGCATGCAATGACACAAGTGCAGCATTTCCACCAGCCTTGAGGAGTTCAGCATGGATGCCGCATATCCCAAGAGCTTTACCCCATTTCAAACGGTTCACTGCAGCCTGTGTTTCCACAAACGAAGGTGGAACAGTTTATTGGAGGGTCAGCAATAGGGATAGCAACACCCCTGACATTCAACTCAACGGCTGGTGCAGCCGCTCAAAGTAACCGGCCCAGCAGGCCTTCACTTTGGACTCCTCTGTGAAGAGCCCACCACCCTCCGCTCCAACTGCAGTACACTGAGTGATGGGCTCAGAGGAACCAATGCATGAAATCAACTGCAGCAGGATGAGACTCACTTGACCACAGGTGATGCTTTACCCCCTCTCAGATTTCTCACTCATAGACTTCCTTGTCCACCCTCAGTACATTAACAGTTTTACTCCTCAACTCCCTGAACAGCTCAGCTCTGCCATTAAGCCTGGCCCTGCAACTCTGGTCAATGATATCCAGTGTCCCTTGAGAGACAAAATTCTTCTTCGCCCAACGTTGAGTTTCAAGACATCCACGGGCAACATCAAAGATGGTAGTCTTGAAGGCACTCCACAACTCTTCAGGATTCCCCAAAGCAACCAGACCCCCAAATCTCCACTCAGCCTGTTTGCAAACTCCTCAGCCACCTTCTCATCCTTGAGCTTGCCATCATCCAGTCTAGGCTGTGATGGATTTAATCCTCCAGCCTAGGTACCATTCTCCTGGATTTAAGCTGTAATCTCAGCCTTGCTACAACAAGTCTGTGGTTGGTCATGAGAAACTGAGCTCTCCGATAGACCCTGCAGTTCTGAATCATCCTCCTATGACCATCAACGAGGGCATGGTCAATCTCCTTTGTGACACCACCAGCGTTGGTATACGAAGTCCAGCAATGAGCCTGTTGGTACTGAAACCATGAACGAGCCACCCCAAGTCCACGACTTTTTGCAAAGTCATGGAACTTGGTGCTATTCTGGTTTACAGTTTTGGACCCATGGGGACCAACACATGTCTCATAACCATCCCTATCAGTGCCAGTCTATACATTGAAATCCCCCTATCTATCTCAGAGTATCTCACCTGGGGCACTGATCAATCACAGACTCGAGCACTGCATCGAATGCATCCTTCACAGTGAGATCACTCGCCTCAGTCGGAGCATGTACAGAGACCAGGGAAACGACACCCAAGGAGTGATGAATCCTTCGTTTCATACACTCGTTCACTGGTGTTACCTCGATTATCATTGGAGTCAGCTTATTGGACACAGCTACAGAAACTGCTTGGGCATGGTAACCCTCAGAGCGACCAGACCAATCGTAGGTGTAACCAACTGCCATGATCTCGCCACTATCCGGTCTCCGAACCTCAGAGAGTGCTGCAATGCCGATGTTCAAATGCTTGAGCTCAGATGATAAGAGACAGGTGATCATCCCTTCTTAGGGATGGGACATCCAGACACCCACCCGAAGGACCGCCTCGGTTTAACCCAAGGAGACCGCCGTCTGGTGGACAACACCTCGGCACCACTCCGCCACACACGACCGCAATCTGACCCAGGAAATTTACCCCGTGCCTTTCCTCCTATCATCAAGGAATTCATTCATCCATCCATCCATTGGGACCATACTCTGTGCAGAGCATTCGTGCTGCCTAAGCAGTTTCCTTGGCTATTGGGCACAATCCTTGACGGATCGCCAGTCCGACACAGTATACCAGCATGCTGGCACTCATTTTGCTGACCTCGGAAGGATGACAGGTCGAGTTAACCCCACCTGGTATTAATTCAACAGCTGAGCGGGATTTGAACTCAGGACCCGAGGATCCCAAGACCACCACCCTAACCATTAAGCCAACACCAGGCATATCAAGGAATGGGGGCCCACTTTGGCTTTTCCCCAACCCCGTTATCCGGTGAGGTGCCCTGTGAAGGGCAGCAGCACAGGAGGTACTCCCACAGAGTTGGTTTTCAGTTTTCTGTGGGTTTTGCGGAATGAAGTGTTTTCCGGTGACCAGAGTGCAAATCCACGTCAAACACAATTTGGCTTATGTAGCCATATTGTCCACCCTTTGCATTCTCACTTACCCCTCATCGTTACCTGCATCCCTTGTTTGTCCGTCTCCGTCTACTTTTTCCCTCCGCCCTGCTGTTGGTGTTTCCACTTTCTTCTGCTGTTCCCTTTGTTATTGTTGTGTCCTGATTTGTTCTGTGTAATTATTCTTCTATTAAGGCCTTAGTTATTTTATAACTTGGTTTACACAGTTCTTCAGCTAAAATGTAGGGTCGGTAGGTCGAAATATTAAAATATAAATATAATTTAAATTTTTAGAAATTATATATTTTAATGATTTTTTTTTTCGGATGTTCCATGTAAAAGACTAGGGTAGGAGGGGGGGGGGGGGAAATAAATATAAATCCCGGACCAGGAGAGTCGAAGAAAACATTGAAGATGGAAGACCATTCAAATGCAGGATGCCCACGTTCCGTTCACTGTGTCATCTGATGTGAAAAACAATAAAGAAGGATTAAAACTTGTTTTTACAATATGGTCTGGCATGTTTTTCTTACAGAAACCTGGTGGATCATCAAACAAATGGAAACAATGCTGAGAAAATTACTGTTGAAGTCATGGATGTGTGCGTGCACACCAGTGCATAGTGCTGGATATGATTAAAAAAAGGTGTCTACTAGGAGTCAACATGCTCAAAACGGTCAATCAGAGCCATAACCAGCTCTTACTTTTCAGCGGGCATCTGATTGTACCGTCTCCCCATCCCCATGAGCACATCAAAGGTTAATTTCTGGTCCGTTGAAGGCTGAATATCAGCATCTCGCAGGGAAACCTTGACGTACTTGGCACCGAAATCTTTCAATATGAACAGCGGTGTACAACTTTCGATGGAAACAAAATCGGCACGATCGAAGAGTAGCCTGCGAATCATCCCTGCTGCTGCACTGAATTGATGCAATAGTTCGGCCAGAATATTCGTCGTCCAGATGTTGTGTGATTAAATCACCAATACAGTCACTCAAATTTATACCGCTGACATACTTCTTAACAATCGCTTTCGCCCCAGAAACCACAGTCGATCTGAACCACGCTGGCCACTGCTCAGACGCCATGACCGAAGATTACTGCGCAGTTTGGTTAAAGGTGACTCGGCATTTTGGTGCATGGGCGCGAAATTATATTTTGAAAATGAATGCCGACGTTTACATTTCGTGTTTTAAAACTTTTGTACCTTCGGCGGAAAATTTATAAATATAAAAGGCTAAAAATGTGTTTTATATTTATATTTCATTCGGCAAATATACCGTCGGCGGATCTGTAAACCAAGTTATAAAATAACTAAGGCCTAACTTCTTCTGTGTAATCGACCATTATTAAAAGCAAAAAAAAAAAAACAATGCCTAAAGATTTGCGGGCCCTGACGTCCGTGGCATTTTTCAGGAACGTATACCCCATGAAGAGTGGGGTCTGACAGTTTCGCATTATATCTCAAAAAATTGTCGACTGATTATAACAAAACTTTGTGGATGAGTTGGGTAAGTGACAAGAACAAGCCGATTTAGATTTTGGTGTGTGACGAGGACGAATGGTCTGGATGCAGATCTGGCCTATCAGTGGGATAGAAAACGTAAACTGTTCAGTGTGGTAGAGGTTTGTGCTCTTCCGAGTGCCGTTCTTGTTATTTCTGTTTTGAACGGACATCCTGTGAGCAGGATTCTTTTGTTTTTTCATCTATTACTATTTTTGTTACATGGTTTATGGATGCATGTCCACATAAATTGCATGCAGGACAAAAACGTTGGTAGTCATTGGTGTACTTTTACATACATTTCAAGGACATCAGTAGACAACGGACAAACGTTGTGTAATGTATTTCGACCGACGTTTATCCCATGATGAGCCAGATCTTCAGATCATTCATTTTATTTCACAGGCAGCACGTGGCAGTTGTTTTGCATCATTGCCAAAAACGTGGCTGTGCTGCTGTTGCAATGCCCCTTGTCGGTTAAAGCAAGAATTTGGAATCTGGACATGGTACTGGTGATAGCTCGCCGACTTTTTGCGAAAGATACATTGGGATCTTCAACCTCCACCAACTTGTACTAGTAGATGGGATGCCCAGTTTAATGTCCATCTGAGGGACGGCGCACATATTGATGAATCGCCTTGCCTGCAAAACACCAGGAATTCAGTTTATAGATGTGCCGATATTAGAATCCAGGCTAGACAGCTCAGCGGTGAGTGTGCCTACTTCTAGTCTAGGCCATTCTACCAGCAAAGATTCAGTTTAGAACACCAAACAAGCCAACCCTAGTACAAGTACATTCTGTGTATCAAAAAAAATATATAAACTTGATACTCAAAAATATTTTTCAAATCTGTGATGCAACCCCTCGTTACTGTAATTTATTCTCAATGTTTATTGTGTACTTGGGTTCAGGTTAACTGCAGTGTAATTTAAATTTGCCTGAAAATAACTTGAAACATGATTTAGCATTTAGCAATGCAGTCTTTCCAGGGTATTTAGATTATAGATTACTGTATATCTGAGAATGAACAATCTATATTAAACAAGCTTCCACACGGACTGATTACAATGACCTCTTCTCTCTTTGGAACGAGCAAGGCTAATGAATGGCAGTTTGTAAGGGTCATTACGAGATTATGACTGGCCAGCATAGGTCTTGTTTCTTTATTTGCTTTGCCTCCTTGTTTCTATTTTGATTTATTGTGCAAGTTGACCCAGGGTCTGGGTGTCTGTCAAGATGTGGGCACAAGGTTGAGTAATTAGCAGGAAATCTTTCAGTGGGAGATGATAATGTTACATTTACCCCACGGCAGTGTTATACTCCATGTTGTACTCCATGTTGGCTAATGATCATAAAAGACAGTGACGCAACTTTTAGAGTGTCTGGCACTGTAGGAATCTTGTTGTACTGAGTCATCATGAAAGGAGTTTAGCAAGAACCATAAACGTATCGATGCAAACTATCAAAATTGAACCAGAGTCGGTGGCGTAATGGTTAGATCGTCTGCTCTGGGTACCCAGCCGATCAATGCCAAAGACTTTAAAAATGGTATGTTCTGTTTCCATGCTTGACGTTCAATTTCAATAAAAAGATATATCACAGGTTGGCAACCATTGCGCAGGATTGATGGGCCTAATGGCCTCCTGTGTTGAAGTTCCTTGAAAGGGAACTCTAATAATACACTTCTTTCTTGGACAAACCACATATCAAAGTTGTCCTCCAAAGCCAACCGCCAACTGGGCATCTACCGTTGTACAAAATCTTTCCTTGGCACATCTGAACTCCTATCCACCGACGAGGCCTTCATCCGCAGCTTGATGGAGTACTGCTCTCCTCTCTGTGCTGACTCCCCTGCCTCACACCTTGCTCAGCTTGATGCCATGGAAACCAAGCCCTTCAATATTATTGGAATCACCCACAATGAAGCTGAGTCTATGGGACTATCACTTCGCCATCGCAGACAGGTCGGTGGTCTCTGTCTTCTACCGCCTCCTTTCTGGTCTTGCCCCCTCTATTCTTTCTGTGCTTTGTCCCCCTCAGGTTTCTGCAGGGCACACGGTCCACCATCAACCCCATTCTGATGAAACGACCTAAATCCAGGAGCACTGCTCACCTTCACTCATTTGTTCCTCTTTTTTCCTGCCTGTGGAACCAAATTCCACATTCTCTTCAATGTCATTCTTCCTTCCAGGTATTCAAGATAGCAATTTACCACAATCACAGATTGGCCACAATCCAAAACCATGATCTTTTTGACCCTATTTAACCCCACTCACCCAAATCCCTCCTCCTTCCAGATTTCCAGTTTTCACTCCCAAGAGTTTTGTTCTGTTTCCATCTTGTTCACATCCATGCATCCTCTCCTGCTCCCCATTCCTCCCCACAGCCATTATTTGTCCAAGTCTCCCTCTATATTGGCTTTCAACTTTGCTGTTGGTGTCTGTCTCTCTGTCTCTGCTCTCTCTGCTCTCTCTGTCTCTCTGTCTCTCTGTCTCTCTGTCTCTCTGTCTCTCTGTCTCTCTGTCTCTCTGTCTCTCTGTGTTTCTCTGTGTCTGTCTCTCCCCTGTTCCTTTTGTCCTGTTGCATCCTGATCCATTTAGTGTTCTACTACTAGCTCTTCCACAAGCCTCGACTGTGTACAAAATAACAAAAAAACATTAAAGCAAGATTTGAAACAAAAGCCCCTCTGAATGAAAATGGTCTTTCAATGTTGAGTTGCATCCAGTCCTTGTTTGTTTGTTTATATATGCTTCAAAAACGAAATAACTACTCAACCAAATCAAACCAAATTTTGTATGTTGCTTCAGGGCACCCCAAGTATGGTTTCTGTTTGGGTAGCATATTTGTTGTGGGATGAAGACCCCAATTCTCTCTGTAAATATGTATTGTGTAGCACCACACAGTGGTATCCAGCATTACAAATCCTCCTCTTGAGTAAAGAAAGTTTAAACAACTTGATAATGTGCATTATGATGATGTTGAAATCTGAGTGAGAATAATTCAAAATGTTTCATTTCACTCATTTTAAGCGGAGGTTCAAACAAAAGCATTGCATATTGAGCTTTGCAGCGAGGTGGAAGTGATTTTTGCTCATGCCATTTACAGATATAAGCAGCAAATTTTGTTAATGAAAGTGATGTTAGCTGACTTCCAAGCAGATGGAAGATGGATGATCTCTGGCAAATTATAGAGTGAATAGAGCAGAATGTTTGTGAAGTACAACATGCTGTGTCTTCATTAAATTCATCAGCAAAGCGACGGGTAAAATTGCCTAATTGATAATAACAAGCAAAGTACCTGTTCTTATGGATGGGTTAATTCCCCCAGAATTGGTGTATTTCTTATACCCATGGGGAGTGGAATTATGCCATACATATCCATATAAAGACCTTTGGGGTCCTCCCCCAACCTAAACTCCCGAGAGTATTAATTTTGTTTCCTGCTGAAAAACTTTCCTTGAACCCCCTGAGTGGAACTACCAGATTTCAACTCATTCCTTCTTGTGGTTCAGGAGTGCAAAGAAGTTGAACACACACACACACACACACACACACACTTCTTGAATTGCAGTATAATATGTTGTGTGTAAAACATTTTTTTTCTCATCCAGCATTGGAACTGTCTGTGCATTTGTTCATGTAGAGAGAGAAGCTACAATGTTGGAGACGTATGTAACACCCATCTTGATGTCTTACGTGAATCGGTACATCAAGAACTTGAAACCATCTGACCTGCAGCTGTCGCTTTGGGGCGGCGACGTTGTGCTCAATCAGCTGGAACTCAAGCTTGAGGTGTTGGAACAGGTATGACATGTGCTTCAATTTTCATTTCACGGCTCTTGACATTTTCTCACAGTTTGAGGATCTAACTGAAAACCACAAGGGACCGAAAGGTGTGGATTTGGAAGTATGCCAATTATTTGACAAATTAGGTCTTGAAAGTTTTTGACGTGTTATTCCCTGCAATAAATACATGTTTAAGATTTAGAGAATTACATGCTTGATGGGGGCCAAGCTCGGTTGCCAATGTGGAAAGAATGGGTTAAGTTTCCAAAGTGTTATTATGCGAGTTATTTATAAGTAGTTTTATTTGAAAGAATATTTAAGGTGGATATAGCCACAGGTATTTTAAATGCAGGGAAAAGCTACATGCTTTTGAGATGACTAGTTAAAAATTTTTTTTTATTATTTTAATCAAATCAGATATGATTGAAAGGGGAATGCTTGGTTTTGGTGCTATAGAGAAGTCACATTGTTTGACAAAAGCCATATTCTGAAGAAATGAAAACCAGACATGGGGTCGATTACACTGATAAGTTCCATGAAGAATAATTTTAGCAGAATTGCGACCTTGGTTTCAATCGGTGTTGTAATTGGCCCCAGGTATTTTGCATGCCAACTTTCTCAATGTGCAATTGTACGTTAAATCGGTGAAAATAGTTTGTTAAAAAATTATTTTAAAATGTCTAAATTATTGTAAATTTGTATCGAGTATATGATGAACATCATGAAGGAGTGATTCAGTTTGATAAAGACTGCAGGTGTCAAATAGCAAGAGTCGGCCTTCTCACCTGAGACAAAGGTTGCTATCAAGGTTTGACAGTATATAAATAGCCATTTGTGTTTTATATTTGACCAGCAGATAACTCAGTTCCACCGGGCTGTTGAAAGGTAATTTGTTTCCAATAGAGTGTGGAGTATTTTGGGAGTTTGCCAGGAATGTCCTTTGACAGCATAATGGCAGGGACCCATGGAAATTCTGCGTAATGTAAAATGTGACTTCGAGTCCTCAGCCCGTTTCTTCTTCAAGTCCTCAAACTGTGAAGACGATTTGGCTTTCTCGTTGAAGTAAATGGACGAAAAGGAAATTATTCATTGGACAGAATTGACTGAATTAAAAAAAAAAAAAGAAAAACATTTCCAGTGGCTGTGCAAACTAACGACTCTGAGCCTATACATCACCAGTGTGTGCAACAAAAATGCACAGAACTCAAAATCGTATGAATATCGATATTTTCAGACTCTGCCATGCCACTGTCCGGACCCAAGTGCTCTTAAATGAGATATCATCCAGCATTATACGTGTTGTGTTTATGATGTTTACCCCATTCAGACACAATTGTGCAACTTGCATTTATTTATAGATATAACGATTGATAGAGAGATGGAACATAGGTATATTTAACTCTATGTGTGCAGACTTACCAATCAGTAACAAAAAAAAAAATCTTGAATTGTTTTCATGAAATATATCTTTCACAAAATGTTTTATTTTGTGCACAATTTCTTTCCACAAAATATCTTTTAACATCAATTCCATTGAACACATATATTTGGGTGTTGTTTAAAAGCCTAATTCTGCCAAGTAGTAATCGGGAACCCAAATATACAAATACGGAGTCATCAGGAGGAACCTAGATAGGAATTGGGTGTCTGCTGTGACCCCTCCACCCTCATACCCATCCAGGTACAGCCAAGTGAACCTTACAAAAACTATTTGCAAGATTCACCCCAAAGTAGACAAAGAAAAATAGAGGAGAGATTGACAAGAGGAACACACACTCACACTCACACTCACACTCACACTCTCACTCTCACTCTCACACTCAAGCTCCAGAACTGTGTGTGTCCAGAAATGCCTTACGACCTCTTATGTAACCACCACAGAATGTACACAGGGATTCACCAGCACACAAAACAATACAAAGGCCCTCTTTATAATGAAGTTCCCTTTCTGGTAAACACTGAGACACTTCCAGTTGATTGATTGATTAATAAGCCTGGTGTTGGCTTAGTGGTTAGGGTGGCAGCTTGGGATCCTAGGATCCTGAGTCCAAGCCCCGTTGGCCGCTGAATTAATACACCAGGAGGTTGACTCGGCCTGTCATCCTTCCGAGGTCGGCAAAATGAGTACCATTGTACTGGTAAGGGGGACACTGTATCAGCAGCATAGCCGTGTCCAACCAATGATGCAACTTTTATGCAGGGAAAAAGAGTATTAATTTTGTATGTTGCTTCAGGAGGTTTTGTATTCCCCAACCCCTTCTTGCTCCCTCCTCCTTCCTTACTCCCCAACTCCTCGCTCCCTCCTCCTTCCTCACTCCCCAACCCCTCCTCGCTCTCTTCCTCCTGTCTCACTCCCCCACCCCTCCTCGGTCTCCCTCCCTCCTCTTTCCCTCAACCTCCTTTTTACTTCCCTTAATATTCCCGTCAGCGTCAGCGACATAGTATATATATATCCTCGTGACTATTTTCCCACAGGCTGCACTCGACAGAGAGAGAGATTGATTAATGTATATATATAT
>CM068961.1:60941942-60952656 GCA_035128595.1 Eptatretus atami
AATACTGTGCCAATCGCCATTGAGAAAGCAGCCTGGCTCCTCATGTTAAAGAACTCTCGAAAGATGTCCAAGATCGAATCGTTGCCCTACATAAAGATGGCCAAGGATACAAGAAGATCAGTGCTTCTTTGAAAGTAAAGCCCCAACACCTGGCCAAGGTCATCCAGAGGTTCCCAAGAAGCGTAAACAATGAGTTGCGCTTGCCAGGGCGACCAGCAAAGATGACTGCACGACTGTTTGCCAAGTTCAGAATCTAGTCCTCCAAGACAGACGACAAAGTGCCACCAAGATTGCTGAAGAGATTTCTACAGCTTCTGGCCAGTCTGTTAGTGCGCAAACCACACGTCGCACACTCCATCGTATCGGGTTGCATGGGCGTCGTCCAAGGCGTAAGCCTCTCCTGAAGCAGAGCCACAAGAAAGCTCGCAAACAGTTTGCTGAAGCACATCAATCCAAGCCCCTGGACTACTGGCACATGTCCTCTGGTCTGATGAAACGAAGATCAATTTGTTTGGATCTGATGGAGTGCCGTGTCTGGCGCGACCTGGGAACAGTACCAAGACAAGTGCGTTTTCCTACTGTCAAGCATGGTGGTGGTGTGTCATGGTTTGGGATGCATGAGTCTGCGGTACTGGAGAGCTCAAGTTCATGAGGGAAACATCGATTCTACATGTACTGTGACATCCTGAAGGAGAAGATGTTACCCTCCCTGCGAAAACTTGGTAGAGGAGCTGTATTTCAGCACGAAAACGATCGCGAAGCATGTTCCAAGCAAACAACTGCCTTTCTGAAGAAGTCAAGGTCAATGTGTTGGAGTGGCCAAGCATGTCACCTGATCTAAACCCAATAGAAACACTGTGGGGCATCCTGAAATGTAAGGTTGAGGACGAAAGGTGTCCAACATCACGCAACTTGAGAAGTCATCGCAGAGGAGTGGAACAGGTCCCAGCAAAGACATGTGAGCACTGGTCAATCCATACCGAGTAGAATAGCTGCTGTGCTCAAAAACAATGGTGGACATACAAAATACTGAAAACAATAACGCTTGATGTGAGAAAGTACATAGGTGTACTCACTTTTGTTGCCCACCCTCCCCCCTTTTCACAGATATGCAGTATGCCACATTGTTTCCGCAGAATAAATGTTTTGGTCCTGTACATGTATGACAAATGTCTACTCTATCATTTCTTTGAGTCTTGTGTTTATAATACATCTAAGTAAAAAGTTGCAACAAAATATGTACATTTTTGTAAAGGGTGTACTCACTTTTGTGAGATATATATATTATATATATATATATATATATTATGTATGTATTTTTAAACCTTCAAAAGTCTTCTCTGAAATGGCTGAACAGGTCAAGGCGAAACTTTACAGCTATGACAGCCAATCCATGAGAACAAAACGTTCCCACCTTTGATGTCACAGGTCACATGGTTTGGCAGCCATATTGGATTACCCAAAACCTTTTAAAATCTCAACGGCTGGACAGATTGAGGGGAACTTCACACAAATCTTCCCAAGCCTTGGGATATCAGGGGTGTTCACGATAATTGATAGGTCACATGTCTGGCAGCCATATTTGGATTGACCGAAATCTTTAAAAAATTATTTCTCTTGAAGCACTTTATCGATCGTCATTAACCTTCACAATTATGATCTTATTGCGATGGGGAATATATGTTTTAAATTTCAACCTGATCGGATGCATAGTCTGGCAGCCAGAATTATTTGTGTTTTGAATCTGGGGGTTTTTTATTTGTGCATAATTTTTTTGAATAAGGCTCACTTGGCTGTGCTTGGATGGTTTTGAGGTAGAGGGGTAGTAGCTGAAATGCGAATCCTATCCAGGTTCCTCCTGATGATTTCATCTTTGCTTTGTGCTTGTGTGGTACCTTCTGATTACTCCAATGCATGCTACATCTCACAGTATTTGGTCTTCCATTTGATTGAATTTGAATTTATTTTAATCCCATTCAAATTCAATTGATAATAATAATAATAATAACGTCATGGGTCAGGGTCAGGTGCCAATCGAAGCGGGGTTGCATCAAGCGGGACGTCTTGTACCCGGTAATGCCAGAAGTTATAAAGTGGCATTCTCGTGATGTCTCTAATCAATTACATAATGCACTGGGATACAAAACACCACACAAAATACAACACAACAAACGATACAAAACACCACACAAAACAATCTGGTGAGGTCTGCAATATCTGATTTGCTCTTTTTCTGTTTTGATTTTGTGTATTGAGAAATTGTATATTATATTTATAATTTTAGTTGTTAACTTGGTTACAGTCGATTGTTCATGAATAAACTAGTAAAGTATCCGTTGATTTGTGATGGATTTAATCAATAAATGACAACATGTTGAACTTCACAAACATTCTGCTCTATTCACTCTATCATTTGCATGAATTCAGCTGACATCACTTTCATCATCCATCCTTCCTGCTTATATATGTGTGAGCAAAAATCCCTTCCGCCTCATTGTGAACTCAGTATTGGATTCTTGTTTGACCTCTGCTTAAAATGAGTGAAATGAAAATTTTGAATTATTCTCACTTGGATTTCAACATCACCATAATGTAAAGGTCTGTTCAGTACAAGTACTGATACGTGTGGCCACAGACACTTGGATGTGAGCTAACTAACCCTGGGTTGCTTTTTATTGGCACAATGTGCTATGTCATCTGACATGTGGGATCTGAACATGCACCACCGAGATACCTTTTCATCCTGGAATTCCAAACCGTGCATTGGGCTGCATGGAAATTTGGGCCATTTTCCTTTCATTATCCTGAGGAACAACCTTTACAAATTGGTCTCACGTGCTTATCAAAATTGGAATTTTCATCAGGTTGTTTAACTTTATTTTATATAAGATATTTTTTTTTCATTCCAGTATCACTGGGTGGCTCTATATGAGCACATTTACAGAGAGAGAATTGGAAATCTCTATGCCCCCCCCCAAACCTGAAGCCCCTCCCCAAATTATGTACCCTGACAGAAACCATACTTGGGGTACCCTTAGGCACATGCAAAATTTGGTGATTGTTTTAGTTTTGAATCGGATACAAATATCATTACTAAACTATGCCAATTTGGTGTCTCTCTGTCTGTTTGTCTGTTCTGATTGTGATATATTCGATTGTTACTTATCCAATCTCAACCAAACTTGACAGGAGGACTAATGGTCACCACAATGGTGGATGTAGCGACTTAATTTGTCCCCCCCCCAAGGTGGGTTTTCCACCACCCACGGAGGTGTTAAGGTGGAAAGATAGCTTATGTGGCGTCCAATGCCACTTCAAATAACAAATGTAACTGTAAAGCATCTGAAAATGCAAGCCCATCCGTGCCCGCTTTGCAGACTTCCTCTTCCGTATGCTGAAACATGATGACAAACAACTAACAAAAAAAAACTACAAAAAGATATACAATTTTAGGTGACCTTGAACTTTTTGATCTCAAAGCAATCGGCTTCAATGACCCATATGCAAACCCTGCCTAACTTTTCAGTATATCAGATAGAAATTGATGTTTATTGACCTGACAGAACACAAGTTGCATGATTAATTGGGTCATATTGGGTCACTCACATACTTGTATGACTTGACATGTTGGTATTTTATGCAATTTTGTCTCTGACCTTTGGATCCATAAAAAAACAATCGGCTTCTAGTTTGGTGAACCAATTCATTGACCCAATATGCAAATTTTTTTAAATTTCAGTTAATTGGATGAAAATTGACAATTTTATGTTGTGTGATCTTTGACTTTTGACCAAAGTTTAATTTATTTTCTTCACGTTCTGTAATGAAGCTTTGTTGAAAATTTGATGACAAAAGCTCAAATGATTAAAAAAACGTTTGCCAGGACGGCGCACGCACCACAGGCACACAGCCAGGCACACAGCACAACAGGCACACAGGACACACAGACACACAGACACGACGACGACCACCACAACACACGACCACACAGACACGACGACACACAGACACACAGACACACGGAACCACAACAACACACCAGACACACAGACACGACGACACCACAACAACACACACAGACACACAGACACACAGACACCACAACACACACACAAGGACACACAGACACACAGACACCACAACAACACACACAGACACACAGACACCACACACACACAGACACACAGACACGACGACGAACCACCACAAAACACACAGACACACAGACACACAGAACACAACAGACACACAGACACACAGGACACACAGACACACAGACACACAAGACACACGACACACACAGACACACAGCACACCAGACACGACAACAACATACATTTTGAAGATGAACATATGTTATATCTATGGTAAGAAGTTCATGTTTGCCTGTTTTAGATTTGGCAACATTGAGTGTATGACATTGTTGAGCAGTTCCAAGATGTGATTCCTTAAAAGCATGCACCAGGGAGGAGCAATTTATGTCATCCGTTCCTTGGGAAGTAAGGGTGTGATCCCAATGAAATCCATCGCAGAAGAAGATGAATATGGTGATGCATGTTTATCGCCGCAGCAGGGTGTACGACTGGACAGGAAGTTTAAAGTGGAGTGTCAGTGTGGCAGACGCTGCTCGGCTCGGCCGGCTCACACAGCCGACACACCAGAAATGCTGCAGGAGTTGAGTGCGTGCTAAGGGAAAACCGTCGCGCATTACGCTGGATTTAGTGGTCTCCGAATTGAACATTGCCATGGTTCAGCACACCATATCATTTACAATGTGCTGGAGTTCTGCAAAGTATCTGTAAACCGGGTGCTAGACAACTCACACCCGAACTGAACGAACAGCGAGTGGAACACGTGAAGAACTTCTGCACGTTATGGAAACAGAAGGTGACGCTTTCTTACAGCACGTAGTGACTGGGGATGAAAGTGGTTCCACTACTTTCAGCCAGAACGAAGAGGGCAAGCAAGAGTGGTGCCATTCAACTTCCCGAAGCCCAAAAAATTCCACACTTGGCTGTCGTGGAAGAGTGATGCTGATGCTCTCTGGGGTAGGCGAGGTCCACTTGTAGAGCATTATATGCCCAGAGGGACACAGTCACCAGTGATCATACTGCGTCCTCAAAAATCATCTGAACCAGCAAAGATTCAAAAACATCGTGAACTATTCACAAAACCGGTGTTTTGCTGGCACATGACAATGCTCGGCCCCATACTGCCCGCGCTATGGCTGCAACATCGAGGACATGCATTTGAGTATCTTCCTCATCCACCTACTCGCCAGACCTCGACCCTTCAGATTAACACATCTTTGGGCCACTTAAAGAGGCGTGGAGCCCAGCTTTCCGACACTGGGTTGAACATTGCACTCCAAAATGCCTCGGTAATTTCCTGATTAATGATTCCATGCACACATTCAAGGGCACCCAGTGACAGAGGCAGCACAGCAATCCCAAAAACATCACCGAACCTCCTCCATGTTTGACTGAAGGGAAGTTCTTTTCTTGAAGCTTCATTTGTTTTCTTTAACATAGATTGATGTGCTTTCCCAAAAAGCTCTTAATTTGGTTTTCATCTGTCCATGGACATTCTCCCGAAGGATTTTTGCTTGTTCAGGTGTTGTTTTGGCCATTCAGTTGGACTTCTTTCTGGTCTCTTTTCTCAGCAGTGGGGTCTCCCCATGTTCTCCTACCATAGTGAGAATCCCATTTTTTCATCGAGTTGGCGACGATAAAGGTGCGAGTTGAAAGTGTCATACCTTGTGTCTTGAAGGTCTGCTTGAATCTGATTTGGCAGTTGCTCGAGGGTGCTTTCTCCACCTTTTTGAACAATCCTTCACTGGCAATCTTCAATCCAAGTTCCTCTTGCGGCTTAGACTCCACATTCCAGGGAGGTTGGGTTAACACGTTGCCATCTGCCTTAAATTCCTGAATACATTTGCGTACGGTGGAAAAAGAATTCAAGGTCTCTGGAGATCCAGGGAGGTTGGGTACAGTGCCATCTGCCCTTAAAACTTTCCTGATAACATTGGCCGTACGTGGATTACGGGGAATATCAAGGTTCTCTGGAGATTGAATGTAGCCTGAGATTGTCCATGCTTGGCTACCAATCTTGTGTCTGGACCTTCCTCACGGACATTCTCTGGTTTTCTTTCTTTTCGCCATTGCTCATTGTGGTTACCACACAGGATGACCCACAAAACTGCAGAATTACTCCCTTTTCTCTTTTTCAAAACTGGTTGAAAATGAGTGATTTTTATATTGCAGCGCACCTGGCATCTCAACCATGTGTTGAGTTCAATTCTAAAGTAAGGAGGAATGCACTTGATTGAAATCTAATACTTTCTAAAAGCTTCTTGAAGGTGCCAATAATATTGTCCGAGCCATTTTAAGGATCTCTGTGCGGATTAAGCTAAGATGCTGTAATTTTTTCAGGTGTCTTTTTTGTTTTGTTCCACTGGCAAACCCAAATAAATTACCTTTGTGAGATACCCAACAATTATATTTTTTAATTTCAACCAAATTTTCTGAAAGGAATGGTGCCTCATTTTTTGAAAAAAAGTGCAGGGGTGCCAATATTTTTGGGCCTGAACATGAGGTTACTTTTCTTGGCATTTTTAGTTTCGATTTCTATAGATTCACTTATAAACTTAATTTTAACTCTATGCACTTGTTCTTGATGCGGGTTTGATTTTGTGTAAACTGATTTTGGATTTTCTTTTAGGACAGGGGACCACAAGTGGTCAAAATTGGCTTCAAACAAATTTCTCCAGATGATACACCCTGATTACAGGAGCACTTCACGGCTTTTGTTTTATCCCCGATGTTACATATTGTGCGAATTCTGGCCCGTCTTGGCCGTGCGGATCGCCCGTAACCTCGAATCGCGAACACGTCGCCACCGGAATCGGACCAATTCAGTCGTGACCCTCTCGGAACAACGCGGTGGAGCTAGTCCATGGTGGGGGCTTTAACCTCACCACAACTCGGTCCGCATTCTACCCGCGCGAATAGGGTCGATCGCCGAAGTGTCGATTTACCAAGTACCCCGGCGGATAGCGTACCGAGGAGTTTTACCACGCCACAGCGTCGACTCCGGGACACCAACGCTTAAGCGGCTCGTTCTGTGCTACAGGATAACCGAACGCGGAGTTATCCGTCGACCTTGACGGTTCAGATTAGTTACCGGAGTGTTTTCAACCCCCACGTATTGAATCCTTACTGATTGCAAAGATGGAGATTCAAACAAAGGGAAAAGACGCAGCGAAACGGGGAACAATTGGGTACCAGCACATTTATTTCCGACTGCCACACGCAGCACGGAAGGCACGTATATTAACAGTCAAAGCAAGAAAAACCACAATTAAAAGCAAGCGAAGAGACACACGGCAGATCTACAACCGAATAATGCAATTCACACGGCAACACTTAAAACAGTTTCGTATTCACCAGACTGGCGCCACACACGCACGTTTACACAGAACCCAAAAGAAATGGAAGTCGCGGACTCCCTTTAGCGCGTGTCCAGCGCCTTGGCGACCGTAACTCCGGTCCCTTCCAGCGTGGTCCACTGGGCTCGTTGCCTCGCCCTGCACGTGTCGTCCGCCCGACAGGACGACACGAACCAGAACCTCCGACGCAGGAACAATCACCACAACTCTCGACAATCCCCCTTACAGACAGGGACAAGGGGAACAACGTTTATCGTCGACCTTCACGCCCACGCCTTTGTAGGGTGGCGCTCACGCCCTTCAACCCCGCCCCCATGTTTCTGGTCCCACCTCCCCTTCTGCGAAGCTTCCCAAAAAGGGCGTGCCCTTCTTCGTTTCCCCCCTCCCCGTGGCCGTGCGTCGGGATCAAGGAAGTCATTTGGCTCGGGCCGGCAGGGAATATTCCCCCAAAATCAGGGCCCCACCTTTTGTCACCTTTTTGACCTTCTGGCTCAAAATCGCCACCTCCCCCAGTGCCCAAAGCGCGTGGAAGGGGAAAATCCGGCGGAGGACATTTATCAAGCGGGAGTTTTGGGCGGGAGATAGCCCTTCGCACCCTTGTTGCTGCTTGCCTCTCCGCCCTCCTTTCATCCGTTCCCGCCGGAGATCGTTGACGCACGGTGCTCGTTGGAATGGCGAGTGCGCAGAAGATGTGGTAGCGTAATTGTGGAAAGTGGCGTCTGTGGTGTGAATGGCGTGATCGTGGCGTCGTGTCAGTGAATGGCGTTATCGTTGAGATGTTGGTTGTTGGCGATGTTCGTGGTTGTTCTTGCACCAAAGTAACAACAGCAAAAGGAAAAAAACGGCTAACTGAAGAATCGCAGCCCGGAATGAATCACATATCATCCCTCTAAACAACCGCTTTGGGCTAACTTACACATGAACTTACCGATATATCTCACCTGGAGGACCCTTATGTTGTAAGATGCGAATTTCCACAGCCGTAACACCTACCCCCTCCCCTTTTACAGACTTCGTCCCGGAGTCGTCAAATTCTGTGTGCATCATGTGTAGCTTCTCCCCTAAATACGTTTTACCTTCGGATCCCTGAGTGCGACATTCAGTGTATTCGTTGTCCCCCATAATAAAATAACCTGAGGGTGAGCAACTAACTAAACAAACCACCTCATTCCGGACGACTTAAATTAAAATGACGCGCTAAGACACACATGCTGGCGGGCCACTCAATAACATACATGTTAACACCTTACCAAATTTCTACACTAACCATTGGCCCAGGATCAATGGACTCTGCAAAGAGAAAAGCCAGTTAGCAGGGAGCCAGGCTGCTCGCATGCCAGTTTCTGGCTCAGGCAACGCAGCGGTGACAGGAATGTGGCCGGCTGCACAACACGCAGTCCAGGGCCTCCCCTTTTGAAATGAACGCAGTGAACCACAACGGTTGCATGGGCCTGCCGAACGCAAGTCTCCGTGCCAGCTAAGTGGCACACCACAAATGAAACCACAACGGATGGAAATGGATGGATGGATGGATGAATGGATTGGATGGATGGGACGGCACCACACGATGCACGGGCCGCCACTGCAGGGCCCGTGTTTGTAGCTGCCAAACAGGGCAGTTCCTCGCAAACTGCGCGGACGATCCTGGCGCCAACATCATGGAATGAAACAAGGTGGGGGGGGATGCAAAAGATGACGAGGGGGCAGTAGGCATGGATGGCAAAGGTAGCAGGCAAGGGATGGCAAAACAGGGCCGCTGTAGCGGAACACAGCCGGCAGATGAACTGGCCGGCACAGCCTTGTAGCAAAACCACAGCCGACAGACGCATCCGGCCGGCACAGGTCTTGCAGTAAAACAGCCAGCCGTGATTGGAAGTTTGGCCAGCCTTTGCCTTTCAGTTGAGGGTTGGTGAGGAGTGCGGTGGTGCTGGCCACTCAGAAGCGGCTCGACCTAGCCTACCTGGTCCCCTCCCAACCTATCGCCTTTGCCTGTCACTGGTCCATACCCAACTTCCCTTTATTGTCAAAACCAATTAGGCCCCAAACTATTTTTTTTGTTTTTAATTTTATTTTTTACTCCCCAACTATAAATCGACCCCTAACCCCCTTCTCGTCCTTGTTCGGGCTTTAAACTATCGTGTTTCATCTAGCCTACTTTCCCCCAACCCCTACGTTTCCCTTCCAGAGGGGAATGGAGGAGGGCGAGCGTTTCCTGCGTCGAGGCCAACTCAAGCCTCAGGATGGCCCCTTTCAGACTTTCAGCGATCTTTAACCCAAAGTGGGTCCAGCGGCCCAAACGAGACGAAGGGATAGGATGGTGCGGGAGGGGAACATTCCTATCTTACCCTATCCATTTAACTTTTGAACTACCCCGGGGCTTTTTCAAACAAGCGCATCTCGCTTAAAAACTAATGGGTTTTTTTCTAAACAAACCCCCCAGGGGATTCCCGTCGCCTGTGTTGTTGTTCCTCACAGTTTTGGGCCTTGCCCCCAAATTTGCCGCCCGTGCCCTCACACGGGTTTCGTGCTGGACGCTTTGGCTTCCCTTGCAGGAACTACCCTCTGCGATTCCCCAACGGTGAACCACCCCGGGCCACTACACTGCCTCTGAGTCTACCCAGCTCCCTTAAACACCGGGGAGTGCCCTTCCCATGTGCGATCCCCCTGAAACCGCCTCAGTGCAGGGCTGGCTTCCCGGGCCCCTTTCCGAGGGTCACCCGTTGCCCACGACACGCCCATGCGGGCCAATTGGCGGGCCCCCAGGCCCCCGCATCATGCGGGCGCCCAACCCGTCCCACTACCGCTATCCCGGCCCCCCATGGCCCTTGGCTACACGGCCGACGAGGCCGGTGCCCGGGGTACCACTGGCGATACTCACCTTTCGCAGCCACGCTCCCAGCCGTCAACAGGCTCCTTTGCACCCCTCCAAACGGGTTATCGAGGCCTAACTTCCCCACCAACAAACAAAAAACGCCCTCCATTTTTGTCCATTTGACTAACCCAAGCTAACTCACTCTTACACTGACCCGGCTCCCTGGGCGGGAATCACTCCTCCCCCCAATCACTCATCGCACCATGCATTCCACATTCGCTCCATTTACTCAGACCCGCTGGCCTCACTCACTCATCAAGTCTCCACCTCACAACTTTTCAACATACACTGCTGAATTCTGCCATCCTTCTCACTAAATCCCCTCAACTAACTCGTGCTCCCACGTCGTCCCTTACACTAGTAGCACGTTCCTTTTAACACTACGTAGCTAAGCT
>CM068961.1:60953553-60976187 GCA_035128595.1 Eptatretus atami
CCCTCCGTTCCCGAAGGAGGCCATCCAGCTGCTTGCACCGGATCCCCACACGTTCTGCCAGCGCGCCCCCATTATCCTCCACTAATTCCGTGTGTGTGTGCTCGTTTTTAACCCCGTCCAATTCACCCTCTATCTCCCGTGTCTCTGCCAAACTCAGTCACCTCTTCCACCCATTACCTCCCTTGTCTCCACTATTATTTCTTTTATTCTCCTGTGTCTCCCTTCGTGACTCTGTTAATTCTATTCTTTCGTCGTCACCTCATGTCTCGTCCACACGTGCGCAGTCACCCCATTTAGTTTTTCCCTCTGTGTCACCATCACTGTTTCTTTCTCTGTTACTACCTCGCCCAACGCGTCTCCCGAATTAATTTGTCCTCACCGCCTCCATTGCGGGCTGACAACCGTTGCACTCCCCCCCAGCTCATTTGTCAGACGTGCGCCGCCATTATGCCCGCTGCAGGCACGCCCCACGCGCTGCATCTCACCCGCATATTTTTTCATTTTTTCATTTCTTCTTTCATTCGTTTGTGTTTCCATCTATTTTTCCGCATTTGTTTTCATATTCGCATTCATGCCATCCATTTTTGCTAGCAAAATCATCACCAGCTGACCCATGTCAGGTGGGTCTGTGGCAGCCGCTTCGCCATCAGGCGTGGTTCGCCTGGGGGCCGGGGAGGGAATTTACGGAGGTGGGGAGGGGGGGGGGGGTGTCATACACTGCGGCCTCTGCCGCTGCCGCGCCCATTTTGGGTTCTGGGTTCGGGTGGGGAAATTCATCCTGCATCACAACGGAATGTCCTGCACGGGGGTTTCTTCCTGAGCCATGGATTCTACACATTCTACATCCATCTCTAATACCCCGGCTCCTGCTCGCCTTGAAACTCCATCTTATTTCACGTACGCGATTAATTTAGCTCGCTCGTAATTCGGGGAACGGGGTCGCCTCGCACACCCTGGTCGTTCCCGTGAATTTAGCTTGGAGGCGGGGTGGATTCGAATCTACTCCCGGACACCAATGTTGCGAATTCTGGCCCGTCCGGCGTGCGATCGGCCACGTAACTCGAATCGCGACACGTCGCCCACGGAACGGACAATTCAGTCGTGACCCTCTCGGAACAACGCCGGGAGCTAGTCATGGGTGGGGTTTAACCTCACCACAACTCGGTCCGCATTCTACCCGCGCGAAATAGGGTCCGATCGCCGAACGGTCGAATTACCAAGTACCCGCGCGGATAGCGTACGAGGAGTTGTACCACGCCACAGGTCGACTCCGGACACGAAACGCTTAAGCGGCTCGTTCCGTGCTACAGGGATAACCGAGCGGAGTTATCGTCGACCTTGACTGTTCAGATAGTTACCGGGTGTTTTCAACCCACTATTGATCGCTTATGTGATGCTAGATGGAGATTCAAACAAAGGAAAGGACGCAGCGAAACGGGGAACAATTGGACCAGCACATTTATTCGCGCACACGCAGCACGGAAGCACGTATATACAGTCAAGCAAGAAAACACAATAAAGCAAGCGAAGAGACACACGCAGATCTACAACCGAATAATGCAATTCACACGGCAACACTTAAAACAGTTCTACTTCACCAGACTGGCGCCACACACACACGTTTACACAGAACCCAAAAGAAATGGAAGTCGCGACTCCTTAGCACGTGTCCAGCCCTTGGCGACCGTAACTCCGAGTCCCTCCGCGTGGTCCACTGGGCTCGTGCCTCGCACCTGCACGTGTCATCCGCCCGACAGGGACGAACGAACAGAACCTCCGACCAGGAACAATCACCACAACTCTCGACAATTCCCTTCAGGGACAAGGGAACAGGGACAAGGGAACAACGTTATCGTCGACCTTCACGCCCACGCCTTTTGTAGGGTGGGCTCCGCCCTTCGCCCCGCCCCATTTCTGGCTCCACCTCCCTTCTGGAAGCTTCCAAAAAGGGGCGTGCCCTCTCGTTCCCCCCCTCCCCGCACCGTGCGGGATGAGGAAAGTCAGTTTTGGCTCGGGGCAGGGAATTTATTCCCCCAAAATCAGGCCCCCACTTTTTTCACCTTTGACCTCGGCTCAATCGCCACCTCCCCCATGCCAAAGCGCGGGAAAATCCGGCGGGAGACATTCAAGCGGGAGTTTTGGGTGGGAGATACCCCTTCGCACCCTTGTTGCTGCTGCCTCTCCGCTCCTTTCATCCGTCCCGCGGAGATCGTGACCGCACGGTACTCGTTGGATGGCGAGTGGCGAAGATGGTGGTAGCGTAGTTGTGGAAGGTGGCGTCGTGGTGTGAATGGCGTGATCGTGGGCGTCGTGTCGTGAATGGCGTGATCGTTGAGATGTTGGTTGTGGCGATGTTCGTGGTGTTCTTGCACCAAAGTAACGACAGCAAAAGAAAAACGGCTAACTGAAGAATCGCAGCCCGAATGGATCACATATATTCCCTCTAAACAAGGCTTTGGGCTAACTACACATCAACTTACCGATATATCTCACCTGAGAACCCTTTATGGTGTAATGCGAATTTCCACAGCCGTTACAATATTCAAATTGTTCACTAATGATTGTGTTGTATCATCTGGTAATTCACTGATGGTGAAGTTTGCAGATAGGACCATTGCTGGCCTTATTCTCAATAGTGATGAAAGTGATTTCCATAATCAAATCAAAAAACTTGTGGAATGGTGTTTTCAATCTCGAACGTTGTGAAGCCAAAGGAAATTATTGTTGACTTCTGGAAAAAACAAAACTCCCATTCAACCCTTGGTTATTCATGATGCGGAAGTTGAGATTATGACTTCTTTTAAATTTTTAGGGATACATATTTCCAATAATCTTGAGTGGGAGATAAACACCAATCGCTGTGTGAAAAAGGCTCAGCAATGGTTGTTCTTTCTAAGAAGGTTGAAAAGTTTCGGTGTTTGCCGTTCTGTGTTGATCAAGTTCTACCAGGCAGTGATAGTGTCCTGACACCGTCTTTCACTATCTGGTATGGCAGCTTGATGTGGGACTATCAATCCCAACTCAACAGGATAGTAAATACTGCTTGTAAAATTATTGGGTATGATCTGCCTTCCATCGAGAGCCTGTACTCCAGTTTATTAGCGATAAAAGCAAAAACTATCATCCGAGATGAGTTCCATCCAGGGCTCGACATTTTTGAACTTCTTCGTTTGGCCAAATGTTATCGTTCCATCAAGACCAACTGCAATCCGCACCCTCAATGAATCTAGGTGTGTTAATTATTGTGAGCATCTAAAGAATGGCGATGGATATTTTAAACCATGCCGTTAATTTCATTTTTAGCTCGCCTGGACTTTTGTCCGGTGAGCTTATGTGATCGAGCAGTATCCGTAGGTGAGTGAGTGTAATTCCAGTGAGTCAGTCCGTAAACACTTTGATCATCATCGCTTTAACCAAACACACAATTTTGATTAAACTTGACTGCAACCTTCATCACCCATGATGTACCAAAGTTTGTTCACGGCATTGAAAAAGTCATGGTCGAAGGGGATTTGTGGAGAGTTTGATTGACTGTTTCTCCTGATCCAGGTAAGCTTCAGGATATGCTGTCCTATTTTTTAAATTCATTTCAACACCAAAATGTTGTTTAGGTCTTTCTACTCACAATGAATCAATGTCTATCTATCTCTATCCATCTGAATCTATTTCATATGCATTGTAATGTTGAAGCACACACTGTCAAAGTACTTATTGTTTGTCCATTGCATGCACATACAGTACCAGTCAAAAGTTTGGATACACCTACTCATTCAAGGGTTTTTCTGTATTTTTACTATTTTCTACATTGTAGAATAATAGTGAAGGCATCAAAACTATGAAATAACACATATGGAATTATGTAGTAACCAAAAAAGTGTTAAACAAATCAAAATATATTTTAGATTCTTAAAAGTAGCCACCCTTTGCTTTGATGACAACTTTGCACACTCTTGGCATTCTCTCAACCAGCTTCATTGATTATGATTCTGATTATTATGCTTGATTATGAGAACACAATTAATAAAATGTACAATTCTTTTTTTTAACTGCCGTTTTCTTCAAGTTTAGCTTGAGTACAAAGCGGATGCGGACGGGCTTTGCATTTTGAGATGCTTTCTTGCTATTATTGTGACTATCTCCACTGAAATTAAGATGACCTTTTCATTTGATCTAATCAGAGTTGACATGCTCACATTTCTTTTGGCACACTTTTCAAGAGTTAGTGGAAATCTCATTTACTTCAACAAGTGAGTCAGATCTTTGCAGGGATTTGTTCATACGATTTAGTTCCTGTAACGTATACAAAAGACCACGGAGGATTAAAAAAAAAAAACGGTTTAATTAAGTCAACTTTTTAAAATTTTTATTATGGCCGCCATGAATCGACCACCTCTCCAACAGTTTACGTCCAAAAGTAGCGTAGCGTCCAAAAGTGGTGGCAATAGCGTAGACTGACTGACTTCACTTCTCATGTTGATTACTGCACTGCCATGCTACATTTGCCAGTTTATTACAGCCTTATTTAAGAGCACCATATTTGGTTCAGAAATTTACAGCCCAACTGAATGAGCTTGTAAATACGATCATATAACTCCATGTTGAAATGGTCATTTCCTAATTCAGAAACTCGTTTCACTTAAAGTGTTCCTACTTTCAAAGGCATTCACGATGTTGCTCCATCTTGTATTGTTCAATGTCTCACCTTGCTCGCTCCACTCGTTTGCTCTACCCTTTTAACATCTCCTTGAACAACATAAAAAATTGCTTTTGGTCAAGACTTTTCAAAACTTATTCAACTCTCGGATCCTTTTTTTAAAGTGTGCTATTGCCTCGAGAAGGATGTAGACAATTAACCAGTGGTGACCATGAATATTTTATTGGAGATCCTTAATTTAGTTCTCTATGTACATTTTAAATTCCTACAGCAATCAATATATTGTGCATTCATTACACCTATCTTGTGAACCTTTCAGGTAATCACAGGTGATAATGTGTCATCTCAAGCAGAGTGTGAATGTCTGTTCACCTTTTTGTGTTTGAGTTGGGATGGAAGCTTTTCTGAGAAACTTGGAAAACAAACAATGTTATGACTCTACTGTGAGTGACTACAGGATTAGCAGCAATGTTGTGTTGTATTGTGGAACAATGAGTTGAATTCCTGTGTCCCACAAAGCAGGGATGGTTGTTTTATATTGCCGAACAAAGCTTGATGTATTGTCTGTCGAGTTCAAGGTGAGGTTTACATTCACTCATCCTCCAATCTTCGAAGTGCCTGTCACTCATTATTCCACTACGTGGCATTCTTCAAGAAGACACCGTGAGGCATCCACCCCACCCCGACCCCACACTCCGGTTTCAGGCTATGTCTGTGCGTACACTGAAATAGTTTCTTCTTGTGCAACAGAAACTTCTTCATGGAAGTTTTGTTTCAATTTGAGTCTGCACACTTAAAAATACACAAATGGCTTTTATTAGCCCCCTGTTGGGCTTCATCCGAAATGGGGCTTATGGATTTGGTCTCGATTTTCATGTCCTTGCATGCGTGCATGTGTCTGCAACCACATCTCGGACATGTATGGACCAATTTTTTTTTTTTACCTGGCACAGACAACACATGATCGTATACATATGCACATTATTTTGTTTCGTGATGCGATCAAAGATGGCCGACTAGCGGCCATTTTAGTTGTAAAAAATTACAAACCCAGTGTCGAACACATCGTCAACCATTTCTCGGACATGCATTGACCAATCTTGTTCAAGCTTGGCACAAGCGCAGTGCACAATGGCATACACTTGCCCTAACTTTATTTTTGCAATATGATCATAAATGGCCGACTGGTAGACTGGTGGCAATTTTAGATGTAAAAAACCCCGATGTTAAACACATCCTCAACCATTTCTCGGACATGCGTTTACCGATGTCGTTCAAACTTGGCACCCAGAAAATGAATGATGGCTTGCATATGCATGCCATTTGTTTTTGATATCAGATGCAAGACAGCCGACAAGTGGCCATTTTGTTACTTAAACGTGTCCCCAACCATTTCTCAGACATGCATGGCCCGATTTTGTTTAAACTTGGCTCAAGCACAGTACATGATGGCGTACACATGCACCTCACTTTATTTTGCGATCTGATGAAAGATGGCAGATTTGTAGACTGGCGGCCATTTTAGTTGTCCATAAATATGGGTTAGCCATTTAATTCCAACAACACACAACAGGAATTTTTAAGGCCATTTTCCCTGCTAGAGTGGGGGCTAGCCTTGCGGGCCCCATGCCGATCTTCTCCAATCATGGTTTCCTTTTTGGGCCAATGTTTTATGGCCGGACGCTCTTCCTGACGCCAACCCTTTTAGTCGCCTCTTATGACACGCAGGGATACGGTGTACCTATTCTAAACCGGGGCACACACCGGGGTAGCTGTTTATCTCCATTCAGCCTAATTACTAAAACAACGGAGGCTATGACATTTTGTTATTTTTTTTTGGAACTTCTTGTTTGGTATTTCTATGATGCTGTGACTTGAGGTTTATATTCCATATAAAACATCTTGTTGATGTGAAAGTACACTGATGTCTCTGAATGTACTTACTTGCCCTCCTTGTGATGTTTGTGCAAGCTTCTTCATGAGCTATACAAAATTGTTTAAAAAGGATGACCACCTTGAATAATTGATTTGATTATTTTTTTTGAGATACTGTTCCTCTATGCCTATGGTAACCACATTTTATTTTATACCTCATTTTAATGAAATAACTTTCATCTTTGAATGTTTTTTATTTTTTTATTTTTTTTTAATTTTAAGAGTGGTTTAAGGCTCATCTATAGTGAAGCTTGCACATGAATTATATTTTGGGAAAATACATTTGCAAACATCGATGGACTTTTGTATGAATTACAATGACATTGGGAGATGATGGAACATCCACAAGGTAAATAGAACTTCCACCTTTCTTCCTACATCTTGAGCTGTTGGTTCAAATGGGATCACGAACAAGCCAACCCTTTTGTCTAATTTTAGTGTGTCTTGTAGATCCTTAAACCTGTGGCCAATTACATCACAAGTGCTAATTAATAATAGCTGGGCTCATCTTGTACTTTTGCATGCATACATGTTGCTTATGCAGGTTGCCACGTTTGAGTCTGGGGAGTAAGTAACTGCTGAAATCTATCTATTTGGGTTCTTCTCGACATCTTTGTTCTTTGTTCCTTTCATACTTCTTTCTAATTTTTTTCACAATTCTCTTTATTCATTCTAATTCTTGCTTTTTCTTCTTTCATCTCTTTTACTATCTATTTCTCTTATTCGTTATCTATCTCTCTCAGGAGAAGTGAATTCTTGCAGAATTTTTTTTTCTGTAAGGCTCACTTGGCTGCACCTGGATGGGTTTGATGGTTGTGGAGTAGCAGCTGAAACCCAAATCCTATCCAGGTTCCTCTTGATGACTCCATCGTTGCTCTTTACTTCTTTAGGTTCCTTCTTGGTTTTCTGTTTGAATTTGCTACTGTGGAACACCAAAATGGAAGCATGCAGTCTTGTATTTGTGTGCAATGTACCTGGCTTGCTTGTGCGCATTTTGGTAAAAAAGTATTTTACTATCAGTAATAACACTTGCACTTTAGTCTGGTAATGCAATGACTGGAGTTGCAAACGTGTTTTATTGCGAAGGTTTGGGAGTTTGTGTGCTGTCTTGCATAGCAGTTCGGTTGCTGCTTTATGTATGGAACAGCTGGAGCTGCATTGGAGCTGTCAAGCAGTGACCGAGCCAGTCCCCAGCACGGCAGACTGAGAAACCAACTCAACAGTGCAGGCCGCGCTGCCAAGACTTTTTATTACCTCAAAGCACCTTTGTAATTTCAGCCAGAGAATAAGTGTCGAAGTCTGTGGCTCAAAATTGAGGCCTTGTGAGTTACTAGTTTAAGAGGTTAAAGAAAGCACAGGCTATCTTTTGCTCCGACGAAGGGTTAACGTCCAAAATGTCTGCTTCTCTTTGCTTCCCATACCAGTTAGCATACCACAAACAAAGTCCTGTGGATTTCATTCCATAATTTGTTTTTTGTCGTGTGTGTTGTTTTCATTCCACAAGAATTTCATGCAACAGGCTATTAAATAATGATCACTAATAAATAATAAAGTAGCAAGAATAAGTATAATTGGTGTTTTCACTTTTCCATCATGCGTACAGCTGTTTTATTGTCATACTTATTGTGGCATTTCTCGAAGGAAAATTGTCACTGTGCTGGCAATGTGATGGCACACATGCAGCACATGTACCTTTTGAGCTGTATATTGTGGGTTTCATTCTTCACCAGGCTGTAAACTGTTGGATTGGTGGTTTGCAAGCAGGGCGATGCATTAATGAGTATGCAGTCCTTCAGATGGATTTTAAACAGGGGACTTGTCGACTCTCAGTAGCCGCCTGGCTTTATAGGTCTCATGGTGTTTTTTGAAGCAGTGTCGGTAGGTTAATGCCGGCACCCTGAACATATTCAAGATTCCAGTTCTAAAATGTAGGTGCAGTGAATCAGCACCTAGTTAAAGCGTGCCTCATTAATGATGCAACCTGCAAGACAAACTTATAATTAATAGAATCCCGGCCCAATATGAATTGCCATTGATGATCACTATTATGGCCACTTGAGTGTGTTTGTCACTTGTAAAAAATGTTGATGTACAAAGCAGAATTTTTGCTGCGGCGTTAATCTGGCTGGTCCATTCGCTCTGATTTCCAGTGTTAGTATTTAACGATTCCATCATTTACCCCCCACCACCACCCCACCTCCAAAAAAAGTAATTGCTTGCAATAGCTCTGGCTTAGTCTTACAAAAAATTATTTGTATTTTTTACATGGTCTCAGGCTCATGGAGGAGTTGCGACACAAATCATGCAAACAGTCATTAGACAACAATGAAGTTCAGCCTCGGATAAACAGCCACTGTTTGGCAGAAATGAAAGTGTGAGATTAAAATAAATTGGTAATTCCTTCTCAGGGCACTCTGGGTACCGGTGACATCTTCTTTGTGAAGTCACTTTAATCACCTTAGTGAACATGTCAATTTAGGAGAAATTTTCCGCTCTCCAGGGTATGTCAACCCAGAGGATTTATCTGTGCGCTGTCCTCTAAATGCTGAGTGTCAAGAAACGGCACATCCTGGGTATGGCTTGGCTAGAGTGAGAATCAAACTGCTGGCCTCCTCTAAACATTATGCCACTGAGTCTGGTTCATTTTTCCATCCATGATTTGATGCTAACCATCCAATCCCTTGATTTGAGGGTTCCTTCAGCAATGATGCGTTCAGGGGCAAGCTCTCAGCTGCGAAATGTTAGCGACTTGTAATCGGTGCCCGATGTTTTGTGTATGAACAGGATGGGATGGATAAATGGATGGGCAACAAAAGGAAACTTTTTATGCCAAAGCCAGTGTGTTTGTGTGACTTTATTAAAGAGGGATGAATTTGAAAATACTCTTGGTTATAATGTTATGATATTGAGCTAAAAATGCTAATGAAACAACAAAATATAAAGAGAGAAGACTCCTTGGAGGCAATACAAACAAAGTCATAAAGTGCAATAATATACAATTGAAATTGAATTGTAGTTAAATGGTATGTTTACAATGTAAAATATTTATGGAAGAAGCCAAGTCAGGATGACCACATAAACCAGCTGAGGATGATGTAAAGTTTTTGTTGATCTTTTGGATATCTGTGATGTTGGATTAAAAAAGAATTTAAAAATTGAAAACTGGTGAAACGTCTTGGGACACTTAACAATGGATAAGAAGTGTTACTACATGGCGAGAATCACTCAATCGATCGATCAAATGTATCGTACTTTTGACGGAACATCAGGGCTCCCAAATAGGTTCTTAGGCAAGGGTTATGATTGGTGGATTGCCATGGCATTCCCAACAGTCAGTCAGGGTGGGAACTTGTAATTTTTTCGGGGTGCTGGCGATAATTCGCTCACTCTTCGGGAAAGACACCGTGGGATCTTTAAAGTTCGCCGATGACCACTGCTAGCAGATGGGTCTTCTGGCTTAACATCTTTCCGATGGCTGGTGCATGAATGTGAAACACCAGAATGACAGTTTATAGCTGGGTCGAGATTTGAACCCAGGAGAGAACTCAGAACGCGAGTAGACAGTTGCACAAATTTCTGAAAAATTGTACATGCTGTGAGGCCATGTTTAGGTTGGTATGAAAAGAAAACCACCCTTTATTGACAAGAATAGACTGTTGTGTGTGAATCTCAGCAAATACAAATGCAATTGATCCCTTTGTTTTAATTCTCGCATGAGTTGTAAGATCTTTGTGTGTGAAGCTCGTATTTTCCGACCACTTGGCACCATATGATATCATCCTTGCTGTCTTTTTGTGGTTGTATATTCTTCTGATTCATCGCCTTGTTGCTCACCTAGCTGTATGCTAGTTTGGGGCATGGTGCTGAACCCTCTAAGCAAGCTGAACTTCGTGTAGTTTTGTATCGAGGTGTCAAAGCAAAGAGGAGAATTTACTTTTCTCCGCTTACAGAACCACAAACGCAAGAGGCCCGGGGTTTGACCCCGATTCGGGACTCTCCCCTGGGTCTGTCTGCTCTCAGATGTGGATATGTGTCCGTGGGCCGGTTTGGTCTGCCTGTAATGCGAAACGCATTACAGGCACGTGTACAAATGCTCACTGCCCCAGCGATCATGGCTTTTCCACGCCAGCTTGGCACGACACTCGGCTCGGCTCCATCCCACCAGTTCCTTTTGCACACCAAAACTACAGGTGTTGAAAGGTTTTCTGGGGAGAGTGTGTGCGGGGGAGGCTTGTTGTTTCTTGTTTCTAGTAGCACATGGTGTGATCGTTTTTTTTTCAGCGGCGGAGGGGGTTGGCATTGAGTTGAAACTGTCGGAGGTTAATACAGACGCCCTTGGGGATTGTTTTCAGAAGCCGACCTGCTTTGCATGGAGAAAATTTAATGTTGTCAATTAGCCATTTAGTGTGTTCATGTTCTCCATTTATTATATTGGAAAATGAGCGAATAATTTTTTGCAAATTTCTTCAGTGTTAAGTAATTCCTCTTGTATCGACCAGTTTATGTTTCTTTCTTTATTTTGGTCTCACACCTTCAACGTGGAGCAACACGCATGTACTCCCCCCCCCTTCACCTTTTGCACTGTTCAAAACCGTGCCTGCATTATATGACCAGGACATGATAACTTCATTCGGCAGAATCTCTGTGGAACCTGTCTTGCGGGTGTGTGAGCAATATTTGTTCCACTAGTTAGGGCATCTCTACCGAGATGACCTAATAAAGCCGGACCAAATGTCCGTCCGTCGTACGTCGTACGTCCGTCAATTTTTTCTTCCGATCTTGATGAAACTTAGTATGTGGGTAGAGGTCGATGAGTGTTGCACAACGTATACTTTTGTCCGGGTTCAAGGTCATGAGGTCACGTAAGTTATAAAAATCGCCATTTTCAAAACCTATCTAGTCTGCATTCTACAAGATATTCGGCAACTGTTTATTGATTATGATAGTAAAAAATATTATCTTGTATCGAACCGGACAGATTTTTGAATTTCCGTCCCGTTTGGCCGCCACGTAACCTGGAAGATGGTCAAAACATCTCCCGGTACAAAGAAAACTTTTTACTTCCGATCTTGATGAAATTTGGTATGTGGGTAGAGGTCGATGAGTGATACCCAACGACATATTTTTTCCCGGATTCGAGGTCAGGGTCAGGGTCATGAGGTCACGAAAGTTGTGAAAGTCGCCATTTTCAAAACCTATCTAGTCTGTCATTTTAGGAGATATCTGGCAACGGTTCATCGATGATAGTAAAAACATTATAGAGAAGGACCGTCACCCCCACACGGGGGTAATTTTTTTCTTATTACCTTCAGTGAACCTCGCTTTGAAGGATTGGGATTGCGGGAGGTGGTTGTGTGATGGGTTGAATTTTGGGTGCTGGGCTGAAAGGGCAGTATAATTGTCAGCCCGTCCCTCACTGTGTGTGTCTGTGTGTCCGTCCATAACTTTTTTTTTTCGTGTTTCCCCATGCAGCGCATTTCAGAACTTTCGTGTTTCTCTCCACAACCGCTGGTCAGATTGAGCCGAAATTTTCACCATAGGAGCGACTACCCATGCAGAATTCCTTGTTGATTATGACGTCATAGGTCACGTGGTGTGGCAGCCATTTTGGAAAAACGGAAAAAACTTTGGACCTCTGTATCTCTGAAACCGCACAAAGGAAAACATTGAAACTTGGCACGTGACAAGTACTCCTCATGGAGGAATAAGTGTGATTTTATTTTTTAATGGCGTCATTGGTTCCTTCGTTATAACATCATAATTGCATATGTAGAATGCTACATCAGATCAGTATGAGCATTTTTGAGGGTCAGTTGGGGATAAAATGGTCCATATAAAAAGTTTGCTGACGTCATTGGTCATGTGATTCGGCAACCATATTGGTTAAAAAAAAAAAAACCTTCAAAAATCTTCTCTGAAGTGGCTGAACAGATCGAGGCAACACTTCACACATATGACTGCCTATCCACGAGGAACAAAAGGTTCACACATATGATGTCATAGGTCACATGGTTTGGCAGCCATATTGGATTGAAGGAAAATATTAAATGATGTTTTCTCTTGAACCGCTTAATCAATCGACATGAAACTTCACAATTAGGATCTAGTAATGATTGGGAATACATGTTTTAAATTTCAACTTGATTAGATGCATGGTCTGGCAGGCAGAATATATATATTTTTATCTGGGTTGGTTTTGATATTTTTTTGAGAGAGAGATATATATATATATATATATATATATATATATATATAATATTTGTTTTTGAATAAGGCTCACTTGGCTGTGCCTGGATGGGTTTGCGGGTAGAGGATTATCAGCTGAAATGTGAATCCTATCCAGGTTCCTACTGATTACTTCATCTTTGCTTTTTGCTTGTTTGGGTTCCTTCTGATTACTCCAATGCAGGACTGTACCGATTTAGTCTTCCATTTGATTTTAACTGAATTTATTTTTTTGTTGCAATTTATTTTAAATAGAAATCCCATTCTAAATCAAATTGAATAATAATGAAAAACGTTATGGGTCAGGGTCGGGTGTCCAATCAAAGCGGGACATCTTTGTACCCGGTCATCACCCCCAGCAGTTATAAATGGCAGTTCTAATTATGTCTCCAATTACGACACAAAAAACTACACAAACACCACACAAAACAAGTCCGAGTGAGGGTCTGCAATCTCTGATTGCTCTTTTTAAAATCTATGCTTCAGTTTGATTTTTGGTGACTGCCAAAGTCAGACTTTTTCCACCTTTATTTTGTTTCAGCGATAGCACCCCTTTTCTAGATGTATCGGGCAGTACTTTGTCCCAATACAAACACCAAGGCTGCCAACAATTGCATAATGCAAAAGTCGATTTTTATTCATTTGTTTGAGTTTGGATGATGTTGCCAGCACCGCCTTTTATAGTCGGTGTTTTATTGCCGTTCACAACTTGCCCTGAGGCATTTAAGAGTGGACCATAAAATGTGGACTGCCACTGCACGTAGACCAGACAGGGCAGCCTGATTTACCTCCTCCCTGAAGGTTATTAATAGGCCAGCTGGATTTGCAAAAACTGGCTGTAGTTTGGGAAGAACAATATTGAAGAATGAACAACCAGTAAGTTGTACAGCTGCCCAACAAGGCAAGGCTGAGGTCCGACGCTTCGGCGAAGGAGTGTTCTTCATGTGGTACTGTGCAGGCACCGTGTGCCAGTTGATAGACATCCTCCAAGGGGTGAGGGATGCATCACCTGATTGCAATGTTATGCAGATGGCCAAACGTCTATCACGTCATTGTATGTGTGTGTGTGTGTGTGTGTGTGTGTGTGTGTGTGTTGGCGGCGGAGGTGGGGGGGCATTGTCTTAGCTTTTGTACATCATCTCAGACAGAAAGGAGTTAGAACCTGTATTAACTTTCATTCTGTCTTATTAGTACCCCCACCAGTTTCACCGGAGGAAACTGTAGATTTGCTCTCCGTCTGTCCGTCCCACCTGTGGTTTTTCCGATATCCCCCTCTCCCCCCCATACCTTTTTAACATATTTAACTGAAACTTGGTACATTGCTTTATTATGATAAGTTACAGAACAAGTTCAAGTTTCAGTGCATTTTGTCATTTTTTCATCGAGTTATGCCATTTTTAGATTTAGGAAATATCACATCAGTTGGGGACATGCATCGCAAAGCAATTCTTACTCTTGTTATCCTGTATTTCACGATGCTATAACATGTTGCAATAACCTGTAGGGGGAAACGGGGGTGTATTGGGACGCATCGCCTCAGCTGCTATAGGGGATGTCCCAATGACCCAATACATGTTAGTTCCCCCCTTCATTCAGATTATTGCAACATGTTAAATCATAGGACAAAATAATGCAATATTACACAGGTAGATGTAGCATTGTATAACGTATTGCAATTTAGGATAGTTCAGCTTAGTACATATAGATAAAAGGTAATATATGATGGTGTTTAAGCTTTGATAGTATTATGTTTTGTATTATTATTAAAAACAAAACAAAACAATTCATGTCTGAGATTGAAGTATTTGGAAAAAAATAAAAAGATTAGGCCACACACATGAGTACATCTCATTTATTCTCACTTCACCCAATGTCACATGCAGGGTGGTGATTTGAAACAAAATGAGGGATCATCATCTGCATATTTCTGTCACGTGATGTCTTCTCTTGCTCAACACATTGCACGCATTGCCTGCACTGTTATGAAGGAAGCTTACTCAATGGTCGAAACGTGTGACCTGAGCCTTGCCTCGCTGGGCAGCTGTTTCCGCCTGTGGAGCCTACATTTTTGAAGCGAGTTGTGCTTTTGTGCAAAATCTCATCTGACGATATTGTAATTCTCCTCATACCAAGTTGGTATTCAAAAAAAATAATAAATAGGAATCCGAATCCTCAGTGTCACCAGACATGAACCCACACCTTTGAATGCTTCCCCTATTTCCACACCATCCAGCCATAATGTGCAAGCGATGTGTTTTTGATTCTCTCTAATTTGTAAGCAGTATTTACAAGCATTGTCAAAAGGTTGAAACAAGGTCAGAAAAGGTTGTTTGACAGCTTTGCATTTAAACCCATGCATTGCTGCAGTATTTTGAGCCAGTGTTTACCCCAGTTTATTTATTTATAATCTGTCCGTCCGTCCGTCCGTCCGTCCCACCTGTGGTTTTCCAGACTTTTTTTCCCATACCCTTAAACACACTCAAATGTACCAAGTTCCATGGCTTTATTATTACAAGTAACAGAAAAAGTTCTAATTTCAGGACGTTTTGTCAATTTTTCACAGTTATGCCCTTTTGGGACTTAGAAAATATCACATTGATAGGGGACATGTATTGCAAATCAATTCTTGCTGTTGTTTTGGATAATTTTCTCTGAGTGTTATTGAATTTAATTAAGTACGAGTGGGTACTCCTGCCCTCTGGGTGGGAGTGCCCTTATCGGCCCACTCTCAGTAGGTAATGTGCTGTGGCACATACTTGGATATGAAAAATCCGAAAAAATATCCCAATTTTTAAATACATGTATTTGTATGATGTATATATATATATATATGTGTGTGTGGTGTGTATATTGTATGTACAGGGTGGCCATAAAGTCTGGAAACATAGGTGAATTATACATTCTAAATGGTTTATTGACATTACATTACAATATATGATATGTTCAATGACATTACATGACATGTTCAATGCGTTGTCCCTCATGAGAAATGCACAATTGAATGCGCTGTGCAAAATTGCATTGAACGTGGTGCAATAATGCAGCATTTCCATCAATCCCTGTACATGCATCCGTGATGCGTTGCCTCAGATGAGTTGTCTTATTTTCACTGAATAAACCTGCACCTTCAGCATACCCAAGAAGAAGTAATCCAGGGGGTTCAGATCTGGAAAACATGCAGCCCAATCCACAGGGCCACGCCATCCAATCCAGTTAGGGAAGGTTTTTATCTGTTTCCAGACTTTATGGCCACTACATATACATATATATATATAATATATACAAAGATTGAAATTATATATATATATATATATATATATATATATATATATATATATATATATATATAGTTAATGCACTTGAAGGAAGCGGGTCCCAATCATAGATTTAGGCATAACTTTATTTTCAATTTGACACCTTTGATGGAGTACTGCAGTCAAATGAATCCTATTGCTTGCAGGTTCCTGTGTTTTCTTCCCTTCTCTCCCTCTTCTTTTCCTGCTGGTTCATTCATTTGCTTGCTTGTTATGTCCACCTGTTGCCACACTTTCAATCCATTGGCTTTTGTCCTCTGTTACCTTGCCCTTCAATGAGCTGACATTTTGTATCTTTAATAAAAATGTTAACATTTGATCATCAGTAGAGATGGTTTCCCCGTTATAAAGACCTCTGGAAATAATTCAGTCATTTCCTTTTAAAACAGTGGTCTAAAATATTGCATTGGGTGAAGTAAATGTGCAGAAATTAATTGCAAAAGGAGTCATGTCAGCCCAGAGCAGGTTTGACAGTGTGGCATTGGAAACACTGTTATTGTTGGTCAAATCTATTCTTGCTTCCAATACCCTCTCTATCTACCTGCATATACTCATTCAGATAAGGTTTGTATTTTTATCCTTTGTCCACCTACTTACCTCCACACCATGGCTGGTTAACTGGCCTTCACTGTCTGTCACTCACCTCTTTCACATGCTTGCTTGTGTGTGACTGTGTCCGTGCATACCAGCCAAAGGGGTTTCCACCATCTGTAAAAAAAATAGCATGCTCCTACGTTCAACCAATGGCAGTCATCTGTAGGCCAAAGCAAACATTATGAGGGTATTCTATCATTTTCAAAATTATGCTTGCGTTCCCACTCTGCAAGTTTCACTTGTGCTGCCCAGGTGAGTGTGATAGTGTGACTGAGGGAACACAGGGCTATGGCATGGTGTGTATGTGCCACATGTTCTCTGATAAGTATCCTGCAGGGGATGAGCGTGACGATGGTATAAACCAAGCCAATGTCAATTACGCTGAGGAGCTGCTGATGATTTACTTTAAGCGATGAGAGAAGCAAGGCTGGCAGGGTGGCCGAGAGGTACGCACATTCACCTCTAAGCTGTCTAGCGTGGATTTGAATCCCGAGCCAGCTATAAACTGTCATCTTGGTTTTCCACAGGCGGGGTGATTCATCAATGTGTGTGCTGTCCCTCGGATGGACGTTAAAGTGGGCATCCCATCTGCTGTCATTAGTTGGTGGATGGCAAAGATCCCACGATGTCTATCTCGAAGATTCGGCCAGCTTTTGCCGGCACCCTGACCAAGTTCTAAATTCCTTCCCTGAGTGGTGACCTGACCAGGATTGTAGTCTATTAACTGTTTTGGCAGCACCAACACTCTGCAAATGGCATGTTGCATGATGATGAGAGAAGCATGTTTTAACTGAGCAACTTCCTCAATAAGCATGAGGATGCTTTTACAGACATGCATTGGACATACATGCTGTACTTATGATTCCTATTTTGCGCTTTCTCTCCAGCCTGATGAGCATGAGAGTGCAAACTCTGATGTGAGCACGGGAAGTCACGGCACTGATCTTGCTGTTGGAGCAGTACGCGCTCGCAGGCTCCAGCATGGACCTCAGGCCGACGCCGACCTTGCTTCAGGTCAGAGTGTAACCCATGTGTGGCTTGTTTGAAGGATGATGTAAGTTTTGTCCAGTTTTCCTGTCGTTACCATTACAAGTTGATATTTCCTCCCCCCCTCCCCCCTCCACCCCAATTCTTTTTGATTGTCATTTATATTGCATGAGCGGGATCCATTTTTTGGAATCTCTCACCATAAAATATTAAACCAGTTTATGCCACCGGTGATGAAGTCGCCGGCGGCATTGTTTTCGGGTTATCCGTACATATGTACGTACGTCCATGTGAATTTTCTCTGTATTCTCTGCAACCGCTTATCCGATTGACACAATTTTCACCATAGATGTGACGACTCATGCAGAATTTTTAATAATTATGATGTCACAGGTCACGTGGTGTGGCAGTCATGTTGGAAAAACAGAAAAACTTTGGACCTCTGTATATCCTAAACCGCACCATGGAAATAATTGAAACTTGGCACCTGGCAACTGCGCTGCATGGGGAAAATAAGGGTGATTTGACTATGACATCCTCTGTGAAGTGGTATCCTTGTCAAAATTCGACATGTATGACACTGCATTCAATCAGTATGAAAATTTGAGAGGTATGAAAATCTAGGGATAGATTGGTCGACAGAAATGTTTTTTTTATGACATCAGTCATGTGGTTTGGCAGCCACATTGCTTTAAAAAAACAAAGGAAAAAAAATCTTCTTCTCCAGAACCGCTTTAATGATGTGTAAGACTTGTGTAATAACGTGTAAGTTGAATGTTGGCTGCCCAATATGACCTCACTTACAGTACCTTCAGAAAGTATTCACACCCCTTGACTTTTGTCACATTTTTTTTGTGTTACAACCTGAATTTAAAATGGATTAAATTTATATTTTTTGTCACCGATCCACACAAAATACTCCATAATGACAAAATGCAAACATGTTTTTAGAAATTTGTACTAATTAATGAAAAATGAAAAGCTGAAATATCTTGCACAAAAAAGTATTCAACCCCCTGAGTCAATACTCTGTAGAAGCACTTTTGGCAGTGATTACAGCTTGGTGTCTTCTTGGGTATGTCTGTATCATCTTTGCACATCTGGATTTGGGGATTTTCTTCCTTTTTTTCCTTACAGATTTGATCAAGATCTGTCAAGTTGAATGGAGAGCATCGGTGAGCAGCAATCTTCAAGTATTTCCACAGATTCTCAATGTGATTTTAGTCTGGGCTTAGGCTGAGCCATTCGAGGGCTTTCACATTCTTGTTCTGAAGCCATTCCAGTGTTGCTTTGGCTGTATTCTTGGGGGTCATTGTCCTGTTGGAATGTAAATCTTCGCCACAGTCGCAGGTCTTTTGCACTCTGAAACAGGTTCTCCTCAAGGATTTGGCTTCATTCATTGTTCCCTCTATCCTTACAAGTTCCCCAGTCCATGCTGCTGAAAAGTATCACCAGAGCATAATGCTGTCACCACCATGCTTCACGGTAGAGATGGTGTTCGGTGAGTGATGAGCTGTGCTCAGTTTCTGCCAGACGTAGCGCTTTGCATTCAGGCCAAAGAGTTCAATTTTTGTCACATCAGACCACAGAATCTTTTCCCTCATGCTCTCAGTCTTTCACATACCTTTTTTTGCAAACGCCAGGCATGCTGTCACGTGCCTTTATCTCAGGAGTGGTTTCCGTCTGGCCACTCTCCCATAAAGCCTAGATTTGTAAAGTGCTGCAGAGATTGTTGTCCTTCCAGCATGTAATCCCATCTCAGCCAATGGACCCTGTAGTTCTGTCAGAGTGGTCATTATGTTCTTGGTCACCTTCCAGACCAAGATCCTTCTTTCCCAGTTGCTCAGTTTGGTTAGACGGCCAGCTCTAGGAAGAGTCTGGGCAGTTCCACATTCTTTTCATTTCCTAATGATGGAGCTCACTGTGCTCTAGGGTCAACACTAGAAATTGTTTTATCCCCTTCCCCAGATCTATGCCTCCTCACAATTCTATCTCAGAGTTCTACAGACAGTTCCTTGGACTTCATGGTAGAGTTTCTGCTCTCAACTGTGGGACCTCATATTGAAAGGTGTGTTTCTTTCTAAATCATGTCCAATCAATTGAATTTGGCCACAGGTGGACTCCATTCGAGTTGTAGAGACATCTCAAGGATGATCAAAGGAAATTGGATGCACTTGAGTTCAACTTGGAGTGTCAAAGCAAAGGGGTTGAATACTTATTGACCCAAGACTTTTCAGCTTTTCATTTTTAATTGATTTATAAAAATTTCTGAAAAAATGTTTTCCTTTTGCATTATGGGGTATTATGTTTTTTTATCAGTGACAGATTTATTTATTTTTTTTCATTATCAGTGACAATTTTTTTTTTAATTCAATCCATTTTAAATTCAGGCTGTAACACAACAAAATGTGAAAAAGTCAAGGGGTGTGAATACTTACTGAAGGCACTGTTTGCAGCCGATTATGGACCAGGGAGTTATTGCTCCATTTAAAACCTATTACCTGAGGCGTACCATGAGTGCAACCTACATTCGCGAAACTGACGGTGAAAACCAGGGCAAAACTAGAAAGCATCTGAAAATACAAAGCACATCCGCGTCCACTTTGTACTCCAACTAAACTTGATGAAAACGACGATTACCAATTGCCCCGATGAGTGCGGTGAGAAAAGCGGTCCCATTGTTGTGTTGGCGCTGTTACCCAGAGTACAGTGGGAAGTGACAGCACCTCCCCACTTCCCCCAAGCTCAGTGGCTGCGTTTGTCTAATTTAACAGTCATGTGACGTGTGTGTGTGTGTGTGTTGGCTTCCCTATGAGCATGTAAAATAAGAAGAAGAAAAAAAAAAAAAAGGCCACTCGTAAAATATTTGAGAACCAAATCCAGAAGATGTTGAACCTTTCCTGGATTTATGGACTTGCAATAGCTCAATTTGAAACTCACTCACAATGTACATGCAGTGTAAATCTATTTTGACAAGCTCCTGGCAGAAAGCAAGGAGATGTACCTGTGTACACGTCCACGTACTGTGGGCGGTGCTCACTCACCATTTCACAGTCACTGTTGTTTCATTACGCTTGAAGCAGTTTGTTTCTGTGAGTAATAATGAATAATTTCATGGAGTTTTGACATTTGTGTGGAAAATATTTTTTCTTGAATTTTCCTTTGCTTCTTGCTCTTGAACACAGCATGCAGCTGTGAGTAGTGTAACAACAAACGTCTCGGATTTGCATTCACCGTGTTTCATTGGTGAACCAGCGCTCTGTTTTGAGACATTATACACATGACGCTGCCTTCTGATTATTATAGAATGACTCTAATTTCCAGGTAGTGCTGCAAATCGCTCAGCCCAGACTTGTAAGGGCTTGGATTTGTATTGTGCACTCCTGTAAGGTTCTGTTGTGGAGTTTGGAGAGAGATTTTTTTTATTTTTTGTAAATGTGGTCTGTTCTGTGCCTCGAGAAGAGGGAGGGTGGTTGCAGCTTCAAATATCTGGAAAGAATTTGGAAATGGACAAACATAACCGCACAGGTTATAACCGAGCTTACATTTACTTATTGCAGGATATTTTTTTTTTTAGAATTGCAGGAAAGATGTAAAGATTATGAGAACATCTCCCATCCAATCAGTATGGTAGCATTGCTATGTTGGCATTAAATCTAAATAGCCCGATTGTGAGTAGATTGGAAGAAAACAAGAATTTTCTTATATTGTTCTTTTTTGTGTCTGTCCATAGTCAAGGCTTGTGGAAGAGCTTGAACAATGAACAAATCAGGACGCAAGTGAACAAAAGGAACAGTAGAGGGAGGGAGTGGGGGTGGGGGTGGAGGAGACACTAGCAGCAGAGGTGGACTTAGACAAATTAATGAGTGTGGGGAGGAAGGAGGGGTAGGGGAGGACGCATGGGATGGAGAAGATAGATACAGAAGCTCTCAGGAAGGAAAAACTGGAAATTTGGAATGGGGTGGGGTGGAAGAGAGTGTGGTTGGGTTAATGTTTTCGTTTGTTTTTATTTTTTTTTGAAGTGAGGAGGGTAAATAGGATAATATTGAGGAGGAAGAAAGTACAATATATGGGAAGAAAGAAGCAAATTGAGGAACACTGAGACAAAAGGCACACAATGTTTTTTTCCCAGCGGCTACCCAAGGAGTAGGCCTTCAACAACAGGAAAACGAATTTGACAAATTCAGCACAACAAGGTATGATATAACATGGAAAATTGGACGGAAACACAAACAGCAACACAGGGATGAAGATGTAACAGAAAAACACGACAGATCCGGATCGGAAAAACTTAGCTTTATTGAGGTGGAAGCAGCAGCTGCAGGAGGAGAGAAGATTGGGACCATACTCTGTGCAGAGCGTTGGTGCTGCCTAAGCAGTCTCCTTGGCTATTGGGCACAATCCTGGACGGGTTGCCACTCCGACACAGTATACCAGCATGCTGGCACTCATTTTGCCGACCTCGGAAGGATGACATGCCGAGTTAACCCCACCTGGTATTAATTCAACAGGTGAGTGGGATTTGAACTCAGGACCCTCGGATCCAAAGCCCGCCACCCTAGCCATTAAGCCAACATCAAGCCTAGCAGCTGTAGATTCAACCACACGTGCAAAAATCCCTGTACCGGAAGTGATCCCCTTATCATACAGTTCGTAAATATTTTAATGGAGCATTGATTTATATTGATAGTTCACTAGGTTTTTTTGGCCATTGATGAAATGGCTGTTTCACTAGTTTTTAGCAAAGTTGGGGGAAGGAGGAAATAAATCTCTCATTTTATTATTCTCTGGACGTGTCCAAATGGTTAGGTCCAGGCAGATCCTCCCCTAACGCTCTTTTCCCTTGCCCTCCCCTCACGCTCCCTTCCCCTCCCCTCCCCTCACACTTCTTTCCCCTCCCTTCACGCTGCTTTCCCTTCCCCCAC
>CM068961.1:60981956-60992090 GCA_035128595.1 Eptatretus atami
GAGGAGAGATGGAGAACATAAGTCCAGAATGGCACTGCAGTTATCTCAAGGTGTTGTGTCTTTTGACTGATCCTTTCCTGACATTTTGCCCGGCATCTAAAATGTGGCTGTTCTTACTGAAGGGTTCGGTGAAATTCGGCTCCTTTTGGTCTCATCCTTTAGATTACTTTTCCAGTTCATTCATCAATCATCTTGATCGACTTGGACATCAGACCTTCTCATTAATAGACTAGAAAGCTGGACAATCATACTCTATTAACTCTCTCATAGACTGCCCCGTGCCCTTGAAAATTTCCGGCCACTCGATTCTTGAGCTTATCTTCAGGCTTTGATTTTTGGGAAACCTTGCCACCTTTCTTGCCACCGATTTCTCATGAATGCTTGAAAAAGTCTTTCAGGTTCATTCGGTGAATGGTTTGAAGAAACCTGACACGACTTCTCAACCAGACGTTCTTGCCGGAACTTTTCATTAGCGTTTCTGTCCCTGTTGTTTCCACACTGGAGCAAACTGAGTCACGATCACTCGTTCATAACTTCCTGGTCATGATGTGTGGAGCTTGGTTCAGGAATCGTCAGTATGCTGAAAGGGTTCTCCTTGTTCTCGATCACAGTGAGAATAGCTTGGATGTTCTTTTCCCAAATTCAGTTCTTCTGATTTGCTGAAGGAAGAGTTGACTCCTGCTGATAGTAGCCTGATTCTCAACTCCACTCAGAATCACGATGGCAGATTAACTAACACCTAACATTTCATGATAGATTGATGTCCCCACATTGCTAACATACTGTTTCTTCTGTGTGCTACCAATTATCCCTGAGCTATCTTCTTTTTGACCTAATTGATAGTTTGCTCCAGCGCCATGTCGCCCCAACAGCTTTGAAATTAACAACCGATCGCTTCATTGCAAATTCCCCATCTTTGAATGCTTGGTGAAACTTGCCTTGTGGTAGTTTTCAGGGAGTTTTCTCATGTCCTCTAGATACAAGCTGAACCATTCTCAATAGTTGGTAGAGTCACAAACGCAGCCAAACATTGGTAGCAATGCCTGCACTGCCTTCACATGTAGCTCCAATTGGCCTCACGGTCGCTCTATCAAAGTTCTCCAGCATTTGAAGCCAAATTGATGAATGTGTCCAGAACTTGAACGCTTTCACTGATTTACACGCCTTGGCCTTGCATTTCGAGCCCTGAGGGATAATCTGAAAAATAAATGATAAAGTGCATGTGTGAGCCTATACCTTTTTCATTGATGTACATGCACATCAGGTATTTACCTGCTGCATCTATATTTACAAGGCTAATGAAAATCATGATAATTGTCACTATCGAAAATAGTGTTACATACCATTTAATCTCATGGTCCCTAAAAGGGTTTAATACACAATATATGCATATCATTTTATGCAGAGTCCTTGGCTATCAAGAATCTGCCAATCTATTCAAAAAAAATTGACTCACAATAAGCTTCAAAATGGCATTTTCTGTAGCCAAGGTCAAATTTTAAGCAATAGGTCATTTTTCGTGAACCTTTTGACTCTGTGACCCAATTAGCCAAAAATTGCAAATTACTGTATTGATCTGAAAGAGCAAATTAAAAACAAACATTTTGATTGGTAATTTGTTTGTGATATCTTCAATATTGCCGGAGAAAATCAGCTTTATGTTTCCCCTACCCCCAATACAGCCTCAGATTTGGCGCTCGGACAAATTTCAAACGTCATTGTGGAGTTAGTGCGCAGGATTCAGAATGTCCACCCTATTTTTCGATGTGCCTAGGTGCCTAGCTTTTAAGAAATGAAGAGAAACTTACGGGCACATCAACTTGCACACCGGGGACCGAGCCAGTCAATGGATTAAATCTCGGAAAACATGCAGCCAATCCACAGGGCCACGCCATCCAATCCAGTTAGGGAAGGTTTATTATCTGTTTCCAACTTTATGGCCACTACAATATACCATAATATATAATTAATATACAAAGATTGAAATATATATATATTATATTATATAATATATAATATATATATATATTATATTAATGCACTTGAAGGAAGCGGGTCCCATCAAAGATTTGGCATCAACTTTATTTTCATTTGACACCTTTGATGGAGTACTGCAAGTCAATGAAATCCTATTGCTTGCAGGTGTCCTGGTGTTTTCTTCCCTTCTCTCCCCTTCTTTTCCTGCTGGTTCATTCATTTGCTTGCTTGTTATGTCCACCTGTTGCCCGACTTCAATCCATTGGCTTTTGTCGCTCTGTACCACTTGCCCTTCAATGAGCTGACATTTTTAATCTTTAATAAAAATTTACATTTGTCATTCAGTAGAGATGGGGTTTCCCCGTTATAAAAGACCTCTGAAATAATTCAGTCATTTCTTTTAAAAACAGTGGTCTAAAAATATCTTGGTGAAGTAAATGTGCAGAAATTAGTTGCACAAAGGAGTCATGTCAGCCCCAAGAGCAGGTTTGACAGTGCTGGCCATTGGAAACACTGTTATTGTTGGTCAAAATCTATTCGCTTCAATACCCTCTCCTCTACCTGCTATTACTCATTCAGATAAGGTTTGTTTTTTATCTTTGTCCACCTACTTACCTCGCACACCATTGGCTGGTTAACCTGGCCTTCACTGTCTGTCACTCCACCTCTTTCACATGCTTGCTTGTGTGTGACTGTGTCCGGCATACCAGCCAAAGGGGTTCCACCATTGTAAAAAACTGAGCATGCTCCTACGTTTCAAACCAATTGGCAGTCATCGTAGGCCAAAGCAACATTATGAGGGTATTCTATCATTTCAAAATTAATGCTTGGTTCCCAACTCTTGGCAAGAAATTTCACTTGTGCTGCCCAGGTGAGTGTGATAAGGTTGACTGAGGGGAACACAGGCTATGCATGGTGTGTATGGTGCCACAATGTTCTCCTGATAAGTATCCCTGCGGGGATGAGCGTGACGATGGTATAAACCAAGCCAATGTCAATTACGCTGAGGAGCTTGCTGATGATTTACCTTTAAGCGATGAGAGAAGCAAGGTGGCGGGTGGCCTCGAGAGGTACGCACATTCACCTCTAAATGCTCGTCTAAGGCGTGGATTTGAATCCCGAGCCAGCTATAAACTGTCATCTGGTGTTTCCACAGGCGCGGGGTGATTCATCAATGTGTGTTGCTGTCCCTCGGTATGACGTTAAAGTGGGCATCTCCCATCTGCTGTCATTAGTTGTGTGGATGGCAAAAGGGATCCCACGATGTCTATCTCGAAGATTCGGACCAGCTTTTTGCCGGCACCCTGGACCAGTTTCTAAATTCCTTCCCTGAGTGGTGACCAGCCAGGATTGTTAGTCTATTAACTGTTTTGGCAGCTACCAACAACTCTGCAAATGGCATGTTGCATGATGATGAAGAGAAGCATGTTTTAAACTGAGCAACTTCCCTCAATAGCATGAGGATGCTTTACAGACATGCATTGGACATAATGCTGTACTTATATTTCCTATTTTGCGCTTTCTCTCCCAGCCTGATGGAGCATGAGAGTGCAAACTCTGATGTGAGCACGGGAAGTCACGGCACTGATCTTGCTGGTTGGACAGACGCCGCCTCGCAGGCTCCAGCATGGACCGTCAGGCACGACGCCGACCTTGCTTCAGGTCGAGTGTACCGATGTGTGGCTTTTTGAAGGATGATTGTAAGTTTTGTTCGCAGTTTCATGTCGTTACCATTACAAGTGTATTCTCCTTCCCCCTCCCCCTCCACCCAATTCTTTTTGATTGTCATTTATATGCTATGAGCGGGATCCATTTTTTGGAATCTCTCACCATAAAATATTAAACAGTTTATGCCACCGGTGATGAAAGTCGCCGGCGGCATTGATTTCGGGTTATCCGTACATATGTACGTACGGTCATGTGAATTTTCTCTTGTATTCTCTGCAAACCGCTTATATTCGATTGACCACAATTTTCCCATAGATGTGACGACTCAATCGCAGAATTTTTAATAATATGATGTCAGCAGGTCACGTGGTGGTGGCAGTCATGTTGGAAAAACAGAAAAACTCTTGGACCTATCTGTATATCCTAAAACCGCACCATGGAAATAATTGAAAACTTGGCACCTGGCAACTGCCGCTGCATGGGGAAAATAAGGGATGATTTGACCTATGACAATCCTCTGTGAGGGGTTATCCTTGTCAAAATTCGACATGTATGACACTGCCATTCAATCAGTATGAAAATTTGAGAGGTATGAAAATCTAGGGATAGATTGGTCGACAGAAATGTTTTTTTATGACATCAGTCATGTGGTTTGGCAGCCACATTGCTTTACAAAACAAAGGAATAAAAAATCTTCTTCTCCAGAACCGCTTTAATGATGTGTTAAGACTTTGTGTAATTACGTGTAAGTTGAATGTTGCTGGCCCAATAATGACCTCACTTACAGTACTCTTCAGAAAGTATTCACACCCCTGACTTTTGTCCATTTTTTGTGTTTACAACTTGAATTTAAAATGGATTAATTTATTTTTTGTGTCACGATTCCACACAAAAATACTTCCATGATTGACAAAATGCAAAATGTTTTTAGGAAATTTTACTAATTTAATGAAAAATGAAAAGCTGAAATATCTTGCACCAAAAAAGATATTCAAACCCCCTGAGTCAATACTCTGAGAAGCCTTTGGCAGTGATACAGCCTTGGTGTCTTCTTGGGTATGTCTGTATCACTTTTGCCACATCTGGATTTGGGGATTTTTCTTCCTTTTTTTTCCTTAACAGATTTGATTCAAGAATCTGTCAAAGTTGAATGGGAAGCATCGCGTGAGCCAGCAATCTTCAAGTATTCCAACAGATTCTCAATGTGATTTAGTCTGGGCTTAAGGCTGAGCCATTCGAAGGGCTTTCACATTCTTGTTCTGAAGCCATTCCAGTGTTGCTTTTGGCGTATTCTGGGGGTTCATTGTCCCTGTTGGAATGTTATCTTCGCCACAGTCGCAGGTCTTTTGCCAACTCTGAAAGGTTTCCCTCAAGATTTGGCTTCATTCATTGTTCCCTCTATTCCGTACAAGTTCCCCCAGTCCATGCTGCTGAAAGTATCACCAGAGGCATAATGCTGTTCATCCACCATGCTTCACGGTAGAGATGGTGTTCGGGGAGTGATGAGCTGTGCTCAGTTTCTGCCAGACGTAGCGCTTTGCATTGTCAGGCCAAAGGAGTTCCAATTTTGTGTCACATCAGCGACAGATCTTTTCCCTCATGGCTCTCAGTCTTTCACATACCTTTTTTGGCAAACGCAGGCATGCTGTCACGTGCCTTTATCCAGGAAGTGGTTTCCGTGCTGGCCACTCTCCCTAATAAAGCCTAGATTTGTAAAGTGCTGCAGAGATTGTTTGTCCTTCCAGCATGATAATCCCATCTCAGCCAATGACCCCTGTAGTTCTGTAGAGTGGTCATTATGTTTTGGTCACCCTTCTCAGACCAAGATCCTTCTTTCCCCGTTGCTAGTTTGGTTAGACGGCCAGCTCTAGGAAGAGTCTGGGCGTTCCACATTCTTTCATTCCTAATGATGGAGCTCACTGCTGCTCTAGGGGTCAAACACTAGAAATTGTTTTATCCCCTTCCCCAGATCTATGCTCCTCACAATTCTATCTCCAGATTCTAACAGGGGACTTTCCTTGGGACCTTCATGGTAGAGTTTCCTGCTCTCAACTGTGGACCTCAATTGAAAGGTGTTGTTTCTTTCTAAATTCAGTCCAATCAATTGAATTTGGCCACAGGTGACTCCATTCGAGTTGAGGAGACATCTCAAGGATGATCAAAGGAAATTGGATGCACTTGAGTCAACTTGGCAGTGTCAAAGCAAAGGGTTGAATACCTTATTGACCCAAGACTTTTTTCAGCTTTTCAATTTTAATGATTTATAAAAATTTCTGACAAAAATGTTTTCCTTTTTGCATTATGGGGGTATTATGTTTTTTTCAAGTGACAGATTTATTTATTTTTTTTCATTATCAGTGACAATTTTTTTTTTAATTTCAATCCATTTTTAAATTCAGCTGTAAACACAACAAAATGTGAAAAAGTGCAAGGGGTTTGAATACTTACTGAAGGCACTGTTTGCAGCCGATTTGGACCAGGGAGTTATTGCTCCATTTAAAACCTATAACCTGAGCGCGTACCATGAGTTGCAACCTACATTCGCGAAAACTGACGGTGAAACCAGGGCAAAACTAGAAAGCACTGAAAATACAAAAGCAATCCGCGTCCACTTTGTACTCCAACTAAAACTTGATGCAAAACGACGATTACCATTGCCCCGGATGATGCGGTGAGAAAAGCGGTCCGTTGTGTTGGCGCTGTTACCCAGAGTACAGTGGAGAAGTGATCAGCACCTCCCCACTTCCCCAAGCTCAGTGGGCTGCCGTTTGTCTAATTTACAGTCCATGTGACGTGTGTGTGTGTGTGTGTTGGCTTCCCTATGAGCATGTAAAATAAGAAGAAGAAAAAAAAAAAAAACAGGCCACTCGTTAAAATAATTGAGAACCAAATCAGAAGATGTTGAACACTTTCACTGGATTTATGGACTTGCAATAGCTTCAATTTGAACTCACTCACATGTACATGCAGTGTACATCTATTTGACAAGCTCCTGGCAGAAAGCAAGGAGATTACCTGTGTACCGTCCACGTTACTGGTGGGCGGTGCTACTCACCATTTCACAGTTCACTGTTGTTTCATTACGCTTGAAAGAGTTTGTTCAAGTAATAATGAATAATTTTATGAGTTTTTGAACATTTGTGTGGAAATATTTTTCTTGAATTTTCCTTTGCTTCTTGCTCTTGAACACAGCATGCAGCTTGAGTATGGTAACAACAAACGTCTCGATTTGCTTCACACCGTGTTTTCATTGGGTGAACAGCGCTTCTGTTTTGAGACATTATACACAAGACCGCTGCCTTCTGATTTATTATAAAATGCCTCTAATTCCAGGCTTAGTGCTGCAAATCGCTCAGCCAGACTTGTAAGGGCTTGTTTGTATTGTGCACTCCTGTAGAGGTTCTGTTGTGGAAGTTTGAGAGAGATTTTTTTAGTTTTTTGTAAATGTGGTCTTGTTCTGTGCTAGCGAGAAAGGAGGGTGGTTGCCAGCTTCACAATATTGAAGAATTTGGAAATAGGACACAAACCAAATAACCGCACAGGTTAATCACCGCCCAGCTTAAAACCCATTTACTATTGCAGGATAATTTTTTTTTTTAGAATTGAGGAAAGATGTAAAGATTATGAGACATCTCCCATCCAATTCCAAAGGTATGTAGCATTGCTATGTTGGCAATTAATCTAAATTAGGCCCGATTTGTGATAGATTGGAAGAAAACAAGAATTTTCTTATATTGTTCTTTTTTGTTGTCTGTCCATAGTCAAGGCTTGTGGAAGAGCTCGAACAATGAACCAATCAGGAGCAAGTGAACAAAAGGAACAGCGTAGAGGGAGGAGTGGGGTGGGGGTGAGGAGACACTAGCAGCAGAGGTGGGACTAGACAAATTAATGAGTGTGGGGAGGAAGGAGGTGGTAGGGAGGACTCATGGGAGAGAAGTAATAGATACAGAAGCTCTCAGGAAGGAAAAAACTGGAAATTTGGAAAATGGGGTGGGGGTGGAAGAGAGTGTGTTGGGTTATGTTTTCGTTTGTTTTTTATTTTTTTTTGAAGTGAGGAGGTAAATAGGATATATTGAGGAGGAGAAAAGTACATATATATGGGAAGAAAGAAGCAATTGAGGAACACTGAGACCAAAAGGCACCACAATGTTTTTTTTCCCAGCGGCTACCCCAAGGGAGTAAGGCCTTCAACAACAGGAAAACGAATTTGACAAATTCAGCACAACCAAGTATGATATAACAATGGAAAATTGGACGAACACAAACAGCAACACAGGGATGAAGATTGTAACAGAAAACACGACAGATCCGGATCGGGAAAAAAAAAAACCCCTTTAGCTTTATTGAAAGGTGGAAGCAGCAGCTGCAGGGGAGAGAAGGATTGGCGACCATACTCTGTGCGAGCGTTGCGTGTGCGCTAAGCAGTCTCCTTGGCTATTGGCACAATCTGGACGGTTGTTGGCCACTCCGACACAGTATACCAGCATGCCTGGCACTCATTTGCCGACCTCGAAGGATGAACATGCCGAGTTAACCCACCTGCGTATTAATTCCAAAACAGGTTGAGTGGGATTTGAACTCAGGACCCTCGATCCAAAGCCCGCCACCCTAAGCCCATTAAGCCAACATCAAGCCTAGCAGCTGTAGATTCAAACCACAACGTGCAAAACATCCCTGTACACGGAATGATCCCCTTTCATACAGCTTCGTAAATATTTAAATGGAGCATTGATTTATATTGAATAGTTCACTAGGTTTTTTTGGCCCATTGATGAAATGGCGTTTTTCACTAGTTTTTAGCAAAGTTGGGCGGAAGGAGGCAAATAAATCTCTCTTCTTTTATTATTCTCTGGACGTGTCCCATGGTTAGGTCCAGGCAGATCATCCCCCTAACGCTCTTTTCCCATTGCCCTCCCCTCACGCTCCCTTTCCCTCCCCTCCCCCACACTTCTTCCCCTCCCTTCACGTGCTTTCCCTTCCCCCACCCCTCTCATCCCCCCTCCCGTCCTCACTACCCCCCGCTGATTCCTCGTTCCTCGCCCCTCCTCGAATCTCCTTACCGTCTCGCTCCTCCCACCCCTCTCTCCCCTACTCGATCCACCCCCCACTTAGTATACCCAATTGTCCGGTTGTAGTTTATCTCCAGACGTTCTGGACCAGTGGTTATTCTCTGGATATTACATCCCCATCACCCACTGTCGTACCTTGCCGTCCCCTCACGCTGCCTTTCTGTTGACATAGTCTGGATGGTCGGTTTATATCCAGACGTTGTGTGGACGGTGGTTATGTCCGATATATATACTATATATATATATATATATATAATATATCGTGTAACTGCTGTGGAAATTCGCAGAACACCATAAAGTTCCCTTGATCAGTATATCCCAGTAAGTTGGTGTTCAGATTAGGTCCCACTGTGGTGTTTAGAGGAATTCTTCGTGTTCACCGGGCTGTGACCCCTTTGAGATAGTTGTTTCTTCTTTCTCTATCGTTATATTTTGAAGCCGACATATCTCGCCAACCATTACAACAAACCACGACGCAACAACACAACCACCCCCACTACGCCCAGACGCCAACCACGCTACGATTGCGCCACAACAACACCACCACCATTTAAACCATCTTCGCACTATGCCAGCCTTGCAAACGCCAATCCTCCAACAGGACCACGCTACGACCCTTTCCGCGTCAAAGCGGTCCAGAAACGCGGGCAGTTAAAGAACGAGGAAAGGAAACCTCCATGAGTGAGTAGTGGGGTTTTTTTACCCGCCTTTTTTCTCGCGAGGCTGGTGTGACGAAAGGGCGAGGCGGCCCGCTCGCGATTGGTGGATACGAGGAGTGAGGCGTCGGAGTTGAGAAACGCCCTCTTTTCGAGAAGCCTTCTCGAGGGGGCGGAGCCGAAAACGGGGAGGGCGAAGGCGGACCCCAGGCTATATATGGCGACAGCCGCGACCTTGCTCTCCTCTCTTCGTTGGCGCTCTTCTCCTGGTCTGGCTCTCCTCTCTTCATTGGCGCTCTTTTCCTGGTTCCTGGTCTCCTCTCATTCAGTTGGCGTCTTCTCCTGGTCTGGTCCTCTCTTCGTTGGCGCTTCTTCTCACTGGTCTGGTCTCCTCTCTTCTTTTTGCGCCCTTCTCTTGTCTGTGCTTTGTCTGGTCTCTTGGTCTCTTGGTCTCTGCGTCTCAGTGGAGCGACCCGTACACAAGGCGTGGGTCCGGTGGAGAGTCGGGCAAGTACCGGGACGCGGACGGGAGGCGCCAGCTCTTGCGCGGTGTGGGGCGAACCTGCGCGTCCGTGGAGGAGGAGAGTGCCAGAGAGAGCTCGCCGACCATCAAGGCACCTCGAGGGTGCAGGTAACCTGCTATGGTCTCGTGGGACCCGTTCGGTCTCCCAGGTCCCGTGCCATAAAGACCCAAGTGGTCCAGCCTGACCGCCTTGTCTGTGAGGGGGTCTTTTCTTGTGTTTCTTTTGGGTTTTTGAATGAAT
>CM068961.1:60992292-61021317 GCA_035128595.1 Eptatretus atami
CTGCAAGACAAACTTATAATTAATAGAATCCGGCCCATATGAATTGCCATTGATGATCACTATTATGGCCACTTGAGTGGTGTTGTCACTTGTAACAAAAATGTTGATTGTACAAAGCAAAATTTTTGCTGCGGCGTTAATCTGGCTGGTCCATTCGCTCTGATTTCCAGTGTTAGTATAACGATTCCATCATTTACCCCCCACCCACCCACCCCACCTCCAAAAAAAGTAATTTGCTTGCAATAGCCTGGCTTATCTTACAAAAAATTATTTGTATTTTTTACATGGTCTCAGGCTCATGGAGGAGTTGCGCACAAATCATGCAAACAGGTCATTAGACAACAATGAAGTTCATCCTCGGATAAAACAGCCACTGTTTGGCAGAAATGAAAGTGATGCTGGTGAGATTAAAAAATTAAATTGGTAATTCTTCTCAGTGGCAACTCTGGTACGGTTGACATCTTCTTTGTTGAAGTCACTTTAAATTCACCTTACGTGAACATGTCAATTTAGGAGAAATTTTTCCGGCTCTCCAGGGTATGTCAACCAGAAGGATTTATCTGTGCGGCTGCTCCTCTAAATGCTGAGTGCTCAAGAAACGGCACATCCTGGGTATGGCTTTGGCTTAAGAGGAGAATGCAACTGCTGGCCTCCTCATAAAACATTATGCCACTGAGTCTGGTATTTTTCCATCCATGATTTTGATGGCTAACCATCCAATCCTTGATGTCTTTGAGGGTTCCTTCAGCAAATGATGCCTGCGTTCAGGGGCAAGCTCTCAGCTTGCCGAAATGTTAGCGACTGTAATCGGTGCCCGATGTTTTCTTCATGTGTATGAAACAGGATGGGATGGATGATGGAATGGACAACAAAAGGAAACTTTTTATGCCCAAAGCCAGTTGTGTTTGATAGTGACTTTATTAAAGAGGGATGAATTTGAAAAATACTCTTGGTATATATGTTATGTATTGAGGCTAAAAATGCTAATGAACAACAAAATATTAAAGAGAGAAGACTCTTGGGAGCAATACAAAAACAAAGTCATAAAGTGCAATAATATAACCAATTGAAATTGATTGTAGTTAAAATGGCATGTTTACAATGTAAAATAATTTATGGGAAGAAGCCAAGTCAGGATGACCCACATAAACCAGCTCGAGGATTGATGTAAATTTTTGTTGATCTTTTGGATATCTGTGATGATTGGATTAAAAAAGAATTTAAAAATTGAAACTGGTGGAAACTCGTCTTGGGTGGACACTTAACAATGGATAAGAAGTGTTACTACCATGGCGAGAATCACTAATCGATCGATCAAATGTAATCGTACTTTTGCGGAACATCAGGCTCCCAAATAGTTCTTAGGCAGGGTTATGATTGGGGGATTGCCATGGCATTCCCAACAGTCAGTAGGGTGGGAACTTGTAATTTTTTCGGGTGGTGCTGGCGATAATTCGCTCACTCTTCGGGAAAGGACCACGTGGGATCTTTAAAGTTCGCCGATGACCACTGCTAGCAGATGGGGTCTTCTGGCTTAACATCTTTCCGATGCTGGGTGATGAATGATGAAACACCAGAATGACCAGTTTATAGCTGGTCAGATTTGAACCCAGGAGGAGAACTAGAACGCGAGTTCAGACAGTTGCACAAATTTCTGAAAAATTTGTACATGCTGTGAGGCCATGTTTAGGTGTGGTATGAAAAGAAAAACACCCTTTATTGACAAGAATAGACTGTTGTGTGTTGCAATCTCAGCAAATACACATGCAATGATCCCTTTGTTTAATATTTCTTCGCATGCAGTGTTAAGATCTTTGTGTTTGAAGTCGTATTTTTCGACCACTTGGCACCATATTGATATCATCCTGCGGTCTTTTTGTGGTTGTATATTCTTCTGATCATCGCCTTGTTGCTCACCTAGCTGCTATGCTAGTTTTGGGGCATGGTGCTGAACCCTCTAAAGCAAGCTGAACTCGTGTAAGTTTTGTATTCGAGGTGTCAAAGCAAAGAGGAGGAATTTTACTTCTCCGCTTACAGAACCACAAACGCAAGAGGGCCCGGGGTTGACCCCGCCGATTCGGACTCTCCCTGGGTCTTCTGCTCTCAGATGTGGATATTGTGTCCGTGGGCCGGTTTGGCTGCCGTGTAATGCGAAACGCATTACAGGCACGTGTTACCAAATGCTCACTGCCCCAGCGATCATGGCTTTTCCAGCCAGCTTGCACGACACTCGGCTCGGCTCCATCCACCAGTTCCTTTTGCACACAAAACTACAGGTAAAAAAAAAAACAAAAAAAAAAAACATACAAAAAAAACAAAAAAAAAAAAAAAAAAAAAAGAAAAAAATAAAAAAAAAGAAAAAAAAAAAAAAAAAAAAAAAAAAAAAAAAAAAAAAACAAAAAAAAAAAAAAAAAAAAAAAAGAAAAAAAAAAAAGAAAAAAAAAAAAAAAAAAAGAATAAAGAACAACAAAAAAAAAAACAAAAAAAAAAAAAAGAAAAAAAACCGAAAAAAAAAAAAAAAAAAAAAAAAAAAAAAAAAACACAAAAAAAAGGTTGTGAAGGTTTTCTGGGGAGAGTGTGTGCCGGGGGAGGCTTGTTGTTTCTTGTTCTAGTAGCACATTGTGTGATCGTTTTTTTTTCAGCGGCGGAGGGGTTGCATTTTGAGTTGAAACTGTCGGAGGTTAAAATTACAGGAACGCCCTTGGTGGGATGTTTCAGAAGCGACCTGCTTGATGGAGAAGATTAATGTTGTTCAATTAGCCATTTAGTGTGTTCATGTTTCCATTTATTATAATTGGAAAATGAGCGAATAATTTTTGCAAAATTTTCAGTGTTAGTTAATTCTCTTGATATCGACCAGTTTATGTTTCTTTTCGTTTTATTTTGGTCTCACACTTCACGTGGGGCACACGATGTACTCCCCCCACCCCCCTTCACTTTTGCACTGTTCCAAACCGTGCCCTGCATTATATGAAGGACATGATAACTTCATTCGGCAGAATCTCTGTGGAACCTGTCTTGCGGGAGTGTCGTGAGCATATTGTTCCACTGTTAGGCATCTCTACCGAATGACTATAAAGCCGACAAATGTCCGTCCGTCCGTACGTTCCGTACGTCCGTCAATTTTTTCTTTCTCGATCTTGATGAAACTTTAAGTTGTGGGTACGAGGTCGATTGAGTGTTGCACAACGATATAACTTTCCGGGTTCAAGGTATGAGGTCACGTAAGTTATAAAAATCCCATTTCAAACCTATCTAGTCTCCATTCTACAGATATTCGGCAACTGTTATTGATTATGATAGTAAAAAAATATTATCTTGTATCGGAACCGGACGATTTTGAATTTCCGTTCCCGTTGGCCGCCACGTAACCTGGAAGATGGTCAAAAACATCTCCCGGTACAAAGAAAACTTTTTACTTTCCGATCTGATGAAATTTGGTATGTGGTAGAGGTCGATGGTGATACCCAACGACATATTTTTTCTCCGGATTCGAGTCAGGGTCAATAAGGTATTGAGGTCACGAAAGTTGTGAAAGTCGCCATTTTCAAAACCTATCTGTCTGTTCATTTTAGGAGATATCTGGCAAACGCGTTCATCGATGATAGTAAAAACATTATAGAGAAGACCGTACCCACACGGCGGTAATTTTTTTCTTATTACCCTTCAGTGACCTCGCTTTTGAAGGATTGGGATTGCGGGGAGGTGGTTGTGTGATGGGTTGAATTTTGGGTGCTGGGCTGAAAGGCAGATAATGTCAGCCCCGTCCCTCACTGTGTGTGTCTGTGTGTCCGTCCAAACTTTTTTTTTCGTCTGTTTCCCCATGCAGCGCATTCAGAAACTTTCGTGTTTCTCTCCACAAACCGCTGGTCAGATTGAGCAAAACGAAATTTCACCATAGGGAAGGCGACTAACCCATGCAGAATTCCTTGTTGATTATGACGTCATAGGTCACGTTGGTGTGCAGCCATTTTGGAAAAACGGAAAAAAACGTTGGACCTCTGATCTCTGAAAACCGCACAAAGGAAAACATTGAAAACTTGGCACGTGACAGTAACTCCTCATGGAGGAATAAGTGTATTTTATTTTTAATGGCGTCATGGTTCCTTCGTTTATAACATCATAATGCATATGTAGAATGCTACAGCAGATAGATGAGCATTTTGGGTCAGTTGGGGATAAATGGTCCATTATAAAAAGTTTTGCTACGTCATTGGTTCATGTGATTCCGGCAACCATATGGTTAAAAAAAAAAAAACCTTCAAAAATCTTCTCTGAAGTGCTGACAGATCGAGGGCAACACTTCACACAATATTGACTGCCTATCCACGAGGAAACAAAAGGTTCACACATATGATGTCATAGGTCACATGTTTGGCAGCCATATTGGATGAAGGAAAAATATTTAATGATGTTTTCTCTTGAACCGCTTATCAATCACCATGAAACTTCACCAATGAGGATCTAGTAAATGATTGGGAATACATGTTTTTAAATTTCAACTTGATAGATGCATGGTCTCTGGCAGGCAAATATATATATTTTTATCTGGGTTGGTTTGATATTTTTTGAGAGAGAGAATATATATATATATAATATATATATATATATATAGATAATATTTGGTTTTGAATAAGGCTCACTGGCTGTGCCTGGATGGGTTTGCGGGGTAGAGGATTATCAGCTGAAATGTGAATCCTATCCAGGTTCCTACTGATTACTTCATCTTTGCTTTTTTTGCTTGTTTTGGTTCCTTCTGATTACTCCAATGACAGGGACTGTTACCGATTTAGTCTTCCATTTGATTTTAAACTTGAATTTATTTTTTGCAATTTTATTTTAAATAGAAATCACCATTCTAAAAATCAAATTGAATAATAAATGAAAAAACGTTATGGTTCAGGGCGGTGTCCAATCAAAGCGGGACATCTTTGTCCGGTCATCACCCCCACAGTTATAAATGGCAGTTTCTATTATGTCTCCATTACGACACAAAAAATACCAAAACACCACACAAAACAAGCCGAGTGAGCGGTCTGCAATCTCTGATTGCTCTTTTTAAAAAATCTATGCTCAGTTTGATTTTTGAGTGACTGCCCAAAGGTCAGACTATTTCACCTTTATTTTGTTTCAGCGATAGCACCCCTTTTCTAGATGTATCGGCAGTACTTTGTCCATATCAAACACCAAGGCTGCCAACAATGCATTAATGCAAAAGTCGATTTTTATTCATTGTTTGAGTTTGGATGATGTTGCCAGCACCGCCTTTTATAGTCGGTGTTTTATTGCCGTTCACAACTTGCCCTTGAGGCATTTAAGAGTGGACCATAAAATGTGGACTGCACTGCACGTTTAGAACCAAGGAACGGGCAGCCTGATTTACCTCCTCCCTAGGTTATTATAGGCCAGTGGATTTGCAAAAATGGCTGTAGTTTGGGAAGAACAATATTGAAGAATGGAACAACCAGTAAGTTGTGACAGCTGCCCAACAAGCAAGGCTTGAGGTCCGACGCTTCGGGAAGGAGTGTTCTTCATGTTTGGTACTGATGCAGGCCCGTGTGCAGTTGATAAGACATCCCCAAGGGTGGAGGGAATGATCACCTGATTGCAATGTATGCAGATGGCCAAACGTCTATCACGTCATTGTGTGTGTGGTGTGTTGGTGGCGGCGGAGGTGGGGGCATTGCTAGCTTTTGTACATCATCCAGACAGAAAGGAGTTAGAACCTTATTACTTTCATTCGTCTTATTAGTACCCCACCGTTTCACCGGAGGAAACTGTAGATTTGCTCTCCGTCTGTCGCGTCCCACCTGTGGTTTTTCCGAATCCCCCTCTCCCCCCATACCTTTTAAACATTTTAACATGAACTTGGTACATTGCTTTATTATTGATAAGTAACAGAACAATTTCAGTTCAGTGCATTGTCATTTTTCATCGAGTTATGCCATTTTTAGATTTAGGAACATCACATCAGTTGGGACATGGCATCGCAAAGCAATTCTTACTCTTGTTATCCTGTATTTCACGTGCTTATAACATGGTTGCACATAACCTGTAGGGGGAAACGGGGTGTATTGGGACGGCATCGCCTCAGCTGCTATAGGGGATGTCCCAATGACCCAATAACATTTAGTTTCCCCCCTTCATTCAGATTATTGCACATGTTAAATCATAGGACAAAATAATGCAATATTACACAGGTAGATGTGCATTGTTATAACGTATTGCAATTTAGGATAGATTCAGCTTAGTACATATAGATAAAAGGTAATATATGATGGTGTTTAAGCTTTGATAGTATTATGTTTTGTATTATTATTAAAACAAAACAAAACAATTCATGTCTGAGATTGAATATTTGGGAAAAAAATAAAAAGATTAGGCCACACACATGAGCTACATCTCAATTTATTCTCACTTCACCCAATGGTCAACATGGCAGTGGTGGATTTGAAACAAAATGAGGATCATCATCTGTCATATTTCTGTTCACGAGAATTGTTCTTTTTTTTTTTTCTTTCTTGCTCAACACCAGTTGCACGCATTGCCTGCACGTTATTAAGGAAAGCTTACTCATGGTCTCGAACGTGTGGACCTGAGCCTTGCCTCGCTGGGGCAGCTGTTCCGCCTGTGGAAGCCTACATTTTTGGAAGCGAGTTGTTGTTTTGTGCAAAATCCATTGACGATATTGTAATTCTCCTCATACAAGTTGGTATTCAAAAAAAATAATATAAATAGGAATCCGAATCCTCAGTGTCACCAGACATGAACCCACACCTTGAATGCTTCCCCTATTTCCACACCAATCCAGCCATAATGTGCAAGCGATGTGTTTTTGATTCTCTCTAATGTAAAGCAGTATTTACAAGCATTGTCAAAAGGTTGAAACAAGGTCAGAAAAGGTTTGTTTGACACTTTGCATTTAAACCCATGCATTGGCTGCAGTATTTGAGCCAGTGTTACCCCAGTTTATTTATTTTATAATCTGTCGTCCGTCCGTTCCGTCCGTCCCCCACCTGTTGTTTCCAGACTTTTTTTCCCCATACCCTTAAACACACTCAAAATGTCAAAGTTCCATGGCTTTATTATTACAAGTAACAGAAAAAGAGTTCTAATTTCAGGACGTTGTCAAATTTTTCACAGTTATGCCCTTTTGGGACTTAGAAAATATCACAATTGATAGGGGGAACATGTATTCAAAATCAATTCTTGCTTGTTGTTTGGATAATTTTCTTGAGTGTTATTTGATTTAATTAAGTACGAGTGGGTTACTCCTGCCCTCTGGGTGGGAGTGCCCTTATCGGCCACTCTCAGTAGGTAATGTTGCTGTTGGCACATACTTGGATTATGAAAAATCGAAAAAATATCCCCATTTTTAAATACATGTATTTTGTATTGATGTATTTATATTATATTATGGTGTGTGGTGTTATAATTGTATGTACAGGCGTGGCCATAAGGTCTGGAAACATAGGTAATTATACATTCTAATGGTTTATTGACATAATTACAAATATTTGATATGTTCAATTGACATACATGGACATGTTCAATGGTGTCCCTCATGAGAAATGCACAATTGAATGCGCTGCTGCAAAAATTGCAGTTGAACGTGGTGCAATAATGCAGCATTTCCATCAATCCCTGTACATGCATCCGTGGATGCGTTGCCTCAGATGAGTTGTCTTATTTTCACTGAATAACCTGCACCTTCAGACATACCCAAGAGAAGTAATCCAGGGGCTTCAGATCTAGTCTATTGCCTGGGGGTCCTCCCCCCCCCTTCCCCCCCCTCCCCCCCCTCCCCCCCCCCTCTCCCCCCCCTGTTGGCAAGTGATGTGGCCCTAAGTTTCTCTTCATTTCTTCAAACTAGGCCACCTAGGGGCACATCGGAAAATGAGGGTGTACTTCTTGAATCCTGGCACTTAACTCCACAATTGACTTTGAAATTTGGTCCTAGCCGCCAAATCTGAGGCTGTAATTTGGGGGTCGGGGAACATCAAAAGTGATTTCTCGCATATGAAGAGATATCACAACAAATTACCAATCAAAATGTTTGTTTTAATTGCTCTTTTCAGATCCAATACAGTAATTTGACAAATTTTTGGCTAATTAGGTCACCAGAGGTCAAAAGGTCACGAAAAAATGACCTATGCTTAAAATTTGGACCTTGCTACAGAAAATTGCCATTTGAAGCTACGTGGATCATTTTTTTTGGATAAATTGGCAGATTTGATAGCCAGGGACTCAGCATCAAAATGATATGCATATATTATGAGATTAACCATATACAATCCAGAAAAAAAACGGAAAAATGACTGTTACTTCAAAATGCGTTTCTTAATGCCGCAAATTGTAACGATTGCATCTGAATTTTTTGGACATTCTACCTTGAGGACTTCACGTTACCTCATGCAAACATGGTTAAATCAAGTCCTAAATTTCAGAATAGAGTGTGCTTGCCCAAAAAACACTGAGATATTTCTGAATCAGTCCAAAAATATACAATCTAAGAATTACATGAACCCAAGGATTTTTGCAACATATTTCACCCTCGTAACTGTGACACTTGCAAAAATGTGCAACAGGGCAATTTCTTTTGGCCGACAAAGAACACCATCTTCAAGTCGCACATTTGCCACAATTACAATGGATAGCGAATTCTCGGTATTGGCCTGGACACCTCTAACCGGCACTAGCGTTCATCATCTTCCTCAAAGCCATAGGAGAGAGACTTGAGTGTGGTTTCATTGGAGACTGAGATATCGTCATCCACTGTGTGGATAACTATGCCCTTTTTGATAGAATATGAATGGCTGACTAGTAGGGGCAACTCGTGAGGGATAGCCCCTTGCTTGATGGTACTTGCTGGTCACGGAGGCTGTCCATACTGGTTAGCGTTGTCCCCTTTTTCATCACTTTGACCAGATAGCTTTCCGCCTTTTACCAATCCTCCTTCAGTTGCCCATTTCTGCTGATGTCCCAAAGTGTTCCAACCAAAGGAATGGCTTTGATTGCTGCAGGTTTGCGTGCCAACTTTACTTAGTGTAGTCACATCCTGTCAGGGTGTTGAACTGCAGGAAGCAGCCTTGCAAAGATCAAGACCTATGCGCGAGGCCAGCAAATTGAATGGGAATGTGTCTTGTCGAATTCACGCCACCACCGGCTTTCTCCTAAAACTCAAGTAAAACTTGGACTTGGAGAGTTTGCCAATAGTACAGAAGGAGGACGAAGATATCAGTGTCGCCGAAAGCACAACTATTTCTCTCACCCATGGGCTTTACAGGCTTGCAGTGCATGAGGTATGATGCGGACTGTCAGCCCTCTTCAAATGTCAGGCAGAGCTCAGAAACCTCATCAGAAGAGCCAGAACAAACAAGAACATGCAAGTTCATCAGAAAACGCCGCTTCACTACTATCTTCCTGCATCAGTTGAGTTTTCCCTTTGCCCTTGAATATGGCTTGCTGGGCAAGCAGAGTTGAAGCTTGTGCTTGTCCTCTTGCTTGGCCAGAAATCTTATCCATCTCCACTGCGCAAAGGGTATCCTCACTGACTAGATCAATTCAAAATGGGCTGATGTCCCTTCCCGCCTCTGTCTTTCAGAGTCCTTTACTGACAGACTCTATATATGAGTCAAAGACTAAATCAATTCTTCTGGGCCATGCTCTGATGAAAGGAAACATAGTCCAGAATGGCACTGCAGTTATCTTCCAAGGTGTTGTGTCTTTTGACTGATCTTCCTGACATTTTGCGCCCTAGGCATCTAAAATGGGCTGTTTCTTACTGAAGGGTTCGGTGAAATTCGCCCTTTTGGTCTCATCCTTTAGATTACTTTCCAGTTCATTCATCAATATTCTTGATCGACTTGGACATTCAGACCTTCTCATCAATAGCAGCTAAGAGAAGCTGGACAATCATACTCTATTAACTCTCTCAGTAGACTGCCCCAGTGCCCTTGAAATTTCCGGCCACTCGATTCTTGAGCTTATCTTCAGGCTTTGTTTTTTGGGAAACCTTGCACCTTTCTTGCCACCGATTCTCATGAATGCTTGGAAAAAAGTCTTTAGGTTCATTCGTGAATGGTTTGAAGAAACTCTGAAGACCTTCTCAACCAGAACGTTCTTGCCGGAACTTTTCATATAGCGTTTCTGTCCCTGTTGTTTCCACCATGGAGCAAACTGAGTCACGATCCTCGTTCATAACTTCCTGGTCATGATGTTGTGGAGCTTGGGTTCAGGAATCGTCAGTATCTGAAAGGGTTCTCCTTGTTCTCGATCACAGTGAGAATAGCTTGGATGTTTTTTCCCCAAATTCAGTCTTCTGATTTGTGAAGGAAGAGTGACAATCCTGCTGAATAGTTAGCCTGATTCTCAACTCCACTCAGAATCACGATGGAGATTAACTAACAACCTAACAGTTTCATGATAGATGATGTCCCCACATTGCTAACATCTGTTTCTTCTGTGTGCTACCAATTATCCCTGAGCTATCTTCTTTTTGACCTAATTGATAGTTTGCTCCAGCGCCATGTTGCCCCAACAGGCTTTGAATAATTCAACAACCGATCGCTTCATTGCAAAATTCCCCATCCTTTGAATGCTTGGTGAAACTTAGCTTGTGGTAGTTTTCAGGGAGTTTTCTCATGTCCTCTAGATACAAGCTGAACCATTCTCATAGTTGGTAGAGTCCAAACGCAGCCAAACATTGGTAGCAATGCCTGCACTGCCTTCACATGTAAGCTCCCAATTGGCCTCACGGTCGCTTCTATAACAAGTTCTCCACATTTGAAGCCAAATTGATGAATGCTGTCCAGAACTTGAACGCTTTTCACTGGATTTCACGATCGCTTGGCCTTGCATTTCGAGCCCTGAGGGATAATCTGAAAAATAAATGAAAAGTGCATGTGTGAGCCTATACCTTTTTCATTGATGTACATGCACATCAGGTATTTACCTGACTGCATCCTATATTTACAGGCTATGAAAATCTGATGAAATTGTCACTATCGAAAATAGTGTTACATACCATTATATCTCATCGGTCCGCTAAAGGTTTAATACACAATATATGCATATCATTTTATGCAGAGTCCCTTGGCTATCAGAATCTGCCAATTATTCCAAAAAAAAATTACTCACAATAGCTTCAAAATGGCATTTTCTGTAGCCAAGGTCAAAATTTTAAGAATAGGTCATTTTTCGTGAACCTTTTGACTCTGGTGACCCAATTAGCGCCAAAATTGTCAAATTACTGTATTGGATCTGAAAGAGCAATTAAAAACAAACATTTTGATTGGTAATTTGTTTGTGATATCTTCAATAATTGCCCGGAGAAATCAGCTTTATGTTCCCCTACCCCCAATTACAGCCTCAGATTTGGCGCTCGGACAAATTTCAAACGTCAATTGTGGAGTTAAGTGCCAGGAATTCAGAATGTCCACCCTATTTTTCCCGATGTGCCTAGGTTGCCTGTTTTAAGAAATGAAGAAAATTACGGGCACATCACTTGCACACGGGGACCGGCCAGTCAATGGATTAATCTCGGAAAACATGCAGCCAATCCACAGGGCCACGCCATCCAATTCCAGTTAGGGAAGGTTTTATCTGTTTCCCAGACTTTATGGCCACTACAAATATACCTATATATAATAATTAATATACAAAGATTGAAATTATATAATATATATATATTATATAATATATGATATATATATATATATTTATTAATGCCTTGAAGGAAGCGGGTCCCAATCAAAGATTTGGCATCAACTTTATTTTCATTTGACACCTTGATGGAGTATGCAGTCAAATGAAATCCCTATTGCTTGGCAGGTTCCTGGTGTTTTCTTCCCTTCTCTCTCCCTCTCTTTTCCTGCTGGTTTCATTCATTTGCTTGCTTGTTATGTCCACCTGTTGCCACACTTCAATCCATTGGCTTTTGTCGCTCTGTACACTTGCCCTTCAATGAGCTGACATTTTTAATCTTAATAAAAAATTTACATTTGATCATCAGTAGAGATGGGTTTCCCCGTTTAAAGACCTCTGAAATAATTCAGTCATTTCCTTTTAAAAACAGTGGTCTAAAAATATCATTGTGAAGTAAATGTGCAGAAATTATTGCACAAAGGAGTCATGTCCAGCCCCAAGAGCAGGTTTGACATGCTGGCCATTGGAAAACACGTTATTGTTGGTCAAATCTATTTCGCTTCAATACCCTCCTCTTCTACCTGCTATTACTCATTCAGATAAGGTTTGTTTTTTATCCTTTGTCCACCTACTTACCCTCCCACACCATTGGCTGGTTAACCTGGCCTTCACGTCTGTCATCACCTCTTTCACATGCTTGCTTGTGTGTGACTGTGTCCGGCATACCAGCCAAAGGGGTTTCCACATCTGTAAAAACAATGTAGCATGCCCTTACGTTTCAACCAATGGCAGTCATCTGTAGGCCAAAAGCAGACATTATGAGGGTATTCTATCTTTTCAAAATTAATGCTTGCGTTCCCAACTCTTGCAAAAAGTTTCACTTGTGCTGCCCAGGTGAGTGCTGATAAGTGTGACTGAGGGGAACACAGGCTATGCAGGTGTGTATGGCCACATGTTCTCCTGAATAAGTATCCCTGCGGGGCATGAGCGTGACGATGGTATAAACCAAGCCAATGTCAATTACGCTGAGGAGCTGCTGAATGATTTACCTTTAAGCGATGAGCGAGAAGAAGGCTGGCAGGGTGGCCTCGAGAGGTACGCACATTCACCTCTAAATGCCTCGTCTAGCGTGGATTTGAATCCGAGCCAGCTATAAACTGTCATCTGTGTTTCCACAGGCGCAGGGGTGATTCATCAATGTGTGTTGCTGTCCCTCGGATGGACGTTAAAGTGGGCACTCCCATCTGCTGTATTAGTTGTGTGGATGGCAAAGGATCCCCACGATGTCCTATCTCGAAGATTCGGACCAGCTTTTTTGCCGGCACCCTGACCAAGTTCTAAATTCCTTCCCTGAGTGGTGACCTAGCCAGATTTTGAGTCTATTAACGTGTTTTGGCAGCACCAACAACTCTGCAAATGGCATGTTGCATGATGATGAGAGAAGCATGTTTTAAACTGAGCAACTTCCTCAATAAGCATGAGGATGCTTTTAACAGACATGCATTGGAATAATGCTGTACTATATTTCCTATTTTGCGCTTTCTCTCCCAGCCTCGATGAGCATGAGAGTGCAAACTTGATGTGGCACGGGAAGTCACGCACTGATCTTGCTGGTTGGAGCAAGTACGCGCTCGCAGGCTCCAGCATGGACCTCAGGCCGACGCCGACCTTGCTTCAGGTCGAGTGTAACGCATGTGTGGCTTGTTTGAAGTGATGATTGTAAGTTTTGTTCCAGTTTCTGTGTTACCATTACAAGTGATCATTCCTCCTCCCCCTCCCCCTCCACCCCAATTCTTTTTGATTGTCACTTTATTGCTATGAGCGGGATCCATTTTTTTGGAATCTCTCACCATAAAATATTAAACAGTTTATGCCACCGGTGATGAAAGTCGCCGGCGGCATTGTTTCGGGTTATCCGTACATATGTACGTACGTCACTGTGAATTTTCTCTGTATTACTCTGCAAACCGCTTATATCCGATTGACCACAATTTTCACCATAGATGTGACGACTCAATCGCAGAATTTTTAATTAATTATGATGTCAGCAGGTCACGTGGTGGTGGCAGTCATGTTGGAAAAACAGAAAAACTCTTGGACTTCTGTATATCCTAAAACCGCACCATGGAAATAATTGAAACTTGGCACCTGCAACTGCGCTGCATGGGGAAAATAAGGGCTGATTTGACCTATGACAATCCTCTGTGAGGGTGTATCCTTGTCAAATTCGGACATGTATGACACTGCCATTCAATAGGTATGAAAATTTGAGAGGTATGAAAATCTAGGGATAATTGGTCGACAGAAATGTTGTTTTTTATGACATCAGTCATGTGGTTTGGCAGCCACATTGCTTTTACAAAACAAAGGAAAAAAAATCTTCTTCTCCAGAACCGCTTTAATGATGTGTAAGACTTTGTGTAATTACGTGTAAGTTGAATGTTGCTGGCCCAATAATGACCTCACTTACAGTATCTTCAGAAAGTATTCACACCCCTGACTTTTGTCCATTTTTTGTGTGTTACAACTTGAATTTAAAATGGATTAATTTATATTTTTGGTCACGATCCACACAAAAATACTTCCATGAATTGACAAAATGCAAACATGTTTTTAGAAATTTTTACTAATTTAATGAAAAATGAAAAGCTGAAATATCTTGCACAAAAAAGAGTATTCAAACCCCTGAGTCAATACTCTGTAGAAGCACTTTGCCATGAATACAGCTTGGTGTCTTCTTGGGTATGTCTGTATATCTTTTGCCACATCTGGATTTGGGGATTTTTTCCTTTTTTTTCCTTACAGATTATCAAGAATCTGTCAAAGTGAATGGAAGCATCGCGTGAGCAGCAATCTTCAAGTTATTCCACAGATTCTCAATGTGGATTTTAGCTGGGCTTAAGCTGAGCCATTCGAGGGTTTCACATTCTTGTTCTGAAGCCATTCCAGTGTTGCTTTGGCGTATTCTGGGGGTTCATTGTCCTGTTGGAATGTTAAATCTTCGCCACAAGTCGAGGTCTTTTGCCACTCTGAAAAGGTTTTCCTCAAGGATTTTGGCTTCATTCATTGTTCCCTCTATGTCCTTACAAGTTCCCCCAGTCCATGCTGCCTGAAAAGTATCACCAGAGCATAATGCTGTTCAACCACCATGCTTCCGTAGAGATGGTGTTCGGGAGTGATGAGCTGTGCTCAGTTTCGCCAGACGTAGCGCTTTGCATTCAGGCCAAAGAGTTCAAATTTTGTGTCACTCAGACACAGATCTTTTCCCTCATGGCTCTCAGTCTTTCACATACCTTTTTTGGCAAACGCCAGGCATGCTGTCCACGTGCCTTTATCCAGGAGTGGTTTCCGTCTGGCCACTCTCCAATAAAAGCCTAGATTTGTAAAGTGCTGCAGAGTATTTTGTCCTTCCAGCATGATAATCCCATCTCAGCCAATGACCCCTGTAGTTCTGTCAGAGTGGTCATTATGTTCTGTACCCTTCTCAGACCAAGATCCTTCTTTCCCAGTTGCTCAGTTTGGTTAGACGGCCAGCTCTAGGAAGGTCTGGGCGTTCCACATTCTTTTCATTCCTAATGAATGGAGCTCACTGTGCTCTAGGGGTCAACGACTAGAAATTGTTTTATCCCTTCCCCAGATCTATCCTCCTCACCAATTCTATCTCAGAGTTCTAACAGGACATTCCTTGGGACTTCATGGTAGAGTTTTGCTCTCAACTGTGGACCTCATATTGAAAGGTGTGGTTTCTTTCTAAATCATGTCCAATCAATTGAATTTGGCCACAGGTGACTCCATTCGAGTTGAGAGACATTCAGGATGATCAAAGGAAATTGGATGCACGTTGAGTGTCAACTTGGCAGTGTCAAAGCAAAGGGTTGAATACCTTATTGACCCAAGACTTTTTTCAGCTTTTCAATTTTTAATGATTTATATAAAATTTCTGACAAAAATGTTTTCCTTTTTGCATTATGGGGTATTATGTTTTTTATCAGTGACAGATTAATTTATTTTTTTTCATTATCAGTGACAATTTTTTTTTTAATTCAATCCATTTTAAATTCAGCTGTAACACAACAAAATGTTGAAAAAGTCAAGGGGTGTTGAATACTTACTGAAGGCACTGTTTGCAGCCGATTATGGACCAGGAGTTATTGCCTCCATTTAAACCTATTAACCTAGCGCGTACCATGAGTTGGCAACCTACCATTCGCGAAACTGACGGTGAAAACAGGGCAAAACTGAAAGCACTTGAAAATACAAAGCAATCCGCGTCCACTTTGTACTCCAACTAAACACTTGATGAAAACGACCGATACCATTGCCCCGGAATGATGCGGTGAGAAAAGCGGTCCCGTTGTGTTGGCCGCTGTTACCCAGAGTACAGTGGAGAAGTGACAGCACCTCCCCACTTCCCCAAGCTCAGTGGCCTGCGTTTGTCTAATTTAACAGTCCATGTGACGTGTTGTGTGTGTGTGTTTTGGCTTCCCTATGAGCATGTAAAATAAGAAGAAGAAAAAAAAAAAAACAAGGCCACTCGTTAAATAATTTGAGAACCAAATCCAGAAGATGTTGAACCTTTCACTGGATTTATGGACTTGCAATAGCTTTCAATTTGAACTCACCACATGTACATGCAGGTGTACATCTATTTTGACAAGCTCCGGCAGAAAGCAAGGAGATGTACCTGTGTACACGTCCACGTTACTGTGGGCGGTGCTACTCACCATTTCACAGTTCACTGTTGTTTCATTACGCTTGAAGGAGTTTGTTTGTGAGTAATAATGAATAATTTCATGAAGTTTTTTGACATTTGTGTGGAAAATATTTTTTCTGAATTTTCCTTTGCTTTCTTGCTCTTGAACACAGCATGCAGCTGTGAGTAGTGTAACAACAAAACGTCTCGGATTTGCATTCACCTGTTTCATTGGGTGAACCAGCGCTCTGTTTTGAGACATTATACACAATTGACGCTGGCCTTCTGATTATTATAGAAGATGACCTTCTAATTTCCAGGCTTAGTGCTTGCAAATCGCTCACCCAGACTTGTAAGGCTTGTTGTATTGTGCACTCCTGTAGAGGTTCTGTTGTGGAGTTTGGAGAGAGATTTTTTTTATTTTTTGTAAATGTGGTCTGTTCTGTGCCTAGCGAGAAAGGAGGGTGGTTCGCAGCTTCAAATATTGGAAGAATTTGGAAATGGAACAAACCATAACCGCACAGGTTAATCACCGAGCTTAAAACGTTTACTATGCAGGATTATTTTTTTTTTAGAATTGCAGGAAAGATGTAAAGATTATGAGAACATCTCCCATCCAATTTTCCAAAGTTAGGTAGCATTGCTATGTTCGGCAATTAAATCTAAATAGAGCCCGATTTGTGAGTAGATTGGAAGAAAACAAGAATTTTCTTATATTGTTTCTTTGTTTTGTGTCTGTCCATAGTCAAGGCTTGTGAAGAGCTCGAACAATGAACCAAATCAGGAGCAAGTAACAAAAGGAACAGCGTAGAGGGAGGAGTGGGGTGGGGGGTGGAGGAGACACTAGCAGCAGAGGTGGACTAGACAAATTAATGGTGTGGGGAGGAAGGAGTGGTAGGGAGGAACCATGGATGAGAAGTAATAGATACAGAAGCTCTCAGGAAGGAAAAAACTGGAAATTTGGAAATGGGGTGGGGGTGGAAGAGAGTGTGGTTGGGTTATGTTTTCGTTTTTTTTATTTTTTTTTGAAGTGAGGAGGGTAAATGGATATATTGAGGAGGAAGAAAGTACATATATGGGAAGAGAAGAAGCAATTTGAGGAAACACTGAGACCAAAAGGCACCACAATGTTTTTTTTCCCAGCGGCTACCCCAAGGGAGTAAGGCCTTCAACAACAGGAAAACCGAATTTTGACAAATTCAGCACAACCAAGGTATGATATACACATGGAAAATTGGACGGAACACAAACAGCAAACAACAGGGATGAAATTGTAAACAGAAAACACGACAGATCCGGATCGGGAAAAAAAAAAAACCCTTTAGCTTTTATTTGAAAGGTGGAAGCAGCAGCTGCAGGAGGAGAGAAGATGGCGACCCATACTCTGTGCAGAGCGTTGGTGCTGCCTAAGCAGTCTTCCTTGGCTATTGGGCACAATCCTGGACGGGTTTGCCAACTCCGACACAGTTATACCAGCATGCTGGCACTTCATTTGCCGACCTCGGAAGGATGAACATGCCGAGTTAACCCCACCTGCGTAATTAATTCAACAGGTGAGTGGGATTTGAACTTCAGGACCCTCGACCAAAGCCCGCACCCTAAGCCCATTAAGCCAACAGTCAAAGCCTAGCAGCTGTAGATTCCAAACCACAACGTGCAAAACATCCCTGTACGGAAGTGATCGCCCTTATCATACAGTCGTAAATTTTAAATGGAGCATGATTTATATTGAAAGTTCACTAGGTTTTTTTGGCCCATTGATGAAATGGCGTTTTTCACCTAGTTTTTAGCAAAGTTGGGGGAAGGAGGCAAAATAAATCTCTCTTTTTATTATTCTCTGGACGTGCTCCACATGGTTAGGTCCAGGCAGATCATCCCCTAACGCTCTTTTCCCTTGCCCTCCCCTCACGCTCCCTTCCCTCCCCTCCCCACACTTCTTCCCCTCCCTTCACGCTGCTTTCCCTTCCCCACCCCTCTCATCTCCCCCTCCCCGTCCTCACTACCCCGCTGATTCCTCGTTCTCCGCCCCTCCTCGAATCTCCTTACCGTCTCGCTCCTCCACCCCTCTCTCCCCTACTCGATCCCCACCCCACCACTTAGTATACCCAATTGTTCCGGTTGGTAGTTATCTCCAGACGTGGTCTGGACAGTGGTTAGTTCTCTGGATATGACCATCCCCTCACCCACTGGTCGTTACCTTGGCCGTCCCCTCACGCTGCTTCTGTGAACATACTGGATGGTGGTTTATATCCAGACGTGTGTGGACGGTGGTGTATTCGAATATTACTATATATATATTATATATATATATAATATCGTGTACTGCTGTGGAAATTCGCAGAACACCATAAAGTCCTTGATCAGTATATCCCAGTAAGTTGAGTGTTCAGATTAGGTTCCCCACTGTGGTTTAGAAGGAATTCTTCGTGTTCACGGGCTGTGCACCCCTTTGAGATAGTGTTTCTTCTTTCTCTTCGTTATATTTGAAACCGACATAGTCTCGCCACCATTACAACAAACCACGACGCAACAACACAACACCCCCAACTACGCCCAACGCCAACACGCTACGATGCGCCACAACAACACCACCACCATTTAAACCATCTCGCACTATGCCAGCCTTGCAAACGCCATCCTCCACACAGGACACGCACGACCCTTTCCGCGTCAAAGGGTCCGAGAAACGCGGGCGTTAAAGAACGAGGAAAGGAAACCTCCAGTATGGTAAGTGGGTTTTTTTACCGCCTTTTTTTCTCCGAGGCTGGTGTGACGATTGAAGGGCGAGGCGGCTCCGCTCGCGATTGGTGGATCGAGGAGTGAGGCGGTCGGAGTTGAGAAACGCCCTCTTTTCGAGAAGCTTCTCGAAGGGAGGCGGGCCGAAACGGGGAGGGGCGAAGGCGGCCCCAGGCTATATATGGCGGACAGCCGCGAGCCTTGCTCTCCTCCTCTTCGTTGGCGCTCTTCTCCTGGTCTGGGTCTCCTCTCTTCATTGGCGCCTCTTCTTCCTGGTCCTGGTCTCCTCTCATTCAGTTGCGCGTCTTCTCCTGGTCTGGTCCTCTCTTCGTTGGCGCTTCTTCTCACTGGTCTGGTCTCCTCTTCTTCTTTTGCGCCCTTCTCTTGTCGTGTCTTGTCTTGGTCTCTTGGTCTCTTGTCTCTGCCGTCTAGTGGAGCGACCCGTTTACACAAGCGTGGGTCCGGTGGAGAGGTCGGGCAACGTACCGGGACGCGGACGGGACGCGAGCTCTGCCGGCTGTGGGGGCGAACCTGCGCGTCCGTGGAGGAGAGTGCCAGAGAGAGCTCGCGCCATCAAGGCACCTCGAGGGTGCAGGTAAGCCTGCTATGGCTCCAGTGGAACCCGTTCGGTCTCCAGGTCCGCGTGCCATAAAGACCCAAGTGGTCCAGCCTGACGCCTTGTCTGTGAGGGCGTCTTTTTCTGTGTTTTCTTTTTGGGTTTTTGAATGAATGTTGTCGTGGCGCCGTCTGTTAAGTAAACTGTTTAAGTGGACTGTGTATGTATTCTTCTCATTGTAGTCGGTGTATTGCTTCTATTTGCTGTACATACGTGCATGATTGCCTGGCTGTACATTACGTGCTTAGGTTGTAATAAATGTCCTTGCTTGTGAAATGTATCCGTTCGTTGCGTCCTCTATTCCCATTGAAAAATGCCATCTTGCATCGCGGGTAATAATTAGTTGGGTTTTAAACAGCCGGTAAAGAGAATCGGACTCCGTCGAGAGGTCGGCGATAATACCCGCTCGGTTATCGCTGTAGAACGGAACGGACTGCTTAAGCGGTTCGTGTCCCAAGCCCACCTGTGGCGAGGTACGGCCCCTCGGTAGGTTACCCGCGCGAGTACTGAGGTATTTCGATATTCGGCGAGTGACCCTATTTCGCGCGGGTAGAATGCGGACTGGGCTGCTGGTGGAGTGTTAAACCCCCACCCGTGACTGGTCCTGGCGATAGTTCCAGGAGGGTCACGACTGAATTGTCTGTCCGGTGGGCGACGCGGCTGCTATTAGTGGAAAGCGGCCGATCGCACGCCGGCGGGCGCGAATTCGTAACAATATATATATATATATATATACGAATTTGGAATTCAATTGCACACAACATACAGGTTCCTTAGTCAGCTATGTCGATAAGTGCATGTTCCCTAGATAGCTCACCTTTCATTGTTTAAATGTTCAGAGATCAATTAGATGCGCTGCGGGATCGATATAATAGTTAGGGAACGAAACGATGGAGACGTCCCTCCCCCTCTTCTGCAAAGAGGAAGAAGAACCCTGCCATCCCGTGACGTCAACAACTCCCTCCACCCGTGGTTGAGCGGGGGGTGGATCACGAGGGCATGAGTCACGCCGGGTGCGGGAGGGGGTGCAAAGGATAAAGAGGAGACCCTTTCTTTGTTCGTGTGGGAGTCCCGTGGCAGAGTTCGTGAAGAGTCCCGTTCTGAGTCCCGTGTGCAGAGTTCGTGTGCTGAGTCCCGTGGGAGGAGTAAACTTTTTTGCTTCGGAGAGAGCAGTCGTTCAGCAGGCCATCGGGTCCTGCTTGGCTTGCTTGGCTTGAGGCCTTCGGAAGCTTTTTGCTTCGAATGGCTCAGTGAGCTTCGGCTGCTGCTTTGTTTTGGAAGGAACTTGAGCCGGTTGTTCGGCTCGAGCTGCGAGTGGAGGCTTCTTCCTCTTCTTCCTCTTCTTCTTGGTTCGTGCAGCTTTTCGTTCTCCATTTTGTTTCCCGGCTTGGTGCAACGCATCGGCCTCTTCTTGGAGTTGGATCCTCGGGGAAGCGACGCATCGACAGGAAGGATCGGCGCCTCGTCTCACCGGCACATGTTGAGAAGCGCGGGAGGATTCGCGGGCTCGGGAAGGAATGCAGCTCACGGCGATTTGGATCCAGCTCGCTCTTGCTGGAGCCTGGGACCGGACAAGTTGAAGACCACACGAGGTGGAGAGGTTCGAGTTAGGCTCTGAGTTTCAGCTCACCTGTCCTCCGAGCTGGAGCTCGTGATTATAGGCCTCAGCCACCATTTCTTGTGTGTTGTGTGTGTGTGTGTGTGTGTGTGTGTGTGTGTGTGTGTGTGCGTGCGTACGTGTGTCCGTGGGCCCGTCTAAAAAGTAGGAACTGCTGTTAAGTGTAAGTGACTGTACATAATAAGTAGACGGTTGTAGTTCTTTTGTCGTGCTTTGTTGCTTGTATAATTGCATACGTGTTTTGCCTATTAATTGCATACGTGTTTTATTATAATAAATGTCCTTGTGAATGTAAACCTGCTCGTTGCGTCCATTCCCTCATTGACTGAACATTTCGTGTGTTGGGAGTTAGGAAGCCGTTGGTTTGCCGTAATAGGGGGACATTTGGACCGACGGTTCTCGCGATTACACCGCTCGGAATCGCGCACGGACAAGCTCGCCTCGGCGGTTTGTTCCGTACGAGTTCCGTCGAGGGTGGAATACCCCGGTAGTTGATCACGTGGGTATTTAGGTAAATTGAAGATTGGCAATCGACCCTACCCCACGTGATCTGCCGATTGGCGTATTTCGGTTCTTGTACAAGGGACCCGTCGCTCGGAGTTATCCGGCGGCGATCTATATTCCGGGCGATCGCTCGGGCCGACTCCACTTGTGTGTCCGTTCACAGCGGTCGGTTGGCGGCTGACGCCTGGCCTGTAACAATAATATATATATATATATATATATATATATATATATATATATATTGTACGGCTGTGGAAATTTGCAATACACCAAGAAGGTCCTCAGGTTAGATATATCGATAAGTTCATGTGTAGTTAGTCACACCGTTGTTTAGAGGGAATATGTGTGATTCATCCGGGCTGCGACGCTTTGAGTTAGCCATTTTTCTTTCTCTATCGTTATTTTGGACCAATAAGCCCGCCAACAACTCAAACACCACCACCTTCGTCACTTTACCTCCACAACTCCATCGCTTCACCGCCATTCCCAAACGACGCCCCAACAACCAAACCACCACAGCAACCCCCACCACCTTCGCCTTTCTCCTTCCACAACCATAACCACACCACCAGTCAACACCGAACGTCGTGCTGTCCAGGCCCATTGGTGATTCTTGCGAACGCGTCGAGCCGCGAGTACATGTGGACGCCTTTGCAAGAGGGAAATCGGATCGGGAGAGGCTCACGCCCCTTTTTCTCCGTCCAATGGGCGAGCGTCGGGCGCGTGGCCCCGCCCCCAAGCGCGATGCATGTGGACTCCTTTTAGAGGGAAATCGGATCAGGAGGGCTCACGCCCCTTTTTCTTCGCCCAATGGGCGAGCGTCGGGCGGTGTGGCCCCGCCCCCAAGCGCGATGCATGTGGACTTCTTTTAGGAGGGAAATCGGATCAGGAGAGGCTCAGCCGCCCTTTTTGCCCGACCAATGGCTGAACGTCGGGTGGCGTGGCCCCGCCTCCAAGCGCGTTTTGATCCGCGAATTAGCATACACGCTCCTCCTCCAGTCTATAAAGACGCGAGCACAAGGCGCCTCGCGTGTGTCGAGTTGGGGCGTCGTGTCAAGTTGGGACGTGTGTTGGGTTGTGCTGAGCGTGCGGTGCTGTGCTGGCTGGGCTGGTCGAGTCAAGATGAAGGTCATCGTGAGGTTGTCGTTCCGGGGATCGGACGGCGAAGGGGACGGAGCTCGGAGTTGAGGTCGAGGGACGAGTCGCGGCGTGAAGCAGGGACGCGGAAGAGAACTCAGGGCGAGAGTTCGCCGGAGGGTGCGGTCCCGAGACCCGCAAGGGAAACGGAGCGTCCGCCATTCCCCTCTCCGACCCCGAGCATCAACAATTCCCCCCCCCCCCCCATCCACGCTGAGATAGCGCCGGTAACCCCGTCCGTTCCCCAACCCAACCGTGGTGCCGACCAACACGTGCTGCGCAACGCACGCCAAAGGAGCTCACCGACCATACCAGGGGCACGGAGTCGGGCGCGTTACGCGGACATTGCGGCTAGCCCGCCATCGTGCCACGGGGGCGTGGGTAAGACCCTTCGTCCTCGTGGACCTGGCCGATCACCCAGGTCCCACGTTCATTTGGTCCACGGACCTGTCTGCCTCCTTGCCTGTGAGGGTGGCTTGTATTTTCTTTGCTTTTGGTGTAAATGTGTGTGCGTGGCGCCAGTCTATTAAGTAAACCCGTATAAGTGCTTGTACATTGCTGTATTCGGTTTTACTCTGCGTATTGTTCTTGCTTTGACTGTGTACGTGCATTTTTGTATGATTGTAAAATACGTGCTTGTCTGCGTGCAAATTAAAAGTGCTTGTAAAACTGTTTCCCATTTCGTTGCGTCCTTTCCTCTGGTTGAAATTTCCATCTTGCATCACATAAGGGATTGGTAGTGGGTTGAAACACCCGATAAGTAAAACTGAACCGTCGATGTCGGCGATAACTCCGCTCGGTTATCCCTTTAGCACGGAACGAGCCGCTTAAGCGGTTCGTGTCCGAAGTCGACCTGCGGCGTGGTACAACTCCTCGGTACGCTACCCGCGCGGGTACTTAGGTATATCGACATTCGGCGATTCACCCTATTTCGCGCGGGTAGAATGCGGACGTGGTTGTGGTGAGGTAAAACCCCCACCCGTGACTGGCTCCAGCGGTAGTTCCAGAGGGTCACGACTGAATTGTCCGTTCCGGTGGGCGACGCGTCGCGATTCGAGTTACGTGGCCGATCGCATGCTGGGCGGGCGGAATTCGTAACAATATATATATATATGCCTGGTGTTGAGCTTTGGATCCTAGGGTCCTGAGTTCAAATCCCGCTCAGCTGTTGAATTAATACCAGGTGGGGTTAACACGGCCTGTCATCCTTCCGAGGTCGGCAAAATGAGTGCCAGCATGCTGGTATACTTTGTCGGAGTGGCGACCTGTCCAGGATTGTGTCCAATAGCCAAGGAGACTGCTTTGGCAGCACCAACGCTCTGCACAGAGTATGGGCCCAATGTCCTCCTATTTGTAATATATATATATATATATATATATGTATATATATATATATATATATGCACATACATACACACACACACCCTACAGAAAGTCTACACCCCCTTTCAAAATTTAATCTTTTGTTGCTTTACAGCTTTGAATTAAATTACATTAAATCAGACTTTTCCACCTTTATTTACACATCATAACCCACAACATCCAAATGAAAAGCAAATTCTACAAATATCAGGAAATTAATAAAAAATATAAAACTAGAATATCTTGGTTGGATAAGTGTTCAACCCTCTGAGTTAATACTTGGTGGAAGCACCTTTGACCACAATTAAAGCTGTGCATCTGTTGGGATAGGTCTCTCCCAAATTTGCACACCTTTGCAAACAAACTATAAATATTGCCCTTGATTGGGCAATATTGCCCATTCTTCTGTACAAAACTTCAAGCTCAGTCAAGTTGAGTGGGAAGCATTGATAAAGTATAACATATTCTCTGTTAATTGTTGGACAGCAATCTTCAAGTCATGGCACAGATTTTCAATCAGATTTAGGTCGGGGCTCTGACTAGGCCACTCAAGGACATTTATCTTTTTGTTCCTTAGCCACTCCAGTGTAGTTTTGGCTGTGTGCTTCGGGTCATTTTCATGCTGAAAGGTGAACTTCTGTCCCAATTTTAGCTTTCTTGCAGAGGGCAGCAGGTTTTCCTTTCGGAATTTTCTGTATTTTTCTCCATACATTTTCCCTTCAATCATGACAAGTGACCCAGTCCCTGCTGATGAGAAATGTCCCATAAACATGATGCTGCCACCACCATGCTTCACAGTAGGGTTGGTGTTCTTTGGGTGATGTGCTGTGTTGGGTTTGCACCAAACGTAATGTTTTGCATTTAGGCCAAAAATTTCCATCTTCGTTTCGTCAGACCACAAAACTTTTTGCCTCACGGCTTTAGAATCTCTGGAGTGTTTTTTCGCATACCTCAAACGGGGCTCAAGGTGGGATTTTTTTGATTAATGGCTTCCTTCTTGCCACCCCACCATTCAGGCCAGACTTGTGGAGTGCTTGGATATTGTTGTCATTTGCACACAATAACCATTGTTTCCCATAAAGGCCTATAACTCTTTCAAAGTTGTGATTGGCCTCTTGGTGGCCTCTCCGATCAGTCTCCTCCTTGCTTGATCATCCAGTTTGGAGGAACGGTCTGATCTAGGCAGGGCCTTGGCAGTACCATATACCTTTCACTTCTTAATGATTGTATTGACTGTGCTTCAAGGGATCAGTGTGACCACTCCTCATTTTCATAAATGCCAAGGTGAGCCAATGAAAAAAGGCCAATAATTCACAAGGTTTTGGAAAAGCGATGATAATAGAAAACCTATACTCCAAGAAAACCTACAGAAAAACACGCCAAGGTGAACAACGAATAGCCAAGATCTTGTGAAAAAAGCCAAGGAGTGGTCACACTGCAAGGGATATTGAAGGCCTTTGAAATATTTTGTACCCATCCCCTGATCTGTGCCTTTCAACAATTTTATCCCGGAGGTTTTTTGAAAGCCTTTCGTGTTCATGGTTGAGTCTTTGCTGTGAAATGCACTACCCAGGTGAGGAAACCTCCTGGAACAGCTGATTTTATTCTAAAATAATCAGAATCACTACAATTTAACACAGGTGGAGGCCAATTAACTTGGTGTGATTTTGAAGGCGATTGGTTACACCTGAGCTAATTTATAATTGGTATTATAAGGGGGGGGGTGGGGTGGTGGTGGACACTTACCCAACCAAGATATTGTAGTTTTGTATTTTTAATTAATTTTCTGAAATTTATAGAATTTGTTTTTAGCTTGGAAGTTGTTGTTTACATTGTGTAAATATCGATGGAGAAAGTCTGATTTAATGCAATTTAATTCCAGGCTATAGGGCAACAAAAGGTTAAAATCTTGAAAGGGTGTGGAGACTTTCTTTAGGCACTGCATATATGTATATATACTTTTTAGAAGATGCTGGAACAGACCGCTTTAAGCCCTTTGTGACACATTTGGATCATTTCACCGTGGCATTAGAATATTGCTCGAAATATAGTGTCATCCTCGGTTTGCTCTTGCTACTTTCTGCCAAAGCTCTCAGAACAGAAAGTAATCTCTGTCCATTAAAGGAGAATCCTCGTTGGCAGATTCTGTGCAAGCCTTCCGTGTTGTGCACACACGGACGCATTCTCTCTGCAGCACTCTTGCCTCAAAGTATGTTTACCTTTACGAGAGACAAGACTCGGCTTTGGCACGGTAAGCTGCCTAATGCCACGCAGTAAGTCTGTTTAGCACCGTCTGTTTCTTGTCGTGCACATTGTGCGAATCTCTTTCACAAGGCGTTTTTCTGGATTTCTAACAAAAACAAAAACAAAAAAAAAATTCCTTTTATTTTGCCACCCAAAGCTCAACCACTCAAGGAAACTGACAACCGTCAATCATTGTGCATTGGTCTGATGAGACAGCCTTTACATTGTTTACCATGAGGAACCAGTTTTTCTGTTCTAGCTTGTGCAACACAACCTGGTACCAAAAGCAACACCACTTTTTTTCATGTACTTTGGTCTGGCTTTGTGACATATTGTAATAAATTAGATCCCAGATCCCAGATCATCACACATTTACATTTGCTTTCGCACTGGAATTAGAACTGTCCGAAATGGGATGGCTTGTTGGTATTCCTATCTGAACCCCAGGTTCACATCCAAGTTTCCATGTGCAGTACATTTGTTTATCCATTGTCTACAAATGTCGACGTAATTCATGTAAAAATACACCGACGTCTATTTATGTCTTTGTCCTGCTCGTGATCTCTGTATAGCCCCACTTCGGGCCTCAGATTAATGTAAGAATAAATTGGGGACCGATCTGTAGTTGGTTTGTTTTTGTCGTTGGTTTGTAGCTGGTTTGGTGGTGCATTTTACGGCGTTACGTTGTTTTGTTTTTGTTTTTTACTTTGGCTTAGCATGCGAACGCGAGCAACAACTTGTGCCGAGGGCGCTTTGGCGATCTGCAGCAGGGTGCCCTGTTTTATGTGGCGTTCCTTGTTGCATGTGTTTTTCAGGTTATGTCCAGAGCTTGATGCGGCGTGTCGTGAACAATGTGAGCATCTTGGTGAATAACTTGATCCTCAAGTACGTGGAAGATGATATTGTTCTCTCTGTCAACGTTAAAGCTGCTGAGTGCTACACTGTGGACGAATTTTGGGAGAGAGCTTTCAATGACATCTCAGGTCTGTTGCTGTTACGGTCTGCACGCTATCATTAGACAAGCCAGACTTCTGCCAACACGTATGCACCAGCTACACCACACTTGATGATATCACAGACCTCAGAGTGCTTGAAATGGTTTGGAGAGATGCATGCAGAAAAAGCTACATATTTGTGAGTGCTCACTTTACAATGGAGGTTTTCATGGGGAGGGGGGGGGTAATTGGTAGGGGATCGGGGCAAGGGGGTTGTTTTTGGCATTGCTACCTTTTCGTAAGCAGCATTTTGGTTCCCATCCTAACTTGCCCTTAGAGCATGAAAGTAAACGACAACAAGGGCATTGCATTAGCACTAGCATCTCATGTAGATCAGCGTAGTCGATGCAAGCAGGTTGCCTTGGATTTTATTTTAATTTTATTTGTTTCACTGACAATCTGATAGTGGAACAGTCATTCTGAGAATCACCCAATTTCCAGAAGATTTGGGTGCAAATCCTTAATACTACTACTTCAGCAAGATTTGAGCTCACAACCTCTGGTATGCCAGCCCGGTGTCTTTAGCACTAGGCCACCACTGTGCCCTCAAAGATGTGCAGTGTATCATGAAGCAGCAATCCTGTGCTACTGTCTTCTTGGGATCAGGAGAATGCAGATGGAAGCACCGAGACGTAGCCAGGTGGTGCGTCAGATTAGTCTGCGGAGATAACGAGACGGTTGGCAGCTGTTAGGGTTGCTAATCATCCGGCCTTGCAATGGTGAATGGAAAAATTGGCAGCCTCACACCTTAGGAGTTTTGTGCTCGCTGTTTTTCACACAATCCTGTTTGAGCATTTGCAACTTAATCTGCCACGGATTATTTTGAATACTTTATTTTGAGCTCCGGAAGTTTAAACAATGCGATTCATATCTCTGTTTGTGACTGGTTTCCAATACGAGCATTATGTTTGTTGCTGCATTGAATGAGTTGTGGCAAAGCTTATCTATCTATAGTAGAGCAAAATATTGGTTACTCAAATGTCTGCTTTGTTTGTTTACTTTTCTGAGAATTATGCGAAAGGGGCACAGTATAGTGTGAGTTTATGGGTGTTGTACCAAATATAAAATCCTCAGTACTACGCTGATCTGAGATCCCATACCTATTAGTCGTGTGAAGTTTCTCGCAGAGCTTTTATCACTACACACCATTTGCTGCGCTGCATACGGATAAGATTACTCTCTCTAGATGAGGCCCTTCACAGGACACTTTTTGAGATGCATTGGTTTTGAACCACAGTGGACATTTTGAGTAGTACCAGAGCAAAATAAATCTGCCTTCCACTTTTTATCGACTCGGTAAAACAACGACAAATTTTATTATTCGCTGATTCTCTTGTGAAACTCGCATGAAATTGACATGAAAATGTTGATCAAAAGTCACTCCGTGATTAAACAATGTAACCTCTGGAAAATGGTCCTCCCCTGGATTTTTCCCAAGGTATTGTGAATAATTTGTGTGTGTGTGTGTGTGTGT
>CM068961.1:61021327-61034260 GCA_035128595.1 Eptatretus atami
GTGTGTGTGTGTGTGTGTTTCGGCTGTCCGTTTTTCATTCGCTATTATACACGGCCAGATAATTGGCAATGCAGCGCACGGAGCCACTAAAGAGCCGACTAAAGGTAATCAAGGAAATGCGGGAATAATTAGTCTTTTTACGAAGGTAAATATTTACTTGTGCTCACTTTCGCAACGAATAGTGATGCTATTTGCTCATAATCGAATTGGCTAACAGTCTTGTGCTGATTTATTTTGGAACTTGGGTCTTGAAATTGTGACAAAATGTCATCTTCTTTCCCAATGGCAAACATGTTGGTCCTTCACATGCACCTCGCCGTGCAAGAGTCGGGTTTTAATGGGGGCTGCATAAAGCTGTGTGTGTTTCTAGTTCTCTGGCGAACACATGGTAACCTGCTTCCTGCATGCAGTCCACAGAGGAAATGGTGCGTGTGCGCGGCCGTCGCGGAGTCCTCGCGCGCGGGAGCCTAATTTACCGGCACGCATTTCGTCACTTGCCGGCAAATGGGAGGACTGTCTGGGAGGCCCGTCGCAGGGGCCTTGCACTGAGAGGCTTCAGTGCGCCGCGGTCAGAACAGAGGCTGCCCACAGTGTGCCATCTTGCTGACTTGTTGCCTTTTAGGGCCCACCCTGCCATACTTGTGGCCTTGGCTAAGGGGACACCCCTGCCTTACCTCCTTCCCCGGCCCTCGCAAGCCTAACAAGCACACACCTTCACTCTCACCGTCTCCGTTCGACATTAGTGTTGCTGCAATGACATTTGTACTTCTTTTGCACCTGTAAAAGGTGGTGGTTTGCAGTAATTGGATCCATTTGTTGGGGTTTGCAGGCTGCTTGTTAAGTTTTATTTTTGCATCCATCTATCTGGGATAACCACGGACCTCACACCTACAAGTGCGGTCCACATACAGTGATCCACTTTTGTGCGTTTTGAAATATCAACAGCATTACATTTGCACGCATTGTACTGTTAAACATGATCTCACAAAGTTATGGCTCCTCTCTATATTCTATCGATTTGTTGTGCTGATTTTATAAGGCAAATTTCCAGGGTGTTTGTGAAAGCCCAGCAAAATCGGCTTGATGTTTCAAAGGACGACTTCAATAATAGCTTATTGTTTGTTCAGTTACAAACGTGTGAAACAATGGTTGAAATCAACAGGATGTTGATTGAGGTATGTTAAGCTTCCATGGGGAAGCTCAGAGAATCTGATGTTTTGGGCAATAACCCTTCGGCGGAGCAAAAAGGCAGTGCTAACATCCAAAAGGAGAACCTTTCATGTGTCTTTAAGTGTCTGCATGTATAATACAGTGGGAATTTCTAAAACTAAAAAGGATCACTTATTATTATTATTTTTTGTCACGGTGCTTCCCGTTTTTTTTGACGGCGAGAAATTTTTGCACAATCCCTTTGGTTTAATTTGAGCTTTGCTATGTTTTGCAAAACAACTGCCTATGCCTTCGTGTTCCCTTGCGTGAGAGCAGTGCATTTGAAATTGCCGCGCCATGTTTTAAATGTTGTCAGATGTCATTATGTGTCACGTGTCACGAAAGGGCCTAATACTCTGAGCTATGTCATAATGTACTTATAGTGTAACATAGCCGTTTGAAAGCACAAGGCGATTACAGTTGAAACAGGAAAAGGTGCTTTCCAAGCAGGTGGTTCCAATACAATGCCCACGCTGTTCTACATGCATGTGCATTGCCTTGGCACCGCTTTGGACACCAATCAGCAGTAATCATTCCCGGCTTTCTGATCATCATTCGAGCTGGCAAATTTTTAAATAGCCTCCCAATATGTGTTTTCACGACTGACAGCCAAATTAACCCTCGTAACCTAATTTTTTTGTCTTAATCCACAGACCCTGGGCTTTTCTGATGAATAAATATATATTTTTCTCAGGCTGGGTGAAGCCAAACGATGCAAGCTGACTGTGCTGCTCACCGCCGTGTTGCTCACCACTGCACCCTCCTGTAATGTTCCTTTATCATCCAGCAATGAAGGGCCTTTTTTGAAGCCTTTATTTTTCATCATCAACAACAACAACAACGTTGTTAGATCTCCTCACATGTCTATTGCCCACTGTTTTGTGCTTCCCTCTCCTGTCCCTCTTGTCACCTGCTCCCCTTGTTATACATTCTGTGTGTTAGCTCTCATACGAGCCTTGACATTGTGTACAAAAAACAAACAAACCAACTCTCGAGGTGGGAACAACACACCGAAGCACGTCTGGTCTTTTGTTTATATTCGCTAAGGTTCCATGTATATGATTACAAAAATAAGGTGTAGGAAAACGATTACAAAAACAATGCACTACTTTTGAAGGTACTCTCCATCTTTGGACACACTTTCTCCACTGGAATAGATGTTTTTGTATACATTCAACATAGATTTAATGCCTTCAATTTAATGCCATTGCAAGGCAACACTCTCTGTAGTCTCTTTAATCAAAATCCTTGTGAATTATATAGTTGTGGTGATAAATCATCAAGTGTTCTTAGGGCGAGGTAAACGTTGTGCATGTATTGGGTTTATAATTTCAAGTTGGAAGTCACAGTACCCCCGCCCCCGCCCCCCTCCCCTTCCACCCCCTTCAGTGTCATGGGTGTGCAGTTTTGATAGAGAATCGTTTTCTTCCTCGATTTCCAAATCCAGCCCTGGAATCCTCCACAACGATGTGGTTGTGCGTGCTATGGTTATGTTGGAAATTGGTGAGGGAGTCAGACCCAGAACTGCCGCGTTGGAAGTCGAGCGTTCTCCTGTTGAGACGCACGTAAAGCTTTACACTTGGATATATAAGTGAAAATAACATTTGGATCGAATTCCTCTTTGCTAAGACGCCCTGCCAGTACACTGACTCACTTCACAAGAGCATGAGTAATTTTCAGATCAAATTAACTTTATTAACTTAGTTTTCCCGTCTGTGGGTCTGCGCTCTATTTGATAAATGCTCCATGTTGCTGTTACCACAATTAGTGTTTACTTGTGTCGCCACGCTGCTGTGTGAAGTACCTTTAACTGGGTCGGGTGGTCAGAAATTAGTGACTTGTGCAGCTTTGTGATGGAGTAATTCGGGAAAGGAACTCGATAGCCGTCTCTGTATATGGCTGGCTTAACCGACTGTGAGGGGGGTAGGAGAAGAGCTTTTAATTTTCAGCCTGCGGGCAGGTAGCCGCTGCCATAAAACGTGCATGGAATAATGAATTTTAGTGTTGGGCTAAATGAAAACACCATTAAAAAGTCGGTGGTGTTCTTGGGTGGATAAACCTCGAATTTCTTATGAGGGGCCTTGTCTGCAGACACATGTTCCGAGCCTTGTCGTCTCGATCTTGAGTTCTCTGACACGTTCCCTCAGCTTTGGCCCCACAGTGCCTTTCTACCAAACCCCACCGCCGAACTCACTCTATTTGGCTGCCATGACTCGCACACTCTGAACCACCGAATAGCGTTTGTTGTGACGCCGTCCACTCTATCGTCACTTGCTTTGCCGTAGGGCTTTTCCACTATTGTTGTGCTGAGGCTGCATGGTTGGCATGCGTTGCCTAATCTGGAGGCCTTGTGGAAACCATTATGCAGCTCTCCCACAGAACCAGGTCGGGTATAAAAAGAGCCTTATGTTTTGAATGTGCATCAGAATAGTTCAACAGGTATTTAGCTCATTTCGGTCGGCTGGAGGAATGATGAATGGCTATCATCGAGGCTTGATGTTAATATCTAATTACTAAAGGCGGACTAAGGTTGTTGTTTTTTTCTCAACTGTTTTATATACTCAGCCATTAAAGAAAGCCTCTGTAATAACTGTTTGAGGTTCTGGTCATGGATTGCGACAGTGCAATACAGCACTTCCTCAGTGGACAAAACAAAGCTACGTCGGCCCACGAGTTCATTCTAATGGGTTCCTGGGGGGTGTTCCTGCAGAGAATGCATAAGGACTGGAGAAACACAAACACTGCTCCGATTGAAGGAGTTTTGGGCCAGTTGCTCTGAAAGACAAATAAAACGTGCTGGACCATTTAAAAAAAAAATTATCCAACAGCACAGAAGCATTCTATGAGTATTATGGGTTTGTTTTACACTGCTCACCACGGTGATGAAATGCCCAGTCAAAATTTCACGGAACGCTGCCTTGCTCGCTCCCCCCCCTCCTCACCCCCCTTTACTCTCATCTGTGTGCATGGGGTTCTCCATCATTTCTGTTCTCTTGTCCTCCATGTTTCTACTGTGTACCTTAGGGTCCCTATCGCTCCCCATTCATATTCCCTCAAACTTCTCAAATACCACATGTGAACCTCTGTGCTGTGTTTCCGTGCGCCAGCTCAGGAGTTGGTGCTGCGGAAGGTTATTAACTTCTCCGACTGCACTGTGTGCTTGGACAAGCGCAATGCGAGCGGGAAGATTGATGTGTACCAGGATCCTCTCGTTTACAAGTGCTCTTTCCGTACTCGCCTGCATTTCACATACGGAAGCATCAGCGCAAAGATGCCTACGATTGTCAAGGTCTCGCTGGCACTTACAAACTTCCTTTCACATGTGCTCTGTTATGTATGATGTAAAACTGATTTGGAGATCAAATTGAGTCATCTCCTCCCTTAGTATGCCCCATACACCTCCCCACCTCTTCCCTTATTCTGATATTTTTCCAACCTCCTTTCCCTTCTTTTCCTTCTTCTCTCATACACTCTTACTCTTCCTTCTTCCTCCTCTCTTATTCCTTTCTTCTACTTTAACAATTTTCTATTTAGCCCCCCCCCTCTCTTGCCCCCACAATAACTATTTTATTCCTTCGTAGTGTTGAGGGGGTCATTAAAATATACCTGGGTTTGTCTTTGCACACCCAGGTAGCTAAACCACCAAAGTCATGTAATGGCATTGTTTTAATGGGTAAGGAATTTAAACAATGAATGTGAAGGTTTATGAAACAGGTAGAACAGAAGGTGAAAGGTTCAGACATTGATGATGCAATGGAGTTTACTGGGGATCAAGCAGATTTAGTTTATGTACATGAACAATGTTAGGACTTTGAGGGAGAGCTTAGTCACTTGTCTAAGATGAAAACTCCAACGTTTTTAATCCCAGCAGGGTACTGTTGAGGCTTATAAATCATAAGAAGTAAAGTATGTTTAAGCAGAGTGGAAATCAATAATTTATGCAAGTAAATTTAACACCAGGAAGCTGACAAGCTTGGTGATCACTGGTGTGGTAGACGATCTGTCGACTGACTTTCTTCCATTTTATACACAGTAGGTAATCTGCACATAGGGCCAGATCAGATGTTTATAGGCCTTGGATTTAAAACTGAATAAAACAAAATATTGTTGCAGTTCTCCAAAACCGCATGGCTCGAGGGTAATGGCACCCAACATGCAGTGATCCCCAGGCAGTTATTTTGTCAGTCTCCATGCAGTTAGACCTTCCCCTCATGTCTAGTGGGTTAACGGGACAAAGTGCATTGCGTGGGTCTAATAGGTAGGTCTATTAACTATATCTCTGTCTCCTATTCCGATTTCTAATCCAACCCTTTCCTTTTAGCCATGGTACAAGTCAAGCAAGCAAGCACACACGCTGTGAAATATGCGATTGAATAGCAAACACAACACGATGCCTCCCGTTTCTTGGAACCACCACCAAACTCCCTCCAACAAGCACACTATACAGCACGCACATGGCACACCATTATTTCATTAAAATCTGCATGCCAATTTCCAACGCCATCTCACCTTGCTTCACCCCTCGCTCACCAAACTTCACCATTTCGACCACCAACACCTCCCGCACACGGTAAAAATATTCCTGCACCCACTTGTACCTCTGCATCGCTACAATTTGTCATTAACCAGAGGCGTGCTGTAGGACTCGGGCTGTACTCGGACCATGTGATGCGGGGACGAGCAATGGACCTTAATTGCACCAACCGCATCTTGCCGGGGATGCACCGGGTGAGCACACGGGATTGATACGATCCTCGTCCAGTCGTCAGAACACGGCCAGACGGGCGGCGAGGAGGGGTCGTTGGAAAGGCGATCCGGGAGTTTGGTATGGGGCCCGGGTGTGCATTTTGGCTCATGAGAGGCGGTCCATGGGTGGTGGGTGTGCATTGCTATTTGGCATTCAGACTGCACTCAGGGCACATTCGGAGCAAGGTTGTTGGCTCATACCCTATGTTGAGTCAGGAGCCCCTGGCCGTGGCGAGCTGGATGGGCAAATGAGACCGTTTCCGGCCATGAGAGCCTGGCAGGGCATGGGTAGAGTCGCTGTGGCCCAAAAGAGGAGTGGGATTCTGGTCACAGCACGTCGCCTTCGCGTCGTCACCCCACCCTTCGCCCGGGGTTTATAAAAGGAGGAGCGTGGAGCTGCTCACTCTCTGCTTCACCCTCTTCTTATCGGCTCCTCATTGCCTCTGCCCTTCGCTGGTTCTTCACTCGCGTTAGTGTGCGACTGAGACGTTCTTCTTCCTGAGGACCAGTGCGGAACGAACGTTGCCACAAGCCCCGGCAAAGTGACTAAGCCGGAGATAACGCGCCAACTCTTGAGGTGGGAACACTCAAGTGGAGTGTCCCCATGGAGGTACATGCTACACTCACAGACCTATGCACGACTAGGTTAGGATCTGTCGCCTCATGCATCTTCTCTCTCCTCTCTCTTTCCACCCCTCTACCTCGTTCCCTTTGGACGCACAAAAGAGCATCATTATGACTTGCAATCCCATTTTCATCTGGCACGACACGTATCCCCCATATTGCACATACCACACCTCCCACTCCACACCTTAGACACCAGTATTTCTTCCGCTTATCACCTCACCTAAGCATACTGGGTTACGTTGTTGGCCGACCGTGCCAGGTATTGCTGAGGCCATTTGTCCTCATCTGCTCTCTCTCTCTCTCTCTCTCTCTCTCTCTCTGGCTTTCTAATCTTCCTTGGGTTTATGTGTATGTGTATGTGATGGTGCCTGTCGTAGCATAAGTTAAGATTGTAGTTCTAATGGGATAAGTCTGCTCTGTGTCTGCTTTTGAAATTGCTTGCCTTTTGTCGCACCCCACAAATTCCTTGCTATCATCTGCTGTACATAATAAAAAACCCCATTCACTGTGCCATATACCTTTCCTCGCTTGATTGTAAATAAATGCTTTGTGTAGAAATGTTCCCAGCTCATTTTTGTCTTTTCCTTCATTGGTCCAGCATGGTTCGTCTTCTAGTTTAGCCGGGACGTTATCCCCCAATTATCTGTTTTTCTCGCTGGTACGTTCTTGGCAGTTACGCTTGGCTGCATCTGATCCGGTAAGGTGATCGGTTTGAATAAGGTGTACCGAGGGCATGTCCCCTGGTGATTAGATCACGTGACCATTAGGTAAACGGTATTCATTCGACTGAGGACCCTAAGTCACGTGTTCGAGTTATTGGCGTTCACGGTCGATTAGCGACTCACCGTGTTACAAAGTTATTCGTGCGTGACGGCCTGCGAGCACACTACACACTATCAAATGGAATTTGGCCGACATAATTGTGCAAAGTGCACATTCGTACAAAGTAAACCAATAAAAATGGACAGCAAAAATCGACCTAAATACAATAATACAGGAGCTAGACAATGATGTATCTTACAAATACCTCAAAGTCGAAGAGGGCCACCAAATATGTCACACACAAATGCGCAATGCAATTGCCAAAGAATACCTGCATGGAACGAGGCTCATCCTGAAAACGCAACTTTCCCAATAAACAAAACCAAAGCCATTAACCAACTGGCAGTGCCAGTGTTCCAGTACAGCTACAGGATAATAAACTGACCACAAGCAGAAATCGATAAACTAGATATCAAAACAAGGAAACCCCTCACTATCCACAAAATGTTGTACAAAAAAACAATGCATCCCGACAATGTACCTGCTTGAGACGAGAAGGAGGCAGCAGCCGAATGGAGCTCAATCAAGTGCACCGAGTGACAACTGTGGTATTGGCTGAGTATGTGAAAAGTTCAACATACTATTGAATCCAATTTGTACACAAAGACAGCTCAGGTCAGAACAGCTGTACACACAAAGGCACAACAAAGTCGGTAGAGTAATCCACTGGCACATCTGCAATAATTTCAATATCCCAGTTCCAGAAAACTCGTGGAAAGATGAACCAAAAGCGATCATTGGAATCAAGGAAGTACGCTCATGTATGACCATCGAGCGTGAACATAGAAAACAAAGCATCATGACCCGATATCGTACTTGGTTACAAAAAAGAAAAGAAGGCATTACAAAGTGAGATGTCAGTACCCAGCGATTTTGGCCAAAAACAACGCACCAAGCAAGAAAATAACCCAATACCAAGATCTCAAAAATGAAGTGAAAAAATTATTGAAGCTGAAGAATGCTGAAATTATATCTGTGATAACATAATTTGAGGAATGGGAATGATAAAGAAGAGCCTTACAGAGATCTTAGAAACCATCCTTAGGAATATTACTACAAATGAAGTGCAGTTGGAGGCTGTCTGAGGCTTGGTGATGATCCTGAAAAGAGCCCTTGGAACAAAACTTTGAGAACAAGAAAACTTCACAGCTTGGTTAATGGATTGTGACCCCTTACTGAAATGGAGGTGGATATTTCGAGACCTGGGAGGAATCCGTTACACCTTTGGAAACATGCGTATGGAGATAGCAATCTCTCTCACACACACACACAAGCATACAAACACACACACAAGCACATACTCTTGGCTCGCGATACCCATGTAAAAATGCACGTTTTAAAATGTTTTTTTTATTTTCGATACATAATTGAGGCTCATTGAAGTGAGATGACAGAGCAAGACAGTAGTAAAAGAACAGTGATGCCTTTGACCTGTCTGTGATGTGAGCATGATAGTTCTTTAGCTTCATCCACAATGTGGGACATGCGATTAATGTTCAAAGGTTTCAATTCCATAGAATCGATGAGAGACAGATGTGATGCTGGACCCTCAAATTTTAAGGAAGAGCAGTACTCCATTGAGCCCTGAACAATGGCTTTGCAGGTTATGTTTAGTTCAGATTTTTAAAGTCATGACTTGGAGCAACCAAGGATGCTCAGCCTGCTATTGGCGTTGGAGGTCAGCTTTGCTATATGGTTGACCCAGGAGAAGTCTCAGCTCATGGTAATGAACCTGGAAATCCAAGAGACTGAACCTCTTTCAGTTTCTCACCATGGAAATTCAATATTCTTTGTTAATTCATCCATTACCCATTAATGTCCTTATAATTAATGTAAAAATACATTGAAATCTCCTCGTGTTGCCAGCATGTAATACATGTACAAACTCCTCTGTGAGCTTTCTGGATTAATGAAGAATAAATTCCATTCTCCTTTTTACTCTTGCTCCTCAACTCTCTGATCCCCCTTTTTCTCCTTTATCCTTCCTCCTCCTGTTCCTTTTCTCAATTGTTTTATTTTCCTCAATTTATCCCCCCTTCCCCATTATGTACACATTGTTGAAAGTGCCTTTTTTCGTTCTTTATTGAATGCTCACTCTTCGTGTTGATTTATTACTCTATTATCTATGGCAGGCGTTAAGCAGTTGTAATAGTTGCCTTATGTCCTAACACAGATCCATACACTTTGTGAGTCTCTCAGCTTGTCCATCACCGACCAGCAGCTTCCCATGTTCATTAGAATAATCCAGCTGGCAATTGCTCTTTATTATGGAGAAATTGAGCAGCCTGAACACACTGCCAGTGATGAGGAGGACCGCTTGGAGTCCATAACCACATGTGGAGGTCAGTACATTGGCATTTGTTTGCAAAATAGCTTTTTTTATGATTACTGTGTTGTAGATAAGTTTGTGTACATACCTTGAATTACTTTTGACATGGGGTTGTGGTGGGTTGGATGCTGCATGTAACCGCAATCCCATTTGCAATTGCAACACCAGCCATAACTATAACACTTACCCCAAACAGAAACAAAAAAGCAAATATTGAAATCATGGTGTCACAAGCTGTTGGTCATTTTTGCGGATGAATCATATCTTAGCTTTTACGAATTGTGCATTAACTATCCCTGTTAATCAACTCACATTTACTCCATTTTACATTGATTTTATTTAAAAGAACAAAACGCTAATTCATATTCTCACACAAACTTGTGTGAAGATATTGCAACGTGAACCGAACCCTATAATGAAGACTTGGTAAATTGACCCTTTGACATTGAAATGCAGGTATGGATGGGGTAAAGGCTGCAACCAAGTTGGCTCGGCCAGAGCTTTGGGAAGATGTCAGAAATGGACATGTTTAGATGTGGTTGTGATAACCGAGACGGCATCCAAGTCTAGCTTTACGATGACCACCACCATGTCCTTGTCCTTTCCAGGATACAGCATTTTCACCAACTTGGAATCTGATATCCAGAGGAATATATATCAGAGGAGTTTCTGTGTATACAAAAACCTTATTGCTATTCTGGAAGTGGAAATGGAAACAAATGTTGCAGAATCCCTTTTGTGTTGTGTCGCTTCATGATAAGGAAAAGTTGCTCATTGGATGTGTGTACCGCAGTCCATCCAGTAGTACCCAGAAAAGTGAATTATGAGCAGACGAACCAGAAACTTATGGATTTAAAATGGGATGAGGAGCGAGCAGAGTTAAACTGTAAAGAGGCATGGTGCTTCTTTAGCGATAAAATGGAGGTAACCATAGACAAATGTATTCCTCAAAGTGTACGGACCAGGAATAGTCAGAAACAGCCATGCATCACCAACAAAACAATGGCTCGATCTCGTAAGAAAGGGATATGCTTGAAGAAAGTACAACGAGACAGAGAGTGACATTGATTATGGCAAATATCCCAAGGAGCGAAATAAACTCCGCCTGATGACACGACAAAACTGTAAAGACTTTGAGGATAGTTCAGCTGAAAGCATAAGTACAAACCCAAAAGGATTTTGGAAAGTGTTGTAATCTTCATCCTGATGAAGCAGCACTTATATGGAAGGAAGGAAGGAAGGCAGGAAGGAAGGAAGGAAAGAGAAACCATATAACCTTTATAAAGCACACCGAGTCATATAAAATAATAAATTGCTTTAGAAACAGTCACGAGGACAAAGGAAAATGTGATTGCTCGTACGCTGCTTAGGTTTAAAGTTAAAACCTCCACCACAAGATACGGGATGAAACTGCCACCACAGTGACTAACCAAGCATGCAGGGATGTACACACACTGGCGGAGAGTCCCTTTACAGATACAAATCTACCCATATATACCTCTACTTTGTATAGCAACTGCCGACTGTACATCCTGATCGGGATATGAACTGTACCGCTATCGACTGTAGGGCATTCGGCAAGTGCCTTAAGCACTCACGCAAGCACTCCAATTAAATGGTTGATAAGGAACGGCCTTCTTGTTAAGCGAAAGCAAGATGATTGGTAACAGCACATACCTGCAAAAACATGAAACGCCGCCGATTTCTTAACATTTTCAGATTTCACTCTAGATTTCGAGTTTAGTCAATGTGATCTGATACTCCAGATTCAAATTATATTTCAATTATATCCTTTAGTTCGTGAGAGTAGATCATGGAAAATCACATGATATAATGCATGAAATCACTCAAAGCTCCTAATTTGAAGACGATAGCACTTACAAAAGCGATGTGTACAGTGATTCGTAGGTATGTAGATGAGGCGTTCGATGATGTCAGTGAGGAAAGTGGGGAAAAAACAACATTTTGAGCGCTTTATCGTTAATGAAAAATTGGAGGAGACACACACACTGACATTTATTATTGTAGATGTTTGTGCACTTTGTGCTTTTGATTTTGTTTTTTTAGGCCATGGGTTGCTGGCATACCCAATGGTCTGGATTCTGGTCGGGGCCTAAATTTTTTTAGAACCTCTGCTCTTGGCCATCTTGCCAGCCTGACATGGCCATACTTGAAAACCTTCACAAAATGTTGATCTTCTACATGGAAGGGGTTTGTATTTTTGTCCACTGTGCCAACCAAAGCAGAAGTACATGCAAATGTTGCTACGTATCAAATACCAACTGTCCCAAGGCTCAAAACTACAACCCAGGTGTCAGTCAAACAATTTCTACTTTTTTTTTTTTAACCACCGAGCTCAGCCAAGTGTTTTGGGATCATGCCAGCAGTGCAACCAATCCTTTACTTTGAAGACACAGCATGTGCAAGACAGTCAGCTAGCTCAGGGTGTTTCGACATGTGTTTCAGTTGGTAGAGTTTTTTATTTTGAAGTTCTGGATCGGTTTTAAAACGACATTACCCAGATCAGCAAGAGTGATGTCTCTTTTTAGAATCCTTTCATGGGGCGTGTTTTGTGTTTGTCAAGTTGAGCTTCTGTTAGTAGAGCAGCTAAACATCACTTTTTTCACCACAGGATTGATCCATCAAAGGTTTTGATTTAAGTCATTTAAGCTGGATGTTAAAGTAGCTTCAAAAGTATGAAGTTATATTTTCAAAGTAGCTTTAAGAGCAACTCACTTATTTTGTTTTCAAAATAGCTTATGAGTGCAGTAGATAGTTACTTTTCATGTTAATAGGAGTAGCTTGTAGCTTTAACTAACTACTTCATTTAAAGTAGCTTCCCAATGATTGCCTATTGATAAATCTGTTATGATCTCCCATTGAAAGCTCACTTTTAATCTAAAACTTGTGAGTCCTCTGGCAGTTGTAGTCCAGTAAGCGTTCCGAATAAAACAAGGTTGACAAAGCTACTCTCGAGTCTTGCTTGGAATTCGAAATTTTTCAGTGCTCAAACAATAGCGAAGAACAACAAGAGCAAGAATTGCTTTGCAATACATGTCCCCTACTGATGTGATATTTTCTAAGTCCAAAAAGTACATAATTTTGTGAAAAATTGACGAAACGCCTTGAAACTTGTACTTGTTCTGTATCTTGTCATAATATAGCCATGTACCAAGTTTCAGTTGAATATGTTGAAGGGT